>OY744605.1:70165048-70365048 GCA_963556255.1 Allolobophora icterica
AATTCGTAAAAATTCGCGAATTTTTGGTCTATTTTAAAATTCGTAAAAATTCGTAAAAATTCGTTGGGCCATTGTTGGGCCTTTTTACATTGACAGTGGCGCTTTGCAGAAACAGCGTAAGCAACAAGAACAAATGTGATGACGTCATGATTTGTTGTGTTAAGCTTCTGCTTAGAATTTAATGTAAAATTCAGTAAAAAAGTTTATTACGTAACGAGTTAATTTAGTTAAAATCTAATTTCTTAAGGATGAAAGAACATGGACCGGAGTGGAAGTATGTAGTAATTTTGGAGGAGAAGGAAAGGGTAATCCCAAAATACAATGTTGTTTTTTGTAACGAGTATATGCCTCTGACCACACAGATACACTTATCTGATGTCTAGTGACAATGTAGGATAGGTGTGATTAACCATTAGTTAGGTAAAGTCATTAATTTTAATTAATTGGCCAGCATAATGACCAGCAGTAGGGCATTAAAATTTAACTAAGATTCAGGGATATTGTCGAGAGGCGAGACTATTTACCTTTCGTTGTCGAACGATCATAGGCCAGAATCAAGCTGTAACCGTTTTCATCAACAGTCGTCTGCGGGATATGTAAATGAGGACCAATGGAGCAAGGAAGGCTTCAGTTGACGCTTCGTGATCGAAGTCACTGGACGTGCTGTCGATTTTATTTGCGTCGGTTAACTCCTTATCAGAAGAAGTTGAATTGACTATCGTTTTTGAACGGTGGCATTCAACGAGCGATTGTCAAAGGGAGTTACGCGGACTCATCCGAAGAAGAGGTAGTTATATAACTTGTCGAACGAAAGACACATACGAACGATACGTCGTAACGAAGGACCTTGCCAAAGAGGTCGTAACGGCGAATGTTCCCAGTAGAACATAGCGAAAGTCAGTAAATAGCAGAGAAGCGCTACGAACTTCGAGGAGTGAATCCTATACGAATAAATAAAGGAACGTTGTTCGAATATTCATCGCTGGAATATCGGTGGATCTAAATATCTACAAAACGAGCACACACCTCGGCGTCATTATCCACCATCCGCTCTACGAAGATGGTCACATAGAGCCGTCGATAAACTTTGCGAATAGAAAGAACGATTGAATCTCTGCAATCTTACAGAAACCATTCAACATGGGGAGGTTAGCTTAGGTATGTTACAAAACGTACAATAATAGTGCTGGTCATAGGTAGGAACTTAGGCTATTTAAATTGATATTATTAAGAAACCTTAACACTCTGTATTGAATAATATCATTGACTATTTTCAGGTTTATCTTGATTACATATTCAAAAATGTTTCTTAGTGATATATCTCCATTGGTTGACTATCTGGGGTCGCTTGACCCAATTGCATGTGAATAGGAGGTAGGATTGAATAACAAGTAGCCAGATACATGATCAGTATCAGACCCTAAGGAAATAATAACCAAATATAGGGTTAGACGTTACATTTTTGTGACAAGGAATTTGTTGGTTGTTCTGCCCGAATTCGGGAGCATTTGCATGGCGAAAAACAGAAACCAGAGTCGAGTGGAAGCAGAGGGCTGTTTCTAACTCAGAATCAGAGGACGATGAAGTAGAAGACACAGTTCGGTGAACGTTGCCAACCCTTTTAAACAATGTTTGGTTGCAAGCTGTTTTAGTGACTGACTGGTCACACTGGAGCTGGGGCACTGGTGGTTTTTCGTTCTGCTGATTAACACTCACAGTCACAACCCCAACTATGATAGAAATCGAAGTTCAAGACTCCAAGTAAAACAGTAACTGAATATCAGTAATATTGTGTTGCTAGTCAGCTATCTTTTACGGCTGATTGATTGCCTATGACATTGACATTTACTTGCTTTAAAAGTTGAAAAGTAAACAAATGATAAAATTCGTTGCCATGGCAAATAATTCTATTATTTTATTATTTCACGAATCTTAACGAATTTTAAAACTGCAGTTTTAAAATTCGTTAAAATTCGTGAATTTTAAAAATTCGTAAAATTCGTAAAATGCGAATTCTCGAACAATGACTAGGAATGTAGCGCAACGCGCTCTCGTGCAAGACTTGTCTTGTTAAAGCGCACTATAAATGTTTAGTTGTATTGTTTTGTATGAAATATTAACGACAGTGTTTAAAATCAGAGCTTGTTCCTCGGTCTCATCACTATTCAACAAGGTCATCTGATTGCCTATCTCTCTGGTCAGATCAGACGTTAAAAATGTGCTGAGCGAACTAACTTTATCTAGATTTGGGAATTCCTTCCATGTATACCTCCAACATCGTTCTGTTCAGTCGCTTGAGTGCTACTGCGTTCTCTACTTAGGACTCACCATTTTCACATTGCTTATCCACCATAGCATATATGGTGGATAAGCAATACGAAAAGATCTCTCTGTGTCTCTGTCTGTCTATGTTTGCCTCTGTCTCTGTGTCTCTGACTGTGTCTCTGTCTATATCTGCCTGTCTGTCTGTCTGTCTGTCTCTCTCTCTTAGCGGACTGACCCTCTGAATGGTGTATGCTCTGATTTCGACTTGGTTTAGGTGCGTCATCCTTGTACACTACACGTCGGCGGTATAGAAGTTGCTGATTAATAATGAGAATATACAAGATATATATATATATACATGCATACGTCTGCGTATACATGTCTGTCTACATGCATATAAGTATGTGCCGTATACGTGTATATATATATATATATATATATAATTATATATAATACATGAATTAAAGAAATGGAGTCTAATTATGATGTATAGTGGATGGATGAGTTGTATGGTTCACTGCTGTTTTCTTCGCGGATTATGTTTCATATAATCCTATGACCTATATGAGTGAGTGAGTGAGTGAGTGAGTGAGTGAGTGAGTGAGTGAGTGAGTGAGTGAGTGAGTGAGTGAGTGAGTGAGTGAGTGAGTGAGTGAGTGAGTGAGTGAGTGAGGGAGTGAGGGAGTGAGCGAGTGAGCGAGTGAGGGAGGGAGGGATTGACTGATGGATAATTAGACGGATAGGTGGAAAGAAAAAAGAAACAGACAGACAGAAAGACAGACAGATCTTCACACTGTTCATACACCTTTCTTTGTGTCTTTCTGCGTCGTTTGTCTGTCACTAAATCCGTCCGTTTGTTCTCCTTACTACGTCTTTCTACCTCTCCCTCTGCGTCTGCCTGCGCGTCTACGTCTCTGTACCTACCTGTCTTCAGTTGTCCAAGAGAAAGAGCGAGAGAACGATTCCAGTTTCCGCCCTATCTATTATGCATCTCGCTTCTCGCCGCTGCCACCGCCACCGTCGTTCATCTGTGAGACCTGACGCAGCAACCGGTGTCCCATCGTCGTCTGAAGCAGCAGCAGCAGCAGCAGCAGCAGCCTCAGCAACCAGTCATCTTCCTCGGTGCTGCTGAATGCAATTGAGCGCCGGATGAGGACGAAGGATTTCTTCCAGGCACCAACAGCACCATCAGCTGCCTGATAGGAGACAGACAGACAGACAGACAGACAGACAGACAGACAGACAGACAGACAGACAGACAGACAGACAGACAGACAGACAGACAGACAGACAGACAGACAGACAGACACGCAGACAGACAGACAGACAGACACGCAGACAGACAGACAGACAGACACGCAGACAGACAGACACGCAGACAGACACGCAGACAGACACGCAGACAGACACGCAGACAGACAGACACGCAGACAGACAGACAGACACGCAGACAGACACGCAGACAGACAGACACGCAGACAGACAGACAAACAGCTATAGATGGGAGGCAGAAAGACAAACAAACAAACAGAAGGCATGCATGACTGCCAGACACACACAAAGAGGTGGACACATGTATAAAGAGTATACGGATTCCCTCTATGCTAGTAATTTCCGCTAGTCACTGCTGGCGAATATCATTTGCATTTTCTATGTTTTCCAGTTCTCTGGTTTTGCACGGCGTTAGATTAATGCATTGTATTACATTTCTTTGCATTATACGCCTTTTCAGTGGTGCATGTGGATGGGTCGATATTATACATGGCCCTGTATTGCAAGGCTTTGCGTATGGTTTCACTTGATTGCAGTTTGGCTGCATTTAATTGCATATGGTTGCATTTGATTAAACTTGATTGCATTTTTATTGCATTTGATTGTATTTTGGTTGCATTGCAACGATTATTCAGTGGAAGGTTTTCTTCTTGCAGCCAGTGGCAAAGACGGCGACTTCTGCGGATAAAAAGTTGATCAACAATTCACTCAGAGAACTCCACGAGGGCTGCCAGATAGAGAAAAGAGAACGTAGAATAAAACAGGTGTGGAGAGAGAAAGAGACAGACAGACAGACAGAGATAGAGAGAGACAGAGAGACAGAGAGAGAGACAGAGAGAGAGACAGAGAGAGACAGAGAGAGACAGAGACAGACAGAGAGACAGACAGAGACAGACAGAGACAGACAGAGAGACAGAGAGAGAGACAGAAAAAGGGGCAGTACGGAAAGAGAGACTTAGAGAAAGGGAGAGACAGACGGAAATGCAGGCACGGACAGAGGTACAAGGAGAGGCAGGGATGGACAGAGAGGCAGGCCGAAAGACAAGAGGGAGCGGACGATACAGGGATGGAGATACAGAGGAATGAAGAGATAAAGAAAGGTAGGAAGCGAAGGAGTGAGGCAGGTAGGCAGAGACGGAAAGAGTGAGGAAGAGAGGGAGTCAAGGAGGGAACGATGCAGACAGACAGACAGACAGACAGACAGACAGACAGACAGACAGACAGACAGACAGACAGACAGACAGACAGACAGACAGACAGACAGACAGACAGACAGACAGGTACAAATAGACAGACAAAAACAGACAGTAAGACGACTGGGCGAATGGAGAGGAACGACTAGCGGGACAGGGCAAGAGGAATAAGCTGATAATGAGCAGGACGCCTTTGAAAAAGACGAAGTCGTCTGTGTCCCTCGGCGGTGAAAGGTCTTCTCATCACCCGTCACCGTCCAATCCTTATCTCCTCCCCGGAGGACAATACACCTCTGTTTCCCTGTTTACTCTTCCATCCATACGTCCTCTCCGTCGCCTCCCATCTTCCTTCGCTCCTCCGAATATTAATATCGTCCACAGCGAACGGACACAAACGTGGCCACTGCAAGCCATCATCATCATCATCATCATCATCATCATCATCATCATCATCATCATCATCATCATCATCATCATCATCATCATCATCATCATCATCATCATCATCAACAACAACAACAACAACAACATCGTCACCACCACCACCATCGTCGTCGTCGTCATCAGATCCTTACGCTAGCCATTTAGCAGGGATGGGTACAAATAAATGATCTCCATTGTTCTCGGGCATTTGTCAAGTCTATTGCCTCCCTTAGCGTTAGTCCAAGTGATGTTACGTCCTCAGTTATATTATCTATCCAGCGTATTATGACATGGATACGTTACATTATAAAATTGTAAAGTAATGGACCGTTGATGTTTCCTCCTCTTCAGAATTAACTTTATACTATACAAGATCGTGACTCGCATGGAAACAACTGCAAATGTATACAAATATATCGCTATATATATATATATATATATATATATATATATATATATATATATATATATATATATATATATATATATATATATATATATATATATATATATATATATATATATATATATATATATATATATATATATATATATATATATATATATATATATATATATATATATATATATATATATGTATGTATATATATATATATATATATATATATATATATATAACAAATTCAAGGACCTAACAAAATTATGTCAAAAAAGTGCCCTCCCAGAAAATTTCTCTGACTTTAACTGAAATGCAACAAAAAACTGAAATTGTCGAAAAACCAAATTTTATTATTCAGATTTGAATTTGTTACACAATGACAACAGTAGGCCTACATGTGGAACACTGCCTGTCACAGATATTTAATGAATTTTTTACATTAAAAAATACAATTTCGGTCTTTTTTAAATGTGTATTCAAATTGATTTTTTATTATGAATATTTCTAATTTGAACATGAACATGAATTTTTATAACATTCATTTCAACATAGAAAATTAATATTAACAATCGAAAGAAAAACTTATGTTGCCTTCGAAAAGAAACTCGAAATATTAGATTTTCGAATAGCCTATAAGGCCCTATAGCCTAGAACCCAGGTCATTCGCTATGCAGCGTATTTTCTCATTTTATCTTGGAACAATAAACAGACTAATTTTAAACGAAGAAAATATCGCGTTTGATTAAATTACAAACAAAAAAGAAATAGATTACTCATAAAGACTTTCCGAGTATAGGCCTACAGTTGATATTTTAATTAAAAAATCAACTGTATATTGTTGAAATCTGGGCTAATTCACATATCCAAACTACGGGGCGAATATCAACCAAATCAATTAGATATTCGTTTGTTGACATTATGCTGTTGTAGCGCATTTTCACGTTCTCGTGTGTGTCGATATTGCACGCTTTATTTTTCATTAACGAAACTAGCGATGAATTTTCGGTAGTGTTATATTCGTTATAGTTATAGTTGATGATTTTTGTAGTAACAATTAAGTTATAGTTATCGTTAACGAAATCATTTTATTTTCGTTAACGAACATTTTCGCTACAGGTACCGTTATCGTTAGCGAGAATCACACCGGGGTAGGTATGTAAGGCCTATGTATTAACACAGTATAAATAATTACACAGTACGTCGACTCCTCGCCGCTGCTGCAGTCAGAATACGTGACATTATAAATAACTAAGCCCCGCCCACTGTGACGACATTATAAATACCTAAGCCCCGCCCACTGTCGTCCGCCATCTTGAAAGAGACCGTTTACCATGCCGATACACCGGAAACAATCACATCAAATATTTTTTAAACGTTAAAACAACATTGAGGACTACACGCCGATACACCGGAATCCATCAAATAAAATATTTTTTAAACGTTACAACAACATTGAGGACTTCATTAGAATTAACAATATTATTTTTAACGTTAATTTCAGCTTAGATCTATAATTCAAAAGCTATGTTTCAAGGTGGCGTCGTAATCACGTGACCAGAAAAACTTGTCAACAGCCAGCAATGAGAGTCGACGTACTGTGTAATTATTTATACTGTGGTATTAACCTAATGGACAAAAGCGACGCTTATTCGCGGACACCACATAATGGTGTCAGCGAAAATCAGACATTGCTTTAAGAGACGGTGCTTTCCCGTCGCCTTCATTCCAATCCTGTTTATAAGCAGTCATGTCAGAATACAGTATTTGGAAACACAGACAGAGGACTACTGATGGACGAACGCGCAAAGACATAGAAAGAGACCGGCAGACTCACAGAAATCCAAAGAGACGGGTTATTAGGCATGCATATACACAAAAACCGACAGACACATGAGCGGACAGACAGGTAGACAGCCATAGTTTATGACTCGCCGAATCGACAGATGATAGGATATAACGATGTTTTGTTGATCCGAAGCATGCGCTGCGCCAGCGTTAGTGTATATAGGTATACCTCAACGTGTAGAATACAGTGCAGATAGATCATCCGTTTGTGGATCAACGCTAATACAAACGGACGGACGGACGGACGGACGGACGGACGGACGGACGGACGGACGGACGGACGGACGGACGGACGGACGGACGGACGGACGGACGGACGGACGGACGGACGGACGGACGGACGGACGGACGGACGGACGGACGGACGGACGGACGGACGGACGGACGGACAAATAGACAGAAGAGCAAACAGACGGACAAATTAGACTGAGAATATACAAACACATATATACTGAAGGATGAAGGACGAACAAGCATTATAAACACTTAAGTAAACAAATAGAACAGATACAGACTGAGGACTACAGAGCGTAGAGACTGACATAAAGACAGATAGCCGGATGAACGCAGACAAACAGAAGGGCAGACAGACGTCCGCCGCAGCCATGGCGCCAAAATTGACTGCGATCGTCTGCTCGATGCGGCGCGCCATCTGACGACGCCGTTTTACAATCTCCGCGAGGAACATTTTCCGCTTTGAAAAGTTCGTCGCCTTTGATGTTAATTAACTCCTGGCGCACTATAAATCGCTGGACTGAGGACTGGACTTGCAACGGGAAGTCATGAATTTTCATGACTATAGACCAGAGACTTCAGGAGGAAACGATTAGATTGGTGACCGTCGAATAATTAGCTTGTGCAGTCGGTAACTATGTTAAATGCAAATGATGCGAACGTGATTGGATGGAACTGGGCCAAGCGAACTCCGCCCATTTGGACGAGAGAATTGAACGAGAAACTGCGTTGTTTGTGATGAAGGTTTATTGAAGAAACTTAATTACATGTCGTATGAAAGTAAGGAAGACTGTTTTCGCGCAAAATGAGGCACCAGCGTTAAGTTCCAACAATGCGGCATCTGTCAATACAGCCGGCGTACGCTGCCTGTACAAAACAAGAAACCGACCGTATACGGGCAACAAATTGGCTGTGCCTTGAGACATGGGATATCCGAACCTTGGCGGAGAAACAGCGCAATAGTCGACCCCATCTTCATATCCTAGTAGCGGTCAAGACGTGGCAGCAATCTGTCTTCGATGTTGCATTAAGGATATCTGCACCTACAGATTACCATGTTGTAGATGCCTCACGCCGTTATTCTGTCCTGCTCATCTGTCGATTTTTTGGGGTGGGGCAGGGTGGGTGGGCGCAGAATCGCAGTTTTCCATAGAGTAAATCTGCGTGCAAAACGTGATAAATTTGATGTGACATTTACCGACTTTGAGTTCTTACTCAGCCATTTGCAACTGCACGCATAGATGCAACCACGGTCTAGAAGTTGGGGGACCTACTAAAACGTCTGAGTGGGGAATTGCGAGCCCCGATGGCGCGAAATCGCGATTGCAGAAGGCAAGAAGCCCGTAACGACTAGGAATCTGGGGGAGCGTCGTAAGACTTGAGTTTAGGCTGAACATTTATTTTTATCGGCACCCTGCACTCCCCTGCAGGGCCAGCGATTTGTAGTTGCTGAGAACAAGTTATAAAATTTCACATTTTAAAGGAGTGAAACATTGAAACAAAACATGAAAATACTTAAGGAACGTCAACACTCAAGAGACTGAGTCAGTTGACGTCGCCAAAGATCAGCTCGCGCTTAGCAGCAAACTGACGTGCAATCTGTGAGACGTTAACACTGTCGAGTGAAACACGATGGACGTGCTAGACTGCTAAATGATTCAAACGCTCTTGACACATACTGTTACTTAAGTACGTTCTGAGACGCCTTATTGCTGAGAAGTTGCGTTCTGCTTCTGCATTGCTCCATGGTACTGTCATTCACCTCTTTTTACTACCTTTTTCACACTGGTCTGGTTCCCCCCCCCAAAATTTCGTCTTTTCTGGGGTCTCATGTTCCTGCTAAAATATGCAATCTCATCTTCGAAAAAAGTTGATGACCTTATTTTTACTCCTGCAACTACTTTCCTTACTTTCCTTACTTCTTCAAAAATCGTAAAGTCGTACCTTCAAAATAACTGACGACCTTTTTTTATCAATTCATAATTTTTTGGACCTTTTTTCCTTCCTTTTTTTCCCCTTCTCTTACACAATCTTTTTTCCTTGAAATTTTTTTGGGGCAACACTTCTCCTCAAAACAATTTATCTGGTCAAAAAGCCACTGAAAACCCATTTTCGCCCTCACACACAATTGCATTTCTTGACCTTTTTTGATGTATCTTCAAGATTTGGGGGGGGGTCCGATGTATGGCGTGTCCCCCCACTCTTAAAGGTGGGGGTCTTGTCCCCCTCCAGCCCCCGGGATCGCCGCCCATGGTCTATTAACTGCAACCTGACATTAGAGACAGCACAATGTTTCTTGAGAAGCCCTGCGATGCCTTTGTTCTCTCCGCACATTGATGGAGCCCCATTACAAAAAGCTATTCCCATGGCAGATGAAAAATCTCCAGAATATTATTCAGCTCATCAAAAACGTCGCTGCCTCTTCTAGTGTCATGCATGCTGCAGAGACCAGAAAGATCTTCAGTAATTTCAAAGTTTTCACACGCCTGTCTGATGAATACCAGCAACTGTGCGTTGTTTGAAAAGAACACATCTAAAGAACTATCTTAACTAAAGAACACATCTAAACTAGAGAACTATCTTAACTTAAATAACACATCAAACTACTAACAGAAACATCATGCCTAAAGAACATATCTTAACTAGAGCATAAATCTCAAACAAAGAACTATCTTCACTTAAGAACACATCTTTACTAAAGAACTATCTCAACTAAAGAACACATTTTAACAAAAGAACATATCCAAACTAAAGAACATACATTAACTAAAGAACACATCTTAAATAAAGAACTACATTAAGTAAAGAACGCATCTTAGCTAAAGAACATATCTTAACTAAAGAACACTTCTTAACTAAAGAATTATCTCAACTAAAGAACACATCTAAACTAAAGAACTATGCTAACTAAAGAAAACACCTAAACTACATAATGTATCTTAACTAAAGTACAGATCTTAACTAAAGAACACATCTTAACTACAGAACACATCTTAACCAAAGAACACGTCTTAACTAAAGAACCATGCTAACTAAAGAAAACACCTAAACTAAAGAATGTATCTTAACTAAAGTACAGATCTTAACTAAAGAACACATCATAACTAAAGAACACATCTTAACTAAAGTACACATCTTAACGAAAGAACTATCATAACTAAAGAACACCTTTTAACTAAATAATTAACTCAACTAAAGAACGTATCTAAGCTAAAGAATTATCTTAACCAAAGAACACATCTGCACTAAAAAACATAATTAAAGAATATATCTTAGCGAGAGATCTATCTTAACTAAAGAACATATCCTAAATAAAGAACACATTTAAACTAAAGAACAACCTTACTAAAGAAAGCATTCTGACTAAAGAACTATCTAAACTAAAGAACACATCAAAACTAAAGAACCCTTTTCTAATGAACACATCTTAACTAAAGAACACATCTTAACTAGAGAACTATCTTAACTAAAGAACACATTTAAACTAAAGAACAACCTTACTAAAGAAAGCATTCTAACTAAAGAACTATCTAAACTAAAGAACACATCAAAACTAAAGAACCCTTTTCTAATGAACACATCTTAACTAAAGAACACATCTTAACTAAAGAACATATCTTAACTAAAGAACACATTCTAACTAAAGAACACATCTTAACTAAAGAGCTGTTAACTAAAAAGAACACATCTTAACTAAAGAATTATCCTAGGTAAAGAACACATCTAAGCTATAAAAAACAACCTTAACTAAAGAATACATCTAAACTAAAAACTCTCTAAAACAAATAATACATCTTAAGTAAAGAACTATCGAAACTAAAGAACATATGCTAACTAAGGAACATATCTTAACTAAAGAACTATCTTAGCGAAAGAATACAACTTAACAAAAGAAATATCTTAATTAAAGAACACATCAAAACTAAAGAACTAATTTAATTAAAGAACACGTCTTGACTAGGGAACAACCTTAATTAAGGAACACATCCTAAGCAAAAAGCAAATCTAAACTGAAGAACTGTCTTAAATAAAGAACATATCGTAACTAGGGAACATATCCCTTAACAAAAGAACATATATTAACTAAAGAACACATCTTAACTGAAGAAATATCTTAGCTAAAGAACTATCTTAACTAAAGAACTATCTTAGCTGAGGACCACATCTTAGCTAAAGAACTAAAGAACATTGACACATTGTTGTGGTTCGCATAGTGTCGTTCCGAGTCGCATTCCAACCGCTATCCGTATCACTTCATCAGACAAGCGGAGGCCCAATGTAGTAACCGAAGGAGTCATCAACCAATCTCCCGCGTGTGGTACCCGAGAAGCTAAGAAACGAGCCCGGTCTAGTGCATTGTTCGCAGACTCGTGCAGGGTTTCCACGCCTTACCTGTCCAGCGGATATACTCCATTCTATATGACGATGAGCTGTTGATCCTGTTGGTGGTTCGGGTACCCGTGAGTACTA
This sequence comes from Allolobophora icterica, assembly GCA_963556255.1. Lineage (NCBI taxonomy): Eukaryota > Metazoa > Annelida > Clitellata > Crassiclitellata > Lumbricidae > Allolobophora > Allolobophora icterica. The sequence continues at coordinate 70,177,151 of OY744605.1, forward strand.
TCCATACTTTCAGTGCTGTAGGCCTACTTACTAGATCGTCTGAGGTATCAGCTAATTATGGTGGCAGCATGTGTGTTTAGAGTTCGGTTGTGCTCGCAGTAGAGGTCAAGAAGGCAGAAAGTGCCAGCGTAGCAGCACAGCGTATCCCAAGGCCACCATCCTTCACTGGAAGGGATGCCTGAAGCCAATTCTGATCTCATTCTCATCCGATAGTTCCACATTCAAAATGATCGACAATCCATTTCTTAACAAAGAGTCAAATCTGGTTAGTCGACGCATACCGCTGTACGCATTGTCTAGAGGAGCCTTGGCACGCTCAATCCATTTCGTAACAGGATCAGAGCGTCATGTGTGTGAAGCAAGGAGAGCCTTCCTACAGCTCGTTGCAGGTCATGCGCCTTCCTATTTACCACCTTATCGACGGCTGGCCGATATTTTCGGCTTGGCCAGAATGCTTCCTCCAAAGGCTAAGAGGTTCGACCATTTCCCAGTGTCATCTGGTTTCCTTATGTATACAACAGCATATAGGCCTATACGAGTTCACCGAAAAGGGCGGCGCACGATGCTCGAGGAAGTCTTTTGACGAGCGCGCCTCTTACGACCGAGTGCAGGAGGTTCGATACTGAAGACCCACGAATGTGTTGTCCGTCCGAATCTGGCTGCATTAGGATGGATATGTGATTTTCAGGGTCTGCTGTAGAGGAAGGTGCAAAATAAACCGGGTGGCTAGTAGGCCTATCTCTGTCGGCGGGTGGTCAGATCCGGGGCAAGGAGAAGGCCTAGACCCATGACGGTGAATGATGCCATCCGATGAATGTGTTTTAAATTTTGCCCAGCATATGCGGCAAATATATACGCTACCATCCAATCTCGAATTTGTCCTTCATCTCGATCTCGAAACTAGTCGAAGGTGTTGTCCACAAGCAATTATCCGACTACGTTGAATCGCATCATCTACTTCCGCCCACACAATCTTGTTTCTGTCGCCATCAGTCTGCTGAAACCGCGGTCATCAAAGTCTACAACGATATTGTTTTGGCCCTTGACTATGGATTTATCAGCGCTCTACTACTACTGGATTTCTCCGCTGCCTTTGACTGTGTGGATCAAACCATTCTTCTTAAACTCCTGCAAGTACAGTTCGGTGTCATTGCCTTAGCTATTCAATGGATTGCTTCGTTCCTTTCTTCGAGATATATCACAGTGTCAAACTCGGTGGGTGCTCATCAAAAATCTTTTCTGTCCTCTTCGGCGTCCCCCAAGGATCCATTCTCGGTCCACTTCTAGATCTATACAACTCCAATATTGTTAACATCGCATCACAGTACGATCTCATGATCCACCGATATGCTTACGACACCAAGCTCTACATAAAGCTCTCTGGAAAGAACACTGGTAACATTAATATTAAAATCGCGGCATGCGTCCGTGATATTCAGTCTGGCTTGCATCTGAAGCTAAATGCCACTAAAACACTACTCCTCTGGTTAGACCGTCGAAACAGTTCGGATAACGATAAGCTAATGAAAACTCATAACCTCATCTCAAACTGTTCTATTACACCCTCCGACGTGGTTCGCGACCTTGGTAACTATGATGTTAGACTGCAATCTTAACATGACTCATCACATCTCCTCCATTGTCAGAGCATGCTACTTCCACCTTTGCCGAATTCGAAAAGTGAAACGCTACCTAAATGAAACTTGCCTTCGGATTCTTGTTCAAGCCCTCGTCATCTCTCGCTGTCCTGTCCGGTCTTTCGTCATCGACACAACAACCTCTATCATCTGTCCTTCACACGGCCGCTCGTCTAATAAAAGGTCATGTACGAGGAGAGGTTTCCATGAACACGCCATGTTCTGCTACAAATCCAGAGGTCTCCGATCGGCCACGCTAGGTGATTATACCGTATACTTCGCACCAAGTTTGGTAGTCGTACGTTTTCGGTCTCAGGACCCATTAAATGTAACAGTCTTCCAGCTACTATTACAGAGGCTTTATATAGCGCCCCTTCAAGGTTGTCTACTACAGTCCGTCAATGCACATCTGTTGTCCAATTGAAATCAAAATTAAAAACTCATCTATTCACTTTGCACTATGACTAGCAATACGGCGCAACGCGCTCTGGTGCAAGACTTGCCTTGTTAAAGCGCGCTATAAATTTTTAGTTGTATTGTATTTAAGTCCCGTTTTCCTTATACTAAACTCAAACAAGGGATGCACAACTTCTCTCTGCCAGATATGGACTCGATGAACTTTATTCCTCAGTTTTTGTTCAAAAGCATATACTAAACTAAAACCACTAAGTAATCGTCACACTGAATATGTTCTATGCAAACTACAGCGTTCTGCCTGTTGTATTTGAAATAAACGAATATACATACACGTTATGTTTCAAGCGATAAGAATTTCATTCAAACGGAACTCAGATAAATAAGCTCTGGCTGCAAGAGACAATGCGTTGTCATGGCAATGATGACGTCATAGGCCATTTAAACACGATTTGGCGAAATTTTTAAGGTCGCGATGATCGCTGATGATGATAACAAAATATTTCAAACCAAACTGTCCTGAATCCTGGGCGATTCGGCTTCGACGGACAAAGTCTTCGAAATCACGAGATGTTGACTTAATAATAAATATCGAAATCCCACTCTAACGCCTACATAAGCTGAAGAATTTATATAATTTACGCCACGCATGACAATTTCGAATTACGCCGCCAACTGATGACGTCACGATAATAATTGTTATTTATTATTATTACACCTGAACTGGACAATGAAGGTGACGAATGTGGAGGTTCGAAGAAGACTGAACATAAAGGAAGATCTAATGCAAACAGTAATGAGGAGAAAATTAAGTCTATATGGGCGTATATGCAGAATGGCCGACAACAGAAAAATAAAAATTGTAATGATGGGAACTGTGGATGGAAATGGGCGGAGGGGCAGACCTAGCAGAGAGTGGACAGACGAAATCAAAGATTGATGTAAACAAGATCTGCATAGCTTAAGAATAGGGGGCCTATCAGCACAAGACCGGGGACTTTGGAAAAAACCTGATGAATCATGCATTGGACACCTACAGGCTTTAGGCCCATGGATCTGATGATGATGATGATTATTATTTTTATTATAAAAGTTTTTGCAAACTATAAGCCGTCATTCATTTCTGAGCCACTCGATCCCCGGATAGTTTAAATCCAAGGTGCTTAAAAGAGATAAGGAGTTTCCAGTTTGAAGGGTGACTGATAAGCAGTTGGCTGGTCACCAGTCACTGTTCAAATCTTGCCCCGTAGACTAGTCCTCGGACAAACTCCAGAAATTCATTAATAATAATAATAATAATAATAATAATAATAATAATAATAATAATAATAATAATAATAAGAAGAAGAAGAACAACAACAACAACAACAACAATAATAATAATAATAATAATAATATTATTATTATTATTATTATTCAATCAATCAAGCATTTATTTAGCGCCCCTTTAAGGAAGCTATTCAGAGGCGCTCCCAGCCCAACCCCGGCGAAAGAGAAGTCTTTAGAGCAGAGAAGAAAGCGGTGGATGAGTTTCGAGGAAGAAACCGTAGCTCAGGAGGAAGCCCATTTCAAATTGTGGGTCCAACCACGGAGAAAGCGCGCTGCTGCATAGTAGCGGTGCGTGAGAAAGGAACAGAGATCACCACGGGAGGTAGAGCGAAGAGAGCGGTGACTAGATGTAACAGAGGCATGAGAACAGAGCTCACGCAGATAGAAGGGAGCACAGCCAAGCTCCGGGCTGCCGACAGAATTTCCGGGCCCCAAGGCAGAGCAGTGACGGGCCAGAAGGCAGAGCAGTCGTGGGCCCCTAGGCACAACAGTCACAGGCCCCTAGGCAGAGCAGTTATGGGCCTCTAAACTATCTTAAAATTCTTTAGGCTTTATATAAATTTAATATCGACGGTCGTATGAAAAAAAACACAAATTGAAATAATAAAAGTGCGTGTGCGACCGTACAATATTATATTTATATATATTATATTCAACTATGATTTTATTCAGATGCTTGAAGTTTAAACTGGTTGTAGTTAAGCATCAGATAATATATTTTAAAAGGCATAAATCATGAACTTTGTATTACTGAATATAATATTTTTCATAAGCTGATTGCGGGCCCGGCCCGGGCCCCTAAAAAGTCGCCGGACCTCTGGGCATTTGACCCCCTTGCCCCCCTCTCGGCGGGCCTGGCCAAGCTGACATTTCCAGACAATGGAGGCAACCCGGTAGACAATGCGTTGTGAGAGCGGTAACCAGTGGAGGACATCTCGCTTGTATTCAGAGACATGGCCAAATTTTAGGAATACGCCCAATCAAGCGCGCAGCGGAACGCAGTACACGTTCGAGACAGTTCAGTCGAGTGAGGGGAAGCCCAATATAGAGGGAGCAGCAGTATTCGACCCGACAGGTAATGAACACATGAACGAGAGTAGCAGCAGATTGGGGAAAGAGAGCAGGAAACAACGCGAAGCTGTCGTAGCTGAAAGTAGCAAGCGCGGCTCAGCTGCAAGATATGCGGAGAGAGGGTGAGTTCTGAGTTATTGTTATCAGCCTAAGGCTGAGGTAGGCTACCCACGATCTCTCGGGAATTAAAAACTTATCCAGAGAACACAATAAGTAATAATAATAGGTAGCATATAACGTGACACCTAGCTAGAGTACTCACCACAGTTCAGTTCATCGCTGCTGGCATTGCAGTTTCTGATGCAATCACAGCGTACGTGGCCCTGGAGACACTCGCCACTAACGCAGTAGAAAGACTAGTCTGCAGACTGTCAATTGTAATCAGAAATGCTTCAGCAATTGAATGCGACTCACAGTATCTACATGAACACTATACGTCTGTGAGGAGAGTCAGGAGACACAGTGCTTGCACCTGACCAGATAATCGTAATCGTATTGTAAATCGTTATCTCGAAACTTCTAAAGCGCCACTCGAAAGCCAAACGCAGGGCACCAGCTTATTCACGAGCGCTGCATCAGGTTCGAGGGGTTTTCCTAAGAGTAGTCCAAAGGAGGTCCGAGTCCGGTTTCCAGATCAATACAATACAATACAACTGCCCCTTGCAAAGCTCAGAGGTGCACTTCGCGCTAGTCTCTGTGATGTTATAATTAAGAGCAGAGCATTTGTCAGTTAGCTAACATTGCTCAGATAACTGGAAGAGTCACCAGTGGCAGGTTCGAACACCCACTCTCATGACCCAACCAACAGATTTCCAACTAGAGTTGACAGATGACTTACTAGGCCTGTCTGATTGGTTTATTCGATCTAGTGTCGAGGACACATCAGGTGAAGACAACATTTCTTGTAGAATTCTTGTTCTTTAACTGTCGGAGCTCTGAGCAAAGACCTCATGTTCAGTCAATTGAAATCTGAGACAATGTTTTCACCATGCATTTGTCGACAACCCTAATGCATACATTAGGCCTATACGCAAATAATATGTACATACATACTGAAAACAACGCGATCACGTGACTCTCTGCGCAAAGTTTTTAGTGCATAGCGCATTTGATGACGATTTTCTGTTTTCAACCTTCAAAACTTCGTCTTTTTGACTACTTCCACAGTCTACTGCCGCCGGTTAGTCTATCAACCTTCCCGTCTTGCTGCCTCAATCTCTGAAGTAAAACGCTTGCAAATAAATCACATTGGCCTATCATAGCTATACGCATCAATAAATAAGCAGAGGATCTATTGAGAAATATTACGCGCGACAAGCGAACGGAAAGCAACGGAAAGCATCGTCTGCGCTTAATGAGAACAACAATTAGGAAAACGTCGGTCTGACAAATATGGGAACGGATGTCCATTACTCCACCTGAATCTGCAATATGCACAGGGCATATATATATATATATATATATATATTTATTTATTTATTTATTTATTTATTTATTGTGGATTTTAATACATAGGCTATAGTTTTAAAGAAAACTTAGATAAGGGGTTGTGTGAAACCCGGGAAGCTTATACGCTCGCAACACTTAAAGTGAGTCCCTGCCCGATCGTGGAAGCAAATACACGGGTCGATGTGAAAAAAATGGGTTGTGATACAGAAATTTACCCTATTGCATGGTACCGCGTTAATAGGCCTAGATGGGAAACCAATCGGTCAAAGTACAAGTCATATCTAGACTAAACAAAACTGATGAGTGCACTCCCCGGAAAGTCACAATTATTACTGTATTTGAGCGCTTCTGTATAGCCCTGTTGAGAGAAGCGCTTTATAAATGTTCAGAAAAGATAAGATAAGATACTCAGCGAGAAGTTAAGAGGTTGAGTGAAACTTGTGGAAGAAGGCGCGCGTTACATACATTGACTCAATTCAAACGGGTTGTGTTCCTAGCTTGAAGATCATGCACGAGAGTATACATTCAAGACGTGACCAGACAGGAGTTTAAATCGGACAGATTAGAAAGAAAATCGCTATGTCAAAGTCTGGAACGGGTTACCCAGGTAGACCAGGAGTCGGCACGGTCGACATAGACTTTATAGCCTACCATCTTGTCACAACACACAGCTCAAAGAACTCATTGAAGTGCGGGGTTAGGGCCCTCGGACGGAGGAGTGTGTGGGGGCAAAATTTTTGTAGGGGGAGCAAAGTGACATTTTTTGCATAAATAGCTTACTTACCTCAATAATTAAGTGTATTTTAGCATTGAAAATCGTGTTGGGACTGTTGGAATGATCATGATAATCAAACGATTTTATTTTTGTAAAATATTTTATTTTTGTAAAATATTTTCAAAATCCAGGGGGCAAATGCCCCCCTTCCCTCTCTGGACGCCTATGGGTTACAGAAAGCAACGTTGAACCTCGAAACAAGGCTTTATAGTGTTGCCATTCTTAAGGAAGCGGTCAATCCTTGGCGGGAACGGTCACTATGGGCAGAGATAGTAGGGAGCGGCCAATTTTCTGCGACAATAATTGAAAGGGCAACGATGTGACTCCTAGCGCAGAAACGAGTTAGTGTCACCCCCACCTCGCGACCGTCAACATTTGTTTATTTGGCATATTAAATATACTATAGGCCTATCAGTGCTATTCAAACTGTGGTCCGCGGGCGGGTAGCGGACTGCGGGTGATTACCGTGATTGGCTGCTGGGCCACTGAATGATTACCGGAATCCCAATTTTGATCACACTCAGATAAAATTTACGTTGAGTGTTGTAAAACAAAATGAGAACACGACACATTGTTCGTGCATACTAAACGTTTTGAGCATGCGATAGTTGTAATAAACCGTGAGAATAATTATTATGAAATCTAAATTTAAATTAGCATGTCATATACGAAGTTGATGTTGAAAAGCACCGGTCCGCGGTAGTACTGGTAAAACAATTTCCGGTCCGCAGCATCAGAAAGTGACAAGCACTGTACTATATTATATATAAGTTGTTGTGTAGAATAACATGCTTACGCATTATTAAATACATAAGCCTGTATATTTACATTTAAGCATGTCATATCATGTTTGTGTATTTGCAGGAAGTGGGTGTCACTGAACGTGAGTTCGTAGGATAGATAATTAATGATTGCATAATTCATGACGTTTTCGTCCACTGGTGATATCGTCATCAGTTGTCATACCCTTTGCCAGGCGACGAAATGGTCCTAGTGAGACATATTCGCTCGCCAGGGTGCGCAGTGATTACTCGTGCATTGCTCACGAATTGCCGACAACAGTTTTGATGAAAAAGAGGAAGAGCAGCAGGACTCAGCTTTCGGAGACAAAGAGGAGGTAACAGGAGTGTGATTATGTGGAGTAGGAAGAGGAGGAGGAGGAGCAGAAGAAGGAGGAGCAGGAGCAGGAGCAGGAGACGGAGGAGAAAGAGGAGGAGGAGGAGTTCGAGCACGATCATGACTATACGATGAGGAGATGCGGATTCGAAGAAGAAAAGGACAAATTATAAGAGGAGGATGGGGAGAAGAAAGAAGAGAATGAGAATGATAGGGAGAGAAGGATAACTAGAAGAAATAGGTGATGATGAAGAGCTTAGTGCATCTTATCTTAATCTTATCTTATCTGAACATTTATAAAGCGCTTCTCTGATCAGCAGGGCTATAGGCCTACAGAAGCGCTCTCAACGTGACAGGCCCGTAAACAAGTAAGTCTTTAGGCAGTGAAGAGAAGCAGGTGTGATCCCATCTAGAATCCTACTACGGACTGCAGTGAGAAGGTCAAATGAAACACGATAAATGACAAATGATACATGATATATGAGAGCGAGCATTAAGACGAATCAAAAGAAATTAGAAGACAAGGTAACAAGGCGATCTTTCTATTTTAGTTATGTTAATGAAAAATGAACTATAGGAGTCAGAAAAACGATCATTCTATTACTTAAGTTAATGCAAAAATTAATTAATCTAAAAAGAAAGAATCACTTCATCGAAATTATTAACGTAAAATGAACTAATAACCTGAAAACATTCAGTCTATTAGAAATATTAATGTGAACTAAGAATCTTAATTGTTCTACAAGTTACCTCCTGTTACCTTAATTCAGGGGTGGGCAACATACGGCCCGCGGGCCGGATCCGGCCCCCGGGGACTTTTCAACCGGCCCTTGACATGTCTTTAATATTAGCATTGTATCTGGCACTTTTATCCGGCCCTACTTGAATATCTGGATCTCTGTACGCAGGCAGACATTAAAACATCTGTTTCTTATTTTATTAAGAATCTGGCCTCTATAGTCTAGTCAACTAGTTCACTACTCATTAATCAATGTAATTACTTTCTACAGGAAACAATACCACAGAGTGTGTAGGTTCGAAACTTTGGAAGCCATCTTCACTTAGATTTCATGCCCTGAAAATTGTTGCACTCTTTCCAAACACCTATATTTGTGAACAGTTCTTCTCAAAGAGGAAACTAACAAAATGCAGAAGCAGATGCAGACTAACAAATGACAATTAGTCTTTCCAATGAAAGTTGAATTGCCACTTCTAACATTAAAGCAACCATACTGGATAAATTGTGGCGTGAGAAGAAGTGTCAGATTTCACATTAATCATTAAATATTGCACACCAAGCATATGGACACTAACAGTTTTATGTATTTTTCAAAGTGATGAAACTTATAACATATTTAGTATTTTATTGTAGTGTAGAACTGTAGGTAATTATGATAATCATGTTTTCATCATAAAAATTATCTTCATTTAGTTTAACATAAATTTAACCGTAACGGTTATATCGCAATAGTTATAGTTTGAATAACATTAATATTGTCTTATTTTCTTTGGCAAATGAATCTGCAAAAATTAGCCCGCGATTGGCATGCGGCCCCTGAGCTGCCTTTAAAATCTTAGGGCGGCCCTCTGTTAAAAGAAGTTGCCCATGCCTGCCTTAATTGTTCTACAAGTTACGTCAATGTTAAAAATGATTTAAATATCTTACATCGTTTTTTCAATGACTTTCTACAGAAGTTGATTGATCTGTTTCCTGGAATTTTCTCTTCTTTTCTACAAAAATAATAAACTTTTTGCAGGTCTTTTTATACTTACTATAACTAATTAGTAACTTCTACGGAATTGACAAATGTACAAATGTTTCAACCTTTGGCGAATCAGATCATAATCTTGACCATCCGATTGTTGAGGGAGAGCAAGACAGCTAGCTAGCTCATGATGGAGAAGCAACTTTAAAGGTATGTTTTGAGAATAATATGCTACATGTGACGTCATAGAATGAGAAGTTTTAAGTTGACAATGGTGTGGCAGGCCTACACGTAACTTGGTAGAACGAAAGTTTCAAGTTGAGAAAGATAGGCTATGATACATGTGACCGAAAATAACTAACAAAAACGCGGAGAATTTGAAAATTCATTTCAACAGCTGAAAGAGATACAAAAGCTACCGGGGTATTCATTGAAGGGTTTCACTGGAAATTAACCGCAACTAAATTGAAATTTAACCGAATGAACAATCTTTATTGGTATTCCAAATATTTTTCAATCTTCAACTAAATCTTCGTTTCGCAATATTCAATATTTTACCTGCAAAAATATTTAAAATCTTTAAAAATATATTCCATCTAATTTTCATAGTTTACCCCTTCACTTCTTCTCTCTGACCGACTATCTGACTCAATGACGGACTAAGTGACTGACTGTGAGTGCCCTCGACTTATCACCCTCAGGCTTTCCAATCAACACTGAAGTCCCAACTCCCCAGGGACTCCTACTCTGACTCATCTGATCGTCTGTCTTACAATCTTTCTCGACCAAAACGAAACCCGCCTTAGCAGATACTCTGCCCCTCTCTCTGTACTTAGATCTCCATGTGACAACTGCCTGAACCCCTCTGACTCGGCGCAGCTCTTGTGAATAAGATGGTGCCCTCCGCTTGACTTTTAAGTGACGCGTTAGAATTTTTAAGTTTACAACTACACACTTATATGTAAGTCCCCACATACATGGGCTCGAGTCGCAAAATAATAATGGTTGCCATGGACGACGAGAGATAAAAGGAATCGGACACAGCTAGTGAGGCAGTGTATCAAATGCTTCCATGGATCTCGTTTTGAAACCCAACGACCCTGGTTTGCATATTATGAGTGAAAATCCGGGTTTGACCGCAGTTCAGACGCTAGAATGACATATTCAGATCATACAGATCAACGCATAAGTTCAATACAACGCACTGCGCACATGAAACCGTTTATAATATTGCATTTGTTCTACTGATATTGTGCTATTTTTCGTCGTTGTACGCATATTGTTGTTGTAAAGTATGACCCTTTGTCTCGTGCTAATAAAAGTTTACTTACTTACTTACTTAGGCCTCCATTGTTATATAGCACGACGTAATAAAATAATAACAGAAAATTAATTGTTTTAATCATCCGTTTATGGTATTTGTTTGTTGATGACGTCACATAGGTCTATGACGATTTACGAACTTTGTTCTTTGTCGCATCGCATATAATTATTCGCAAACTGGATATAATCGTTTTAACTTGGCGAATGCAATTAGGGCCTATATCAATGTTTAAAAAATAACGAATCTAAAAGGCGCTGTGTGAGAATATAGCCTACTTCGCTGACGATTCTGTAGGTCAAACGGCTCACTGTCAACTATGTAAATCAAAGCTGAAAATTTCCGGTGGTTCGATACGAAGTCTGCATAATTATTCATCTCTAGTCCGAGAAGCATTAGGTAAACCTGCTGAAACACGAAGACGTTGATCATCTTTGTCATTCGGGCGAAGCCAAGATCCTAGCACAATCATGAACAGGCCGCGGCAACCGAACATCAAGTACTGTGGTAAGTCCTGGCTTTGTCCCAGTGTGTAACGACTACTAACTACCCAATAACACCGAAGAATGATAGCCCGCTCGTAGCAACCTCGCTCAGAGGAGCAACTTTGGTCTAAAACGTTGGGTACCAATTTTTACAGCGGGGCGGTTAAGGCCTGTGCGGAGGGATGCAGAGGTTCGTGGCTGCCAGCTGATATGAAAAATTCGACGGAGGACGGCAAATGTAATGAAGGCCAGCTTGAAAGGTCTCACATGACGTAATCGTCCCTAAATCCCTTTCTTGTCGGTCTTCGTGTCTGTTTGTGTCTGTGTGTGTGTTTGTATGTTGTGTGCTTGTCCTTGTGTTGTATCTTTCGCATGCGCGTGGATGCATTTACGATATCCGTCAGTTTGATCTACCTGCATTTTAGTGTGGCTGATTGACAAAGTCTAAATTTCAAACAATAGATCAATTGAAACTGGTCATTGTTGAAGAGTGGCAAAAACCCTTTCAGCGGTTTATAAACAGAAGCATTGACCAGTGGCGCAGACGTTTAGAAAAAACTGTTGTGAACCGACGAGGACATATTGAATTTGATTTCCGATTTTGTATAAATTATCATTTGGCAACAATTGACTAGTTTTTCTTAGAAGAATAACTTACACAGAAATTTATTATTTGATATTATACTAGGGGTCCCACTTTTTCTGCGCCACCCTGTATATTATATAGCCTATAGCCTAGGTCTGTATTTTCGTCTACAGTCACCATTGCCCTGTATTAGCTGTGTGCATTCATAAACCGATACCTACAATCTAAAGAATTGCCATGGCGGAAGGTAACATCGACTCAGGAAAGCTAGTCAAAACAGAAATCAAAATTAATACGGAATTCTAAAACAAGACATAAGCTTAATAGTTCCTTGAAAAGTGAAAATTTTGATAAGGCAAAGAGAAAGGCAATGAAGAAGGCAAAACAGTAGGCAAATAAAGAAGGAAAGATGGCAAACAAGAAGAATTTAAGTAAAACGACTAAGAAGAAGAAAAAGAGGAAAGCAAAGAAGAATTTAAGTAAAACGGCAAAGAATAAGACAAAGAGGAAAGCAAAGAAGAAGGCAAAGAGACAGGCAAAGAAGAGAAGGCAAAAACAAGGCAAAGAAAAAGGCACAATACAACGCAAAAAGAAAGGTAAGTTAAGAGGAAAAGAAGAGGGAAGGAAGAAGGCCAAGAGAAAGGCAAAGAAGAAGGTAAGTAAAAAGGCAGCGAAGAAGGCAGCGAAGAAGGCAAGAATGAAAGAAGCAAAGAGCAAGGCAAAGAAGAAGGTAAAGAAGTCGGTGAAGAAGAACTGAAGAAGGTAAGTAAAAAGGAAACCAAGAAGGCAAAGACAAAGCAAAGAAGAAGTCAAAGAGAACGTCAAGAAAGAAGGCAAATAGGCCTAGCAAGACAAAGAAGGCGAAGGTGAAGGTAAAGAGGAAGGCTGGTAAAAAGGCAGCAAAATGTCAAAGAAAAAGTCAAAGAAAAGGCAAGGAAGAAGGCACAGAAGAAGTAAAAAGGTAAAGAAGATGGCAAAGAAGAAGGAAAATATGAAGGAAAAGAAGAAAGCAAAGAAGGTAAGTAAAACGGCAAAGAAGAAGGCAAGAAAGAAGGCAAAGAAGAGATCAAAGAAAGTAGAAGGCAAAGAAAAAGGCAAAGACGAAAGGTAAGTAAAAACGTATCTCACAAGAAGGCAAAGAAGGCCAAGCAGAAGTGAAAGAGAAAGGCAAAGAAGAAGGTAAGCAAAATCCTTTGAAAAAGGCAAAGAAGAAAGAAGAGGAAGAAGGCAAAGAAGAAAAAAGAAAGTAAAGAAAACGGTAAACGAGAAGGCAAACAAGAAGGCCAAGAGAAGACAAAGAAAGTAAACCGGAAAGTTAAAGGAAAAGAAAAAGGCGAAGAAGAAAGGTAAGTAAAAAGGCAAAGAAGAAGGAACACAAGAAGGCAAAGAAGAAGGCGAAGAGAAGTCAAAAAGAAAGGCGAATAAGAAGGTAGATAAGGCAATGAAGAAGGCAAAGAAGAAAGACAAAGAAGAAGGCAAAGAAACAAGCAAAGGTAAGTAAAATGGCAAACAAGAAGGCAAACCAAGAAGGAAAAGAAGAAGTCAAAGAAAGTATAAGGTGAAGATAAAGGAAAAGAAAAAGGCAAAAAAGAAAGGTAAGTAAAAAGGCAAAACAGCAGAAGACAATGAAGAAGGCCAAGAAGAAGTCAAAGCGAAAGGCAAAGAGAAGGTAAGTAAAATGCGAAAAAGTAGGCAAAGAAGAAAGACAAGGAAGGCAAAGAAAAAAAGGTAAGTAAAACGGTAAAGAAGAAGGCAAACAAGTAGGCAGAGATGTCAAGAAAGTAGAAGGCAAAGATAAATGCAAAGAAGTAGGACCAGAAGAAGGCAAAAAAGGCCAAGAAGAAGTGAAAGAGAAAGGCAAAGAAGAAGGTGACTAAAAGGCATTGAAGAAGACAAACAAGAAAGACAAAGAAGGCAAACAAGAAAGACAAGAAGGTAAGTAAAATGGCAAAGAAGGCAAAACCAGAAGGAAAAGAAGAAGTTAAAGAAAGTATAAGGCGAAGATAAAGAAAATGGTAAAAAGAAAGGTAAGTATAAAGGCAGAACAGAAGAAGACAAAGAAGAAGGCCAAGAAGAAGTCAAAGGAAAAGGCAACGAAGAAGGTAAGTAAATTGCAAAGAACTAGGCAAAGAAGAAAGACAAGGAAGAAGGCAAAGAAGAATGCAAAGAAGGTAAGTAAAATGGCAAAGAAGAAGGCAAACAAGAAGGAAAAGAAGAAGTCAAAGAAAGTAGAAAGCAAAGACAAATGCAAAGAAGTAGGAATAGAAGGAGCCAAAAACGAAGGTCAAGAAAAAGTCAAAGAGAAAGGCAAAGAAAAAGGTAAGTAAAAGGCAATGAAGGCAAAAAAGAAGACAACGAAAAAGGCAATGAAGAAAGCAAAGAAGGTAAGTAAAGCGACAAAGAAGAAGGCAAAAGAGAAGGCAAAGAAGAATTCAAAGAAAGTTGAAAGGAAAGATAAAGGCCAAGAAGAAAGACAAAGAAGAAAAAGAAGAGAGCAAATTAGGTAGGTAAAACGGCAAAGAAGAAGGCAAAAAAGAAGGAAAAGAAGTTAAAGAGTATAAGGCAAAGATAAAGGCAACGAAAAAAGCAAAAAAGAAAGGTAAGTAAACAGGTTGAACAGAAGAAGGCAAAGAAGAATTCAATGCAAAAGGCAAAGAAGAAGGTAAGTAAAAGGCAAAAAAGAAGGCAAAGAAACAAAACAAAGAAGGTAAGTAAAACAGCAAAAAAGAAGGCAAAAGAAAGCACAGAGAAGGCAAAGATAAAGGCAGAGAAGAAGGAACAGGAGAAGATAAGGAGAAAGTCAAGGTAGAAGGCATAGAGAAAGGCAAAGAAGGAAAGTAAAAGACAATCAGCAAGGCAATGAGAAAGGCAAAGAAGACGTTAAAGAGAAAGGCATTGAAGAAGGCAAAGAAGAAGGTAAAAGAAGGTAAGTAAAAACGTTAAGAAGAAGACAAACAGGAAGGTAAGTAAAAAGACGGCGCAGGTAGCAACGAAGATTGCAGGAAAGAAGACAAAGGTAAAGAAGTAGCCATAGAAGATGATAAAAAAGAAGGTAAGGAGAAAGTCAAGGTATAAAGGCAAAGAAGAACGCACAGATGAAGGCAAAGAGGAAGGTAAGTAAACAGGCGGCAAAGAAGGGAAAGATGAAGTCAATGAATAAGGTAAGTAAAAGGCAAAGAAGGCAAAGAAAGGCAAATAAGGAGAAAGGCCAAGACGAAAGCAAAGAAGAAGATAAGTAAAAAGGTAAAGAAGAAGGCAAAGACGAAGACAAATATGAAGACAAATACGAAGGAAGCAAAAAAGGCGGCAAAGAAGGCAAACAGAAGGCTGACATAAAAAGACACAGAAAAAAAGGCAATCAAGGTAAGTAAAACGGCAAAGAAGGAAAAGAAGAAGTCAGCATAGAAGGCAAAGAGAAAGGAAAAGAAGGGGCGCTATATAAAACTGCTTTAGTGATTCATTAAGTCAACCAATGAGTCAACCACTCCCAACAAACCAGTCGGTCAGTTGGTTGGTTGGTCAGTCAATGAATTATCACTTGAAAAATCAGTGAATCTACCAATCCATTTGTTAACTACTCCACATACAGGTACTTGGAACATTCCAGAAGGAGTGTGCTCAAAGGCACTCACTGATGTCACAAAACAACATGGCATGGAAGCAAGTTGTGCCTCTTCAACTCAGTCAATAAACCTAAGCAATTGTTCTCTTAATTGTAAACTCCAAACTTCTAAAGCGCCACTCAAAAGCCAAGCACACAGCACCAGCTTATTCACCAGCACTGTGTCAGGTCAGAGGGGTTTCCAAAGGGTGGAAAGCCCAAGGGGTGATAGAGGAGCCTGAGGCGGATGATGGAAGGCGAGTGACAATGATGAAGGAGGAACTGAGAATCTGCAGAATTTGGGAGGAAGGCACAGTCTTTTAGAAGAGAGGTTGTCATGATGCTCAGTAGAAAGTCAAGGTTGTATTTGCAACCAGATTTCCAAGTCCTCCTTTTGGTACTTTTGAAATGCTTGTCAGTTCATAGTTGGAATCTTCAACATCAGCGTCAAAACCGATGGCTGAATTCCTGCAACAAGAAAATGACAAATCAAATCACCACCTTTATGATCATACGAGTAGGAAACTGACCATTGTGTTCATAGCTAAATCTGCCACTGGGCAATAAGATTGCAGTCAGTATGCTGAGGCTATGGAACAAAAGTGAAATCAATGTATGCATAGCCTGACCCCCTTCCAGTGACCAGACATACAATCATGTTAATCAGTAATGTCTCTTAGCTGGAGCCAATCAGGTAACAAGCCATTTTAATTATATTCATCAGTCAGTTACAACTATGCTAATAGTATTGAGTTGCAGAGTGGCCCTGTAACTTTTATATATCTGCCATCCCACTGTTCGATAAGGAACAAAACGTGCATTCGAAATAAGCGAGACTTTGATATAAGCAGGTTCGATATAACAGAGCTATACATGCTTGTACGACTGTACGTGTTTGCATTGGTTATGGTTAGGCCAGCTACCTTAATTCCAGAAGTTCAAAATACTGAAGTTTTGCTGTAGTTCATTTGCTGGGTGTAGCAGCATCCCTGATCAGAATTAACCTTGCAAATCAACTGGTAGCCTACACTAGGCTGCAGTACTCTGTTGGAGTGTATACACTTGCAGAGTGATGGGGAAGGGTAATACCAAATTCGGACAAGGGGAAGGGAGGAGTTCAATGTAGCTTTTTATGGACATCCTTTATGGACAACACCATAGTCAGTGGGAAGATCATAAGGCAAAGGGAAGATTGGCCACCCTCCATGATAAGCCAAGGCTATGAAAATGAGACTGCTAACAGCTTGTCCTATGGTTATATCTTGGGGCTACAGTAATGGATTGCTCTTATCTTTGTCCAACATTCCTACAAAGTTCCCAAACGAAGTATTATACGAACAGTCTAGCCCTTAAATACCAACCTTGATGCACTAGAAAAGTATTTTGCATCTTGGCTTCTACTTTGTGACGGTTCAGCAATGTTTTTTCTTTTTGATACTTCTCGCATGGCAGGCAGTTCAACAGATTTGATTCTTTGTCCAGGATAAATTCCAAGTGGACATCGTGCCCAGTCTTCCTCCTCATCTAAAAACCATACACAGTGAAACAGTCGCATATCAGGACAATAATCTCATAATACAAATACCAGTAATGGTGACACAGTAGTTATTTTATCGTCCTATTGTGTATGACATCATTAAATAAGAAATTACATAATTGATCAGTTACATTCTGCTAAATGACTAAAATTCTGAATTTTTAACTACTTTTTAATAACTAGCAGCATTTCTTCTTGCTTCTCCTTGGCAAACTATGTGCATATAGCTTTTTTTTGCTGCATCAGGCTCGGGCCAAAGCCCTCGTTTGCATCTTTATTTTTGTAAGATGATCTGCGGTTTGGCCTAGCTGTTACGCCATCAAATAATCTTTGAGAAACTTCACTGGTGGTAGACTTTTACTGTAACAATAATAATGAATAAATTAGAACTTTGATGTTTGTCTGCTGCCATCATGATATTGGCCCTAATCAGAAGCTATCTAAGCTCTAATAATTTATATTTATCTTTTATACATATGTATCTGTCAATACATACATGTACTTCAAATAGCAAATAACAGTGCAAACGTACATGTTACGTCTCATCAGTATCGATA
The DNA here is from genome assembly GCA_963556255.1 of Allolobophora icterica. Taxonomy (NCBI): domain Eukaryota; kingdom Metazoa; phylum Annelida; class Clitellata; order Crassiclitellata; family Lumbricidae; genus Allolobophora; species Allolobophora icterica. The sequence goes on from OY744605.1 coordinate 70,194,735, forward strand.
ATCAGAGAAAGGGAGAAGGAAATGCTATACACTATATCGCAGCATGTATTATGTACTGCTTTTGCTATGCAAATGAGTCGGCTAATGCGTAGTGCCAGTCTCTGTTCCACATGTTACCAAGTTACGCATCGTTGTGAGGAATAACATTGCCACTCATTCCCCAAAATCATGTGTTAATATAAATGAGTGTCAATGAACGTTTACTATAATAATAATAAATAAAATTATTGCAATAACACATATATAATAATTATAATTCTAAAAGTAACACTAGGAATGGAACTGCCAATTTTAAGAACATTCTAAAGGCAATCCTGCTAAGAGCTGTCTCAATTCATCTTTGAACAAAGAATTTTTTATAAACACAAAATAGATCCAGAGGATGCTATGCTTGCCATGACCCATCCCAAATGAGTCAAAAGTAGGGGCCTGGCTTGAGTGGGCCCTGTCAATCCAACCTTGCACACCCACTCTGTTCTTTGCACTGGCTTTCAAATTCAGAGGAATAGCTGGGCAAGGTTCATCCTTGAAAAATGCCACCAGGCATTTGAAATAATGTACAGAAACTTGCCTCGTTTGATAGTTTGCCATCGGCTGGCTTCTGAAGTGGTTTCACTACTATCTGCCAATCCGAGCAGTTTCGATAGTTCTTCTTCAACTATACGAGTCCGATCACTGTCGCAATCCATTGCCTGGCTGGGGGTGGAGAAAGAAACCTTCATCCACTGGACAATTGAATGCCTCGTATTCTCTCGAAGACTTCTGGAGCCGTGAAGCATACTGAAAACAGCATCACATAGACCTATAGAATGATTACATACAAAATGTAAAGTAAATTACAAATCAGCTGTGTCAAGGAGATGAGCTAGTTCACCAGTGCTTAGTCAAATCAAATTTATAAGGGGCAAGGTGCTGGGTCAGTTTCAGTGCAATGGTCGAATTCCAGATGGGTCAAGCCAAGAAAACCAGTGAGATATTTGCCAAGGAGGAATGCTTAATAATGCATCTGTTGATGTGCCATATACATGTATGTACTGCTTAGCAGAGTTAACAGTTAGTAAGCCATATGTACAGTCCTTTGAGAGATTCTTGTGCTACAATGCTACGTTAAGTGTCTTGATGCATACGCGCACGTACGCATGCATGCACGCACACACAGCATGCGTACGTGCGCACATGCACAATCATATCAGCACAAACGCACAGACAAATACAAACTTTGGAAAGGTCAAGCAAAGACTGTCAGCAAATTGCTAAAGCAGAAAATTTAATTATGAAGAAATAATGGAAAGCTGATGAAAAAATTGAAAATGAACGTGTTTCCTTAATAATAGTCTGGAATATTTCACACCATTGAGCTGTTGCACTCCTCTCGATTTCAACTAGTAGTCTGTGTAAATTCGAATCAGTCAGCAGTTCTGAAGTAACATCCTAAAATTCCAACAACATACTCAATGTCACTAATGCTACTATTATTAATATCATTATGATAATTTTAAATTTCATCATTTTTTCTTTAGGTACATGATTCCTCAGAATTACAACAATTTGGGAGTCTTCTAGAACTGTTATTCTTCCATGGCATTTTCCTTTGTGGAGAAGGTGTGGTGAAAACTCATAGCGTCAGAAGTACTTGATGGACATGGATAAGCTCTGATGGAGAAAAGTCGTTTTTGTATTATCTCCTGATATCCGCACAAGGCGATAGCCAAGAATACAAATTTAGATTTATTTTACCAAGAGTTAAAAGACAAGGATACAGAATGACAATGTGCATAGCATTTATTATTATTGTTTTTACTGGATGTTGTGTGTGTATGTACCATACATAAGTAAATACCATATGTATGTATGTACTGTGTGCAGTGCATGTATGCAAGTACCATATGTATGTACTTTATTTACCATCTGCATGCATGTAGGTAGGCAGGTATGTATATGGCACCTACTCCAATGAAAACAAAACTCCTAAGACTCTACCTCCTGGTGCAGTCCCAAAGACTCACAAAATATTCGAACGATAGTTTGCTTGAAGTCTTGAAGCCCAGTGCAAACACAGATTTCAAAGTTGCTTTTTGGAATCACGTTGTTTAGCCAGTATTTATTCTACAAATAAACAACAGTTTGGAAGATACATAAATAAATTTGAAATATTTAATTACATACTCATTTAGTTAAAAGAGAAATCCTGAGGAAAAATTTCAAACGGCAACCTTATTCAGTATACCCTCAACAAGTTTACATAACACCGTTTTAAGCTATCTGCAATCTCTTATTCAAAGCAGCACCTTCAGAAAGGTAATGGAAATATGTTTGTATAAATATAGTCCATGTAGGACATCTCAAAAGTGCTGCACACATACCTATCATACTTATCTCAACAGATGTAACTTAATGTAGGTTGACCACAGTCAAATGCAACAGCACGTAAATGAAACAGCATGTATGAAACAGCACGTATATGAAACCAAAACAACATGTATACGAAACAAAACAACACGTATACAAAACAGAACGTATATGTAATGCTGAGACTGTTGCATCATACCATGAGGTAATTAAGCACGAAATCTGCAGCAATTCTAAGCATGAGTAGCGACGGCAAGTTTCTGTGGGTTGCCTCATGACGAAGATCTACAATCCACAATGGTATTCCTTCCTGAAGAAAATACAAAATAACTAAATAACATACCCAGTTTTAAAATATTGCTGGACAGAAAAAAATTTCACTTAGTTCTTGGTACAAATCCTGACTTAATAGCTTAGTTTTAGTCCTTGCTTCGAAATAGGTAAATGCAGAAAGAACCTAAACAATGTGACCTCTTTGTTGCTCACATCTATTGCAACTGTTTCAGTATTGTGCAAAATAGCAGACTATTCAGTAGCATGCTGGGTCTGTAACTGATGACTGCAGGTAAAGCCTGCTGAGAAGACTCCATGTAATGAATGATCTCGGACAATTGTCTCATCTCGTATTCAACTTTGGTGACATAATTATTGTACCATGTGTCAGTAAGTATGTTTGTATCTGGACTTTATAAAAGCGCAGTTTAGGAACCCTCAAAGAGCTGTGAACATAGCTGTCTAAGGGAACTGAACAGGTGCATCCAGGGCTGTAGTCGAGGGTATACGCGGGTATACAGCGTATACTCACCTCTAGAGGCCGTATACTCACCTCACAAAATATTTATATTTATTTATATTAAAATACTGTAGTGTATACTTACAAAATACTGTAGCGTATACTCACCTCTAATTTGTTTAGGAAAACTAACCGATAGCGTATACTCACCTCTAATTTTACCACTACAGCCCTGGGTGCATCTTAACATAGCTATAAAATGTAATTTGAGCAGAGCTTATAGGGACAGCTAGAATGTAGCATTCTCACCCGTTTAGCCAAAAGGTGAACTGGCTGAGCACATTCCTTCTGCTGCAGAGGTTCCAACCAATGATTAACAAACCTACACGCAACAACAAATTAGCCTAAATTAAAAATTAATCAAACCCCCCAAAGACCGACCTGCACCTCACCGTGGTGGGGGGGGGGTGAACATCCGAAGTAAGGGATAGCCTGGTGAGGCTATGCCATCAGGGGAGAAGGCCAATGGCCGAAGAACCTCCTAGGGCGACACGTGAGGTGGACAGGCTCACCAGGAACCCTGAAAAGGATGGCTAACGCAGGCGGCAGGGGCTGGAAGGACACCTTAGGGCGAATGAGGCCAAAAGGCCCACCGGCCTCCTTACCCTACCGGGAGAGAACTGGTCATCACCCGGCAAAGAGACCAAGAAACCTTTACATGAAATGAAACCAAACAGAACTTTGGAGAAGTTTCGTAAAGGCCTCATCGTCAGATCGCTGACGGAAGAGAAGAAAGAAGAATCAAATAATGAAATAATTATTCAAATTAAAGTAATCTAAGCGCTTAACTGATTTTATTCTGACGAAAGAGACTGAACCAACCGCACAATGGCCATGCCGTAAGCAAGTCGTACGATGTCATTGTATTCTTCTTCGTTTTCTTCAAGGTCTCTAACTTTGACTGAAAGCAGTTCAGTCGTCAGTTCAATTCCAATGGCAAGATGGTCTGGTTGCCTGCAAAATTCAAATCAGATTCAACAGAATTTAATAACACCAAAGCAGCCTGCAGCCCCCTTATAACACAGTCTGTTATAAGACTTACAAGTATAAAATGCAACCAGGGACAAAAATCCCAATTTAGTATTGCATGATTAGAAAATGACCTCAGATCATAAGATTGTTACAATAAATTCCAATCTAATGACTTCTATAACACTACAATCATAATGCAAAAGGCATCACCAAAATCACAATCCATCCAAAAAGTCCGGTCTAAACCCAACAAGTCAGAGAAAGAAAAAGCCAGGCTATAGTGGTAAGCACATTGAAACAGACAATAAACAATGGTGCTCTTCATGTGGCTCTCAAACACCATCAGGAGTGTCTGGTGTAGTAATGTAATTAACATTACTGCATTTACAGTTTATCCTAGTAGTTATTAGTTAAGTTATAGTGATCTTTTACTGTGCTACTGTCATTTATTGATGTGGCCTTACAAAGACATTTCTAGTAATTCTTGCTAACTGAAGTGTATTGCCATGTCGACAGTTATTGCCTTGTTGTTACACGACCCAGCTATGGCAAGTATTCAGTGCATGACAGATATTGCGTTTGTTTTCTTGTGTTTTTTGGTCAATTGCTTGCTCCATTATGTGTCATCGAGCTGTCCTTATTTAGCGGTCCGACCATGTGTCCCTTTGGACAGTCCTTTGTATCCGCTCTACTCAAAGTTTGACCTCGTTTTTCATACTTTCTTCTTTCTTTCGATTAGTTTTCTTGTTAAATTTTAATCATTCTGTGCTGGGTACAATAAATTGCTTGAATTGAATTAACACTGATGATGAATTATATACTAATTTTAAAAACAGGGCTAATAATTATCATAAATAAAGTAATATTTTAAGATCGAGCTCATTATTCATTGTATGATGCAGTGACAGTGGGAACATTTGACATTTAACACAAATTTTCCAAACTCAATTACAGGCAAAACTTTTGATTAAGTCAGAACTTACCTGACTTTCCAAACTCTCAACATATTGAGGGCATGTTTCATCTGGGTCAAGTCATTGCTGTATATCTCATGAAACGTCGCTTCAAACTCTTCACTGCCAAACACAATATCAAATAGCAGTCAACTAATAAAATTTAAGTTTGCAAAATTTAATGCACCTGAATTCTTCTAAATATGTTCAAATCTATTCCAGAGTAATTCTACACAGATTCAGGGTAGCTCAGAAATTTAACAAATCTGTGAAAATATCTCATTTTATCATCAAATTCGAAAAGGCTTTGTGGATAATTCTCAGTGGTGAAGGCAGCAATGCCACGGTAAAATCCTAGATAATGGTCCCAGAAGCGGTGGCAATACCATGGGATGCTAGCAAGCAAGGCCTGCGGTACTATCGTGGGGGATGGAAATACAAGCATGGTATTTACCACAGTAACGGTTGTAACTGTGCTCACTGTGGTACTATCTGTTAAGCTAACCGGGTCTGTATTTCAAAGTTCTCTTCTTCTTCTTTAAACTTCTCTGCTCTTGGTCTTCCTTTCATTCTCTTTCTCTCCATTCTTCCCTTCATAATACGTTACAACACTATAAAATTGAAATTATTGAATATTTGACTTCTTTTTAACTTCAGTCAAGTATGCTGTAGTTAAAAATTTTTAACATAACTGTTTAATGTCTGGGAGCATTTTTTATTTTGCTTTTAGCTTCATTGATATGGAATGGAGACGGGACACACCTAATGGGGATGTTGTGGGGGATAAGGACAAATCTAAAGGAGCTAAGGTGGGTATGCAAACAAACCTGATAGGGATGGGCCCGATGGGGTGAGTCCACTCACAGCCTAGGTTGTGAGTGGACTCGCTCAGTAAAGTGGATAATCTGTTGGTTTTAATTCCTATACCAACTCGATCAACAACTCGTGGTTATATACATCTGATCCTCTGCCTTCCAAGCCTTCTCGACCTCAACAAAACCCACCTTAACAGGTGCTCTGCTTCTCCGGTCTCTCTGGCAACTGGACTCGGACCACCAATGGACATCGATCTCTGGACAACCCCTCGGATACGACGCAGCACTTTATGAATAACCTGGTGCCTTGTGCTTAGTTTTAAAGCGATGCTTTAGAAAATTGGAGATTATGATTACAAATCTACGATTACAGACATCTGATAAGTTATTCGGTAAAATTGGGTTTTAGTGTTGGAAATTATTTCATAGTAAAACTCAAACTAGAACTTGGATGGTTGATGAAAATATTACTGAAACTAGAAGCTGGATGATCAATGAACATATTAAATAATAAAACTCAAAGTAGAAGTTGGATGAGCAATGAAAATTTATCACTTCAGTGCCAAAATTATTGCCATGGATGAGCAATGAAAACATTTCATACTAAAACTGAAACTAGAAGTTGGATGGTCGATGAATATATATAGCTCAAACTAGAAGCTGGATGATATATGAATATATAACTGAAACTAGAAGCTGGATGAACGATGATTATTTATTGTACAATTTATTATTGAAATGTGTTTGCTGGAACTGTACGGTACCTACTTGCTGACTTCCGACCTGCAGTTTGGTTTCAAAAAGGGGTTGGGCTGTTCTCATGCATTGCTTGCTGTAAGATCAGTAGTTGATTACTTTTCTATTCATGGCTCTAATGTAAACCTGTGTGCATTAGACATGTCTAAAGCTTTTGATAAAGTCAATCACTATGCATTATTTAGCAAGTTAATGGATAGATCAGTCCCTCGTGAGTTTTTATGCATCCTCATAAGTTGGTATAGTATGAGTGCAGCATATGTGAGATGGGATAGCATGTTGTCTGATATGATCAGTCTAGGCTGTGGAGTCAGGCAGGGTGGTGTCCTCTCACCAATACTTTTTGCGGTATATGTGAATGATGTTATAGAAAAATTGAGCAAGTCCAACCATGGCTGCCGGATTGGGGAATTATTTCTGGGATGCATCATGTATGCTGACGACCTTATCTTGATGTCAGCTTCTCTATGTGACATACAAGCCATGGTCGACATTTGTGTGAAAGAACTAGAGAGTATTGACATGAAATTAAATGTAAGAAAATCTCAGGTAATGAGGATTGGCCCTTCCTATCGTGCCGCATGTAAAATGATTAGGCTAAACAGTGTTCAAATTAACTATGTAGAAAAACTTAAATACTTGGGGTGTTGTCTTGTTTCTGCCAAGTCATTTAAAGTTAGTTTGCATGAAATGAGAGTCAAATTCTACAAATCTTTCAACTCTTTATATAGTAAATGTTGTAAATTCACTGAGCCAGTTCTACTGCATCTTGTTAGTGCTTATTGTAAGCCATTCTTGCTTTACGGAATGGAAGCTATGAGCCTCAGTAACAGTGAACTGAACACACTAAATTACACCTACAGCACTGCCATCTGTAAGATCTTCAAGGTCGGCCACTGTAGTGTTGAGGACATACTGCACTTCATGCAGGAACCTAACATTAAGGACTGCTGGATGTTAAGAAGAACAAGACTCTTTCTTAGGGGGCCAATTACAGGGAATACTGTTGTAAACTTTGTGTGTGAACTTTTATGTACATAGTATAATTGCATTATTAAGGAAATGTGGACTGTGAAATATGTTTAATTAGCATAGTATGGACAGGTCTACTGTCCAGTGAATGCTGTATCGATTGTTTTGTTCTGTTTTTCTTGTGCTACCATATTTGGTGAATAAAGATTGATATTATATATTGTATTATAACGTTTGAATGGAAGTGCGTTTTTCCCAGTCTTGTTGTCCTCGAGACCAAGGTCTTGGTCTCGAGTGCACTCGAGTTCGTTTTTAAAAGTCTTGGTCTTGGTCTTGAGACCAAAGGTCTTGGTCTTGAGGTTCAAGGTCTTGGTCTTGGTCTTGAGGTTCAAAGTCTTGGTCTTGGTTTTTCAAGACCAAGACCAAGACTTTTGTCAATATGAACAGTCGTTAATTTTAACAAACGGCAAGAATTTTAAAAATTTATCCAATAATTACTCGTACAGTTATTGCTTTAGTATTTACACGGTGTGAATGAGGCTTCACTGTTGTTTTGTACAATTATTTTGACTTCCGGTTATTTACCATGGAATGATTTCAAAACAAACTCATGATTAATTTGTACATTTACATCCGATTCTTCAAGAGCTGCTTTGTGTGCTAGCGATTTCAGCACTTGTAGACCGTGTTTTTTCACATGGCAGAATTTTTATGAGGCCCCATAGGTCACGTCTTGGTCAGAAAATTCTGAGCAAATTGGTTTTTATAAAATTCAACAGGCATTTGGAATAACATTTCGCATGAAGGACTTTTGTAAATACGAATTCGGAATTCTCTGCAGTCTCCATTAAGAGTTGTTTTGCTTGAATAAAAGAAAAAACTCGTGTTTTCATTAAAATAAGGAGTAGTCCGACTGGACAATTTTTAGTAAGGAATAGAAGTCTGGATACGACTGTGATTTTTTGGGGTCTTGGTCTCGGTCTTGAGGTTCAAGGTCTTGGTCTTGGTCTTGAGGTTCAAGGTCTTGGTCTTGGTCTCGAGGTTCAAGGTCTTGGTCTTGAGGTTCAAGGTCTTGGTCTTGGTCTTGAGGTTAAGGTCTTGACAACAAGACTGGTTTTTCCTAAATAATTTTCTACGCTAAAACCTGGTTTTACCAGTTATTCCTCACAGCTGATCCAGTAACTGTAAATCTACGTCTGTTGTATTGTCTAGTTCTCGCTACTGGAACATCAATATCGCTGCGAGTTGCCAAAGGGAAAAGATGCCGGTTGTGAAATGACGAAATCAGCACATATAACCCCAGAGTCCTTTTGGTTTAAAAAGGCTGCAGGTTTGCAACATAATCGCCGTTCTACATATCTCATCACTAGCTAATCTATCATCGGTTGCGGTGCCGTTACCTATATAACTTCAATTCAGCGATTAAGCAATAGTCCTCATTAATCCTACGGCTTTTAGCACGACCCTATCCGAGTGCGTAGCGAATCCACGAAACGAATTTCGGCCGGATCCCCGAAATCGATTTTCTAAGTCTATGTCATGTATAAGAGTTCAAATTTCAACAATTCATTTTTAAACAGGGTGTTGTATTTCAAACATTTTGGGAATAATTGTTGTATTTCAAACATTTTGGGAATAACTAGTTTTCGAGATTTCGACCGCTTTGTATAAATCTGTTTTTGGGAAATCGGGCTGTTGTGTATTTCCAGAGTTTTCGGGAACCGGGTTTCGGGGATTAGGGACCCCGTCCTGCGTCGTGTTTCTTACACAAACCTGATTTCTTAGTTCTACATGTTTTGTCAATTTCAGAAAGCAGCGAAAGTACCTCTTTACAGTCACGAATGATATATTAAGAAACAGCTATATTTGAAAATATACCTATTTATCCAAGGAACACGACGCCGCATGGGTGCCGCCATTTTCACAATAACGTTATGTTCCTAAAGAGGCAAGGATTCTAAAGAGGCAAACGTCAACAATATTATGCAATTGCTAGAGGAGCCAAAATTCTTAAAACTTTGAGAGTAACAGACATCACATCTAAGAATAGGTATAGGAGTTGCTGCCAATGAGATATAATATAAGGTATAATATACCTCTATGGTTGCTGCACAGTATAAATAATTACACAGTACGTCGACTCCCGGCCGATGCAGCAGTCAGAATGTGTGACCGATTGCCATTTTGAAAATGAGCCGTTTACACGTCGATACACCAGAATGCATCACATCAAATATTTTTAAACATTACAACAACATTGAGGACTACACGCCGATACACCGGAATCCATCAAATAAAATATTTTTTAAACGTTACAACAACATTGAGGACTTCATTAGAATTAACAATATTATTTTTAACGTTAATTTCAGCTTAATTAATTAAATCTGTAATTCAAAAGCTCCGTTTCAAAATGGCGTCACCCCAAAAACTAGTCAACAAGGCAGCGGTGGGAGTCGACGTACTGTGTAATTATTTATACTGTGCCGAAAAGAAGGTTGTTGGTGAACGTAAGTAAGTGAAACTTAATGTAGGCCTAATGCGCTGTAGTTATTTGCGACTCCCAGCACCCCAAGAAATGTGTCTTAAATTGTTTAAGCAGATAGCTTATATTCCTGGTCGAGACGAAGTTAGCAAGTTGCATAATTGTTAACCTTCGCAGGACGGAAACATTTTACGATACACGGAGGACCGAAAGGGGTAATTTTTTACCCCAAAACAATATATAATATCTCAGCTCACAGGTAAGCTACGATGACAAATGAAGTGTCAATTGTAACATTTTCAAGGTCAAGGAATCGATATATCATAGTGGCAATAGTGTGTAGATACTACTTTTCAAGATGGCGGCCAAAATGGCCGTCAAAACACACAAAAATGTATATCTCAGCACGTAGGTAAGCTCCAATGACAAATAAAGTGTCAATTGCAACATTTGCAAGGTCAGGACATCGATCTATAATAGTGGCAATAGTGTGCGAATACTATTGTCCAAGATGGCGACCAACATGGCCGCCCAAAACATAACAATATGTATATCTCAGCTCATAACTAATTTACAATGACAAATGAAGTGTCCATTGTTACATTCCCATGGTCAAGGAATCGATTTATCGTAGTGGCAATAGTGTGGAAATACTATTTTCCAAGATGGCGGCCAATATGTCCGCCAGATACAACAATATGTATTTCTCAGCTCATAGGTAAGCTACAATTGCAAATGAATTGTCAATTGTAACATATTCAAGGTCAAGGAATCGATTTATCATAGTGGCAATAGTGTAGGAATAATACTTTCCAAGATGGCGGCCAATATGGCCGCGAAAACACAAAAATATATATCTCAGCACATAGGTAGGCTACAATGACAAATGAGGTATCAATTGTAACATTTCTAAGGTCAAGAAATCAAACTATCGTAGTGGCAATCGTGTGGGAATACTACTTTCCATGATGGCGGCCAACATGGCCGCCAAAACACAAAAATATTTATATCTCAGGTTGTAGGTAAGCTCCAATGACATATGAAGTGTCAATTGTAACATTTCCAAGATCAGGGAATCGATTTATCGCAGTGGCAATGGTGACCGATCAGTCAGCTGATTGATAATTCCTATTTTTGTGTTTTGTGGGCCATATTGGCCGCCATCTCTGAGAGTAGTATTCACACACTATTACCACTGCGATAAATCGATTCCTTTATGACACTTCATTTGTCATAGTATCTTACCTACAAGCCGAGATATACACATTTTTGTGTTTTGGCGGCCATGTTGGCCGCCATCTTGGAGAGTAGTATTCACACACTATTACCACTGCGATAAATCGATTCCTTTACCTTGTAAATATTACAACTGACACTTCATTTGTCATTTTAGGTTACCTATGAGCTGAGACATGCATATTTTTGTTTTGGCGGCCATATTGGCACATGGCAATGTGGTGGGTATGCAGTCAGAATATGTCATTGGTGGTAACTTGTAAACACATGGAACGACAAATGATACCTACCTACAGTTGCTCCCAGTGGTGTAGTGGGGCGGGAACGCGGGGGAACGCCGTTCCCGCACTTTTTTTCAGGGAGGGAACGCGATCCCTCACTATTTTGCAGCATTTCTGCTGAAATAAATGAACAAAGAAGACTTCAAGACTCACAGTCTGTTGTAATTTTGTAAATAAAAGCTAATGATAAATGAAAATAGTACAGTAGTACTGTAATAACAGTATGAAAAATTCTTGCAAGATTGCACTTTTTGCTACAGTTGCTACTTCAATTTCCAGGCGTTCCCCCACTTCATTTTTTAGGACTACACCACTGGTTGCTCCGCAATCAACATCCAAACACCCCTGGGGTAATTATTTACGCCTTTCCGTCCTGCGAAGGTTAAATCGTTATCTCATCGACGTATATAATGGGCTTCGATGCGTAATTTCGAGATTTCTACAGCAGTAAAACAAACCAAGTCGCTCAGTCAAAATAGGTATTTTTTCACATGGCAGGATCTTTATGAGGCCCCACAAGCAGGCCCGGTTCGTCCATATGAGCAACTAGGCAGCCACCCAGGGCCGCCGATTTTTAGGGGCCGCCAATTTTCCATTTGTCAAAAATTATTTAATTAATATTCGTAAAAAGAGGTGAATGACTAAAAACGGTCATCAACTTTTTTGTGCTTAGGGCCGCCGGTTTGCCTAGGGCCACCGGTTTGCCCAGGGCCGCCAAATGTCTTGAGCCGGGCCTGCCCACAAGGCACGTCTTGGTCAGAAAATTCTGAGTGAATTGATTTTTATAAAATAAAAAAGGCTTTTGGAATAACATTTTGGATGAAGGACTTTTGTAAATTATACGAATTCGGAATTCTCTGCAGTCTGCATTTATAGTTAATTTGCCTGAATAAATAAAAGCCTCACGTTTTCATTAAAGTATACCGAGTAGTCCGACTTGACAATTTTTTGTAGCGAAAAGTAGTCTTGGGCTAAATGTGATTTTTGGGTCTTGGTCTCGGTCTTGGTCTAAAGCTGTACCGATGCATCGGCAGCATTCGTAATCGGGCTGATAATAAGGTATCGGCATAATTTGCATCGGCAAAAAATAATCGGCGCCGATGCAAATTACTTAAAAATTAACGTTTTTTGCACAATAATCGTTATAAGAAGAAAAATTATTACAAATATCTATGTTTTGTTTCTTATTATTGATCTATGTTAATTTTAGCATTGCACTACTTACTATAGGCACCGTAGAAACCAAGGACCCGTTATACACAGGACTGGAAACACTTTAATAACCCTTATACAACGTTATACAACGTTAGGGGAAGGCAATGGCAAACCACCCCTGTTAACTTGCCAAGAGAATCGTCATGAGATACACCAAACCAAAAACGGTGATAGTTGCGGATGGTGGGACTCCCAGGCCGGAGCGTGACTTACAAGCTACTGGGGAAGAGCAAGACGGAGAGTCAAGGGCCCCTCGATCTAATGAAGCAGCAGGACTAAAGCCGAAAGGACGTCTAGTGGTGGATCGATTCGGAGGGGAAAGACTCAACCTGAGCTGTAAACAGAAGATGAAGTTGGGCACATGGAACGTGCGAAGTATGCAGAGCGGAAAGATGGACGTGATACAGGGAGAGATGAAGAAATTGGACATAGCAATCATAGGATTAAGTGAGACAAGGTGGAAGGGACAAGGACATTTCAGCTGGAATGGATACAGGATAATAATGTCAGGACAAAAAGAGAGAGGAAGAAATGGAGTTGAATCATGTGTGATAAGTCAAGCGCAAATGCGATAATGGGATATGATACGGTGAGTGATAGAATTCTGAGTGTAAGATTCAGAGGAGGAAAGGTCAACATAACCATTATACAGGTATATGCTCCAACATCGATATCGTCAGAAGAGGAACATGACGGTTTTACACCAGCCTGCAATGTACAGTGGACAGAACTCCGAAGGGCGACGTATTAGTGATCATAGGTGACTTCAATGCGAAAGTGGGTCAATGCACCGGAGGTGATGGAGACACATTGGGTAGCCATGGCCTGGGTGAACAGAATGAAGCAGGGGAAAGACTTGTTGAGTTTTGCAAAGGGAATGGCTTAGGAATTATGAACACATGGTTCGAACAGCCTAAGAGAAGACTGTACACATGGACGTCACCGAATGGGAAGCATAGGAACCAGATTGACTACATACTGATAAACAAAAGATGGAAAAGCACAATAAGAGATGTGAGAACAAGGCCAGGAGCGGACTGTGGAACTGACCATGAGCTATTGGTAGCAACACTGAGAACGAAATTGAAAAAGATAAAGAAAGGAGACCGATTGATCAGATACGACTGCAAGGGTATCACACCGGAATACAGGATGGAAATAAAGAATCGGTTTGAAGTACTAGAGAGAGATGAGATAGAAGAGGAAGAGGATCCGAACAACCTATGGGAGAGGATGAAGAAAACAATAGTCGAAGCCGCAGATAAGCACATTCCAAAGAAGAAGAAAATCACAACAACGACATGGCTATCGAGAGAAGCCTTATGCATGGCGGTTGATAGGAAGGCTGCAAAGAAGGCAGGAGAAAAGGATAAGGTAAGGGCACTGAACAGTGCCTTCCAAAAACAAGCACGGAAAGATAAAGAAATACATCTAAACGAATTATGCAGAGAAATGGAAGACGAGGGAAGGAAGGGACGAACCAAGGAAATGTTCTCAAAAGTAAAGACAATCACGGAAAAATTTGCACCTAGAATGGGCTCAATGAAGGCAGGAGATGGAAATGTAATCTGCGATGAAGAAGGGATGAAACATAGATGGAGAGAATACACGGAGGAGTTGTATAGGGAAGACAAACGAGTCAAAAAAGAACAAATTGACATAACAGAGTATGAAAAGGAACCGGAGGTCATGGAAGCGGAGGTAGAATGGGCAATCAGACAACTCAAGGATAATAAGGCACCCGGTCAGGATGGGATACCTATTGAACTGATAAAAGCTGGGGATGATGCGATGATAAAAACAATAACAAAATTGTGCAATCAAATATGGGCAACTGGAGAATGGCCGGAGGACTGGAAGAAATCGATCTTTATACCTATATTCAAGAAAGGAGATGCGAGGGAGTGTGAAAATTATAGGACGATAGCAATGATATCACACACTAGTAAAATATTACTGAAAATAATTCACAAAAGAATGGAAGGCACAATTGAAAGAGAACTTCCGGTGAACCAGGCAGGGTTTAGGAAATCTCGTGGAACTCGAGACCATATAGCCAACATGAGGTGGATAATGGAGCGACAGGGAGTATGGACAGGAGGTTCACATCTGTTTCATTGACTATAGCAAGACATTCGACTGCATTAACCATGATTTAATGTGGAAAACCCTGCTTGAAATGGGTATTCCGAAACACCTGATAATGTTACTAAAGGGTTTATATGAAGACCAGATAGCGGTGATAAGAACAGAATACGGAGACACTGACAATTTCAGAATCAAGAAAGGGGTGAGGCAGGGATGCATCTTGTCTCCATTCCTGTTTAATCTATATGCTGAAAGAATAATGAGAAAGGCAGAACTGGAGGGGGCAATTGAGGGAGTAAAAATCGCTGGAAAGACACTGAATAACCTTAGATACGCAGATGACACAACATTAATGGCAAAAAGAAAAGAGGATCTGGCAGAACTGATAAGAAGGGTCAGGAGAGAAAGTGAAAAAGCTGGTTTATACTTCAACATAAAGAAGACAAAGGTCATGACAACAGCAGATTGGGATAGTTTTGAGATAGACGGAGAGGAAATAGAGGTGGTAGAAAGCTTCACATTCCTAGGATCACACTGGTTGGAAAGGAGGGAAAGTGTGATCCAGAAATAAAACGAAGGATTGCTATAGGGAAAGCTGCAATGACCGGACTGGAAAAGATATGGAAAGACAAATATGTGAGCATAGAAACAAAAAAAGGCTCGTAAGAACACTAATCTTTCCTACGGTACTGTACGGTTGCGAGACGTGGACAATGACAAAGAACATGGAAAATAAGGTTAACGCTTGTGAAATGTGGATATGGAGGAAGATGCTGAGAATATCTTGGACTGAGAAACGAACGAACGAATCAATACGAGAGGAGATTGGAGTTGAGAATGAAGAGTCGTTAAAACAAACTGCGACAAGAATGAAGCTAAGGTTCTTTGGACATGTTATGCGATCTGATGGTCTGGAGAAGGAAATGATGCTGGCATGCGGTGAGGGGAGGAGAAGACGGGGTCGCCCAAGGAGGAGATGGATGGATGAGATACAAGATGTAACTGGCATGAATTTGGCGGAATTAAGGGACTTGTCATCGAATAGGAAACAATGGAGTGTGTTCACCAGGACGATCGCTAGAGCTCCACGAGCTGACAGCACAAGGTGACAAGGTGATACAACGTCGTGTGCCTAGTTTTTGGGCGATAACAAAATAATCGGACTCATACGCGGTATCGGCTATTTCAATAATCGGCTATACGCGGTATCGGCATAATCGGCAAAAATGGCTATCGGTACACCTCTATCTTGGTCTTGAGGTTCAAAGTCTTAGTCTTGGTCTTGGTCTCGAGGTTCAAAGTCTTGGTCTTGGCTTTGGTCTCGAGGTTCAAAGTCTTGGTCTTGATCTTGGTCTCAACGTTCAAAGTCTTGGTCTTGGTCTTGAGGTTTAAGGTCTGGACAACAAGACTGCATATAAGTCGATGATTTACATATTGATCAGTTACGCAGACAGTCAAACGGCTACGGCGGATGATGTTTAGGGTATAGCGGTGAGGGAGGAGGATGGCTCAGGATAGGCGGCCTATAGAACGTTGGTGAAAGAGCAGTTTTTCAGTTTTGAATTTATTTATTTATTTATTCCAGACATTTCTATAGCGCCTCTCGAAGTCATGCAACTACTACTCAGAGGCGCTCCCGACTAGGAATTTTCACGCCGAAGCGCTACGAGCAATAATTGCGAGTGAAGGACTTGCCCAAGGTCCGTACGCAGCGGCTAGAGTGGGATTCGAACCTGCAACCCTCAGGTCACAAGGCGCCGAACTTACCACTGAGCCACCACGCCCCACAATGACCTGTAAAGAGATAGAAATAGGTGAGGTTTTGGTGAGTTCGTAGAGGATTGACCAGATCATTTGGCGTAATTCTGGCATGAGTTAATTTTATATGTTCCAGAAAAGCGGGATAGATAGGGCCTATATATAATGGCTAAATGGAGTGATTTGCACATTTGAGCTAGCCTGGAACGATCTTCCTCCCGAATGCCACAGATTTTCGGTTCCTCCATCATCATTAATAGCCACTCGCCCTCCATCATCCGTCTTAGGCTCTTACTATCCAGTCGAAACTATATATAGTCTCACCTTTTCAAGAATTCCTTCACTGACTCGTCTGATCAGATTCCCGCCTTCCAATTAATCGACCTAAATGAGATCCGCCTTAAAATCTTGACCTGGACCCCCGGAAACCGGACTCGGACATCCTTTGACTACCCTCTGGAAAACCATGGGGCTTGACGAAGCGCTCGAGAATTAGCTGGCGCTCTGTGCCTTGTCTTAGGATGGCGCTTTATAAGTTTAGAGTTTGCGATTACGATTAGTATTTTCACATTTAGGAACGCAATTTTGTGAAACTGTTGGACTCATATTGGCTTCATTAAAAAAAGATTTAAGTACTCTTTTTTGGAATCTAGATTGGCTTCATTTAAAAAAAACTATTCATGAGTACTATTTTTGTTATTATACTACGATACGTTAAATTCGCTCCCGATATTTATTTGTTTTGCAGTCTGTGTGATATTATATGGACTATTATTGCAGTTCTGTCAGAAATATAGAAATGGATTATTTGTGAAATTGTAATTGTACTTAGTAACTTGTATTGCGCCGGTGTATAATGCACAAGGCATCAACCGATGACACACCAGAACCAAGCCGTAATCAGGTCGATATCCAGAAGATAAGTCCGTAAGAAAAATAAAAATGTTTAATGATAGGGAAAGAGTAAACCTTATCTCTTTTAACGCAGTAACTTAAAGTTACAAATGGTATACTTTTCGATGTTTTAAACATTGTGAATTTATAAACTTTAGCGAGCGAAATACAATATTACTTTGCAATTTAGCAAACGATCATAGGTGTAATCTAATGAAACAACTGTGGGTAGTGTTTTTGTTCAATGGCACTGCACTTTGGGATTCCAAACACGGTTAGATTTAGCAGGGATCTTTTTCTTCAAGTTGTCTACAGGTTCAAACGTCCAGTGGCGCCTCTCTCGATGCTGAGCTTCCTCCTTCAGTTTACTTTATCCATCTACCATCATCCAGCCCAGCAGCATCCATCTAGGTCTTCCTCTCATTCTCTTTTCCCCATTCTTTTCTCTATGATAGTTCTCAGTAGGAAATACCTCCAATATATGACCAATCCACTTCCCATTTATCTCTCATATATTACCAATAACAGATCTTTCCTCCTCAGCCTTATGCATCAGATTTTTGTTTGTTTTATGCTGTTTTATGGTTAGGATCACGGTTCTTAATTTTTCCAGTAAGTGTATTATCCAGATCTCGAGGTGCCTACTATTGCTTCCTGGCCTTTCTTTACCGTATTTTAAATAAGCACAAGAAAACAATCTTATTCAATCACGAATTTGTGTTGCTAGGTAGCCTTCTATCACCATATCTTGGAAGCTTAATCAGTGGCGTAGAAAGGTTTTTAGGGGCCCTTGTGCAGAGCTTCGAGGATGGGCCCCTTGAATTTGAAACAAAAAAATGCTGTGGAAAATATGCCTGACGCTGTTGCGATATTTACGCCTACATATTTCGCAAATAACGAAAGAATTTAACAAATTAGACAAGTGTTTAGTCTACAGTAGTCTAAAAAGAAGAATCCGAACATTTCGAAAAGTTGAAACGTTCGTTTGCGCGCCTTCTGTTGCGCAAAAATAGCTATCACTTTTGAAGTGTCAAGCTTTATGGCACGTTCATTTTCTATCGACAACATTTCCGAGTCACTCAGCTGCTCTTCTAACATTGTATTGTACTTCGTAGATAGTTTTTGATAAAGTTCAATTTTGAGAATGATCGTTCACATGTCGCAACATTCACAGGCAAAGTCAACACCAACAGGTAGGCCGTGCAGACATCACTGACTGTAGACGAAAGAGCACAATGTTAGTCTACGAGTAACAGTTGTACAATTTTGAAGATGGTTGATCTCGTTAACTACTTGTTGTACATGTAGATTTACTTTTAGGCTAAAAATGACCCTTCTGACCGCCGGGGGCCCTTGTGCATTGCACAACCTGCACAACACATTGCTACGCCACTGAGCTTAATCACACATCTACAAAAGGTAAGAAAACTTTCAAATATCAGTTAAGTGATCTAAGATTTACAGATGGTTACAGAAAAGTGTTTCCAGTGTTTAAGTCATCTGAACAGTAACAGCCTGGCTGCTCTTGTGACGTCTCTGCATACTTGTAGTTTATGACTTTATTTGCAATTGAGGTTTCATTATTCTTTGTCTTCAGTTTCTTATTGCTTCCCTTCTTGCTCCAATAATTTTATTTTAACAGTTTTAGTTTCTAATTCATTATAGGTTTGCAATAACATGCAAAAGCAGTAATAAATTCAACCTATAAATAAGTCCAATATTTGGGCTGTGTTAAAGATCTCAAGATGCAAGCAAGTAGATACAACAAACCAAACACATACATGTGTGATTTTTGTAAGAAAATGTTTACATGGAAATCCAGTCTGAGAATCCATAAAAGAACCCACACTGGAGAAAAACCATACAAGTGCAATATATGTCACAAATCGTTTGCACAGAAGATCGTTCTAGACCACCATACACAAACCCACACTGGAGAAAAACCATACAGGTGCAATTTATGTCACAAAACAATTGCACAGAAGACTGATCTGGAACGCCACAAAAGAACCCACACTGGAGAAAAACCATACAAGTGCAAGTCTTGTCACAAAGAATTTGCATGGAATACTGCACTGGAACGCCATAAAAGAACCCACACTGGAGAAAAACAATTTTTATGCAATTTATGTCAAAAACGATTTGCACAGAAGACTGATCTGGAATGCCATAAAAGAACCCACACTGGAGAAAAACCGTACATGTGCAATTTATGTCACAAAACATTTGCACAACATACTACTCTGAAATGTCATAAAAGAATTCACACTGGAGAAAAACCATTTATATGCAATTCATGTCACAAAGCTTTTGCACAGAAGAGTAATCTTGAACGCCATAAAAGAACCCACACTGGAGAAAAACCATTTGTGTGCAATTCATGTCACAAACGATTTACACAGAAGACTGATCTGGAATACCATAAAAGAACACACACTGGAGAAAAATCATACATGTGCAATTTATGTCACAAAACATTTGCAAAAAATGCTATAAAACGTCATAAAAGAATTCACACTAGAGAAAAACCATATATTTGCAATTTATGTCACAAAACATTTGCAGAGAAGTCTGCTCTGGACTGTCATAAAAGAACCCACACTGGAGAAAAACCATACAAATGTAATTTATGTCACAAAGAATTTGCACAGAGGTCTCTTCTCAAATGCCATAAAAGAACCCACACTGGAGAAAAACCGTACAAGTGCAATTTCTGTCACAAAACATTTGCATGGAATACTACTCTGAAATGCCATAGAAGAACCCACACTGGAGAAAAACCATTTATATGCAATTTATGTCAAAAACTATTTGCACAGAAGACTGATCTGGAATGCCATAAAAGAACCCACACTGGAGAAAAACCATACATGTGCAATTTATGTCACAAAACATTTGCACAAAATTTTACTCTGAAATGTCATAAAAGAATTCACACTGGAGAAAAACCATTTATATGCAATTCATGTCACAAAGCTTTTGCACAGAAGAGTAATCTTGAACGCCATAAAAGAACCCACACTGGAGAAAAACCATTTGTGTGCAATTCATGTCCCAAACGATTTGCACAGAAGACTGATCTGGAAAACCATAAAAGAACCCACACTGGATAAAAACCATACATGTGCAATTTATGTCACAAAACATTTGCAAAAAATACAACTCTGGACTGCCATAAAAGAACTCACACTGGAGAAAAACCATTTGTATGCAATTCATGTCACAAACGATTTGCAAGAAATACTACTCTAAAATGTCATAAAAGAACCCACACTGGAGAAAAACCATACAAATGTAATTTATGTCACAAAGAATTTGCACAGAGGTCTCTTCTCAAATGCCATAAAAGAACCCACACTGGAGAAAAACCATACAAGTGCAATTTCTGTCACAAAACATTTGCTTAGAATACTACTCTGAAATGCCATAGAAGAACCCACACTGGAGAAAAACCATTTATATGCAATTCATGTCACAAAGCTTTTGCACAGAAGACTCATCTTGAACGCCATAAAAGAACCCACACTGGGGAAAAACCATCAAAATGCAATTTATGTCACAAAGCATTTGCAGAGAAAACTCATCTGGAATGCTATAAAAGAAACCACTCTGGAAAGCCATATTATGTGCATTGTGCAATTTGTTCAACAAAGCATTTGCATGGAATACTAGTCTGGAATACCATACATGTGCAATTCATTTCACAAAGCATTTGAGGACAATACATGTACTACTCTGGAATGCCATAAAAGAACGTACACTGGAGAAAACCATACAAGTGCAATTTATGGAGTGCGGATATATCAGAGAAGAGGGATAATAGTTATTAATGTCATATACGCACAAGGGGAAGGAGGGTCCAAAGTAGCCTAAGTTGATCACTCCTCACGGAACCTCATATGGGTTCTGCTACCAACAAATGATGGAATACTTTCTAATTTAATCTGCTGTGATGGCTTGTAGAGCAACGTTAGCACAGACACATTTGCGAAATCGAAAGATCATCATCGTACTACAGAGTACAGACTGAATTTTAATCTTTTTTTATTTTATAAACGTAGTCCTCTGTTTTGGTTTCCGGAGTCGAGCTACTTTTTGGCACCGAACTTTAATCCTTTTTTATTTCATAAACGTACTTCTCTGTTCGGGCCATCCTTAGACGACTCGTTGTTTCCCCGTAATTCTAGCAATCATACTTTATACTGTAAGCCAACACGTTATTCATTGAGCGTTTGTCCAAAGAGTTGACCTCATGAACACCTGCATTAGGTCTTTTAGGCACTTTAGCGAACTCTGGATCGGTCGAATTTTTAAGAGGTCCATATTGGGTCTTCGCCTTGGGGATCCCATGCATATGGTGACTGCAGACGCTTTTTGCGGTACTCTGCAACCACTATTCTTTCGAAGGCGGTACTGTATATATAGTGGTCAAAGACAGTGTTACTGATCCCTATTGAATCATGGCTATTGCGCACTTGATCTGATATATCACCGGTGTTTAGGCTAGTCTCCCAGACGCAGCTTTTGTGTGGCGCTGAAAAATGTCGAAGATTTACATTACATTACATATATATATACAGGGGCGTCTACACCATAGAAACCTTGGAGCAAATGCTCCATCCAAGAAATAGGGGGGGGGGAAGATCTGTCAGTGTGTGTGCCACCATTTTAGGGGGGAGGAACGGGAAGGGGGGAAGAAAAGAGGGAACAGGGACGTTGCTCCAATGACTAAGGGGGATAGACGCCCCTGCATATATATCTACCTCATAATTCTTTCTATATCGAACCCTATTCTGAACCTGCTCGTGAATAAGCAGATGTATGTAATTTTATTTTTATTTATTTCGGATATTTCTATAGCGCCGCCTCAAGTCTACTACTACTCAGAGGCGCTCCCGACTACAGCATTGGTATACTGTGTCGGAGTTTTCACGCCGAAGCGCCACGAGCAATCGCGAGTGAAGGCCCCAGACAGCCACGTCCCACGGGTCCGCTCATTGAGCCGATTTTGAATTCCCACAGCACGCCCGTAGAAGCCGCCGGCGTCTAGCATGCACGGGCGACGCTCGTCTGTACTTTGCCGGTCGACGTTTACGGCCTCATGCGGGCACAACTGAGCGGTCCCCAGCAGGGCCAGCATTTTTCGCCTGCCTAATTAAGCGATCAGCGGTCCGCCGGCCGAGTTTGTAGCGATTAGCTGCGGGGACCCCGCGTGGATCAGTGCCGGCTAACGTTTACGGCTTCATGTGGGCACAACTGAGCGGTCCCCAGCAGGGCCAGCATTTTTTCGCTTGCCTAATTAAGCGATAAGCGGTCCACCGGCCGAGTTTGTAGCGATTAGCTGCGGGGACCCCTCGTGGATTAACGCGGGTAAAGTCATTGTACCCAGCGTCGGCGTTCATATATCCCCTAGTGGCAAATGTTTGGGACAGCTATGGGCGCTACGAAGGGACCGTCTTTAACCGTCCACATTCCAATCTCAAAAGTGCATATTCCCACCAAGATTATACACTTTTGAGATTAAAGTGAACAGCTCTAGTTGTAGCTATTGCATGATATAGAAAACACGTTCAGAGTTTTATTAAAGTAATTATATTGAAGTTAACACCATCATATCACAAAGAATTACAAACAGTGGAACAGTTAATATTGGGACTGTACAAGTTGTGATAAGCAATAACAAGGAACATATTACTTCAACTGAGCATCACCCTAACATTATTTGCACAAATTTATATATTATATATATATATATATATATATTATATATATATATCTTACATCAGACTGAGTGTAATGATGTCCATATGGCCACACAATATAATCTTATGATTAGACATTGAATTTCGTTAAGTTCTATTAGGCACTTGGGTTGCTCAATAGTGTAGTGGTTAGTGCTACATTTGAACCCCCAATCGATAGATTGGGAGTTCAAATCCCCACCAGGACAGAAATCTGGTTCAAGATTTCTGTTCCATCTGCATCCCCTAGCCAACTCAGCTATAATAAGTACACTGACCATACACTGTCGGTGGGAAGATGAGACAGCGAGGGAGAGAACAGGCCACTCGTCCTCGTAGGCCAAGGCTAAGAAAATGAAGTCGCTGACACTTCATACACATGGCTGCCTCAGAGCTAGCTTAAGGGACTGCTATTCTTCTTCTTCTATTAGGTTGCTTAATTATATGGCACTAAAACTAAGGATGGCAACAGCAGGTCACAATGCAATATTACGCTAACGTATTTCAATGAACATGTACAATAGTACTTCAATATACAACTAGCAACAATCAATAATTCATGTATAGCTATGACCTAAACATAACTACTTGTAATGTTCTCACTGTAAAATTCACTTAAGTCTTAAATTAGACTATACACCTGTACATAAATACAGATCTACACAAGAGCTGTTGAAATTCATGTACATGTACTGAGCAGCTAAGCAACTTTGTTCAGTTCTGTAAAGTTTGCTTAAGCAAATATAAAAACTCAAAACTAGCAACAATTAGCAGATACAAGTGCCAGTCAATAAAGTTCATGTATCTTGAAGGTACTTATAATCCTAAATATAGCAGTCGAATATAAAGTAGTCAAACAATTTTAAAGCTAAGGTCTAAATAAACCAAATCTCTTAACATGATGACATTTTAAAATTAGAAGAGCAGTTCCTTAGAGCAACCATTGGTACGAGATGTTACCGACTTCATTTTCTTAGCCTCAGCATACAAGCGAAGGTGGCCAGTCACTCACTGTACTCATTGTAGTTCAGCTGGGGGCACAGAAATCTCAAAACAAATTTCTGACCAGGCAAGGATTTTAACCCCGACCTTTCGGTCCACAGCACAGCACGCTAACCACTATCGTGAATCAACATTAATACAGTTTAACACGGGAGCTGAAACGTTCCTGCTGTAGGCCTATTCTAAGGCCGAGTTGACTATTTATCGAGTCCTGTTATGTGGGAATAACCGTGTATGTCACTCTCTCGAGTAGGATTCAACACAATCTCTCTTGTATATAGTTCAAAATATGCAAAACTGATTCCAAGCTGGCAGTCTAGGCTTCACAGGTGTATGTATGTATGTATGTATGTATGTATGTATGTATGTATGTATGTATGTATGTATGTATGTATGTGAACACTTATACAGTGCATTTTAAGAACCTCACAAAGGTGCTGAAACAAGGCTATCTAGCAGATCTAACATATTAAGATGAGCTGAAAATGTTTCTGAGGTATTTGAGGCAGTAAAGTTCTGATTTCAAGTGGGAGACTGTTCCAAGAAGACGGTCCAATACACGAGAAGCATCGAAGTAAGCAAATCGTGAATGGCAGCACAGGACCAGCAGGTTCCATGCTCCAGAGTGCAGTGTTCGTCGACCTGGCTTGCTCAAAGCAGGACGACAGTGCTCCCTGATGTATGCCAGGACCGAACCGACCGTCGATGGTCAGCCGAGGAGGATCTTGAACGTAATTCAATTCTCAACCGGAAGCCAGTGCAGCGTCTCTCTCACATGCAGTTTGAAATATGCAAGAGATGAGAAGTGACTGAAGCTCAAGTATATGAACTCTGTTTTCAGCCTGCAGAAGAGTGGACCACTGCACCTTGATTGACTTGTTGCTATGTTGTTTGCGGAAAAAATCGCACCACAATCACAAAACCACCTGCAACAGAAAGGATAAACACACTACAAATTAATACAATTTGAAAGTTTTACTTCCTATGTAGAACACGAAATGAAAAACAACTGACTGACATTTTTCCTCCAGGATGACTGCTCTGTTCACATAAATTTGAGTAGAAAGGGGGAAGAAAAAGGAGGAGGAAGATTCCGACAGATAGTATATGATCAGTGTTTTTATTTTATAAAAGAGTTTGATAGGGGTCGCAAGAGGAATAAAGATCTCAAAACATCTTTCTGTACAAAAAATGTGCATACGTGCATAATTAGGAAGAGTATCACTGCATCAAAAACCCCAGCTGAAATCCAGGATTGAATAGCATGATTGTAAAGCACTTGCCGAACAGAGGTATATAGAAAGACCAAAAAGGGTGCTAGGCAACTGATTCCAGAAATTTGGAATGACCACAGCAAGAGCTGTGCTGCACTCTGGAAGTTCTGGTTGGGGGACAACCAAGCCACACACAGCAGAAGAGCAAAGGAATCTGTGGCCCATGTATGTATGTATGTATGTATGTCTGTCTGTTTGTATTCATGTACACATGTTTGTATATAGGTATCTATGTAATTACATATGTAGGCAGGTATGTTTCTTTGCGTGTGTGTGTATGTATGTATGTATGTATGCATGTGTGTGTCATAATTTGTCAGTCGAGCAAGTTAACCATTAGACTATCATGTCCAAATTTAATAACACTATTTAGTGCACAACAGTATGCACTGTCAAACAAAATTATTAGGCCTATTATTTAGTAACTTCTATGCAATGAGGTCTAATGTACAAGGCAATTATTAACCTTGTCAAGCAAACAAATGGAATTTAGCACCTATTACATCTGTTTTGGTTCAAAACTCGGTACAAAAAATCTACCAACATGTTTGTACAGTTGTTGAATTATTTCACTTGTTGGCTTGGCATAACTGATTGGCTTAAGTGCTCGGCTAATAATACAGAGTACTGGTTCGAGCTATGACATTATTCTGAATTTATAAGCACACATAACCTTAGTTTGAAGACATGAGTGAACTTTGATTCTCTGCAATCTATGCCTAAAGTTCTCATCTTCTCCAGAGAACAGAAGATTTGTAAGCCGGTAGAGCATTTTTCTTTATCGAACCAACGTACTGACACTGTCCCACGAATGAATATCTGCACTGCAGAAGCCTATCCTGTTCAAAGTCTGTCACTGGAATCAGAAAAAGAGTAATTCAGTCACAAATGTGGCTCATATTGTGTGCATGTATGAATGTATGTATGTATGTATGTTCGTATACATGTCTGCATGTACATTGCGGACATGCATTAGTGGTCATTATACTTACATACAATTTGTGTCAGTCTCGTCCACTTAAGTTACAGAGAAGCATGATCATGTTACCTAATTTAAACTAATCAGGTCAGTATCTAGAAAATCAGTCCACTAAGACTATGGTGAACAAGCATTTTGAAACTATATAGTCAGTTTCAAGTTAGAACAAAATTCACATAGGCGGCTGAGCATAACAAACAGATACAAGCTGAGAGGTGCAAAATCAATGTCTCGCAAATGAAAAAGGCCATTCACCCACAACAGCTCCAGTAAGCTGTATGAAGCACCATGCTTATATATATGACCAGGGAAAGACAAGCAGATTAGGCGTACCTGTCTGAACAAGTAAGGAAAAGAAGGCCTGATTTTTAAGTAGTAATACCGCTGATCTTAAGTACTCAATTCTGTAGATCTAGAATTGAATATGAAATATACTGGTAACCTACCAATCCTTTATAGTGAGCCAAAAATTTATATTTTCGCTCGATTGTCTGTAATCATCTAAACAAAAGAAGAGCAGTCCCTTAACCTGGGCATGAGGCAGCCATTGGCACGAAGTGTTAGCGACTTCATTTTCTTAGTCTCGGCATATGAGGACGGGTGGCCAGTCCTCTCCCTCGCCCTCTCATCTTCCCACCAACAGTGTACGGCCAGTGTACTCATCATAGCTGAGTTGGCTAAGACAAATAATCGTAATATTCAAACTTCTAAAGCGCCACTTGAAGGCAAAGCACAGGGCACCAGCCTATTCACGAGCGCTACGTCAAATCAGAGGGCTTTCCAGAGAGTAGTCCAAAGGAGTTCAGAGTCCAAAACACGTATAATGTAATACAATGATAGACATAGGCCTACCTATAGGTAGGATAATAATAGGAAAATGAGAGACATATTATTATACCTTCCTACCTACATATACGAAAATAAAAAAACGTATATGTCTTACCACTGAACGTTCACAATCTTTAGGGCATTCTTGGATACGCTCGAGATCTGATGTCCGCAGGGATATTGTAAACTTTTTCAAAAATCTCGGTTTAGATTCCGACAGTCACATTTTTCTTTGTTCTGAACAAAGGAAACTTAGAAACGGTTACAGTAGGCGCTGAAATCGCTTCCGCGTATGCATTTTCGTTTGAGCCAATCACAGCCCAGGTCCAATACAGTTTGAAACCTTCCAGGGCAGAGGGTAGAATCGCACTGCTGCAGACCCAAAAACATCCCCCACGCCGCTTCTCCGCTTCGCTCTGCTACGCTGCAGCAGGACCGTCGCAGGCCCAACATTTTCACGTGGGCAAACTGTGGGATCGACGAAGGCCGACGGAATTGCGTGCGATTCGCTTGATATGTGGGCTAACTTGGGGGACCCAGCGCTAAGACGATACCCATAGTTAGCCGGCAGCGGTCGACAAAGGCGAGATGCGGGGTAGATGAGGTAGGCTGTCTGGGGGACTTGCCCAAGGTCCGTACGCAGCGGCTAAAGTTGGATTCGAACCTGCAATCCTCAGGTCACAAGGCGCCCAACTTACCACTGAGCCACCACGCCCCACGTAATGTAATGTAAGTCTTCAATTTTTCAGCGCCACAAAAAGCTGCGTCTGGGAGACTAGCCTAAACACCGGTGATAGGCCTATATCAGATCAAGTGCGCAATAGCCAGACTTCCGTTCCGGTGCCAGGTCAGAATCCATGGCAGTAAGGTCATGCCGAGGAGACGGCACGGTGCTACAGTGCTAATCGGTATTAAATGATGGTGGTTTTGTGGTGGTGCAGGAATTGAATCAGGGCAGGATATATCCTGAAGAGTTTGGTTTTCAGTCGTGAGTGGAAAGCAGCGGAGGAGATCGAGTGGAAGCGTAGGAGAGGTGAAATTAACAGGCGAGATAGCTAGGAGGAAGAGCAAACTGGCAGAAATCTTTTGGAAGATCATTCCAAAGAGCCAGCGGTTCCAGAATTTCAAAGAGGAGGATACTGGAGGTCGAGATACAGAAAGATATGATGATGCTCGAGCGATGGACGAACCTGTACGTGCGATTGGACGGTGAATAGCTGTCGAATGTAAGAGGGTTGAGAAGTTTGAAGGTCGTTGTAGATAAAAGATAAAAAATTTTCGACAGAGGGGTTTTATGATGGTGTTTGGGAGTTTTGATGACTGCGCGGGCGAGAGCAATCACCTGTTGGCAGGCGTTTTAGGCTATTTGAGAAGCATCACCTCGCTCCCAGATTTTTTATTCCGGATATTTTCTATAGCGCCTCTTCAAGTCAACTACTAGGCCTACTTCTACTCAGAGGCGCTCCCGGCTACAGCATTGATACTGTGCCGGAGTTTTCACGCCGAAGCGCCACGAGCAATTGCGAGTGAAGGACTTGCCCAAGGTCCGTAAGCAGCGGCTAGAGTGGGATTCGAATCTGCAACCCTCCGGTCACAAGGCGCCGAACTTACTACTGAGCCACCACGCCACCACAAATGGGGCTGGTATATAATTTTTAGATGGCCTAGCTCTATATGGGCATGCTGCCAAAGGTGGTTGGATTGTGAATAACTGGCAACGGTATGACGACTGAGGATTGCTGTTTAATTTTTTTAATATTACACCGATTCGCATACTATACCGAATTACCGATGGTAGCTTATTTAAGAGAGTTGAATCTCGGCTAGCGTGGTCCGTACGCTGGGACAAGGTTTAAATTGCGTGACACCATTCAAACAGGGACGGTGACAAAGGATCTCGCCCAATCATTTCAAAACTGAGCAGGGTCGATATTATTGGTCGCTGTAGAAAAACTTGTTTATCTAGGCAGGCCCAGAGCCGTATATTGTTTACAATATTATGACTCTGGGCAGGCCTAGCTACGTTTTAATAATATCTCCCAACGATCTCCAACGATTTTTAAATGTGCTGCAGAATCTCGCGAGATCTGACCGTGGAGACGAGATCTCCAAAGAAGCCGTGGACGACGTAATGTTTTGATTACTGTTCCAAATATCGGTGCGTTAAGGTACACAAACAATACAACTCTGTCAAAGCAGACAAACGGTTATAACATGCAATGAACAGTGCTCAATATACGCAAACTTCAGCGAGACATGCTTTCGACAATTCGCGGTTCCGATATAAATAAAAGCTGTATACAGTGATTAAATGTTAGGATAACCTTTGCTTCGGAGTTTTTTACGCGGTTATTGGACGAATTAAAATTCTTCGGTTTTGTGACGCTTTGTTTTAGTAATTGGCTGTTTCTGTAAAGCATACAGGATATAAAGCTTTTATCATTCTTTCCAGGCAGTGTGAAATTGTGAATTCGCACCCGGATATTATGGGGTATATTTCGGTCAGCAGAGAAAATGTAACGTTTATAATGTTTATGTGGTTAAGGTAGTTACCTTTGACCTGTTGGACTAAGAAAGCACGATGGATATCGCGTATGCATCACTCGAGGAATCATTTCCAATACACCGAGATCCAAATACATGTACCTTGTCACGTCCATCAACAACACGGCATGGCATTCGCACCCCAAAAGCAGGTCGACCAAAGTGAGTGACTTTGGTAGTTGCATTGACTTTGACTGGTTTTATTTAATGGATTAAGATTCCCGACTGTAAGTTTACTCATAGTCAACTATCGATTAATGTCTTGTATGTTATGATAACAGTGCTACAGAATTCTCAAGATTAGAGTAGATTAGAGATCACGTGAAATTTTGAATCTCCTGTATAGCACAGGATGGTGGCGTATTCAATAGTGTTCTGGTTGTAATAAAATACTTGGGGTTGAAGTCTGCTGAGCTGACTCCATTTGATGGTCATGGGCAAGTTGTTTTCGCATACATATCGTGCATCTCAGGTTCAGATTTACTGACTGCATATGTAATGCTTGTATAGGCAATAAATGAACAAATAAATAGGCACATTTGCAAGGTTGAGCTACACATTATGAGGAGCTTCTTAATGGGCACAGAAACAGCATTTTACCTTTATGAGGTGTTTATTTTTATGCATAATCTTGAACATTGTTATAATATACAATACAACTGTAATTGATATTGCCGTCTTTCCTTAGGCATTCTTGTACCTTTACACGTGTTTGGAGTTTCTTTTTTATGGAAACAATTATATACCTTTTCATTTATGAGAGTTTATTTATATGCATAGACACAATTAAGGTTGTACCTTTACATTTATGAGGAGTGTTTGTAGAGGTTTATAAGCAATGTTACACTTTGACACTTGTCAGGAGTTTCTATAGAGATATATAAACAAATACATTACATTTACCTTTTTATGTATACTACCACATTACTTTTTTTTATCATCTGGTTTTGTGGATAGGTCAGTACCAGTGAATATAAGCTCAAGTCGCAAAGCAGATCTTGTCTGTCAACTGCAGACTCCAACGCCTTCGAGTCATTCACAGGGTTATATGTCGAGTTCAAGAACAGAGTGAGTTAAAAACACTTCAGATAAATTGCAGTCGTGTGGTTTAGTAAATTTGATGGGTTTATGAGTGGTTGATTGAAGGATTGTTTTAAATGAACTAGCAAAATGATTGATGTGAATGGATAAGTAGATGGATGTATGAATGATCAATTAATTGATAAAGGAGTTTATTGGTTGGTTCATAGATTGATTAGTTGCAGTGCTTTTTCTGCCAGAATGCTCCGGAACGGCATTCCAGCACCTTTTTCAGCTAATAAAAAATTATTTAACAAAACTTAACCATTAATTTAATTTAATGTATAAACTTTTACAAAAATTGATTAGTGTCCAACTCTATCTACCTAAGTTGTAATGTAGGAAATGATATAGTTAAATATGTACCATTTTATAATGCAAATGTAACCTCAAAAATTTTCTTGGGGGGTCTCACCGAGACCAACCCCTTTTTTCTCAGGCTTCGCCCTTGATTTAGCCCTTCCATAATTGATCAGTTCTGGAACCTTTTTTCTAGAAAAAAAGCACTGATTAGTTCATTGATTGATGTTGGATTGATTGTTTAATTTGGTTGGCTGATTTGTCAGCTGATTGGTTGATTAATTGGTTGATTGAATGAATGCATGATCGACTGGTTGATAGGTGATTGATTATTCTAGATGCCAGCGATTAGCCCAACTGGAACTTTGTCCGGAGCGAAAGAAACTTAATGGCACAACATTTGGTCTTAAAAAACCCATCAGACCAGCATGGCAAGCTAACCTGGAGGTACAGTGCTAGTCCATCTAAGAATAATTTACATGTTAATATAACAGGATTTTTTGGTCATTTTCTTTAGGTATCTTTTGTCATTCTATTGTCTCTTCTAACCACTGTTAACATCAGCATCAGCAGCATCAGCAATGCAACTGATTCTATTTTCCTCCTCCTTTTCTTCTTATTCTACCCAATAACAATCGTCCCTTCTGCTACTCATTCATTTTCCTGCTCCTTATTGGAAATTATTATTATTATAATTATTTTTACGAAAAAGTTTTACATGTACGGTAACACAGAATGCCAGTCCAAGATTCAGTTATTCAGTCTCTGGGTGAAAAGCAGATAGATATCTGAATGGTTGAAATCAAGTGAGAAATAAAGGTTTAGGCATTTCTTGAAGAAAGAGATATAGTTCGAGCATCAGAGCATTGGTTCGAGCATTGGTAGTCAATTCCAATCTTTGTGGGCATCAACACACAATATACGAGAGCCCATGACAGTTCTGTATTGTGGATCGGAATAAAGACCGATACCCGAAGATTGCACGCTTTGGGGAGGGATATAAGGAGATACCAGTGGTTGAAAGGTAGGTAAATGTGCGTGTGATAAATATTTTATGTCAAGAAGGCCTGTTTAAATCTTATTTCTGATTTGTTCATGAAGCCACTGCAGCTGACGGAGTGGGGTTAAGGAGTTTTGTATGAGGAATTGTGGGCAGCAGCATATGAGCCACAGAATTTTTGATGTGTTGAAGCTTGAGTTCAAGATCTGAGATAGATGCAAAAACAAAGTTGCAGATTTAAACATCTAGGCAAGAGCAAGTCTGAGGAGAGGCTGTGGTTTGTGACATGTCTTTGGTAAGAGCTGACCTTGTGTGACTTACTGCCACGTCCTATCCTTCACCACCTCCTCCTCTTCTTCATGGGTCTCCTCTAACTCCTTATTCTCCTCCTCTTTCTCATACTATAATCTTACCTCTGTCCATACTCCTGGTTCTCCTACAATCTTCCTCCTGTATCTTTTCCTTATTTTCCTCCTATAATCGCCCTTCTTCCTTCTCATCTTCTCATCTTTTATTCCACTCCTATAATTCTCCTCTTGATGCTCCTCTTACTGTCCTTCACCTGGTCCTCCTCTTTCTTCATGTAACACTACTTGTTTATTTGGTAATTTTTTGTTTTTCTTTGGCAGTCTGAGGTACTGGTTCCTTGTCTTGTGGGCCCTGGATATGTACTGTCCCGCAACAAATCCAAAATTCACGTGCAGCTGGGTGAAATGAATGCTCAGTCTCCAAAGGAAAGGGTGATTGAAAAGTGAGGACAATTTTAATTTCATTAAATTTCTGAGCAAAATTCAATTTTCTATTTCTATTTCCATGCATTTATTTTATGGCAACTTAGTGATGCACAAGCTTTTACAATGTTTTCAATGGCTTATTTTAACTTGAGTTTTTCTACCTGTAGAGGTTTAATGTTAGACTTGTAAGACATTTTAAAAAATCTTATTATATCTTAATAAACATAGTTTCTTTAACTGTTTGTCTTTTTCAGTTTGCCAAAACCTGTTGAGATGAATTCAGTTGAGAGGTAATATGATTTAATAAATTTAAGACTCAGAGTCAAATAAAGTGTTACTCTTGGTATACTGTCCAAAATCGCACAAAATCCAGAGCATTTAAAAAAATTGCTGATCTGTAGATAGAAGCCATTATGAAACATGAATTATTAAGCAATCTGTAAGAATTGTTACTATTACACAGACTATACGTGATTATTAGGCAAACTAAAAATGGTGAATATTAAGCAAACTCTAAGAATTGCGACACCATATCATCTATGGTAGATGTATAAGATTTCAACGCCTTGTGAGGTTCGAAAAGGTTCTATATTACTCTTTGACTTCATTCATCCGTGTAAATCTGAAAATTTTGACATTGTGTCTTTAATTTTATGTTAATGAATTTTATCCGGTAACAGTGCACTGCATTTTGTCAGTTTTAGATATATTTTTATTTCTACTGTATTTTATTAATTATGTTAATTATGTAAATTTATATCATTACGTAGTTTTTTATTTTTCCAACGGTCTATTAATTATGAAAACATTTCTCTTTGTCAGTGAAGACACTGACACGGGTCGGGAGCGCCTCTGTTTATGAGTGGCGCTATATAAATCCTCGATTACAATTACAATTACAATTACAATTATGTAAATTTATATGATTATGTAGTTTTTTATTTTTGCCACTGTCTAGTAACTAGCATGCAGGACTATCAATCAAGAGGAAAGGGGTTCAAATTCAGCATTATCATGAGTGTGCACTGTCATTGGGATGATCAGACAGTAAGAGAGAGGGCTGGCCTCCCTCCCTTATATGCCAAGGCTAAGAAAAGAAAGTGGTTATAATTTCATGCACATGGCTCCCTCTTGGGGTTAGCTTAATGGACTGATCTTTTGTATTCATCTATTTAATTAATTTATTTGTTTATGTATTTATGGAAGTGTGGCTTGTTTTAGGGACAGCCTGATAGCAATGTTGCAACAACAGATTGATGATCTGTCTGTAGCCGTTGAAGAGGAGAAATTGAACCACAAGGATTCAAAACGCCTGGCCAGTATTTCCTCTTTGATCTCTGAACCCATAACCTCATCATAAGACTGCCTTGACCTACAATAATAAGCTGTAACTGGACAACATAAGATTGCGTGTCATGGATGAGTGATTGCTTTACTTGGGTCGAGTTGTGGCGTTGTATGAATTGTCTCTGAAAGTCTGAATTATTATTGTGGTATGTATGTTACTTTGTTGTGCTGCATGATTATAGGGCATACACTGTATTAATGGTGTCATTTAAGGGGTTGTTATTTTTTAGATTTTATGTTCTTTATGTTTAGGCGGCAGAACTCATGAAAGTGAAGATAGATGATCTGACGAAATACTACAAGAAAGAAATCGAGTAAGGGCTGCATAGTGTTTAGAAAACTATAAGGCAAGTGAGGTATGGGAAGGTAATTACTGGTTCATTGTGAGTTTCTGTTAATACAACAGTCTGACTTCTGCTTTTCCAACTGGACTTCTCCAAGAGATTGTGATTTTTTGGTATGATTTCCCTTGAAGCAACAGATGGTTGATACCTTGTACATTATGATAATGGTGCTTTAGAAGTTGTGAGAATAGATTAGATTAGAACATTGGTCAGTTTCACAACGTGATTAGTTAAAAACCATAATTCATAACTAAGAAATTGATACTGTGTAGTGCTTTGAGTATCATTATGATTAATCATTTAATGTATTTTGTTGTTAGAACTACAGAGGAAATGCATTTAAAGAAACTGATGGCTCTTCGAGAGGAACACGTTGCAGAAATGAATGACTGCCAGAACAGAAACGATATCGATATCAGTAAGCAGTTTTTATTCTTATTTATTGATTTGCTCATATACATTTATTTTATTGATTGATCTGTATTCATATTATTTATTAATTTACACTGTGCATGAATAACATATATTTATACCTAGAGATCTATATTAACTATATATTAAATATATTATAGCCAACTTCCCGGTTATGGTTGATATGGTTGAGCATGAAGCTTGATTTTTGAGACAAGCCTCTTACACATCTTACTTAAAATCATGAGGGATCATTGCTTGTTTATTAATATCAATAGCAATAATAATAGTAATACTACTACTAATAATAATAAAGCTTAGACGTTGGCAGTCAGCTGTGTTTGACTTAATTGTAGAGAAGCAGCGGCGCGAGATTGAAATGCTCCAGGCAGCCTTCGAGTCTTACAAACTCCATCTAATGGATGAAATGAATGAGAAACTGAACCGTCGCCTGAACGAAGTCCGACAGGAACTCGTGGAAGATGCACAGGACCAGCTGCAAGAACTGCGTAAGCACAACTCAGTATCTACTCTGCTAGCTTGCCCTTAATGGAGTGCATGTAGTAATATTCCATATTCCAATATGGGACCCACATAGAGCTCCCTCCTATATGCGCGAGCTCTGTTCTCGTGCCTCTGTTCCACCTGGTCACCACTCTCTTCGCTTTGCCACCCGTGGTGACCTTTCTGTTCCTATCGCACGCACCGTTACTATACAGCAGTGCGCTTTCTCCATTGTTGGACCCACAATTTGGAATGGGCTTCCTCCTGAGCTGCGGTCTCTTCCTCAAGACTCGTCCACTGTTTTCTTCTCTGCTCTAAGGACTGTTCTCTTTCGCCGGGGTTGGGCTGGGAGCGCCTCTGAATAGTTTCCTTGAAGGGGCGCTATATAAATGCTTAATTGATTGATATGGATCCCATCTAATGCTCATGGACTGGCCGGCCGGGAATGTATGCTGTTCTTTAATGTCTTTTAGGTCCAACTCATCAGATTGACTCGTCTCGGAGTCATCTATTTCAACTTGCTTACCCACTGTAGCACTATGTCTGGTTTCTTGACCTGTTGGATTTCGACTGGACCTCTCCAATAATGATCCTCGGCCACAGTTTCACTTAAGGCAACCATCGACTTATGGCTTTTGCATTACAATAACAGCACTATGGAAGATTGAATTTGTTTAGATACAATAACAATTCAGCAGACATTAAAGTAGCCAGATCACTTGTTGGCACCAGTTGTCTGCTAATAAAGCATTCATACCACAGCACCTGATGCGAACTCAACCCTCCATACTCTAATGATCAGTAAATGAGTACCAATGTCAGATGAGGCTTAAAGAGGTATTTACAGAGGTCCTGTTTGCGCCTCAGCCAAATAATCCTCGGGAGCACATCTCTGAGGAGTTTCTGTAGCGATGTCTAAACATTCAAGTTACCTTCACATTTAACTGAGGTGCGTAAATGTGAATAAATGTATGAATAGGATGATAAATTTACAGTAATATAGCCAGATATTTATAGTGCAGCTTTTATTCACCGTGAAATCATCGAATTATTTAGCACCTTTGCATTGTTGTGTGTTTTCTGTTGATCTCTTACTGCTGTCTTTTCTTAGAAGCAAGAATGAACTCGGAGAAGCTGGCAGAGAAAGCGGACATTGAAAATGCATACCAGGAGAAACTAAGTCGAATGAAAAGAGATCATAAACAACAGTTTGAAGTATGATCTTCAACATGTCTTAATGGATGTTTAGTGTCGATATGATACAATATAATGCAACGATGTGATTTAAATTTGCTGCAAGTTATGTTTCGTATGCATGTTATAATTTTTATATGTATGCAATGCAGTTTAGCGAAACATGCCCTTCGACTATGTAGGACTGTAGCCAGTTGCACAGCCTCAGGGCTTTAG
Organism: Allolobophora icterica; assembly: GCA_963556255.1. Lineage (NCBI taxonomy): Eukaryota > Metazoa > Annelida > Clitellata > Crassiclitellata > Lumbricidae > Allolobophora > Allolobophora icterica. The sequence continues at coordinate 70,231,800 of OY744605.1, forward strand.
GCTTGTCCTCTCTCTCTCGTGTCCAATTTCGCAAGCACCTGAAAACATTTCTCTTTGTCAGTGAAGACACTGACCCGGGTCGGGAGCGCCTCTGATTTTGAGTGGCGCTATATAAATTCTCGATTACAATTACAATTATGACTTAAAATAACAGGTTCTAACAGGAATACTGGAATCAGTGATGTGCAGCTGAAATGGGAATATAAATCTCTGGCTATCCCACTGATCATAACATTTATGTAGCACCTTTTGATAACCTGTGAATATGTTCCTTGCCAGCGTAGTAGGTGTACAGTTCAATAAAAAAGCAAGTTCATTCACAGGCGAATGATGCTTCGGTTAGAAGAATAGTTTTCACACTTAGAAACAAACCAATGGATTCTCATCTGTAAAGGAATCTGGGTTCTGAGTCATGATGTAATGTAATGCAATAGTAATAGCAATGTAAAAACAATGCAATAGTAATGTTATTGCAATAGTAATGGTAATGTAAGGTAATCACAATGCTTTTCATGGTTAATTCCCTTTGATGATGGTCTCACTCAAATGTGAAGAAGTTTATGTTCTGTTTTATACAGGATTTGCGGAACAGATATTCGGAAAAAGCAACGGATATGGAAAAACTGAGACAGACTGAAGCTTGTCTAAATGTAATCTTATCTAATCTAATAGTCTCTGATAACCTGTCAGGCAGGGCTGTAGTGGTAAAATTAGAGGTGAGTACACGCTAACGGTTAGTTTTCCGAAACAAATTAGAGGTGAGTATACGCTACAGTATTTTGTGAGTATACACTAAGGTATTTTAACATAAATAAATATAAATATTTTGTGAGGTGAGTATACGGTCTCTAGAGGTGAGTATACGCTGTATACCCGCGTATACCCTCGACTACAGCCCTGCTGTCAGGCTCTTTCTGCTTTGAACTTTCATTATCTGTTCTGTTATGCTTTGATCGGTCATCATATGCTTTGCTGTGATCTAATGGGATTAGAAAGATGCGATTGGTTGCTTTGGTAACTGGAGAATAGTTGATTGGTTAGTTGGAAAAGGAAAAGGTTTGGCTAACATGAGCAGTAGAATATTTGACTGGTTTTGCATGAGATAGATTTGCTCGTTAGTTTGATGTTAATAATTTTTTCTAAGATGAACAAATCTGTACACTCTTTGTAAAACTCTAGCTCTCATTTCTTGTACTGATTTAGTGTTATATAATTGGCCAATTACATATTAGCTGCCATTTTTGTTCCAGGAGACACAGCAAGAGCTGGATCATCTGCAGGACGTCTACCAAAATACTTGTCTCCAGTTGGATGGATGCCGGTTGGAAGGGGATCAGATGGTTAGCAAAAAATGAAAATACATATTGAAATCTTATGTTGTACTGTGCAACGTCTAATCTAAACTAATCTGATATAAGATTATACCAGAACCTCCTCATTCAACTCGTCTAAGAACTGCATATATAAATATGTATAATTATATATGTATATATATACATATATATATATATAACCATCACTTTCTGCAATATGTACTGCAGGATTTGGTACTAGGTTAATCAAGCAATAACAAAGCTGACATTCATAGTAATTTCATATAGGTAAACATTATTGACTACAAAGGGTGGACCAAAAGGGATCAAGATCCCGATAGGAAGGGACACCTGGGTCAGATCATATATATATAGTTTATATATATATGATCGAATAGTATTTATATATACATGCATCTAATGTATGAACTTCACTGACCAAATTCCACATGTTATTACAGAAAGTGAAGATGATGGATTGGGAGGACAAGTTTGAAAGTCGAATTAAACAGATCGACGAAACTTACAGAGAGGAGATTGACGAACAAAAGAAGCAGCTAAGTGAACTGAGGTTAGTAGATTGAAGCTGTAGCCAGTGCTCGAAATGGAAAATTTTACGAAACGGAACGCTAGTCAAAGATATGGGAGCATTCATGTTAATTTCATAGTATTTTCCACAATAATTCATTTGACGAACCGGAACGGAAACGCTAATTCATTTGACGAACCGGAACGGCGTTCCGGTGCGTTCCGGTCCATTTCGAGCACTGGCTGTAGCCTGTCTTGTAGTTTCTGGGACCCGTGTGGTGTCTGGGACCCTCATGGATCTCAATCTCTGGTTCTGTGCCTTACAGTTAACGTTATAGAAGCTTTCTGATTAGAATTGTTCGCTGCCCTTGGTAGTACTCTGACTGGCACTCTCCAATGCACCCCTCTTTATCTTCTGTTACCTGATCCTACCTTACGTACCTCATATAACCGTAACTCATTGTTTATTTTACAGAACTTTGTATTGTCTTGCCTTTTATGCTAAACCTTACTTTTTTTTACCTTATCCTGTCCTGTATTTCCTTTGTATCTTACTTTACCTAACCCTATTTTACCCTATCTTTTTGCTTTACCTTTCTTTTTTCACCTTACCATACCTTGTTTCACTGTGCTTTATTTTGCCTTACCTTCTTTTACCTTGCCAAACCTTTTCCTTTACCTTATTTTGCCTTATCTTTCTTTTTAACCGTGCCTCTTTTTACTTTATGTTAACTTTTTTAACTTTGCTTATTGTGTCATGCCAGTAATGTTTTCTTTTTGTAGGATTTTGTACATCAAGAAATGCAGTGAGCTTCTCGATTTGAAGCATTCTGAAAATGTGTCACTCAACGAACGAGTGATGTCTGCCAAGGAAACAATGAAGGTACATTACTTAGTGACATTTCTTGGATTCATCAACGATATAGACCAGAGGAAAATTACCTGCATGAGTCTACTTACTTACTGACCTACTTATGCCTCTACTTGCTCTCCGACTTACTGGGACTGTCAATATGAAATAGTTTACCAAGAAATTGAAGACGTATGTTTTTTCAGCGCTATACTGTATAAATGTTCAGATACATACATAAATACATATGTGTGTATATATATATATACATAAATATATATATATATAGTAAGGTCCTGCGAATCACAAATGTCCAGACGAATTGAATCTCGAATCAAATCGGGGAGTAAAGCTGAAATTCTAATCGAATCAGAGGGTACCAGTTGATATTCATGTAGTGTGTACTTCATAGCACAGACATGTAACAGTGTAGGCCTAATAACTTTTCTGCAACTTAAAATCAATTAAACTAAAAGTTAAGTTAATTAGTGGAATTAAAATAACAAATATTTAACAAAAAATTGAAACCAATTTTACCATTTTGTTCTTGTTGCATGTTCATTAAGTTTAGTCACACACTTTATTGCCTTAATCACTTATTTACTAATTCATGAAGCTAATCATATTTCGAATCACGATGTCATTTTCGAATCGAATACTGTCGTCCAATTTGTTTTTGAATCGAATATCGAAGCTTCGCAGGTCCCTAATATATAGTTATCCACATAGGCCTGCATACAATACATGCATAAATACATGCATACATTTGTATATTTTTATATAGCACCTTTTAAACATTTCAAAAGCAGTGAAACTTGGCTCTCTGGCAGGTCTAGAGATGAGGAAAAAGGTTTCTTGAACTGTACCTACTGATATTACTTCTTAAAAGCCTACACAAGGCACTTTATAAATTCCCAGATACCTTACATCAGGGATGGCGAACCTATGACACGAGTGCCCAAAGTGGCACGTATTGAAATGTTTAGGGCACGCGGAATTCAGAGCGTCCCCCAAAATTCAAACTTAGAAATACAAAATCCTTGTACGAATCCACAGTTTCTTTGTTGAACGACGTAATTTTAATTAACTTCATTCAAAACGATCTTTGATATAACATCTTTAATTCTTTTTTGTACGCTTTGTTAACTAAAACCTATACGAGAAAAATAATTGTATACTGTGCAAATTTCAGAGGGGCACGCGACGGTATTTTTAAAAATGATTTAGCATTTTGGCACGCACCTTAAAAAGGTTCGCCACCCTGCCTTACATGGTTAAACAGCATTGTATTTAATCTTTCTGCAGGTGATTATTGAGACCCGCTTAAGGTCAGAGGTGAGCCTCGCTCCCAGCACTGACCCGGCACTAGAGCATCTCTACCGACAGCCGAAGACACGACCAACGAGCGCCCCTGTCACCCGGTCTGAAGTAGACAGTGCAACGGTTAATGCCGGGTTAATCGCCGAAGATACGGAATCTTGTGCACACTATGGCTAGCAGGCCACAGCTCAGTTTCATCTATGGATATCATTGTTAAAAGCCATACCTACACTAGGGAGCGTGTTTCACGCTTCTGACATAAAAAGCAGTCTCTAATCGTTTTGATGCCTGTTAAAGCGGGTTATGTATTACTACAAGGGAGCTAAAAGCCAACGTAAGGTAAGGTAAGTGAAAGATGAACTTGATTAGGCAAGGTAGGATTGATGTCAATGGCCATGGCAGCCGTAAGATGTTGTTAAACACAGTCTTGTTGTCAAGACCTTAAACCTCAAGACCAAGACCAAGACCTTGAACCTCAAGACCAAGACCAAGACCTTGAACCTCAAGACCAAGACCAAGACCAAGACTTTGAACCTCGAGACCAAGACCAAGACCAAGACGTTGAACCTCAAGACCAAGACCAAGACCCAAAAAATCGCAATCAAGTCAAGACTTCTAAAAATTGTCAAGTCGGAATATTCGCTATTTTAATGAAACCATGAGTCTTTTATTTTATTCAAGCAAATTAACTTTAAATGCAAACTGCAGATAAATCCGAATTTGTATTCAACAGTCCTTCATGCAAACTATTATTCCAAATGCCTTTTGTATTATAAAAACCAATTCGCTCAGAATTTTCTGACCAAGACGTGCCTGGTGGGCCTCATAAAAATTCCGCCATGTGAAAAAATACGTTATGCAGGTGCTGAAGTCGCTGACACACACACAGTAGCTTTTCAAGCACTGGATGTAAATGTACAGATAGTGAGTCCTTTTGAAATCTTCCCATGGTTTATCATACCGTCTGATACAGAATAACTGTTGCTGCTGCCAATGGGTTTTCCTGACCAACAAGACTTGTATCCATCCATAGATATTGGTCGTATGATGCAAGCAGGCTTGATACAGAATTCTTGATTTCTGTTAAATGACTGTTCATATTGACAGCCGGTCTTGGTCTTGGTCTTGCGAGACCAAGACCAAGACTTTGAACCTCAAGACCAAGACCAAGACCTTGAACCTCAAGACCAAGACCAAGACCAAGACCTTGAACCTCAAGACCAAGACCAAGACCAAGACTTTTAAAAACGAACTCGAGTGCACTCGAGACCAAGACCATGGTCTCGAGGACAACAAGACTGGTTAAACACTGGAATCAATTAGGGTAAGGTATGAAAATTTCAAATTTTGTGTGAGGTTAGGTTAATGTTGCTATCTCAGGCAGACATAAGGTGTTGAAACACTGAATATATCGGTGCTGCTGCTATCTGCTCTACTATTAGTATTAAGACTTTTTAAAGGTGATTAATTTTTACTATAAAGGTCTTTCATCTACTGCTTCATCAGTTGTCCTTACTAGGTAAGATGAGAGTGATGTCAGGGTGGCAGCCATAAAATGTGGTTAAATACTGGATATTGCTCTTGCAACATTGTAGGTATGTATTTATGTGGGCTCTTATAGAGCACATTTTCAGAACCTCTTGGAACCGCTGTAAAATTATTGTGGAACATCATGCAGTTTTCATGTTTTGTTACCAGCCAGTTCATATCTTTGAGGATTCTCTCTACATTAAGTAAGTAAGTAAGTATTTCCTTTATTAGACCACCTGCAAACGCACTGTGGCTTACAAACAGGTTATACAGAGAGGCGGAAGAAACTAACTTATAAAATTATCAGTGTCTGCTTTTACCAGAAATTACTTTTAAGAGTATTGAAAGCTAGCAGGGAGGTGTTTTTATGCTTTTGTATCTATGTTTGCATAACATGACGTCAGTGTCTTAGGAAAAAAGTTAATTGCCAGTCAATTTCATTTTACGGAACCATGTTCAATTCGAATAATGTGGCACTATATACCGGTAAATGTTGACTTATTTTGTACTGTACATACTATTCAGTTAATTAGTATCTGGTAGAAATTATCTTGATTTTATTTATATTTCTTGCCATGTAATTTCTGGCTAGGTTGCAGTTGCTTTTGTGTGGCAACCATCAAGTAGGCAATAAAGGAGTATGATGATAGACGATTTAGCAATTCTGCATGATTTTTAAGGTATTGCTGTTGTTGAAATTTTATACAACACACCGATTTTAGCACTTTAACGACGAGTTGCATTCATGGGAGTCTGCAGGAATTTTTGTAGGGGGGGGGGCAAAATTTTGTTAGGGAGCAAAATGACGTTTTTGCATAGAATTTATTCAGAAAAGCATATTCATGAACACAGAACATGTGACAACTTTAAAATAAATAATGGTCAAGGACTTACCTAAATAAAATAAGTGTTTTTTGCATTGAAAATTGTGTGGGGAATTTTGTAATAATCATAATAATCAAAAGATTTTATTTTGTAAAATATTTTCTAAATTCAGGGGGGCAAGTGTCCCCTGCCCCCTCTCCGGACGCCCATGGTTGCATTGGTTTCCCAGTAACTTTTAGTACAAGTTCATCATTAAAGTGTTAATCAAGGATGCAGCATTAAAGGGCATTTCAGCTGCCACAAGTGCCTTCAGCTTACAAGTGTTCCATTCTGATGCCTTTCATTACAATTAACATTTTCATACAAATTATTTTCATTATGATGAACATTTTCAAGTGACTGCTTGCAAGTATGCTGGAGCCTCCTTTGGCATCCATGTTAGTTTGGGGCTGCTTCGTATTGTGGTCACAGTTGAAATCTGAACGTTTTGTATTCATGTTCATAACCATGGTATTTATTTATTTACTTATTTACTGCACATACTACAAATCTGAAGCCGAGGTTTGCATGAACAACCTGTCCATAGTTGTTCCACAGTCTGTTCAACAATCCAAAATTGTACAGTCCACCAAAAAAGCAGCAGTCACACGATGAAAATTTCTTACTATGCTGTTCTATCGTGCATTAATCTGCCAGGTGGCGAATATGTAAACTGGACACTCATGTGACTTCCAGTCTGTGTTGGGGCAAGTAAATTGTTATAGATTTATATAAAAATAATGTAAACAAATTGTCGGTGTTCACGACTACAATTAATCAAACTACCGGAAGTAGAATTGAGGTCCACTCATTACTTGGAGCAACATTCTGCACCGCAGTTACTAGTATTCTAAAGCATAAAACAGCTGTGGAGAAAAGCTTTGATTAGCTTTCATGGGTATCATGTCCCCGACCACATTATTTCAGAATTCATATTATAATGAAGCATGTTATTACAAGGCTCTGGTTTAAAACTGTTTAGCAATTTGAGATAATGGTGTTTTTAGATGTGCTGCAATTGTGCAATGTTCTAGGTTATGTAATTAATTAATTATAATTAATTAATTATAACTAATTAATAAAATGGAAGTGTGTCTTCTGATTATCCTTTCAGTATTATTTTTTTTATGACTTTTATACTGTGCAAAGCAATTAAGAGCATGTTGTGATGAGTTTGGAAAACTTTTGTTGTTGTATAGTGATATATAATATATTGAGCAACATAAAATAGTGGCACAAAAGTAAGTTTATGACTGACTTTTGAGAAAAATTAATTTCAGTTTTCGCAACATTTTTAATGATTGTAATTCATATCAAAATAAAATGTGTACGTTTGAAAAGTAACGGGATCTATTTTCTCTGACCTGTTCCAGTGACCTGTTTTCACAAATTTACTTGAAGTGTTACGATCTGGTTTACCTACCCCGACAGTTATTGCAATCTCCTTTGGTTAACTGTAACTGCTATAAAATCAATTTGTAAAGGAAACCATGTTATAACAGTTCATGCCATTAGGTTTTACTGTACATCCAGAGTGCATATTTAAGAGTACATACTTGACTACTAACAATGAGGTTCCGCTGTATCTAGTTCCGAGATGACTTATCTGTCAACTTCACGTATTGGAGCTGAAGACTTGTCACTAACCAGCCACTCGGACTGTGCTAATTTAAGGCTTCACCTCGAAATCGGTTATTCCACAGCTTAAAACAGCTTTAAAGAAAAACTGTTAAGCTTTCATGGGAGTGAGATTGTGCTAATTTAACACTTTAACGACGAGCGTGTACTAAAACATATGGAAAACTAATCCCTTGCGTCGTTGAAGGAGGGTTAAGGCCTGCTAGAAAAAGATCTGAAGTTGTTTGCAAAATGAAACAAGAGAAACATCCTAGATAACTGGAAGTAATGAATCGCATAGTTTTGGACCATAGATATGCAGTGTTTCAGTGGCAGAGGATTTGGCATGGGACAGAACTACTCTAACATACAAATAGTATGGGTTAGAGCACTTGGCCTGTAACGCAGAGAGTAAGAGTTCAAGCCTCCACTCGTACAGTCACTGTGTAAGGACCTTGAGCAAGTTCTCACTCGCTCTGTGCTGTCGATGCCGTCATATGGTCGTGTGCATTTCTGAACTTTAGGAGGGCTATATCGAATACAGTTGTATTGTCTACACTGGAAACTCTATGCTGCCATGTTTTGTAGCCTTGCCAAAAACTACCTTCTAACAAAGTTGCCTTATAATGAGGCTATTTCATCTAGATATTTATATAGCACCTTTCAAGAGCCTTTCGAAGGTGTACAAGCAGGATTACCATACAGAATCTCAACAGATGCTTTTTAATGTCTTTCCAAGTCTTTCTGTTCTGCACTCTAGACTTTTTTAAGTGTGCTTATCCTCCTTAGGCTGCAGTTGTGTCTCATAGAGCAAAGACTTGATCTTGTTAATCTGTTTTGGAGTGCCATTGGTTGATTATTACAATGATGCTATAGACATTCTAAGATTACGTTGATTATATTTTGCGTAACATTCTGCCTGAATCCACCACTGCAGAGTTTACGATTACATGTCACATATATTTCGACAGCTAGAGTCTGCCAAGTGTTTTACACTGTTCTTCCCGGTAGGTGTTGAACCGCCACTCGATTTCCTCTGATCTCAGCTGTTCCTCTTCAAGTTTTGACTGGAGTCGGATCATGTGTTTGAGGCAGGTCACACTAAGTCCATTTTCTAATTCATTGTCATGATCGATCGAGTCTTCTAGATGATCAAAATCCGGAACACTCCTCCTTGGGGTGTTCAAGGCACTCTCTTGACCAGTCCAGTACCCACTCAGCGATGCGGTTGAATCGCTCATCCATAGGTTGGACTGCAGAAGGGGGCGTGGTGAAGTCAGAGGTGACGTGTAACCGGAATGTATGTACACTTTGAACAGAATTTAAACAGCTGCATAGTTAACCAATAATTTTGTAGCTATTAAGCAGCATTAAATCAGTATGCCGTTAATTTGGTTTTGAACACAGTTTAATCATTGATCAATTAATTTCATCTTTAAACATAATGAATTCGTTATTTCAATTTTGAACAGAATTCAAAGAGGCTGTTATTTTTCATCATTCACTATAGTTACCTACACAACTGTCTGAGAAGTGTTAAAGAACCCTGCCTCACTCTCTCCATATTACATCAACAACCATAGATTTTTCATTTCATCACAGATCTGTACTAAGACCAGTAAAACATTAAATAAATAGTACTTATACAAACTGTGAAAACTTTCAGCTCAAGAATTAAAACCAAGCATTTTCTTAACTATAAACTGTCTAATTTAAAATAGCAAATAAACTGACACTTGGTTACTCTGTTAATGAGTTTCAACCAGAATTTCCTACAAAAATGCAGGTCATTTCAAATAAAGTTAAAACCAGACACTGAAGTTAAGAAAAATACAGTAAAATAAGAATTTCTTCACATTGTTTCAGCTCAACTGTGATAACATCACAATTCCTTCTCATCTGCACATTAATGTCTGGAAAAAGCAGACAGCGTGTGGCTAGAATGCAAACAGGCTAGTTTTCTGGTAATAAATTACAGTAACTGTGGCCTATGGTCAGGCATTACTGTGCCCCTTTGAAGTAGTTAGACAACAATGCCTTACAGCAGGCTTTGACATGAGTTAGCATTCTGACCACACTAGCATCTGGTGTTTGCAGACATTTAGATACACACAAGATAAATACAACACCCAATCATTTAAGTACCGACAACTGCTTTCATTAAATGTTGGGTGGATCCAACGACTTAGATCAGTGTTGCAGAATAAGCAAATCTACAGTTCATCATTCAAAGGGCCGTTTAAATTCTTATGCTCACTTACGTACCACTTTTCAAAGTTCTGCAAAACGTAGCATAGAAATTTCAGATTTCTGCATGGTTTAGAATATAGGAATTTTTTTAGATTTAATAGAAAAAGCAGAAATCACAGAAGGCAACAGTTGGCTAAAACGAATTAGCTAAAGATCAAGCACATGACAACACCAAAGAAGCTGCAATACTGCAATAAGATGTAAATGGAAACGAAGATACTGAACAATAGAACCCAAGATGTTCTGAATGCAATGCATAGATAATCAGAAAAATGAATGGCATACTAGATTCCTTGAAACATAATGGCAAAGCTTACACAGCACCACAACAAAAGAAAAGAACAACTCAGAAGTGCTCAGAAAAGCAAACACTAAAGTCCAAAAAATATAAAAGTGACAAGAGTACTAAAAAACTACTCAACAGTAAGTAACCTAAAGAAACTGTAGAAAAAAATCTACTATGTACAATCCAGATAGTTTGTTAAAAGCAATGGAACAGTATTAAATATTCACTTTGTTAAAGGTTGGAATTGTATGACTAGATTTGACTAGAAGTTTTACATTTAAAACTATAAGCAGTCTGTTTCTTAAAATCGAACAATCCAACACTGTACTAAATTGTCAATTTCTTCAGTTACAAGACAGTTTGGACATTTCATTTTTAAATAAATCGTAAAAGTAATGTCAATTTTCAATTTATCCAGTTACAGGGCAACAACTGGACAGTTCATTCTTAATTAAATTATCAGATAAATTTTACATCAAACTGACAATAATTCTTTACTCAGGGAAAGAATTTGACATTTTGTGCTTAACTAAATCAAACTAAACTTGTCAAACTGGCAATTTGTTCATTTGCAGGGAAGAAATTTGCATAAAACTGTTGTTGGTCATTTCCAATTTCCACAAATGAACCAGACAGCAGATCAAAAATAGGCTTTGAAATCACTTATCCCTACAATGCACACAAATCAATGACTTCCAGGCAAAAATCACCAGCACCAAGAGGGAAAGCCACAAAGAACGGCTGACGGAAATGCAACATCAACTGTTTCCTGCCAAGCGATCGATCGACTGCGTCTTACGTACAGATGAATGTCTAACAACAATCGGAGGAGAACCAGGCAGGACACATGGACTGACCAACTGATCCAACCGGTGCAGAGGCTTCCTTTCGATGCCCTCCGAGCTCTTCTTCTCTGTGGGTCCGTTCCTGTTGTAAGCTTTGAACATGGATATGCGAGGAGATATCGCTCCATGTCTCAAAATTCTCTCCATGCCTTCCTTCTGTCCTTCGCTGCTGGGGCGAACGTTCTCGCATCCTTTCATCAGATTTTCATTCCGGAAAGGGCTCGCTAACAGGAATTCCTTGCGGTTTTTGCTACTTGGGGTCACCACCTTTGTCTGCACTTCACACAAAGGGTTAGTATGATCAGAGGAAGGATTTAAGCAAACAGAGGGTGAGGAAAGCCGGCGATGACTACCTGTGTTGGCGGCGTTTCGCACAGGAGTTGGTAGTTTGTTCATCAGCTTTGTTTTGGCCTCGGCATACACTTGCATCATTCGCTCGGCTCTGGAAAAAGAAAAAATAACATAATGGATGATGCTGAATGCTACTCCCTCATGTTTATCCAGTAATGGATAACAGAATGATGTTAAATAGAAAAGCAACACAAAAACTGCTATAACCTAATCTTAGAATGTCCATATCATCATTGTAAGAAGGTAGGAGGTGGTCTAATTCAGTAGCATGCTTAGTATGTTATTGTCAAAAGAAATTTATATAGTGCCACTTCCAGAGGAACTAATGACATTATAATCATAATTGAGTCTGGTCATGTTTGCGGTTCATAGCCTTCCGGGTCCAGTAGAATTTGGTGCCGGCAGCATCATCCCGTAAGCAAGCCCTTTGATGCATGACCTCAAGTCCCGATTTTTGCATTTGTCCACTGCCAGCTCAAGGGTATAAGTACAGTTCCACTAAGGGACATGGCAGCTTAACTGCTGTCAACAGTTTGACAAATCTGTAATTCAAAATAAGTGGAATATTAACTTCAAGCTCCATATGACTCTAAAAGAACTGAAACCATAAACTTGCAATACATACACTGCAAAATAAACAGCCAAAGCAACTCTAAATTAGCACTATATAAATATTTGGTTATGTAAATTACATTACATCCAGATTGTAGTGGAATGGATAAAAATATACAAAAGTAAAATCCTATCTAATGACTTCTATAGCACCATCATCATAATGCACAAGGCATCAATCAATGGTTGCTTCAATTTAAACTGTACTTTAAATTCAATCTATTTCAGCAGCCTGATAGAAAGTAAAAAGATACAGCAATAACAAGAGACTGAAAAACAACCTTGACATTCTATCTTCAGCCAAACGTTCTTTGACGGCCAGATTTGCTTCGCGAGCTGAAGAAATAAAATTCACAGCATCAACTTAGTTGTAACTTTGTTACAGCGTTGAAGAAAAACAAAAGAAAAAACTTGTTGAACAAAAAATAAAACAGAGACAACAACGAAAAATTTTATAAAATGACTATTGCATCACCAAAGGCAACTAGCGACAAACCTAATCCACTCTGATCTAATCTTTTTGAAGATTTTAATGTAATATCTCATACCCACCACAGTCTGACTTGTGGTTTCCTTGACCTATCGAATTTCGATTGGGCTCTACCAACGGATTACAATTTGACTTTGGTTTCACTTGAAGCCAAAAACTTATTTATGATCCCTGTACAACATGGTAATGGTGCTACAGAAATCACTAGATTAGGCTAGACAGTTACCTGCACAGATTAAAGAATGGGAATCATGTGGGACTCTGTGAACAAAACTACTGGCCACATCTCTGACTGGATTTTTACTCTAGTCCGCCTCCCAACTCAAATACCAAGTAACAAACACATGGAAGGCAGTGTTTGTGCAAGGGCCAGGTATCCCGTATACTACAGATGGTCGTTCACACATCAATGAACTAACCGACGTGATTAGTCTTAAATCAACAAAACCAAAGTGGTCATTTTGGATACCTTCTAGGTCTTCGGCTTTTTTGTCCAAATCACGCTGTCGTGCATCCAGTTCGTTCTGCTTCTTCTTCAGGACCTGTTCTCTGGTCGTGACCTCATCCTCTCGTTTCTGTAAAGATTCGAGACGACTGCTTTCACTTCCATCTTCCTCTGCTGTGGATGGCGGTCGGCGATCAGTCATCTCTCCGGGGACCTTCGTCACGTGTCGTAGCAATGTAGCATTGTTCAGCAGACACTGAATCGTTGGTCGTTTATCAAGCTATAAACCATCAAATATTATCATGCTAGAAACTGTCGACTATTTACAAGAGATTGTAGACAACCACTGTTTTTCAGACTATAAACTAACTGTTAACAAACGTTTATTGGGCTACAAGTCATCGTCTAACAGGCTACAAACCATCAGATGTTTACAAGTTGTTAATGGGCTACAAACTATCGTTTATCAAGTTAAAAACCAAAATTTTTTACATGTGTGAATTGCATTAGATTCAATTAGAATCCTTACATCAACGAACAGCAGAGTTGAGATAAGGCTGTGCAACTCATTTGAATAGTTTGAAGGAATGCGTCGAAATCGTCCAGTACAAATCTTTGTAGCAAGCTCCAGCTGGTTCCCTGCTATGAATGGCGGCTGAAGGGCACAGAGTTCGTAAAGTAGGCAGCCAAGAGACCAGATGTCCGACTTCTCATTGTACTGAGTACCCGACATTTGTTCCTGGCAATGAAACAAACTGCCGTCAAGAAAAGACACACAATGGAAATATTGTTTGGTACTATGTTGACAACAAGCAAAATCTTACCTTACATTGTCAGACCTTCTTTACTTTACTCTACCATATCCCACATTGCTTTATCACATCCTACTTTATCGTAGCTCACTTTACCTCATCACACTTTACCTCAACACATTTACCTCACCTTGTCATATCTTACCTTATAACTAGTACAGCAGTACCTCAGTTTACCTTGCCTTACCCTAACCCTACCCTACTCTACCTCACATTGCCTTACCTAACCATACCATACCTCGCCTTACCAAACCACTCCTTACCTTATCAGATCATATCTTACCTTCCTTTATTTCACCTAACCAGCCTTATCACACCTTATTATCAATCAATCAACCAACGAAGCATTTATGTAGCACCTCTTCAGGGCAAATATTCACAGGCACTCCCAGTCCAACCCTGGCAAAAGAGAAGTCTTTAGAGCAGAGAAGAAAGCAGTGGACGAGTCTTACACCTTACCTTACCTTGTATTACTCTACCCTACCATATGTCCTTATCCTATATACTACAATAGCTCAGTTTATAATACCTTACATTATGATACCTCAAACTACCATACCTTACCTAACCATAGGACAGTACAGAACACAACTGACTGGAGACATGTAGAGAGGCGTTCCAACACAGGTCTTTGCAAAACTTGTTTCGTGACTGAGAACTCGGGCCAGTCCAAAGTCACCGAGTTTCACGTTCAGGTTGGCATCGAGGAAGATGTTGGCTGGTTTCAAGTCACGGTGCATGACGGACTTGCCATCCTTCCTTGATCGGGAGTGGCATTCATTGATCGCCAGGGTCAGCTGGTAGCACACGCGCCAAACGAAGCTCTCATCAATCGTAAGGCTACAACAATGTGTAATCCATGATCTGTGTGCACAGCAGTCGTTAGATTAGACTACATATCAGTGCTATAGAAGTTTCCAGATAAGTTTTGGCAAGATAAAGAGTCAGAGTACTAGGCAACTCTTTTCAATGGTTATCAATAATGTCATTCATAGAATTTAGAAGAATCTAATCTGTTAATAATGACTTCTATAGCACCATCATCATAACACACAAGACATCTATCGATGGTCATTTCAAGTGTGAAACATTTATAGACAGAAAAAATCATACAGTTGAGTAGACCAGTCAGAATTCAATAGGTAGGTCCTTGTGGTCATGACCTGTTCTATTCTCATCACTTCTATAGCCCCAATGTTAAGCGGCACTCACTGTCATGACTTAATTGACTGCAATCTAATTGTTTCTATTGCATCATTGTGATAGTGCACTGTATATCAATTGCTGATTCAAGTGAAACTGTAATTTGAAAAGCCATGAATCACTGCCAAAAAATTATGGGAGATAAGAATCGTGTCTAACTAGATACTACAAAAGGCCACAGTCACTCTGCTACCACCAATCAACCAATCATTCAGACGTTAGTGTTTGTCACTTCCAGACATTGCTTGTATGAGCATGTATGAGCACTGAGCTTAAACATCAGCCAGCTGGTACCTATAAGCATTCAAGCTACAGTCCAGTCTGCCATTTCCAGATACACGTATTACTTTTAGTACTGAACATTATTTATGGAGACAAACCTTTCCTTCCTCATTCGGCCAATGTACGAAGCCAAGTCTCCTCCCTCGCAGTACTCCATAACGAGGTAGAGCATAGAGTGTTTGCGGTCAATGATCCGATCAACATATCGCACAATGTGCTCATGTTTGAGTTCTCTCAGCAGGTTTACCTCTGACACAAGCATCTGCTTGTCCGTGTCACTCGCAGATGTGTAATCAAGCTCCTTCCAAACCAACACCTGTCCCAAAATCAGGCAGCATACATGCAATTAGAAATTTCTTTGGTAGTAGATTGCATAATATGCATATACATAAAATTTGTTTAAATACAATGACATGAATACATTCCTTCTTGCCTCAAGTCCATGGCGGCTTAAGCCAGTTGCCATTGATCACATGTCTCCACAACTGTGACTAGGATTCCAAACCTCAGATTCGCATTTCTGTGTGACTTTGTGTGCATTAAAAATGTTCGTAATAAATAAATAGGAAGAAATTCCCTTTTTTCAATTCAATTCAAAGTCATATATCGAGTCACCAACAATTACAAAACTGTAAATTCAACAATAGACACACAAGCTCTAAAGGTCACCCAAAAGGGACACTAGTCTGCTATCAACCGAGTTACTCTGTTGCTATCATACAATTTTCAGGCATCCTCGACAATAAGTGATGTACTTTCCATAAGCGATGATCAAGCATATGGTTCAGAGTGGATACAGGAGTTAACATGGATGTAGAATGGCTCCAGACCTGTTCTCAGGGGCGGAGACTTAGGGGGGGACAGGAGGGGAAGGTCCCCTCCGAAATTTGAGGTGGGGGGACGGAGGTGCTTATATCCCCCAATATTTGAATATATCAGAAATATTTCATAAATATTATAAATTTCTACAGTATTTTCCACTCAGAAACAGTATAATGAACTTTATATATTAAACAGAAGATAGGCGCAGGACATTGAACCCACGTGAATATATATTTTATATATATATATATATATACTATACAGACGCAGACTGACTGAAAGTATACAGAGGCACAGAGGATGAATCATCAGCACAGTGGATCTCCACAGGATGCAAGGCGAGAGAGAAGCCAAGCGGGTATTGGTTGAAAGACCAGAAGACGAATAACCAAACAAGGAGAGAATAAATGATGACCTAAGAAGAGAAAAATGAGAGAGGGGCTGGAAGAGAAGGAAGACGGAAGGCATTAAATTCAAAAACATTTAATTGGAACTAGTCTTACTTATATAGGCTCAAAAATAATTTTTTTCAACCTGTCCCCCCAAACCCAGCGGTGCAGGTTGTTGGTAACCTAGAATAATATTATGTAAAATATGTTTGTTAATATACATTCAGTTTAGCAAGAAAAGTGTCAAAACAGTGCCAAACGTAGATTGTCAAAGAGATCGATCATCGACGGTCGACAAACCACGTGTACCATTTCTAAAACATGTCTGCTATTGTTTCCAGTTCAGCAATTCAGGACCTTCTTGAGCAATGAGGATAAGCTGATCCACTCTTATCAGCATTGAAATAATAGACCAATTTTGCTAAGATGACAGCTTAAAATGCTACCATTACAGTGTGGAAATTCAAAAATTTTCCTTGTTGGGGAGGGGGCACATCCCCCTCCCCTGCTCGGCGTTCCGCGCCTCGCGATGGTCCTACGGCCGACCGATCTGTCCCCCCTCCAAACCCAGGCCCAAGTCTCCGCCTATGCCTGTTCTACACCCTGTGGATTAGATCATAG
Organism: Allolobophora icterica; assembly: GCA_963556255.1. Classification (NCBI taxonomy): domain Eukaryota; kingdom Metazoa; phylum Annelida; class Clitellata; order Crassiclitellata; family Lumbricidae; genus Allolobophora; species Allolobophora icterica. The sequence goes on from OY744605.1 coordinate 70,249,230, forward strand.
AGCAGACACATGAGCAGAAGTACTCACATCCATGTATTGGTCAGTGACAGTGTAGATTAATGATCTGGACTCTGCTGACAATGTGGCTCTTCTTGCCAAAATCATTGAGAACCTGCTTCTGTCTATGGAGGTAAATTATGAGGCACATAAATCTGGGCTTGAAATCAACTGGACCAAAACAAAAATCCGACTGACAGTGGACCCAGCCCAACAATAGATCACACAGGAGGCAGGACATCAAGTTGGTCTGATTCATGGGCTCTCCTACCTCGGCTCCAATGCTAAGGCTAATGGTGGCAGAGGACTTCAACTAAATGGCAGCATGTGGTCATTGATACAGAATGCATGAGCAGTCTACAACACAATATCTGGAGTAATAACATCTGCTGGACCCCAAACTCCACTTATTCAAGGCATACATACTGCCCTTCCTCAAGTATGGAGCCAAGACAAGGCCGCTAAACAGACACCTGAAGGCAAAGCTACATGCCTTTCAGTAGTGGTTCCCGAGAAAAATACTGTACCTTTCCTACACAGCTCACATCACTGATGTATGATACACAATGATCCAAACACGAAGACCTCTGCCATTTGGTTACATCACATGTTACGAAAGTTATGAGCTACACTTTCTGATCCTCCACAAACTGGAAGAGACCAATAATTGTATACCACACAGAGGCACGTAATTGCAGTGGCTTCTATCCCCCCTTAACAACCGGGCTCAATTCCTCTCCTTCCCCCCTCTTACACAGAACCAGGGCCTACTATCCCCCTCTAAGCCGGAAGCAACCCCCTTACTGTAAGTCCCTTCTCTACCTCCCCTTCCCTTCCTCCCCTACCCGTCCCCATCCCATCCCTTATCTCCTCCCCTCTCCCTTTACCACTCCTGTACCATTCCCTTCCTTACCCTCCCCTCCCCTTGAAGTGGAGGGGGTCCGAGGTCCTCTCTGAAAATGTTTAGGATTTCTACATTGTCGTAGGTGAGTTTTAGCTCATTTTTGGAGAAAGAAAAGTTCTGGTTTTGGAAAACTATACATTTTAGTTCAACTGAACTGCTGAATTAATTTCTGCAGAGTTCCCAGTGCACTGTAAAAATTGTATGGGACAGTCTGTAATAAATATGGGACAAAATTTCCAAAATATGGGACACATGTTAAAATATTGGGCAATATGGGACACTGTTCAGCAAATATATGGGGATTTTAAAGACTGCATTATGAATGCATATTTCTGGTGTAATGCTGCGGCAACAGGCTCCATCCCTTCCTATTGCAGTGTTACCCCACCGACAAATATTTTGCAGGAATATTTCAAGACCTGATAATCCCATTTTCACTGCACTACACGACACTAATTGTAGCATGGACCAACTAGATTTTCTTAATCAACAGGATTATGAACGATTTTTTCAATTTTTAAACTTTTTGCATCTTACATCAACAGAAAAATAGCACAACATAATAGCCAATAGCTAAAGAGAAACAAGTAGGCCTAATAATGATACACTGTAACACTGCTTAGACACTGTAAACTAAGCATAGGCGTAATTTGAGGGATATACGAGGGGTACCCGTCTTCCCCCCCCCCCCAGACGTTTGGAATGGGGTACAACTTAAACAATGCCAATCAGTATTTTATTATTACAGCAATTAAAAGATGGTTTGTTTTCACTGACACAAAAATTAATGAGAATAGGCTACTGGCAGGGTAATATATCTGAAATGCTCTCCATGCGAAAAAGCGAAAGTGGAGAAGAAATTGGTATACCCCCCCCCACTTTATAGACAAAAGTTACGCCCCTGAACCTAAGCAAGTATTGCATAGCAAATAATACTGATACAAATAATAATGACAATCTATTACACTGCTTAGACACTGTAATCTAAGCAAATATTACATGGCCCATAATAGTGATACATCACAATACTAACTTGAAAATGCCGTTCAAAGGCCTTTGCAACATATTGTCAATAATGGCCAATAGCAATGTTTAATCTAACATGTTCAGTCCTTGAATGTTGCAGGACAAAGCATTTTGCTGGCCTGACTGTCAGTTGAACAGCAACATCCATTTCAATGGGGGGGGGGACTTTTCCTCCTGGCAAAAATTGGAAAGTCTGCTTCCTTCCCCCTACATAGTACAGAACTGTGAGCCAAGACTCTGTAACTTGTAGGAGTGTGATAAAAATTGAAAAGAAATACTTCCCCCCCTGTTTTTCACTGGGCTCAACTTGCGCCCGCCCTGAATAGGGATAGAAGCCCCTTCGTAATTGTCTGAACTGTGTTTGTCGATTTTCAGACACAGTCAGGAGATAAGTACAAAATCGAGACATCTGGCAACATGTTGTGGAAACAACAATGCTCTGGAAGAACAACTAGAGAAAGTGCACAGAAGAGCTACAAAAAGACTTGGGGCAAGGACTTTCAAGAGCTGTCTTTTTTTTATTTTTTTTATTTATTCCGGATATTTCTATAGCGCCTCTCGAAGTCAACTACTACTCAGAGGCGCTCCCGATTACAGCATTTGATACTGTGCCGGAATTTTCACGCCGAAGCGCCACGAGCAATTGTGAGTGAAGGACTTGCCCAAGGTCCGTACGCAGTGGCTAGAGTTGGATTCGAACCTGCAACCCTCCGGTCACAAGGCGCCGAACTTACCACTGAGCCATAGGAGCAGAGGTTAAAGTGGTTTGGGTGAGCAGTGGGAACGCCAAAGCAGAGTTTTATTGGAACGCATGCATTACCAGGGTTCTTGCCTTGTGAGCAGTGGGAACGCAAGCAACGAATTTCGAGAGCAGTGGGAACGCCGTTCCCACGCGTTCCCACCCACTTTAAACCCTGCATAGGAGTACTACATAACTTATTACTTTAGCCTAACTGAAATGGCCAAATTTTCAAATTTTAAAGTAAGTTAATTACCTTTCCATCTTGAATGCGCCGTATCTTCTTGCAAGTGCCATAGGATCCGGAACCAATAGTGCATAGAACTTCATAATCCTTAACCGTTGAAGGCATGACTAGCACTCCTAAGTAACAAAGTTCACAAAAACATGATTTTCACGTAGCACCCCAAAGCTTAGCCACTCCAAACTGAAGCCTACAAGGAACTTCTAAAGCTCAATGCTTTTCAAAGAAAACTGCTGGCTCCTCTATTGCATAATGATACGCGAAATACGTCTGCATTCCCAGCACTAACTTGCAATAGCACAACAGTTTGACAGCTAACCAGAGTTCAGTTGGTATAAAGCGCGGGTACATAACATGATAGACGCCTTATAAATAAGAAAACGTGCTATATCCACGATTAAGCAGGTTGACAAGCCTTCACAACGTTCGGTCAATGCACGCAGCCAACCATGGCTTTTGTGTGAAATGTCAATACAGTGCACACTTTAATATTACAGGCTTTGACGAGTTTCCTATCTAAGGCAGAGTTCGAAACAGTACAAAACATTAAACATAAAACCATAAAATTGCATTAGGATACTATGAAACAAATTGCGTTGGTTACCTAATTCTAAACCTTTAGCAGAATTTCTCAAATTGTCAGGCTAACATCAAATTTTCACAGACGGACGACATTATAGTTCGACGATTTAAACCTCATTCCGCGCAAAATTGTAATGATGCGTGTCATTGGCTAATTTCATATGGCGTATCGGTAGTCTGAAAATATCAATAAATGTCATTGATATGTATTAATAGTTACTGGATAGCTAATGGGCTCTGAAAGTTCGGATTATCGCTCGGTCTGCCTTGACCATGGGTAAAACAGAGCAGACGACAGAAGAATTGTGGAAATTTTTTTTAAAACTTTTTATTTATTTAAAATACTTTGACTACATATCCATTGTAATTAAATTTTAGAAATATTGTGAAATATGAAGTATTATATGATTTCGCTGCTTAATTATACGTCAACAAAACGGTCTGCCTTGACCTCTCATATTCGCCGTCGGCCATAGGCCAATGACTGAAGCTTTATCAATCCAGTACTATTAATACATATCAATGAATAAATGTAATATAACTTTCAAATTATATAGCACCTTCACAGGCAGATCTTTATTCGTAACTTGAAAATTATAAAATGTTACTTGAAAGCTCTAACTTATAAGTACAGGCAGGCAGGGTGAGAATTGTCGGGGATTGGAGGGTTCAATCCAGTTTTTCTTAGGACCCCACAGTTAAGTCTTCATTGCACACCCCAACTCCACATGCATGGGTCAAAGTTATCCCCCAGTCTTTTTTCTACAATTCTCAAACTGAGTACAGGATACCAGATTATTCACGAGCGCTGCGTCAAGTCAGAGAAAAGTCCAGAAATATCGTGTATCGGACCTATAGCTGGCAAGCACTGTGCCAGCAAAAAGTATGTAGGCCCTAGTGTGAGTCTAACAGTGACCGTCAAGGCGGAATTGCCGGGAAACCATTTGATGATGTGAAGTAATGTAAATCTGCGAAATTCCTCAACACCACACACAAGCCAAGCCAGGGAATTCATTGATAGTGATCATGATATGCATGGGCTATAATTGTTGTAAGCAACTTAATTTGTTGCTCATGACGACGACGACGACGACGACAATGGTGATGATGGCGAAGACAACGAAAACGACGACCACGCTTAAGTCTTATATCAGGAATTGGGCGTCCAGGAATATAAATTTAAATAATGTCAATTTCTGGCAGTTCAATCCTCGGCATCATTATTACTTCATCGTTAGGTCTATATCATACATCATGCTATATAAAATATATGCTAAGCAAAGAAATAAGAGACAATCAATCACTGGCGCAAACTTATCCAAAATATGGGTGGGGGCACGGTTATTCATTCTACACTTGTTGCATTGGGTATACACAGTCCATCTCAATTATTGGGGGACGTGCCTTGGCTGCCCCTCCCCAGAGTCTACGCCTATGCAATCAATGATCACATTAAGACATTCGCTTCCATTCTATTTTGTAACATGCAGCGTTCTGCCGGCATAATTGATTGAATAAACGAATATACATAATAATAATCATACATATCATGAACCTCATTATTACATAATATATTATAATATATGTATATATAGTGAGGCTGATTTAAACAAGGTTTGAACAGAAGAGACCATTGATTTGCCCGGGCTCTTGCTATTTTTTTTATTATTTGTTGTTATTTAATCAAGAATATACTTACTTATTAGAATGATTAGATTAGCTCATAGAGGTTATATATTATATCTCATTGGATTAGCTAGATAGGGACCTACTACGCATGCGTAGTTCCACGTCCGGTCTCTTTTGCCGGCGAGTTTCTTCTTTCATAAAGTGAAAATGGCGGCCTCCATAGAAGGTGTTCTCCAAACAGATTTACGCGATAAAGTCAATTCCTGCAAGGTTCTTGTAGTAGGAGCTGGTGGAATAGGCTGTGAACTGCTGAAAAATCTAGTTCTGACCGGTTTTAAACATATTAAAGTGGTATGATTTCTGTTTTACAATAACGTGCACTTCTGTCGCTCTGTGATATGATAATAAGTAAGTTAGATGTTTTGGCGTTTTGGAGGCTCGCGCCGGTAGACCTTGGTATTTATTGGGTTGCTCCGAATGTCACAAAATTTTATCTGGTGATGCCTGGAGGAACCACTTGATGACATGCTTACTTATGATAGTACTGGTTGCTTACTGCACTGTAGTTTCTCTCTCATTCTGGGTGGCCAACTGGTCATACTGTTTACAAGTAGGGCAACCAGAAACAGCAGTTTGTTTAGGATTACCCGTTTACATCTCGTAAGTTTATCTGCGGTTGGAGCAGGGAAGCAGTTTTTGCTGTGTGGTCGAGTGATGTGTAATGGGCAATGGTGTATGCATGTATGTAAATGTATTTATGTAGTCTCAACCCTGCTGTATTTTCAGTTGAATATATTAGGTGAGAGTCTTTGCCTCTACCCACTGGAATGGATGAAGCGCCATTTTAGGTCCCCATGTATGGACTAAGACGCAAATCTCTTAAAGTCAGGGTCGTTTTTCTCTGCAAATGAGATTGAGGTGGCAATTTAAATGATTGCTAAGTGTAAACATTCTTTAAACATTCTATCCCCAAGGATACGTGAAACGCCGAGAGATATGTAAGTATCAAATCCGTAATTACAGTCTTATCTATTATTAGTCTTATGCAGCCAAACTTAGAATTGCGTTTGATGTTTCTTTTTGAACTCCAGATTGACTTGGATACAATTGATGTCAGCAATTTAAACCGACAGTTCCTCTTCCGGAAAGAACATGTGGGCATGTCAAAAGCTAAAGTAAGTTGTATATACTAATTTCTTTGATTATTTTCGTATTTCATGTATTATTATTTATTATTTGCGATTAGTTTCTTATGTTTATTATAACATTTATACCTCTAACTTAATTTCTCTCTCTGAAGGATCATTTCTATTGTGAGTAATGCGGATGACTTCCACAGGCAATGGGGCACTTAAGAAAGTAGTCAAATGGCGTTTTCCACGTCTGTATATGGCCATCCAATGATTTAATGCAATTGCATTCCATTGAAGGAAAAGCAAACATCAGCAATCAAGCTTCTGTCGAGCATAATTTCTACTAATATATTCCTTCAGGTGCAGATGTAAATGTGAAGAGATTATAATTATGTAATAGGAGAAAAGAATGAAGCTACAGTGCATGCTGATTTCTAAGTTGCTTTTGACTTATGGTTCTGCAGGTTGCAAAGGACAGCACGCTTGTGTTGAATCCAGATGTGGAGATCGAAGCTTTCCATGACAGCATCATGAGGTAGACCTTTATATGCTTTGTGTCTTGTTTACCAGTAGATAAGGAAGCTCTGCAGAAGGCAACAGTTGTTACGAAGGATATTGTATTAAATGATTCTAGTGTAAAAACATGGATTTCAACTTAACTTCGCCAGTGTATGACAGTTTTTTTATTGCAATTTCACTTGATGACATATATTAGATTAAATAATTAGATTTGTGTGGTTGGTGAATGCGGCACTTGTGGAGATAGAGTGATAAATGTTGTTCTTAATAGCATCGCGTTACAATGTGCGGTTGTTTTGCATGAATTTGTTTTGGTTGATTCTAATGTTGTTTTGTTCTTAGCTCTGAATATGGAGTCCAGTTCTTTAAGGATTTTGACATTGTCATGAATGCTTTGGACAATCGAGGTATGAGGATGAACAACTTAGTCCAGTTCTTTCTGCTTTTCCATTTTTATCTTTCGAGTTCTTCATCTTTAATAGACGGCTTGTGTTTGTGCCTTTAAAAAAATATTTAATGGGTTTTATTTTCGGAGTGTATGGAAGGGTTCTTCTATACACTCTGCCTGATTGTAAGGCAGTTTGTGCTATAAATCTTAAGGACAGTGTTATAAAGAAACGGTGTTATAAGGAGGTGTTATAAGTGTGTTTTATGTGTTTCTATCAAATCTTTTCGTCATTTAAAAAGTTTTTGATTTCTCTTATTTTTGTTTCTGTGTGCAACAGCGGCTCGAAATCATGTAAACCGAATGTGCTTGGCAGCTGACGTTCCTCTTATTGAAAGTGGAACAGCTGGATATCTGGGTCAGGTCACTGTAATCAAAAAGGTGAGCAATAAGCACTGTTAGACATGATGCGATTTCTATGCCTTTACCAATGTTGATCCATCTCTAGATTCTGGAGTTCTTTGTTTTCATATAAGCACTTCCTAAATGCTAGTAAATGAAATTAACTGAAAACTGTAGTACCACAAACTTGAAAAGCTCCTTTACAAATTTGTTTTGTAAATGAAGTTATCTAGTATTCAGTTGAGCTTTGAGGATTGCCATATGATTTCAGCAAGCCAAAGTTTACTTTATACGACATTGTCTGTGATAGAAATTGTTGGTGATTCAATAGTCTAGCAGTTGGTGCTGATAAATGTGGAATGCTTCTCAGTTGTTTTTGTGTTGGTTTTTGGTCTGACAGAAGTTGACAGAGTGTTACGAGTGTCAGCCAAAACCAGCACAGAAGACATATCCTGGATGCACAATTCGCAATACTCCATCAGAACCAATTCATTGCATCGTCTGGGCAAAACATCTTTTCAAGTGAGCATAGTTTTGTCTCTGAGAAAGTTGAATTATGCAAACCTATCCTGGGTAGAGTGTCTGCACTCTTGTTCAAGAATATATGGAATCCTATGTTGCTCTCCGTTAACTATACCTTCTTTATTCTCACCTAAGGTTATTATGTAAATTGGAGATACATGTGCCTTCTGTTTGACCAGCACCTCAGAACAGTTTTCTTTCTGAAGTAGAACTTTTGTAATCTGTTTCATTAAGATGATGAGTTTTATTTTCTGTTAAGAAACATGGACTTTTAACTATTTTAAAATTTGTTACAATAAAAAAAATATCTAATGATGCATTTTATTATATTAAAAATGCCACAGACTTTATACTATTTCAATATGTTTCATAGAATATTTAATTATTCGAGCGAGGTTTTATGGATTGTTGTCTGTTTGAAAAGATTGAATTTTGTGACTGGTTTTATGTTTATGAAGATAGACTTTTGTTATCTATATTGCATTTTCTGGTAAATAATAATAGGGGTTTGTTCTCTACTTTTTTTTGTTGCTACAGTGGACTGTTGTGACATTTTTTAGCCAGCTCTATGGTGAGGCTGATCCAGATCAAGATGTTTCACCAGACACCGAAGATCCAGAGGCTGCCGGTCAGTTTCTCTCCTTTCTTCTCATATACGACTTCATTTTCATTGAATGTACTACAGATGTGAAAATGCAATGCTGCTAAGGAATGGAATCGAAGCTCAAATTCTTCTGCTTCCTTTAAGAAACACTTCAAAACTCTATGTTCTCGCTGTCAAGCATTTGTATATAGAAGTGTGCTACCGCCAGAGGCTGCTAGCTACACCTCAATTTCACATTTCTGTGTGACTTGTGCTATTAAATTTGCTGATTACTACTATTAATAATAATGCATTGCTGATGACATTTTTCTATTTAAGATTCTTACATTGTTCTATAAATTTTTATTGGGACTAACCATCAATTGGCATTGCCATTCTTTTTTGGCATTGACTGTGAATTGGCATTGATGTTCTGTTTGATTGGTACTGGGCAGGGAGCGATTCCGAGTTAGCCTTTTAGAAGTGCTATAAAAGTTATGTGTAGCATTACATGACATCACAGGGAATATGTTACCAGAAGAACTTTACTTTCCTCGTGTGAGCTGCAATATTAAACAAATTTTGTTTTTAAAACTAGGAGATGCAGGGAAAGCAGCTCTTGCTTCTGATTCGAAGAAAAATGCGGTCGGTGGAATCGAAAGAAGGTCGACTCGTGTCTGGGCGTCGGACAGTGACTATGATGGCAAGAAACTGTTCAACAAAGTAAATTTATGTTAAACTGATACCACAAATCTGCACATGAAATGTATGGTTGTGTAAGAATGTATGCAGCTTGAATATGGTGAATCTATGTGTATAAAACGTACTTTTGCAAAATCAGGGATTTATGTTGTTAATATTTTTACCCGTTTAGAAATAGCGCTAGGATTTCTTTTACCCAAAGTTTTATTTACAGCTAGTGAATGTCATATTTATTGTCTTAATAATAATCTCAAGAAAGTTCTTGCAGTAAAATATTTCTAGGTTTTTTATTCAGTAATGTTTTTTTTTTCTTCAGTTTTTCAACGATGACATTAAGTACCTACTGTCGATGGAAAATCTGTGGAAGAAACGCCGTCCTCCGACTCCTCTAGATGTCGACAGTCTTCCAGATTCTGGTAGAAATCGCCGAACTTCAAACGTTCTTTGTTGTAACTGTCTGAATGAAGCCACAGTTTTTTATTTTACCTTTTTCTCTGTATTAGTTGCTGTATGATTTACTGCATGATTGAAAGGATTTCTGTAGCTCTATAGAACATTTCAGATTGGATTCAATCATAAATCTGAAATTTCTTGGTTTTTATGTCCTCTGGATTGTTCGCATTTTGATAATGTAGCACAGATTTGTCTGTTCAGATGGTTACAGTGTGGCTGGTTTGATTAATGACCAGCGCATCTGGTCCGTTAAGGAGTGTGCAGACATCTTTGAGAAGTCAGTCGCTATTCTGAGAAACCAGTTGCGCTCACAGGGAGGAGAGGATGGTGCAATGCTCGTCTGGGACAAGGTGAGGCCAGGAGATTAACATTTTTCATTTAAAGTCTTTTGATTTGGCAACTGATTAAGTAAATGATTCAGTAATTGATTCAGTAACTGGTAGAGTTTCAGATTCGTTACCTGATTTGGTAATGGATTCGACGATTTGGTAAGGAATTAAGTAAGTGATGTGTGAGTAGATTTAGAGTAATTTGGTAATGGATTCAGTAAGTGATTTGTGAATGGATTTAATAAGTAATGTGTGAATATATTCAGTCTTGGATTTAATAATTAATTCAGTCATGTATTCAGTTAGCTTCTGTGTGTTTTAAAATTGGAGTTTGTGGCAAACAGGTGTTAAGGAAGGTTACAGAGGGTGCTTGAAGAGAGAAGGGACTGGATGGAAATAAATGTTATAACATAGAAAGAAATACAGAGAAAGAATGAGACTGATGTATTCGTACAGTGGAGCTTTATTGTAGCGCTGTCTATGGATGTCATGTCAAGAGATTGTGTTATGATGAGGTTGTCTGTGTTTTTAGGATGACAGTGCAGCAATGGACTTTGTTGCAAGTGCAGCAAACATCCGGTCAAATATATTTGGCATTCCACTGAAATCTCGCTTCGATATAAAATGTAAGTGCAGTTGTCTTTTTATCATTGTCCTTTTTATCATTGTCTTTGTATGTTTGTTAATTTTAATTCAAAATTCTAACTTTTGCAATGTTTTAGTTCAATAATTAATCTAAATTTTTTCTTGCATTAAATATTTTGAGATTGTATTGAACTTTGTCTTTGGTTTTCTTTAAATGACAGCCATGGCTGGCAACATCATTCCTGCGATTGCGTCCACAAATGCAGTGATTGCGGGCCTCATTGTCCTTGAAGCCATCAAAGTTCTCTTGGGCAAATGGAACGACTGTCGTACGGTACGTGCATAACTAATTCCATTGCTGTCATTTAGTTGATAATGTAAGATTCAAAATAAATGGAAACAAAGGAAGACCAGGCATCTAAGGGACAGACAGTACAAATAAAGGCATATTATTAATTGGACGAAACATGAGAAAAGCACTAGATTTGACACATGATCAGAAGGAGGTCAATTAGTTATTCACACCATCACTGGCAGATGGGAACTGATGATGATGATTATGATGATGATTTATTACTATTTGGTTTATTTATTGTTACTTAAAATTGAATGAATATGTTCAGTTGGTGTGAGAAAAGCTGATCTGCAATGATTTCTGATGTTTTCTCGAGTTAAAAGATATATTGGCTGATCCTCAAAAATGATTGCAGCAATAGAACGACACAGCAACTTGTGTGGCTGGATTGCTAAAACAGGTGTTTTTAAAAATTTAAGTACATATTGGCATTGCAGCCTATGTTGATTTCAAATGGCAGGCCAAAGTTTTGAACCTTTGTTGAAGATGTGAAAAGCCGACACATTGACCACTTGGCCATTGTGCAGGCTCTTAAAGTTTAATTTTAGCCAAAATTTGAATCTGAAGACCTGGCTCTTGTATTGTTACTGCATTTGTACATAATATTCACATGCATACAATTTCTCATGTAAAAACCTTGCTTTTAGGTGTACTTGAATCGACAGCCAAACGCTCGAAAGAAACTGCTGGTGCCATGCATTCTCGACAAGCCGAGTCCCAAGTGCTACGTTTGTGTCGACAAACCGCAGGTGGCGCTACAGGTCAACGTCAACAGCTTCAGCATCAAGTGCCTCGAAGATAAGGCAAGCAACGTTGTTCAAGTGTTTGGGGCAAAGTAGGCAATCCTTGACTGCCAAACTGTCAGTGTGCTAGTTGGCTTCATTTTAAGAACTTGAGGCAAACCACTGATGTCTTTGAGAGGTTTGATAGCATGCCATGCAAGTGACCAGGTACTTGGGTATGTGCATTCATAAACTAGTGGAGCGGATCGGTTTCAAACTGCTGAACCATGGAAGTGGGTTAGAAGAATAGCATTCCTCGTGATATCTGCCTTCTATTTGTGCTTTAGCTTACATTACTCTTGGGGCTCTGGTTGACAAAGGTGCATGTCGTGCATTATGGATGGTGTTGAATGTTTCTGATCTTGTTTCTTTTAGGTTTTGAAGTCGGCATTGGGAATGGTTGCTCCAGATGTGGAAATTGATGATGGAAAAGGTTAGGAATGACTGTCACATGCTTTAGGTAGCCATGGACAGCGAGTAGTATGACCTCTTTAGGTGACCACACCGGCCTGATTTTGCTGGGGATAACCAGTCTGATCTGGTTTGGGTAACCAAGTGGATTAACAGCTTCAGGTAGCATCTGTCATCGTTAGGTAGCCTTGGGAGTAACTGTAACCTGCTCTATGGTGGGATTGCCAAATGTGGATGATCTACGGAAAGAAATGCATGAACTAACTGAAGTTGGAAACAAAATCGTTACTGCTAGCAATAACGATGCGGCGGTTGCTGCTAGTGAATCTTTGAGCTGTTTACATAATACGATTACTAGTAGACTGTAGGATGCTCATTTGGTGAACTGTGTAGTAAACTACTTGTTCTATGCCTGTTACTTACAGTACTAGTATTACAGGATTAGTTTTGGGGCTACATAATTTCTCGAGTTTTCTATTGAGTGCAGAATGTGTTCTGTTCTATAACACGGATACTGAACTAGTGCAACATGATCAGGGTAACGACAGGGTCTCTGATTACTGAACTGTGCTGGTGCAATGCCTGTTACATACACTATTACTTTATTAGTTTTGGATGTTACAGTAGTTTTTTGAGTTTTCTGTTAAACATTTCTACATACAGTACTTATTCGATTGACTGCACAATGATTGTGCCAAATGCGTTCTGTACCATAACAATGACACAGTACTTTTAGTGCATTACTAGTATGTTACTAGTAAACTGCAAAAACACTTGCATAGGCTTTAATTTAGGTACTTATTACAATTTCTCAACTTCTCTCAAACGTAAACTTTTCGGGAGCAAAAGTAATTTTTTATCCAGATTCGCAAACTTTGATGGCCGCCTACAGTTGTGGATTTAGTGACAAGTCTATACTAGTTAGATACATGTAACTCATGTTATGTTTAAATTAATCTAATCTGTTTGTTTGAAGGTACAATTCTGATATCAAGCGAGGAAGGTGAAACTGAAGGTGATATTGTTTTGCTATTTATTTGTGCTTTGTTTACATTTGTGCAAAGACAGCATATAATGAATAAACATCAGCTTACAGGAGTCGTGGCACTGAGCAGGAGGGTTGGCTCAAGGTCTCTATGCAATGACCGTGTCGGGGAGGTTTGAATCTCAGACAGTGCACTGTCAGGTGAACATTGATAAGTAGGCCTCCATGCTGTAGGTTTTTTCGGAAGGTGCTACATAAATTCTGTGCTATCATTACATGAAATTTATGTCTACTTTGACTGAAAGCTTCTTTGCAACCGTGGCTTCAAGGTCACAGGTAGCTTATGTTACCTTCGCCTTTACGTCGTCTTATCGTCCTTTACGTTATCTTGTGTAAGAAATGCACTTTTCAGGTGGTAATGTATGGTAAGGTATGTACGTAAGAACCTGCATGGAAGATGCTTCAGTATAAACTGGGTTGGAACATGTGTCCAAATTTAATTCCGCTTTCTTGCATCAGCTGATTATATAGTATTTTCCGATCAGGCTTCTCCAATGGCTTGTTAATTTTGACTGGTTTCACTTGACGAGACCATCTGACTGCTGTCTTCTGTAGTACGATAATAATGGTGCTATAAAAGTTAATAGCTTAGATACAGTGGCCTAGTTATAGTGCTCTGTGTAATTTTCTTGCCAAATGCAGGTGTTCGACAATGTCTTTAGTGTTTGGTCAGATGAGGTACTTAGTTTTCTGGTTACTACATACTGATGTATTCATTAAATTATTAATTCTTGTCTGATTGCTGCATGTAATTGCAGATAACTGGTCGAAAATGCTCAGCGAGTTTGGCATTGGCCATGGATCCCAGCTGAAGTGCGACGATTTCTTACAAGACTACAATCTCATTGTCAACATTGTACATGTGTAAGCAGACCATTGCGAGTATTATTCTTAATATTACTTGTGTAATTACCCTACTGTTTAGGATTTTAGGGCAGGTTTGAAAGCAGTCCGTAAGCACGTGATGATAGCATTATCACGAATGCTATATTAAGGGGGCTCAGGACACCAAGGCAAGGTCCAAAGCAGATGGAATTTCCTCATCGGACAGCCATTGGAACTGACAATTGTTATTATTATTATTACTATTGTTTTTCCCAAGTTAGAAGTTGATCCATTGGGCTTTAAAAGATTATCTGGGGCATAAAAGAAAGTTTTGGATGTGCTAGAAGTCATCAAGATCCATTGGATTATTATTATTATGATCATCTTTATTATTACAGTATGTATATTTATTTAATTTTGTTGTTTACAGTTGTTGTTGCTGTTGCTAAATCTGTGCTTTATTGCATTGTGCTATTATGATGGTGATGATGCTGACTTCTTCCCTTCTGTTTAAGAGATGCTTTGCCAGAAGGCAAAGACTTTGAATTGGGCGGAGATCTTTCTGAAGCGCGCCCCGAAAAGTCTTCAGACGATGCCTCTGGTCAGATGGATGTATCAAATGGTGCAGTCGCTGATAAACCAGGTATGGGAAACATATTGTGGCAAATGGTAGCATACTTTTACTAATCTGGAACCTAATGTAGAACCGTATTCACACTGCACAAGGCATATACATATAGTTGCTGTAAGCAAACATAGATAGCAAAAACATATGGACAGACTTGGCTGAGATCCCAAAGATCGAAGGACAGCCTATGGAGGATGATTTACATAGCACCCAAAGAAATTACAGCTTAGGGGCCATCCATATATTACGTACACAAAAATCCGGGCAAATTTGACCCCTCCCCCTGTTCACAAGCGTACTTTCTTCCACACCCCCCCCCGCGTACGTACACTTGACGCGCCCCCCCGAAGACCAGCTGCAGAAAGTGTCTCGACAGTCTGCACTTTAGGCCAGATTGAAGGATGAGTGAGGGCCAATATAGACAAATTATAAGTGTCTCGTTCACAGCACAGAATAACTGCACATGGCTTCTATATAATGTAATAAAATGCCATCGGACAACTATAGGACAATACAGAGTTATAAATAGGCTAATGTGGACGTCATAATTAGAAATTTATTTTGCGTACGTACACTTTTGTTTCCCCCCCCCCCCCCCGTACGCAAAATCGCCAAAATCCGACCCCCCCTCAGTGCGTACGTAATATGTGGGCGGCCCCTTAAAATCAATCTTATACTAGCCATACTTTGAAAATTTATACTTTTAAACACATCTTAAGGCATCTGGTTAATTGCCAGATGTCCACAGTAGCTTTTAAACGTATCTTAAGTTAAAAGCTTAATGGTATAGTAAAACTGATGCAAAAGTAGATAAAACACATAGTATTTTACTGCTACTTTGTTTAGGAATATCTGTTTTTACATGCTTATCTCAATATTTATACAGCTTCTTTGTTTAGGTTTTCCGTAAGAAACGGGATTCCATGCTGTTATTTAGATCTTAGTTCGTTCTGACCCCATCAGAACACTGTTCTTTAATTTTTGCTTCAAACTGATGCTTTAAGTTACATAAATTTGACCATTATGGGGTGCAGTAGCACAATGCGTTGCTTTGTGATCTAATGACTACGGGTTTGTAACTGCAGAACAGGCTCTACGTAACAACCTTTGGCAAGTTATTCACATAGGCATAGACTCGTTGGGGCAGCCGGGCATGTGCCTCCCCCAAATACTTGAGATGGACTGTAACTCAATGCAATGCAACAAGTGTAGAATGAATAGCCAAATGCCCTCCAATATTTTGGACAAGTTTACGCCAGTGGTTATCACGTTGTTTCTGTAACTCAGACAGCAGATTGAAACTGGATTCAGCTGAAGTGAAAGGTCCTTTTGGAGCATTGGTAAAAGTGATTGTAGCAACTGATGTAGCGTCTAGTTAATGGCCGTAGTAGTCTTAGGTATATCTGCCAACATTACAAAGTGGGAGTTCGTTGTTACAAGATGTTAAGTAATGCTACAGAAATAAATGGGACTGACTTACTAATCAAGTTCTATTATGTCTACTACTATTGTAAAGTCATTACAAGGTGTGAGCCTCACTACACAAAACTGGAGGTGACTGACTTTAAAATGCATGTATGGTACTGGCCTTGTAGATGATAGCGATGTTGTCGTAATGGAAGAAGATGATGTAAGCATGATGGAGGAAGAGCCATCCGTCAGTGTTCCATCACGAAAGCGGAAAGCTGATGACTTGAGCGAGGAATCAAAACATCCTCCATCAAAGAAAGTCTGCACAAACGATAGCGAAGACATAGAATGCTTATAGGGGATTTCGGACTCCGTTGACGAACAAGGCTTCGTTGAATCGTGACTGCTTTTCTGATCTGAAACTTGTAATGTTGAAGTGGAGTGTATGACTCATCTTTGTTAAGGCATAAACTGAAGTTGATGTCTAGTTTGACTGTTTACGAGAACGTGCCATTTAGAAGTTTTTCCAAATATGTTCTGAGCGACCGAGACTGGATGTTTATTTTGTATGTTGATGTGGCGTTTAGAAAACGTCTGTTTTATTTGACAGTGTAATAAATACGTAATTAAACCAGACGTCTGTTGACAGTTTTGTGATAGAGTCATTGCAGTAGTGTGAAGTGCTTTCTATTTATTCATATGAATTTGAGCCCAGTGGATTGTAGAATAAACAATTCACAATTCCTTTGAGCAGATCAAAGTAAATTTCACTTGTGATGAAAGTAAAGGTAAGGTCAAATGCGGACAAGGGGTGTGGGAGGAGTCCAAAGTAGGTCATATTTTGCTGACGTCCTTTATGGATGACCCCATTCCATTGATCACTGAAATCCTGAACCCGTTTTGTACCGTATACAGCACATTGGTGCTGATGGTTGAACCTGTGCGGGACAAAGGATTAGTGTGTTGAATCCAAGAGCAGCAAGGGATAGCTACACAGGTTAGAGCGTTCATCATGACCTGGTGTGAGGATGCCAATTAACATCCTGATTACATGTACTATGTTTTAGAGATTTGAACCTAGAGCTACTGGAACCTAGAAGTTCCTGACACCTATTCAAATTAGCCAGCAGCTGTGGTGAAGATCTCGCCAGATAAATACAGTATATTGAAAAACTGTTGCGGTCATACAGCCTATAGAAAAACGTGTACACTAAGTAAATATGTAGTAAGTAAGGGGTGTGGTGGCTCAGTGGTAAGTTCGGCGCCTTGTGACCGGAGGGTTGCAGGTTCGAATCCCACTCTAGCCGCTGTGTACAGACTTTGGGCAAGTCCTGCACTCACGATTGTTCGTGGCGCTTCGGCGTGAAAACTCCGACACAGTATCAGTGCTGTAGTCGGGAGCGCCTCTGAGTAGTAGTAGACTTGAACTGGCGCTATAGAAATATCCGAAAAATAAAATAAATAAATAAAAAGTAATCATTTATTAGCACGAGACAACGCTCATACTTTACAATGCATACAGTGGTGAAAAATTGAACAATATCAGTGGAACAAAAAAAACAGATGCAATATTATAAACAGTTTTAGAATGTCTGATTTATGTATAGTTGTATCTATAGCTATGAATTGAAGAACATAAACTTTACTCAAGTCTACAAATGGAAACAGGTTAGAGCTTACATTAAGACTAGCATTATCCCATTTTTTAGTTGTACAGTGAGCGAATGATGGATTTCTTATGAAGCAGTGTATGAAGTACGGTAGCATAATTCAGACGCATGTCCCCTTTTTCGTAAGTTGAATTTATGAAGGTGCTTTGCGGGCAGCAATTGAAGACCGTTATGGGGTGATTGGATGCTCTTAAATAATTTTCTCCCAAATCTTCCCCGACGTTAAACTACATTATAAAATTAAAAAGCGATGGCAGAGTTGCACTTGCGCAGTCGTCAAGCTCGGTTGTCAGACAACAGTTGTCAGAAATTCTGCAATCATTACAAAATACGAACAACAATTCAAAATTAATTTCAAAATGCTTACAATTAAAATTTTAATCTTTCTAAAGTTTCTATAACACAGATCATAGCGCCAAATAATCAGCTCAACTTCCAATGACGTCATCACGTTATGTGCAGGCAACCCACGGCGTTTGCTCCTAGCAACGCCGGTGGTTTTGTGTGCCGTGTTTCTGTTTAGTTGAGTATATATAGCTAAGAAAGCCCGCGTTTATGTGTCTTAGTAACTGTTTTAAATACCTATTTTAGAGAAGCTTTCTGTTTTCACAAATTGTTCACGAATAGGCGATATTACAATTAAGCTGCATTTTTTCCGTAACCGAACTACTATTCGGACAGTGTTTTATTAACAAAAATGGAAGGCGATGTTGAAGTTGCCAAGATGAACGCTAAAAATGGCGAGAATGGCAACGGCAATGCAAAGTCATTCTTACGTGAAGCGAGCTCAGATACAGGTCTCAATCTGTGGGTATATTTTGTTTAAATCAAACATTTTGTTTCACTAAAATTTACTGAAACCATGTAAATGGCAGTGCTATCTTACATCTGTTGCCGCCAGGATTTGAACCAAACTAACTAATCGAAGAACTTCTATAGCCCCAATGTCATAATGCTCAATCGTTGTGCAAGCCAAAATCCAGGGTCGAAAATCAAGTCGAAAGCTAATGAGGGAGCCCAAGACGACACGGAAACAGCCTACAGAGGAAGTGAGTCCAGGAAAAGATGAGTTTTTAGATGAGGTCTGAAGTCCAGAACAGACTGTGCAGAACAAACTTTTGCTGGAAAAAATGAACTCGCTACATGCCACGATTTCAGTGAATTAGAAATCCTCAAAACACAACATTATTCCAAAGAGGTGTATATCCTAAAAAATGCAAATTTACAAAGTGCCAGTATTACCTTGAAATTATAATGCATGCTGCCTAACACTTTGATGATGAGCTGCATGGGTTTTCAAGGTCACTTTTAGTACACTGTCGTTGTTTAAGTGGTACTGTGGTAGCTAACCTCTATTCACCATGTAGTGTATGAAAATCCACAAAAGAGCACTGATGGTTGAGAGCTATTGATTATTATTGACAGCTATGATCATCTCACAAGAGTGCTTACCAAGATCTTGGATGAGAGACCACGCAATGCTGTCGACATTTTTGAAGACTACAGTAAGGAAGCAAAGTGTACAAAGCCAACTTCAGCGACAGAGAGTTCTCTCAATGAAGTCGACGTGAAAACAGAGGTCGCCCTTGCAGAAATCCAGGAGAAACTTTTCTCAGTAAGATTATCCATCTTATGGAACAAGTCTTCCCTATTAAAACTAAAGTTCAAAGCTGTAGAATTGCATCCAAAGTCCTGTTTATCCAACATTTGTTTGAAATTTTTAAAATTTATATTAGGATTTCTTTTCATTGAGTTCATAGCACTGAGAACCTAAGCTATCCAGCCATTACATACTTTAATTCATCCATTATATTAATTCCCTCCATCCAAACATTCTTGGAGCACTCAGTCAGCCAGCCAGCATTCTTCCATCATCGAGCAGGTCAGTTAGTCAACAGAATCAGCAAAAGACCAATAATTTATACAGCGATAATAATTAATGGACACACAGTGTATTTATTGATCACTTGATTATCGATTTGAGAAGGGTGAAGGCGAAGACGATGTCGAAGCCGAGGACGAATTTCCGATACCAAACATCATGGAACTTTCCTTCTTCTTTGAGCAAGCTGGAGTCGGACTCAACCGCGAGGAAATGTTCCGTATCGGAATGGCTCTCAAGAACCTCACGGAGACTCATCCATTGGAGCATGCTCGCTTCTGGGGGAAAGTCTTTGGCATTGAGCAGAACTACCTCATTGCTGAAGTTGAGTTTCGTGAAGGAGATGATGAGGAAGATGAAGAAGATGTAAGAGGAATAGATATCTAATGTGATCTGTGAAGACTGTCATTATAAAACTAATCTAATTTAGCCGCACCCAACATTCTGTACATACTGTAACTGCATCTAATCTTGTTAATCAGACCTGATCTAATTAAGTGAAATCTATAATTAATCTAATTAATTAATTATGTGAACGTAAAATTAATCTGATTAATCTGATACATGATCCCATTCTAATCTTATCTGATCTAATCTAACAAAACACAATGTAATTTAATCTAAAAATTTATTTAAACTTTTCTAGTGTGATCTTACCTCACCTCACCTTACATAACTAACCTTATGAAATATAATTAATCAGACCTAATCTGAATTAAACAAATTTTACCTTAATAATCTAATCTAACTGATGAACTAGTCAGTCTTTTATTTTATTATTGTACTTTACCTGCCTGCGCAACGTTAAGATTCTGGTGTTTATTTTTAATATTTAAGGCATCGGACGAAACAGCGGAAGAACAGGAAAAGCCAGAAGCTGATGAAAACGAAGAAGGTAGTTACAGTTTCAGCTTCAATAAGTTCTGGATTCAGATCTCCAATGTTTCACTTGAAATTGAAAATTCATTGTCGAATTAATTAAGTAATTAGTCAGTCTCAGTCAGTCAGTCAATCAATCAGTAAGCAATTAATAAATCAGTCAATTGACAATCAAGCCAATCAACCAACCAATCAATCAGTCAGTCATTCGATAATTATGATAAAGCAATACTATTTGTTTTCCTACCAGAACAAGAAGACGATACACCAAAGATTTCCTTCAAGCCCCCGCCAGTCACTCCAAAGGAAGACCCACGGACTGGGGCAAACAAGAAGACCTACTTCGTCTGCAATGAACCAGGCAAACCCTGGGTTAAACTGCCTTACGTCACCCCACAGCAAATTGTGGCAGCTCGGCAGATCAAAAAGTTCTTCACAGGTCGACTCGACGCACCAGTAAGAGAGTGTAATAAACTGTTGATACTAGGGCTGTACCGAATATTCGCTTCGTATTCGCTTCGGGGCCGAATAGTGGGCAAAATAGCTATTCGGTATTCGGCTGAATAGTAGCGGTCGGACCGAATACGAATAGTGGTCACGTGACATCTGTTTCTGCATATGCGGCTGCTATAGCGAGTGGAGTGAACATTAAGTAAGTGACAATTTCTAATTTTACTTAAATTAGTTCCATTCCTTGTTTACACAGACTGGCAGAAGGATGCAAAAATTACATGTAGTTAACTGTTTACTTTTAGTTTATGTATTAAATTTACTAACTGAAACTTTTGCTTACATTTGAAATTTTGACTGTTGTAGGTAGACCTATTTTGTACACTATTCGTATTCGTATTCGGCCGAATAGTTGGTCCAACTATTCGTATTCGGCCAAATAGTGATAATCACTATTCGGTACAGCCCTAGTTGATACTGTTCAACATACTGTTGAACTGTTAGGCTTCCCTTATGTACTCATTAGTACTTGAATACCATGAACCTACTTGCACACCAAGTACTACATCTCTGCTGCTAAATATCAGAAAGAACAGTTTGAGGCAAAGAGTACTTACTGTTTGAAAGGCTAGCTTTATGTACTCGTAGCTTGAGTGCCTGGGTACGAAACAGTTGTGTACAAAATACTAGATTTCTGCTGTTAGACATCAGAATGAACTGAGGTAGGCTAATATTCCTTTCTTGCTTCCTTCTCTCCTTTCCTTCCTTGCTTCCTTACTTCATTCATTCCATATTCCGTTTATTTTTTAATTTATTCATCCATCAATTCACCCAGTATTTCTCTGGTTGACAAATTCACAATCCAAGACCAGATATTACTCATTCAGTGCCTTCATAAGATTGGCAAATGAGCTATGTGAATCTTTAGGTACATACATAGATACTTACGTTAGGGGTCCACCGGAAAGACATTTTCCACCGAGTACCGAATGCGAGTATTTGGATGTACTATTTGCCGGATCCGGAAACGAACCGGGTACCATTTGTTCCATATGCAAAGCTTCACATTTTCATGTAATAAAAAATTATCGAAATAAATTTGTGTACTTGTAATAAGTGACTGCTACATTTTGAATGTTAGTCATTTCTGTGCAGTTGTGAAGTTTTCTAAAATGGCATTAAATTCAATAAATTGACATAATTTCAAGAAAATGGAATTGAATTCAATGGATATGTAATTGTTTTAAGGCTGAACATTTATAATTTTATATACGTAAGTTTATTGAATAAGTTTTTTTTTAAAGTTTTTTTAAAGAAAAGTTTTTTGCAACTATTTGCATCTACAGTATTTGCCGAGGCGAATAGTTCCGGAAACGGGATTTCCGGCCGCGGCAAATGTCCGAGGCGATTTCCGGTGGACCCCTAACTTACATCTCTATGAGCCTTCATTTTCTTACAGATTGTCAGCTACCCTCCCTTCCCTGGCAATGAGGGTAACTATCTTCGGGCTCAGATTGCCCGCATCAGCGCTGGAACGCACATATCCCCGGTCGGGTTCTACCAGTTCGACGAAGAGGATGTGGATGATGAGGAAGGAGCTGTGCCAGACAATTTCATCCTCAACATAGAGTTTGAACCAATATCATCTAAGGAACTTGTCTATCCGTCGCTTTCAAACTGGGTTCACCACGTTCAACACATCCTGCCTCAGGTCAGTATCACAATGGTCATCATCACCATCATCATTGTCATCTTCTTAGGTGGTTGTTTTTGTTCTTGTCACCATCACCACCACTATCATCTTCATCGTCTCTTTCATCGTCATCAACATCATCGTTGTCATCATCAACATCTTCTCATTTTCATCACCATCATCAACAGCATCATGATCATCATTGTTATCATCACCATGTCTTTGTTATCATCATCTCTTTCATCATCCTCAACATCATCATTGTCATCAGCAACATCTTCGGATTCTTCTCACTTTCATCCCCATCATCAACAGCATCGTTTATTTTACAGTTATCATCACCTTATCTTATGATCTTATTGTCGTTGCTTAGGGTCGGTGCAGCTGGTGGAATCCGAAGCAGTCGGAAGACGAGGAAGAAGAGGAGCCAGAGAGTGATGCGGAGGATGAGCTTCGGAATGAACCTCAGCCGGAAATTGGTCCTCCACTGCTAACTCCTCTCAGCGAGGATGCACCCATCAAAGGAATGCCTCCATGGTCGACCCAGCTTTCGACCCAACTCGTACCTCAGTTTGCAGTTGCCGTTGTCAAGTCATGTCTATGGCCTGGAGCCCACACCTTTGCATTCGGAAAGTACGAGTGATGATCCATTGTTTATTTGCTGCTGGCGCCGTCATCATCATTGTCATCATTATCTCCATTTTCTTTTTCATTATTGATAACGATAATTGTTCATCATCGTCATTATTATCATTGCTGCTGATACCACCACCAATACTTCCACCACCACTACTAATAGCATCATAATTGACATCATAGTCATCATAAACATTATTACCAACCTCTTCATCATCTTCACGATCATCATCAACAACGACTTAAACTGATTTAACATAACATTTAACCGAGTTAACATAACATTTAACCTAGTTAACATAACATTTAACTGAGTTAACAACATTTAACTGTGTTAACATAGCATTTAACGTTCTGTAGCGCCATCATCATACAGCACAAGACAACATTGTGATTTTTTTTTACATTGAAGGACTTTTGAGAACATCTACATCGGATGGGGCCACAAGTTTGCTGCTGAGGGCTTCAGCCCCATGGCCCCGCCAGTCATCCAGCAGGAGTTCCCAATGGGGCCTGAGATAATTGAGGTAGACGACCCCACCCCAGAGGAGGAAGCAGCTCTTCTTGAAACCCAAGAAGAGGCCGAACAAGATGACCAAGATGAAGATGGCAACTATGACGAAGATGATGATGACTGAGGAGCTCTGATGATGTAGTCATCTGTTGGCACAAGATGGCACTGTGATAGTATGAGAGATGACAGTATTATAATTATGCACATCAAAGATGCTGATGTCATTTCCAAATCTAAGATGTTATTTTCTAACTGAGGATGATGTTGTTTTCAAATTGAGTGCAACAATACTATTTTCAAATCAAGCAATGAAGTTATTTTTAAATGTTATTTTTTTATTGAATATCATTGTGTTATCTGTAAAGTATGGATGACTCTGGGGTATCTGTAAAGGGACGATGCTGTTATCTCAAATGGAAGATGATGTCATCCGGAAATCCGAGATGATGTCTGAATAACATGTTTTTTATCTTACGATTACATATATTTTGATTAATTTTCAATAGCTGTGCCAATTATTGGCAACTGCCAATGTCTGAGCTTCTATTAAGTGCGTTGCCTAGTTCACAGACAATGAATGAAGACAATGAAAAGTATATTTCAATGCAGGTGGGCATGACAGCAGGAGGAGATGTAGGGCGGTCCTAGTTACTGTGGTTACAGCTCATGGCAATACTTTGGTGTTTAGATTTTATTATAGTTGCCTAGGCAATAAGATCAGATGATTGACAAACTTTTGTGTTTATGATCATCATCACATTGATCTGTTCTGATCATCAACGTTAGATTTTGCGACATTGTCTATTATACGCACAGTGTAACATGACATTTGCTTATGTACCGGTAAACGCCAAATGTAACTTCCAGCAAAACAAATGTAACTTCTTTATAAAATTATGAATGATAAATTCTTCCTTATTGTGTGATGTATTTTTTGTTGATGATGATAATTATGATGATAAATATCACCGTGATTATGCTGATGTTCATGATCCTGACATCGATTATGATGATGATTCTTTTGCAATAATTATATTTATATATTTGTGTAATGAACAAAGATCAAATGACACACCGCACCTGGGTACAATCATTAGCAGAAAAGTAATTGATTGTTGAAAGTTAATTATGATAGTGATGTTGATGATGAATATGATGATGCCCATGAATGATGATCATGAATATGAGGATGGTAATCACGATATCAGTATACAGTTTCATGGGGTGTCGGCAGAATGGCACAAGTTTTCATTACATCCTCTGAATTTTTGATGACTCTTCCGACATCAGTTTTTTACCTGAATCTGCTTTGTGACTTGGTGGGTTTGTTCTACATCTCTTAACTCTTCGTCGTGGCCTTACTGTCGAATATCTGCATACGTTTTGGACCATTTGTTTCAATATTGCTTCTGCTGCTGCCAACCATGTTGGTCTCGTCCCAAGCTTGGGCATCCATTTTTTTTGGGAGGGCAAATGTTTATGGGGGGAGGATGACAGTTTTGCATAGCTATTCATGAACACAGACATGGGCGGCGATCTAGGGGGTCGAGGGGGACATGACCCCCATCTGTAAGAGTGGGGGAGACACACCATACATTTGTCCCTCCCAAATTTTGAAGAAACACCAAAAAAGGGCAAGAAATGTAATTGAGCGTAAGGGTTTTCACTGCCTTTTTGACCAGACGAGGTAAAACAGTCAATTTTTTAGGAGAAGTGTCCCCCAAAAAATATGTGAAAGAAGATGAAATTCGTCATGAAATTTATTTTAGGGGATGAATCTCGAAAAAGGCAAGCAATGTATTATTTTTGAGACGAATAATTTAAAAGTAGGCCTAAGTCGTAAAAAAGGTCAATGACTAAAAAAAGTCATCAACTTTTGGGAGATGAATTCGTAGAAAAGTGTACAAGTTTTTGGTTTTTGTGGATGAATTCCTGAAAAGTAAAAAAAAATTTGGGGAGACATGAATTTCTAAAAAAGGGTCATCGACCAGACCATGGCCAACTTTGTCCCCCCCTCCACCTCTCAGACAAGATCGCCGCCACTGAACACAGAACATGAAATGACTTTTAAAATAAATAATGGTCAAGGATTTACCTAAATAATTAAGTGTTTTTTGCATCGAAAATCGTTTTGAGACTGTTGTGATAATCATAATAAATAAACGATTTAATTTTTGTCAAAAATTTACAAATCCAGAGGGTCAAATGCCCCTCTTGACCCCATGACCCCAAGCGTCATCTTGAGCCGCGCAGTCCCGTTTGTCCTCTCCTATAGCATTTCACACGACCGAAACCGAAGTTTACTTCTGCACCATGCCATGACCAGATTAGCTACATCGGTTGGAGCGCACGTCCCTTGCACATCTAGGCGCGTGCTGATGCCGGATGGTAATTTAAGAGATTTAAATCTTGAGGTTAGCAAGACCTTAAATGTTGCCCACTCATTGGCACTCAAACGGGCAGCGATGGTTAAGGATAAGGATATATCACCCGTTCAATTCATTCAAAATCAGCAGAATCGAGGACAAGGTCGATATATATTTATAAGAGCGTGTTCATTTACGTCATCACCAGCGATTTCCCTGTAACATTATGTTGTCTGCTGGACTTGACACAATCCCCGGATTCTTCCTGGCCGTGAAATCGATGAAACAACCTGGCGCTTGCGGAGTTGAATTGGTATAAGTTAACGCCGGTGATTAAACTTGTCTCCCTTATGCGGCTTTTTATGGCGGGAAGTTTCAGACTTACATTTGCAATTACATTTTTGACAAGAATGCTCTATATTGTATAAACTATATGTAAACGAAAGTGCGGTATAAGGAGTTGGTAGTAATAAAGAATACTTACCTACTTACTTATATTAAGGTGCGTTTTATATAACTTGGCGCTAAAGCATTAGTGGCGCGTGTTTAGCCTAAGATGTACCCGCGATAATATCGTTGCGAAAACACCCGCTCTTTGGCTTTCTGAGAAAATTTATTTCATAATTTAAAAAATATTAATTTTGAAGTATTTTTACGTTTACCAAAATTTAGCCATCACAATTATGTGTGGTTGAAAGTTTTTTTTACCGCGTTTGGCTAAAGAGAGGTGACAGTAAAGGTAAACTCTGCTGTGGCCCTGCTATGCTACTATACTAGGGAATATGGACGTCAGTGTGTGTAACGTAATTTGAAACTCGGCATTTATTTAACCTTGAAATTTGTTGATCATAAATGCAGAGGCTATCTGTTAAGCCAAACCTTTCATTTAAAGAAAACATTGTATTAGAATCAATGCCTTGTCAAGATATAAATCTTTGCGCAGTTCTTTTTCTCAAAGTGAAAACACTCCTTGACCACAATTCCCTTCATGATTCCTCCTCTTCCCCTTAGAGCTCTCGCCAGTCCAATTCTAAAGTCCATCCGCCGAAAGCCGTGTGACTGCCTACCTTCCTGACACTTAGGTCTTGACCTAGAACTGATTCTGGCTAGAACTGATTCTGGCCTTCCTCGATTTGGGTCTGGTCCGAAACCCGAAAACGCTGAACATACACAAAAGCCAGATTTCCTGAAAACAGTTTTAGGCGATCATGTACAGTCGAGGTGCCTAATTTTAAAATCCAGCTTCCTCTTGCAGGTATAGCTTTCTTAGTCGCACAAATACATAGGCTACACTGACCCTAACCATTAGAACCGACCCTCACGACGCTTACCCTGACCCTATCCGACCCTCACGATGCAAAAACACCCACCCAGATAGTACATAGGCACCCCGATTGTACATGTTCGCCCAGTTTTATAGAAAGCGGTCGAACTCCCAAAAACTATTCAAAGTTAAATTGTAAACTCTTATACATGATATAGACCTAGCGTGGCCTTGATGTATCTCGATATAATATAGAATATATATATATATATATAATATAGAAAATCGATTTCGGGGATCTGGGCGAAATTCTTTTCGGGGATTCGGGAATTCGGGATGATCCCCTCGATTTTAGGGATGCCACCTGTCCCTATTTTGTTGGGGTCCGGCCTGAATCCCCGAAACCCGAATCCCCGATACGAATTTCGGCCGGATTCCAAGAAATCGATTTTAGACTAAAGTTACAAATAAACATGTGAATAGGCAGTATATCGAGATACATCAAGGCAACGCTAGGTTTATGTCATGTATGATTTTACAATTTAACTTTGAATCTCAGTCTGAAAATTGCAGATATCAGTGTTGGAAATGAACCGTATATAATGTAATAAAAATTATAAAAATATATTTGTACCTAACGGAAAATCTTTAATTAACAAAATTTAAACACATCGTGACATCATTACAGTGTTCAAAACCATAAACTGTAATCTTATTCGTCTTTTTTAAATAAATTGTTACTTTCCCCAAAAACATTACTCAGTGCAAGCACGACTTGTGCCTCTGGTACCACACCGTGAGCGGTTTTGCGATTTGGGTGCTCAAAAATTGCGCCCTGACTTCTTAGTTTAGAAAGGTGGCAATTCTACTCAATTTTGTGTTGTCTGAGTGTCTTTGAACAAGCGGGTTCCTGCAAATTCTTTTTTTAGGTCCTATGGAAATATCGAGATTATGATTATGATTGATTTCAGTAAGATATCATCTGCTTTTTTTCTGTTGACATATCACTTTTTAAATGTTTAAGAGTTGCCTTGCTAATGTTATACTTTCATATTATTTAGGGCTGCAAATGTGATATCCGTCAAAAATGACTGTAAGGGGCGATCACTTTATGCATATTGCTGAGACGCTGGTGAAGTACCGTGAGCGTGGTTTTCTCTGTGATGCTGTCCTGGTGGCAAAGTGTGGCGGTGAGTTAAAGGCACACAGTGCCGTTCTGGCTGCGGTCAGTCCCGTTTTCATGACAGCGCTCGAAGGAGCACCTTCGACAGGACCATACCATCTCTGTTTTCCAGAAGTTGAACTCGATGTACTGGAGATCGCCGTGCATTTTGTCTACACAGGCAAGCTATTACTGCCCACAGTCTACTCTCAGATGGACCAGTTGTCAATGCTGTTCAATAAACTATCAGACTTGGGTCTCAGCCTACACAAGCTGCACGGGTGTGAGATGAATTTTGTGAGGCAAGTTTTTATTGCTTGATTATTTATTATTATGCAGGGTAATATGTAAATGGTAAAATATTTTATGTAATGCACCTAGTAATGTGATATAAAGGTACCTGGTAATGTAATGTTTTTATTGATTTATTATTTATTATTAGGCACGGTAATATGTAAATGGTAAAATATTTTATGTAGTGCACCTAGTAATGTAATATAAAGGTACTTGGTAATGTAATGTGATGGAATATGTAACAAAGTGGTGAATTTCTGTTTCTTTTCTTTCCTTGTTTTCTTTTCTAAATCAGTTGATTGACAGGTGTTGGCTATCGATGCAAGAGGGTAGGTTATTTCTACAGGTTATCCAGCAATTGCAAAACTGCCTTACACTACATTAACATGTGCAAAAAGTTTTGGTTGTGGTTAGATAGGGGAGGGGGGATAGACGCAGGCCCTTAGCCAGCCACCCGTCCACCCATCCTTTGGACGGGTGAAAATTATTTTGGACAGGCATAAATTGTGCATGATTCTCCTCCGCCACCATTCAGAGCTCTTCTTCTCTAAAGCCACTTCGAGCATTCAGATGAAGTTCTGTAAGGAGCAGGGGTTGATATTAGGCTCTGTAAACAGCATAGGGACACTCCAGTCGGACTTGTACGGCGGTGGGACTTTGGACAGTGGCAACTTCATACGCTCGGGCGTCCACGACTTCGAATGCATTTGGACAGGCAACTCTGTATTTCTATCTAAGGGCCTGGATAGATGAAGAACATGCTGGAAGAACATAAGATCTTGAAAGACGTGGTTCGATACCTATAAGCTCCCTATGGGTTGACTCAGCCTTCCACTCCCTAGGAGGCAGCTGTAAAATTAGCGGGCGCCTAACAGGCTGCCAAGAAATGTGTTATATAAGATCTTGATACTTGTTCGATCATATGTTTCAATGTTACTTACTGCGGTTTGTCAGTAAGCTTGTCATTAAACACAAATTTATTGCAGGAAAGTCAAGCAGCCACCAAGTTCATCGAAACCAGTTGAAGTGGTCAATTCTGGAGTGGAGCACAACTACCACAAGACTGGTTTGAAAGATTCTACGCGGAAGAAGAAGGTGGTAGGTGACTGGCCAGCAGGTGAAACTCCTTTATTAGCTGGTACCAGTAAGTTTAACGAAGTGACAATTGTTGATCTTGCTCCGGGTGATGCTAGAACAGCTTTAATGATGACTAGAGGAGATTTGGATGCAAGCAGCATCAGCGCTTTACCAAGCAATGCCGTGATTCCAACAAGCACTGTTCCGAAAAATCCAGTTAAGAGACCAGCTGTTTCAATTCTGAAGCCGCTTGACGGCAGTCTAAAAAAACCTGCAGTGGCTCGCCAATCATCAGGCATTGGTTCGCTTGAGCTGACGGAGTTACCAGCAGGTCTTCTACAACCAGTCCTTGACCAAAATGTTGGGCAGATTCTCATTTTGGATTCGCAAAATCATGGAATCTGGGAAGCATTTGTCAATGACAACGGGGGACCCAACTCCCAAATCCAGTCAGATATTGTGAATCTGGTAAATCCATCATCTGGTGAAGAAACTCAGGGACTTGACGGCGTTGAGCAGCCAATGGATGTGGTCGATTTCAGCAACCAGGCATATGTATGTGAGCACTGTGAAGGGACGAATGCTAAATCGTTTGCGAATGAGTTTGAACTGTCGTGGCATAAGATAAAGTGTCATTGGGATCAGTGCCATGAGTGCAGCTACTGCGGTCGCCGATTCAGTTCGGGAAACAGCCTCAAACACCACATTAAGCGTCACATTGGTGTCCGCCCAAGACCGCGAAGGAAAA
Source organism: Allolobophora icterica (assembly GCA_963556255.1). NCBI lineage: Eukaryota > Metazoa > Annelida > Clitellata > Crassiclitellata > Lumbricidae > Allolobophora > Allolobophora icterica. The sequence goes on from OY744605.1 coordinate 70,280,055, forward strand.
ACCACAGATGCGATGAGTGCGGCTTGCACTTTGACACGCTTGTGCGGCTGAAGGCTCACAGGTTCCGGCACACGGGAGAAAAACCGTATGAGTGTTCAGAATGCGGAAAGCGATTCACGATGCGGTCGAACATGGAGCGACATCAGATGCTTCACACTGGTTATCGTCCATTCCTATGCGATTTTTGTGGCAAGGGATTTGTCCAGAAGAACTCACTCGTTGATCATGTGAACCTACACCATGAGGACGCTAATGAATTCGAATGCGCACTTTGCAGCTGCAAGCTGAAGAACAAGGCCGACATGGAGAAACATGCTCTCGAAGTGCACCAACTCAGCCAGCTCGTCGAGCTCAACACGATGATCAAGAAACCAGAGACTTACCTGTGTGACTTGTGTGGAAAGAATTTCGTCTCCGTGGGCTCTTTGCGACAGCACATCAAGGGACACGGGAACAAGCCAGCCCGCTGCGAGACTTGCGGAAAGAAGTTCTCGACATTCTACGGACTCCAGCTTCACATGAAACTCCACACCGGTGAACGCCCATTTGTCTGCGAAGTCTGCCAAAAGGGTTTCATTCAGAAAACGTCGCTTATAACGCACCTTGCGACACATTCAGGAAACAAACCGTTCCTGTGCGTCGTGTGTTCAAAGTCGTTTTCAAGTAAAGGACAGCTGAAACAACACATGATGATGCACAGTGGTGAAAAGCCATACAAGTGTGGAATCTGCAACAAGCAGTTCACCTACAAAAGCAGCCTTACGCTTCACAATCGGATCCACACCGGCGATAAACCGTACACGTGTACAGTCTGTGGAACGTCCTACACGCAGATGCACCATCTTCGCGGCCACATGCGAACGCACACTGGGGAAAAACCGTTCGTTTGTGAAATATGTAGCAAGAGCTACAAGAACAAGATCGACCTACGGTACCACTACACACGCTTTCACAAGATAGACGTCAAGCGGATCACGTTGAACTCACGATCGGAGTACATTTTTGACATCGATAGAAAAGTTGAAGTGCCTGATGCATCGGTTGACAATACCAGTGTTGGTATTATGGACGAGTTCACAGTGTGCGAGTTTAAGCCTGAACTGGACAGCTGATTATGCATGGTTCCTCTTGGTGTTGAACGAAGTTCCTCCTGACGTTGTACGATCACTCTAGTACAGATTTTCTATTAGATTTGATTTGTTATGATTAGAATGCAAAGAGTTTGGCAATGATGCTTATAAGATGTATAAGTTGTAACGCAAAATTGTTTACGAGTTCCCAATTCTTTAGAAATACTGAGGAAATGAAGAACTTAATGAAGTTGATCGTGTTTGACATTTTATCTTAAAATGCACTTGTTGATGTTACTGATGTGTGCAGTGCTTTTGAGTGATACTGAAAAGGCACTGTTGTATTAGTTCATACATACATCAGTTGATAGGTACTGGATAGGTGCTATTTTGTTTTCATATATAATACATGTAATTACATAAAGATTATGCCATTGCTAACGAGTACACCAGAACCTACATGTTTGGTTTGTATATAAAACGAATTCTGATTCAAATCTGATATAAAATGACAGTGCAGAAGACCATGTGGTTGACGAAGAACTACATGTATGTCGTCTAGGTTCACAAAAGGTTGTTCATCAGAGTTGTGTTCTTGCATGAGAGAAACAATGAAGTAAAATTTAGTGCTGTGAGGTGTTTGGGTTTTTAATATGTGTAAAAGAAGTGTTTTCTAAATTGAGCATGCATACTGCTCGTGATATTGAGTTATGTTGAACTGGAGAACTCATTAATATCATTAAATGGCCTTACTGCACGTTTTCACTTTATGAATGTGACGTCACACAGATAACACATTTAATTCAACGTGAGAATTTGACGTCAGTCGGTGTTGCTCAACACTAGTCTTGAGATCACTCCCTTATGGTTGGTTATGTTAGAAGTGATAGGAGCTAGCAGGGGCGTCTATCCCCCCAAGTCATTGGAGCAAAGTCCCATTTCCCCCTCTTCTTCCCCCCTCCCCATTCCTTCCCCCCTAAAATAGTGGCACACATACTGACAGATCTCCTCCCCCCTATTTCTTGGATGGAGCATTTGCTCCAAGGTTTCTAACTTTCTATGGTGTAGACGCCCCTGGGAGCTAGTGTGGGTGGACCTCTGCCGAATGTTGGTAGAGGATGTTCGCACATTGGCGACAACATAGCTGAATACGTGTACATGTATATGTATACAGTGGCGGCGATCTTGTTTGACAGGTGGGGGACACTTTTGAAATGATCTGGTCAAAAAAGAGTTTTCAACTAAACTGGTCATAAAGAGGTCAAAAAAATTTTCGCGCTCGTGTGCGCTAAAATTTTAAAAAAATTGTCCTGTTTGGGTGTTTCTTCAAAATGTGGGGGAGCAAATGTATGGTGTACCCCCACTCTTAAAGGTGGGGGTCCTTGACCCCCGAGATCGCCGCCCATGTATGTACATAATCTGATGGAAGGAGAAACGCATGCTGCTATTTAGATACAGTGTATTCTCGTGTAATCGTGATCTCCAAACTTCTAAAGCACCACTCGAAGGCCAAGTGTAGGGCACCAGCCTATTCAGGAGCGCTGCGTCAGATCAGAGTAGTCCAGCGGAATTCCGAGTCCGGTTACCATGGGGAGGCAGAGCAGCTGTTATTATAGGCAGGTGTCGTTTAGGACAGCGGTTTTCAAACGGTGGTACACGTACCACTAGTGGTACGTCAGATGTCGCTAAGTGGTACGCGAAAACGACCCACAGCTCACATGAACACTTTCTAAGGGGTCGTCCATAAAGGACGTGCGCAAAATATGACCCACTTTTGACCCCTCCCTCCCCCTTGTCCGCATTTGACCTTACCTCCCTCCCTCCCCCTTGCGGACGTCCGCACTCCTAAGCCAATTTTTAATGTCATCATCATTACTTTTACAATTATTCCACAGTTACTGTGCACGTTTAAGTGACAGTTCAGGTTTCATACCGCAGGATGTGCAGTAATAAAAGCCTCTTTAAAGTCGTAGTAAAGGTTATACCATGCATGAGGTTTTAGGCAATCACTTCGCCGACCTTTTCGTCTTTCAGTGAAGGTTGAAACAAGGTGGTGTTTAAAAAACTATGAAATTTAAAATTTTAGATGCGGACGTCCGCACATGTCATAACCCTCCCTCCTCCTTGTCCGCATTTGTCCGCATTTCGATGACCCATCCCTCCCCCCTCATTGCGGACGTTCTTTATGGATGACCCCTAATGGTGATATTATTGTTCCTTTTTGTTCATTATTCTTAAAATTATATATTAATTTTAAAATTTATCTACATACGGTCCTACACTATATTATTCCAAGGAGACTTCGCGTTCTCTTGTCGTTTTTGATCTGATCTTTGTGGGTGGTACGCCGACTTTTGATTTTTTTTCATGGTGGTACAATAAAAATAAAGTTTCAAAACCGCTGGTTTAGGACGAGAAGAATATTGGAATGCGGTGGATCAGATGAGTCAGAGTATGAGTTCTTGAATAGGTGAGACTTCAGTTTTCAGTAGAAAACCCGGGGTGATAGATGAGGAACATGAGGAGGAGGATATGGAGGACATGCTAACATAACATAACAGAGGTTTACGGTGGTTAAGAAGACTAAAGCCTGTGTGAGAACCATCACTGCCCAAGCTTGACCTTGAACTTCTTGAGTTACTCCACTGAAACCGTCTCAGCACTCAGGTTGGAATAATGATGGAGGAACCAGTCTTGTTGTCCTCGAGACCAATTAAGGTCTTGGTCTCGAGTGCACTCGAGTTCGTTTTTAAAAGTCTTGGTCTTGGTCTTGAGGTTCAAGGTCTTGGTCTTGGTCTTGAGGTTCAAGGTCTTGGTCTTGAGGTTCAAAGTCTTGGTCTTGGTCTCGCAAGACCAAGACCGGCTGTTAATATGAACATTCATTTAACAGAACTCAAGAATTCTGTATCAAGCCTGCTTGCATCATACGACCAATATCTATGGATGGATACAAGTCATGTTGGTCAGGAAAACCCATTGGCAGCAGCAACTTACAGTTATTCTGTATCAGACGGTATGATATAAACCATGGGAAGATTTCAAAAGGACTCACTATCTGTACATTTACATCCAGTGCTTGAAAAGCTATATTATCTGTGTGTGTCAGCGACTTCAGCACCTGTAGAATGTATTTTTTCACATGACGGAATTTTTATGAGGCCCGCCAGGCACGTCTTGGTCAGAAAATTCTGAGCGAATTGGTTTTTTTTATAAAATACAAAAGGCATTCGGTATAAGAGTTTGCATGAAGGACTTTTGAATACAAATTCGGATTTATCTGCAGTTTGCATTTAAAGTTAATTTGTTTGAATAAAATAGAACTCATGTTTTCATTAAAATAGCGAATATTCCGACTTGACAATTTTTAGAAGTCTTGACCTGATTTCGATTTTTTGGGTCTTGGTCTTGGTCTTGAGGTTCAAGGTCTTGGTCTTGGTCTTGGTCTCGAGGTTCAAAGTCTTGGTCTTGGTCTCGAGGTTCAAGGTCTTGGTCTTGGTCTTGAGATTCAAGGTCTTGGTCTTGGTCTTGGTCTTGAGGTTTAAGGTCTTGACAACAAGACTGGGAAGAACCGAAATCTGCGAAATCGGGGCAGATCTTTCCAGCGGCGAGGTGCTGTGTTGGAAGGTAAAATTTGCTGGGAGGTAAGATTTTTATTTTCCGTATCTGGACACTTAAGTTTCTTTTGGGATCGGATGCGATGATAAACTTTTAAGAAATCTTAGAATTTGTATAGCGCCAGTAGACTATTCTAAATAGCAGTCTTGTTGTCAAGACCTTAAACCTCAAGACCAAGACCTTGGACCTCAAGACCTTGAACCTCGAGACCAAGACCTTGAACCTCTAGACCAAGACCAAGACCTTGAACCTCAAGACCAAGACCCAAAAAATCGAAATCAGGTCAAGACTTCTAAAAATTGTCAAGTCGGAATATTCGCTATTTGAATGAAAACATGGGTCTTTTATTTTATTCAAGCAAATTAACTTTAAATGCAAACTGCAGAGAAATCCGAATTTGTATTCAAAAGTCCTTCATGCAAACTCTTATACCAAATGCCTTTTGTATTTTATAAAAACCAATTCTCTCAGAATTTTCTGACCAAGACGTGCATTGTGGGCCTCATAAAAATTCCGCCATGTGAAGAAATACATTCTACAGGTGCTGAAGTCGCTGACACACACAGAGTACCTTTTCAAGCACTGGATGTAAATGTACAGATAGTGAGTCCTTTTGAAATCTTCCCATGGTTTATCAAATATAGGCTCCTAATTTCTGATACAGAATAACTGTTGCTGCTGCCAATGGGTTTTCCTGACCAACATGACTTGTATCCATCCATAGATAGGGCCTATTGGTCGTATGATAATTATGCAAGCAGACTTGATACAGAATTCTTGAGTTCTGTTAAATGACTGTTCATATTAACAGCCGGTCTTGGTCTTGGTCTTGCGAGACCAAGACCAAGACTTTGAACCTCAAGACCAAGACCTTGAACCTCAAGACCAAGACCTGCCGACTTCTCAATTAGATCGAATACAGTCGGTGCTCAACTCTGCTGCACGTATCATATATGGCCGAATACCATCTGATCATGTCACTGATCTGCTGCGTGACAACCTTCACTGGCTGCGCGTTCCTCAGCGGATCACGTACAAACTGTGCCTGATCACATATAAAGCATTGAATTGTGGCGGACTGGCCACTGGGCTCGAATGTATGTTGTTTTAATAATATCTGTCTTATTGACGCGTTATCCGGTGATATAATGCATCGCAGGGCGTCAGCGGCCGATGCGTAAATGGTAGCACTAACGCGATATTAAAATAGCCAATAATTAAGTTTGAGCTTGTTTTTGCCATTCAAGCGATTTAAATTATTAATTAGAATAATTTTACACACTTTTCGGTCCAATAAATAAGGCCTAAAGCTAGGGCGGCGCTTATTATCATAGGTTGATTTCGATACCTTAGACACCTGTATTTGAGAAGGTGTGCGTAGGCTAGTATATAAGGAACAAGCCACGGTATAGTGTGGCGAGGGATAAGTATAGGCTGCCTCACGGTGTTTTGCCTATATTGTAGAGCGGCGTTACTGCGCTTTACATGTACAGCGACACGGTGCTTTAGTGTCGTTGGTTACTGGTTCGGTACAAGGCTAATCAGTGCGCTCCCGAGTGACAGCCGCTCCAAAGGCGGTCTGACCAGTGCTGGCAAAGCGTCGATCCAACGGAGTAAGGGCCCACTCTGTTGTAGATCGCGAGCAGTACCGAGTCTGATCATGGAAGGCTGATTCGCGGAAAGGCCCCGCAGTTGATCGTATGAGATACACGGGCAGAGACCCGGCGGTGCCGTCAGAGATACACGGGCAAAGACCCGGAGTTGACCGTCAGATATAAACGGGCAAAGACCCGGTGGTACCCGTCAGAGATACACGGGCAAAGACCCGGAGATACGCGGGCAAAGACCCGGTGTTAACCGTCAGATATAAACGGGCAAAGACCCGGTGGGACCCGTCAGAGATACACGGGCAAAGACCCGGAGATACGCGGGCAAAGACCCGGTGTTGACCGTCAGAGTTACACGCGGAAAGACCGCGCTGGTGACCGTCTGAGAGACACGCGGAAAGGCCCCGCAGTTGACCGTTTGAGATACACGGGCGAAGACCCGGTGGTGGTAACTCAGTTCAAGTATCGTCCATATAAAGTTAACCAGTGCGATCCCGAGTTACAGCAAAACTAATCACTCTTGGGTGTTGGATTGACCGCCGATTCGACAGGTTTGGGGCCCACCCTGCCGTTAGATCGCGAGCCGGTCTGAATCCCGATTGTGGAAGTTTAACAGGCTGAGTAAACCTCGGGGAGAGACCGATCTTGACCAATAAAGAAAACACAGGTCTTTATCGGTAAAGACGGGGAAGCAGACCCGTTGGTGACCGCTCGCGTGTACGGGGAGAGTTACCAGGTTGATTCCGTTCGAAAGTACGGGGAAGCAGACTCCGTTGATGACGTTCGATAAAGATGGGGCAAGACCCCGGTGGATCCGTTCGATACACAGGTCTGTGTAAAATAATGGGGTAACAGTACTGATAGTTACTCCACTGGTGCCGTTAGTAGAATCGAGTCTGTGTACTCAGAAATGAAGCCTACGAGTCTGTGAGCTCCCGGGAAGACACAACCGTATAAAAGGTTATGTAAACCGGGTAGGGATACGCCGCAACGAGAAGATACAGCGGGCCAGATCCCTAGGTGAAGAGTACGCGAGTTCCAGGTAAACAGAGATTAACGCAGACCAAGAGATTAACCTCAAAGTTTGGATCGGGTAGTCGGGTACCCAGGTCCTAAAGAGGCACGACCGCGTTTCCCAGCGAGATTCGGCTAATCAGAGTGCCGAGGTGAGGAGTACGATAATCCCGTGTTTGAAGGGAAATAATAAAGCAGACCAAGAGAGTGATACGTGAAAGTCCGGGTTGTCGGATACCCAGGTAGAAACATATTTGCTTGTCGCAACACACAGCTCTGAGAACTGACTGAAGTGCGAGGATGGGCCCCCTCGTGCGTAGGTCGGAACGAAGTTCTGTGTGTAGATAGCGAAGGGTAGAGAGAGGACCTTCACTATCAGAGTGCCATAGACCCCCTTACCGTTATCTTTCGAAGCAGAATTTATCACTGTGTTGGTCGACAATTGCCAACACAGAAGACGGGTAAGGAAACTTACTCCGTAAATGTGGTGCATGATAATATACGTGTGAGGCCGGTATGCCCTGCACGGATATGGAGCGAGAGATACGTACGGTGGGAAGACGTATGGACATGTGCCTAGACGACATGACGCAGAGAGTTACCGTTGACAGTTGCCCAATAGACCGGTGTCTAGGACGACGTGATGCAGAGACTTGTCGCATGTATTCCTTGTTCGCGATACTTAGAAAACGTTTGGTGTCCCTTATAAATGGCGATAGTACAAGAGTCACGAGATGTAGAATGGTACGTCACAGTTCAGATCATGTGGAGAGTTGGAGGAAGCCCGTAGCTAAGAAGGCACACAAAATAGGAAGACTCCTGCTGGTAATAGAACGAACCCTGTTCTGAAGGACGGCCATCCTGCAGGACGTTGCCCATCCGGCGACCGCGGAAAAGAGCAGAGTCAGACCCCGAGATAGAACGGTATAGTGTTGCCTTTCTTAAGCGGCCAATCCTGAATCTCCTCTGATAGGAACGGGCCCTATGGGCAAAGATAGAGAATAACCATTTTACGTTGGAAGTAGACAAGGCAGTGACTCTGGTGGGGCTCCAGACGGGCAGTGGGCTGGAGTCACCACCACCAACGAAAACCCGCCCGGCGCGACGAGAGTGCAGGCGTCCGGGAGGGGACGCAGAACGCCACAGAATCACCTCATGCCGGAGTATATCTCCGATTTCTGCATTCGTGTGGCAGACAACCAGAGCAGATGTCGGCTACGATCGTCATCAAAGAATCAACTACAAGTGCCGCGGTCTTCCACGAGATTTGGCGACTCTTCCTTCTCTGTCGCTGGACCTACTGCGTGGAACAATCTTCCCGACCACATTAAGAATGCGCCATCTCTGGAGTCATTCAAATCGCACCTGAAGACATATCTTTTTAAACTTTCGTACCATTGTCATTGACTTTGTGACTCATGTACAGCGCCCTTTTCTTCGGCCTCGGCTGTGCTACGGCGCTATAAAAATCGTCTTATTATTATTATTATTATTATTATTATTAAGACCTTGAACCACAAGACCAAGACCAAGACTTTTAAAAACGAACTCGAGTGCACTCGAGACCAAGACCTTGGTCTCGAGGACAACAAGACTGCTAAATAGTATGATGAAGGCATCGCTCGTATATGTTTACGTAACAAAATCGTGGTGCAAGTAAAGTACCAAGTTTAATTCGGTCCAGAGACAGGAACATGAGAAGTTTCGGAAACACCCGAAACGCATTACGAGTCCAAGGGCAGGAGTTTTAAATCAAGATCTGAAGACCAAAATATTTAGTAGAGTGATCGAATCCTGGAGAAAGTTCCAGGTCTACCATGGATGATCAAATGTTAATTAATTGCATTGGTTACGGTCCTGCGAAACAAATGTGCAGTTATCTTACTTACTTCCAATGTGCTGGACCCGCGACATAAGCGTTCCATTTTTAATGTACCATGGTATTTTGGTATTTTGCTAACGTTCTGTTGCAAATATTTATAAAATATGGTTGTTTGTTAATGCGTTTTGACACAAATCTTTTTCCTGTTTTCGTCAATTTCATTAGCTTGGCTATAGAATAGTTGGTAATTTTGTCGGAAGGATGGGCTATTAAGCGCTCAGGTTTAATTTGCAGCGGTTCTAACACAGCGGTACCATCTGAAACCCGATTTATGTTAAGTCCTATGCGACAGGTGCTTCGAGGTGGCGACGTGGAACTGTTGATGAGAAATTTAGTGTAATGCAATATCGTAATTTTATATTAATCTACGCTTGAGCCCAAACGATGTCAATTATCATTAAGCATAGACAGTGCAGCACAGTAACTAACTGGATAGAGCGAATAGGTTTTGCGAACAATGTAGACCGGCAGTTGACCTCAGGGTTCTTGGGATAAGTGACACGGGATAATACCACTGCTATTCCCACATGAGTGGCAAGTTGATGACTCGCTCCAGACTTCAGGATGTACAGAGTCGACGGCAGATTTTGACACCAAGACCAAGGGATGATATTGCCAACTGGTGATCAAGAATAACGTTTTGTATTCAGCAGTGCAGTAAAACTAAACTGTTTTACATAGCTTGCTTGCTCACTAATTCACTTGTTGCCTTTTTTCAAACTGTAGCCTATGTATCCTGTGCGGAAATAATGGTAGTGGGTGAGCACTTTACAACAATTGCTGAGACCCTCGTGAAATATCGCGAGCGTGGCTTCCTCTGCGATGCCATCCTGGTGGCAAAATGTGGTGGGGAGTTGAAGGCACACAGTGCTATACTGGCTGCTGTCAGTCCCGTTTTCATGACGGCTCTCGAAGGAGCGTGTTCAACAGGACCTTTCCATCTCTGCTTTCCAGAGGTTGAACTTGACGTGTTGAAGATCGCTGTGCATTTCGTCTACACAGGCAGGCTGTTACTGCCCACGGTCTACTCGCAGATGGAACAACTCACCAAACTCTTTGCGAAGATGACCGAACTGGGGCTTAATCTTCAGAAGCTGCATGGCTGCGAGATGACATTTGTCAGGCATGATTCCATTTTATTTAGAAACATTTTGAAAGAGCATTAGTTTTGGAAATTTTTATTTACGAACAGAGCCAAGTTTATATTCTTTGAGGAAAGATAATCAATTTCATTTAAACGTTTTCGGAAGAAAAATTTAAGTTTTTGTCAATCATAGTCCATCATAAAGGCTGTTACATATTTTTACTGTGATGTCCCATTCACTGTGACAGCATCACCTTGTAAAATCTTCATGAAGCAGACTACTAAATCTAACAAGGTTTGGTAAACTGAGCAGCTGTGACACTATGCTGTATGCTGTGCATAACTAGACCCAACAGGATTTTAACCTTCGATGTGGTGGAAAAAGAACGGCAAGAATTCTGGGCCTCTTATCTGTGACATTACGTTTCCATTATTCTGTCATGTCTGAAATTAACGTTGATTATCCTTTGCAGGAAGCTGACACGAGAGGAGGAGGAGGATGCAAAGAAGGCAACAGGGGATTCAGAGGCCGACTACTCTGGAGCAGAACATAACTACCACAGAAGTTCAAAGACAGAACGTAGGAAAGCAAAACCAATAAAGTTCGCACACGAAACTACTGGTCCTCTTGCAAGGGTCTCAACTTTGACAAGGACTGAGGAGGTGACAATTATTGACATCTCGAATGAAAGTGGAAATGAGTGTCCAGGATCTTTGAGAAAAGATGGGGAGCCGGGCACCAATTTTTCCGGCTCTTGTGAGTTGGATGTTTCTCTTGTGGCTCAGCCTCCCCCAAAGTCCAGGTCAAAGTCGAGATCGAAGTTGCGAACAAAGCGATCCTCAGTTTCTGTTCTAAAGCCTCGTGTTTGTAGTCTGCTGAAGGAGGTCAGTTTAGCTGACGCAGTTGTGGAGTCTGGTGGAGATATCGGGGGCTTGAAGGAAACAGAAGTTGGTGGAGAAGTGGAAGGAGCTGATGTTCCAGATCGAAACTGCACATCGTTATGCGATAGAAATGAAATAAATGTTGATGACGCTAAAGAGGAAGGTCTATGCTCTGCTGAGGAGTCAGTCAGGAAGAGTTTGACAAGGTCGACTGATGATGAAACAAATGGATTAACAGAACTCGAGGAGGATCCAAACATCTACAAATATGTTTGTGAATTCTGCAGTGAAAAAGACCGAATTGAGTTCCGAACTGAGTCTGAACTGTCGCGGCACAAAACGAAATGTCACTGGGACCAGTGTCATAGGTGCAAGACGTGTGGCCGCAAGTTCTGTTCGCAGAAGGGCCTACGAACGCATATGAAGCTGCACATGGGAACTCAGTCGATGCCACAGCGCCGCAAGAAGTTCAAATGCACTGAATGCGATCTGCTCTTCCATACGTCAGCTGCACTTGACGGGCACCGGTCGAAGCACACTGGCGAGAAGCCATGGGCGTGTGAGACTTGTGGACAGCGGTTTACAATGCGCAGCAGCATGGAACGGCACCAGCACCTACACAGCGGCTATAAGCCATTCCTGTGTGATTTCTGCGGCAAAGGTTTTGTCCAGAAGTGGAACCTTACCGAGCACATGATCAACGTGCACCGCGATGCGGAGCAGGAGTACGAATGTACGCTCTGCAGTGGCCGATTCAAACACCGCTCGGAGGTCGAGAAACATGCACTCGAAGCCCACCAGCTGACCCACCTCGAAGAACTAAATGCGATGGTGAAACAGTCAGAAGCATATCTGTGCGATTTCTGCGGCAAGAACCTCCTGTCGGTCAAAGCGCTTAAGGTGCACATGAAGGCCCACAGTGCCCGGCGACCCAAGTGTGACACTTGTGACAAGACGTTCTCGTCTTACAGCGCACTGTACATGCACCGGAAAATCCACAGCGGGGAGAAGCCGTACGTCTGTGAAATTTGTCAGAAGGGTTTCCGCCAGAAGCCGGCATTTGCGTCGCATGTCGCAACACACTCGCGAGTCCGTCCGTTCGTCTGCATCGTCTGTTCAAAGTCGTTCGCGAATAAGTCGCAGCTGAAACAGCACATGGTGTTGCACAGTGACGAAAAAGCATACACGTGTGGCATCTGCCACAAACAGTTTGCCACAAAGAGCTACTTCACGCTGCACAACCGTATCCACACTGGCGATAAGCCGCACACGTGTAGCGTCTGCGGATTTGCGTTCGCCGTTAAGCACCACCTGAATCGTCACATGCGAGTTCACACTGGTGAGAAACCGTTCATCTGTCAGATCTGTGATAAACGTTACAAGAACAACATCGACCTACGTTATCACTACACACGCTTTCACAAACTAGACTTTGAACGTATAAGCATCAACAACAGGTCGAAGTACATCTTCAAGCTAGATCAGAGTTACGAAATGGCAGACTTTGTGAAGGATTCTGATCCCAACGTACTCAACCCCTCAGGATTTCAGTCCTCGTTCGAATTCGCTGGTTGATGTTTTGTTTATTGTCTCTGAAATATATATTAATTACATGGCAGTGTGGTCATGTGACCTTATGGTAAAAGGTTCAGGCCCTTTTCTCTTAGTATGTGGCAAGGCTGTGGGATCAGCTGCACTCAAAACTGTGGACCGATGTGCTTTTAGCATCCCAGTTTTCACCCCAAAGGTTAAAAATTTTTTGCCTAAGTTTTGTGTTTCATCTGCTTGTTATCCACTTGAGTATGAGAGTCAATTTTCAGTAAATATATTTAGTTGATGACTTAATAGATAGATGGCAAGGATCTAAGCTATCAAAGCATGACCTTGTGTAGTTAGCTAACTCTTTGAGAATTTCTGAATCTGCCACTTACACCAGGTCCAATACGGACCTTGTTCTTGCATATGGGGTTAGAACTTGTTAGAATTCCAATTTTGAGGATGAGATCAATCTATGCAGCTGCTAGGAGAGGTGGGTTGTTCATACCTGCTTCTGTGGATTTGCCAGAAACTCCACCCATGGACACAGTGGCTAATGAGTTTGCCTATTTGCCTAGTGTTAAAAACTTGAGGACGAGTTGTCTTGATGTGTTTAGTGCTGTTAAGACACAATCACGATGAAAATTGACTGAGAAGTCTGATTACTCGGGCTCCTCATTTAGCAATGACGTGTGAAAACCGGTTTTGTTAGAGAGCTGTGGTAAACTTTTGTTTTTCTTCCATTAGAAGTTCCAGTGGGGAGATGTCCAGGCCGGAGATGTGCATTTTAGTTTGTCGTAATAAAAGTGCTACATAAATTGACAACTACAACAAATACTCAGATGAGTTAAGTGGCTTTGGGGCTAATCAGGTTAATATGTCCAGGGCTCGTATCTATGTAGTTTCCATGAATTCACTGTTTCTTAGGAAGCAGTGTACCAGTAATGTACTGTGACTAGACATTTGTAGAGTGCCTTCTAAGTTATCTAAAAGGCACTGTGTAATGGCAGTTGTCTTGTTCTTGGATAGCTATAAGCATATTGAAATCTCAAGATTGCTTTGGGAAGTGCTGTTGCTTGAAGAGCCTCGTGATGGCACTATTGAACTACTACTATTCATGAAGAAAAAGAACAAAAAATACAACAAATTTGGAATTTTCAGAAAAGTTTTGTTTTAATTTTAATTTTGCTGTGTTCACTTTTGTGGCTTTATGTGTTATGTGAATATAAGGAGTAAAGAATCATTTCATCTCTGTTGTTGTTTAGTGTTATTAAATTATTCTATTTTGTTTGTGTTATTGGTAACAGTAATAAATTCATATAATCGTATTGTGGTGTGTTACTGTTTTAAAATGTTTGTTAACCATATTGTGGTCAAAAGAATCACTGACGATTTGGAAAAAAGTGGGTGAAAAGTTCTTGAGGAATTGTCTCCTACGGTTTTCTTATACGTTTTACTGTCAAAACTGTCCTCTTTAGCCGGAGCTGGGTCGGGAGCGCTCCGGAGTAGATACCTCGGAGGGGCGCTATATAAATCCCCGAAATGAATGAATGAAATTGTGCATTGTTGTAGACTGGCCTAGGTTTTCACTGTCGTTTAGTTGGAGCTTCTCACAAGTCGGCTTGCGCACGACTACTTTACCCGTTCACAAAGTGTTCTGTCTATATAATATTATAGCGTCGCCAACTATGGGGCCATCCATATATTGCGTACACATGGAGGGAGGGGTAACCGAAATGCATGTGCTTGCGTACGCTTGCGAGCGGGGGGTGGGGATGGTGGGGTCTACTGATAATGTACGTACGCAAATTGATTGGCCTTCAAGTGAGCTAGAGTTCAGTCTTTCCAGCTATCTGGTACTACCTGAGGAAGTAGGACTGTGGGAGAGGTGTCACTTGTATGCCACCTTGCCTCTAAACACTATTATCAAACTATCTCACACTCAACAGTGAGTCCATGGATTACTCATCCTTCAATCTTGCCTAAAGTACAGACAGTCGCTGCCTGGACCTGTGTAACTGACACATTCTGCAGCTGGTCTTGTGGGAGGTTGGGGGGGTGCGTCAACCGTACGTATGCAGGTGGGGGGGGGGGAGGAATACGCGTGCGAACAGGGAGGGGTCCAATTTTCCCGAATTTTTCCGTACGTAATATATGGATGGCCCCTATCACACCCATAGATATAATGAGCCTTATTATATCTATGATCACACCTGATAAAATTACAGTGCGCTCCGAATGCCTCTGCGCGTTAGCCTGGTAAGCTACATTGGACTATAGATCCACAACGGTACTGCCTTCACCATTTGGCTGCAGACTGCAATATAATCGATTGATGCAAGCCGATTACTTTCTTCATTCCACACATTGAAACAATGTTCCTTGAATTACCACATAACTGAGCGACACTACGTGGCAGCCCAGGTTATGGGGCCGTCAAAATAATGCTACCACCACTGGTCCACCTTATTTCGTGAATATAGTGCCCTGCGCTTGGCCTTCGAATGGTGCTTTAGAAGTTTGGAAATAACGATTATTTGTATCTCCACCCGGCATCAAACCATGATTCGTTTATTGACTCGTTTATTGAACATCAAGGCTAACATAAGTTTATTTTTCGGCAGCTGTGTAAATAACAGTATCGCGTTAGGACACGATCAAAGAATCTGTGTCGTAGACGAACCGAAACGCGTAAAAAAATTGTATAATCCGGTGCTGGGATCCGGTTCGCTCCAAATCGTCACTCGACGTTTAGTAAGGACCAGGGCATGTTTTAATGTAAATTTATCACTGCACATGGCGAGCGCCGGAGCGCATAAAAATCATGAAAAATTATGAATTGCAATTTATTTTCGTGCACAAACAGTGGTAAACAGCCTTTCATCACTGCACATTTTGTGTATCATTGCACGTTAAAACTCTGGTAAGGACTCAGTCCTTGAGGTGCTATTTGCATGACTATTCACGAAGAGCTCATTTATAAATATTCATGAAGGACGGTGGCGGGCTATCCACGAGGCTTCACGTTAGGTCATAGTCAACAAACTTACTAAATTGACTAATTTTATTACGATTTCATTTGATATCATCAGCATGGACGCTGTGGATTACTCCTAAAGACACAGCAGAGCCTTTACATTGTATAGGTAGTTATCTTTTAGTATTTTTAAACGAATTTTCTGGCGGTGATCCAGCGGCTCGGTCAGTCCATAGTATTAGTAGGCTTGTCTCGTAAATCACCTCCCACGAGTTGGTTTGACATTCACCATAGGTTAGTTCATTCATTCATTCATTCGAGGATTTATATAGCGCTTCTTCAAGGGAACTACTCAGAGGCGCTCCCGACACCAGCATGTTCAAATAAGACAGTTTTAAGATTTGCTAGAAACAGGTTAGGGAAGATCCCAGGGCACATGCAGAGCTCTAAGGAAGGTCTATTCCAAACCATGGGGCCCACCACTGAAAAAGCTCGACTTTGCATAGTCGTGGAACGAGCGAAGGGGACTAAAAGTACCCCTTTTCCCGCTGAGCGGAGGAACGTCGGCCTTGGGCACCTGAAACTGTGCAGCAAAGCTCTTGAAGGTAAGCAGGGGCAGGGCCCTGACAACATGGCCATGCTAAGACAGCGCTCCTATATTCAATGCGTAAGCGGATAGGAAGCCAGTGAATAATAATCGGTGTGGAAAGCCGCAGGTCAAATAAAAACATGAGTTAAACAAGTTACCTGACAGATATAGATATATATAATGTCAGAAAATATCATTTCCTGTGTTTAGACCGCTTGGGGCTTCCTTATGCAGTAGCTGGAAGCAGTTTGAAATTTGCTTTTGGCTGCGTAAGTGGATAACTCCTGATTGGAAGCATATAACTTTGACAAGTGACCTGACACTTGAAGTGAGAAAGTGAAAACAATTCTCTTCGTTTGGGCACTTGTGGGGCCCATTAGTCAATAGTTAGAAGCAGTTTGGAAGTAGTTTGAGATTTGCTGGTGGTTAAAACCTTATGTGGACCAGTCACTGGCGTAAACTTGTCCATTATATTTTGGGGGCGGGGGGATTTGGTTATTCAGTTATCTGACACCTGTAGGAAGAAATTGTTTGAGCCCTTTTGGTACCTCATTTACCAGCAGCTGGAAGCAGCTTAAGAATTTCTCATGATTTCCTGAATGAATTAATGTGTGTTATTGCTATATGTTTGTGACAAAATTTTGTGAAGAAATATCACAATATGAAGATTTTAAAAGTTTCTAGTATTGGAATGATATAAAATGAACTTGACAGAGGTTAGTCATCAGGTTTGACCCATGGCTTTCCATACCAAATTTCCAGTATCCAGGTTTGAAAATTGGTTCAGTTCCAAACTGCTAATTCTTGATGTTATTGTGGTCACTAAGAACAATTAAGTACAAAATTGGTATCCAGAGTTTGATGAGGTCAGGCCCCTGATCTCTTTTCATCTAGCCTGCAGCAAAGCAACAAATTTGCAGTCTTGTATGACTTCATGAAAAATTTTGTACTAAAGTAAGCAAATGAGGTAACATACTAAGTGACCCAGTTAGCTATATGAGGTACCGGTATGTCCTATGCACCTCTGTGCATGTGGAATCAGGTTCAATGGGGGCTTATTTAAGAGATTTGAATCTTGGACTAACACGATCCGTAGCCTACTCGAGGACCTTGAACGACGTGTTGCCCATTGAAATGGGGAGTGGTGGTCAAGGGGAGTGGTGGTGAAGGATCTCACCCAATCAGTTCGTTGAAAAGCAGGGTTGAGCAGGGTCGAGCGTATATATGGTCGGTATACAAAAAACGTGTATCGATACATTTACATTTATATTAAGCAATTAAAAGAACCCAACTTTATGCTGCAGGTATGTTTATGTATTTGTATGTATGTGTCAAGACATTTGATGACATAGCACCTTTTAAGTACCTCACACAAGTGCTAAGTGGAGCGCCAGGTAGAGGGAGGACTGGTTGTGTGTAGCCTTTGCAGTTTTCAGATCTGTGTCTTTTTTCCTGCAATATCTTGGCAGAGCCACAGGTCATGTTTGCTATGGCCACTTCCATCAGAGTTTAAGGAAAGGCCTGGCACATGGCTAGAGTGCAAAGTGCACATTTTATTAAAAGAAACCTAGTTGAAGAGGGGAAGCAAACACACATTTACTGGTAACTAACTTACCTTGCAGCATATTACACTGCAGTTTATTATGTTGTAGCATATTATGTGTTACAACTTATTACTTGACAGCATATTATGTTACATCACTGCATTACAGTATTATTAACTTTACCACACATTACGTCAGGGCTTGGATGTTTCCACATATTGTGTTACAGCATACTACATTACATTACTTGATATGGAAATTTGTAGTCGATGTAAAGTTGGCGATGCTCGGTCGATTGGCTCGACAATTGGTTGGTCGTCAGCTAGTTTCATTTCGTGCTCTCTCGACAACTGGACATGTCCTTTCTGCACCTCAAGACATTTCTGAGAAGGATTTTCACCCTCGAAAGGCACTTCTGATTCGCAAGGTGACGCGATACGAATATGAAAAGCTCTATCTAAAGCCGGAGTTGAACGCAGAAGAGTTGAAAAAACATGTGAGTAAATTTTTGTTTTCAGTCAAATTTATGCTTTTCTAATTGCGGGCATCATTTTAGAAATCAGTGTGTCGTGGTCTACGCGGGTGCATGCATCAAGGGAAGAAAACCGACGCGTCAACAAGCTTGTTTACAACGCACGGAAAATTCTGCAGCAAGCTGTCAACATTAATTCGTTGCATGCAACAAGGATATACGTGTTCAGTAGGACTTTCCAGGGAAAAGTACAGTGACGTCACAGAACGTTCTGGAATCCGGGAGAACTCTATATAAGATAGACCTGATGTACATTAAGGGCCTTTTGACGAAGATTTGTAAACGTTGAAACATTGATCGTATAACGTTCAATCGAGACCAGCCAACCTGTGTGCTGTCTACGATTGTGATATTTGATAGACGAGTTGACTTACTCTACACTTAATCGACTTTATTTTTAAATAAAGATCTATTAATAGTTCCTTCGTTGGTTCATCGTTGCGATCGAAGGAGTCGACCGCGACATTATTGGTGTCAGAAGCGGGATCATCGGTGTTGGATCCGGTGAAGAAGACGCGAGCCGGCGGAGGAAGGAGTCAACCCGGAGGATCAAGAGACGGTCTGTTCCAGACAGCGAGCGGATCGAGACGCCTTTCTACCGTGGGAGACGGGTGAATCGGCATACGACAGTCGGACGGACGAAGTGCGTCGTTCGGCTGAGACAGCAGAAGACAGCAGTCAACATACGGGTAAGATCCTAGGTGTTGTCGTGGCTGAGAGGGAGAAAAGAGAGTGGAGTTGCGGCCGAGTGGGAGGCGGCCATTGTTTCTCTTTCAGTATCTGCTGATTATTTCTTTGGAATTTGGTCCATTGTTGTGATCGAGGCCAGACTTGCGTGAGCTTGTATAGTTCTTGCGTACTTGGCGAGTGTACTTCTTTGGATACTGCATAGTTGCACTTTGGGTTGTGGAATTTTCCTTTTGTGTGGCGGGTTTGCCGCGTGGTGTCTGTTTTTTTTTTTGATTGTTGTTGACTGACTGTTTGTAAAAATGGAAGCGTTGCCAACAGAGATGCAAGCGAATATTCGCAAAATGTCGTCTGAGCGCCTTAGGATGTATCTTATGAAGGCAGGAAGGGACGAAGATGATGTTCTGTCATGGGATCGAAATCAATTAATGGAAGAATGGGCCATGGAGATTGGAAAAGAGGAAGAGGAATTTAAGGGTAGTCCAATATCTCCAACAGGAGTGGATTACGAGCTGCAGAAGCGCCGTCTGGAGTTCGAAATCCGTAAATATGAAGAACAAAGGGAGGAACGGAGGGAGAAGGCAGAAAGAGAAAGGGAGGAACGGAAGGAGAAGGAAGAAAGAGAAAGGGAGGAACGGAAGGAGAAGGAAGAAAGGGAGGAAAAGAGGAGAGAGGAAGAAAAGAAAGAACAAAGGGAGAAGGAAGAAAGAGAAAGGGAGGAACGGAAGGAGAAGGAAGAAAGAGAAAGGGAGGAACGGAAGGAGAAGGAAGAAAGAGAAAGGGAGGAACGGAAGGAGAAGGAAGAAAGAGAGAGGGAGGAACGGAAGGAGAAGGAAGAAAGGGAGGAAAAAAGGAGAGAGGAAGAAAAGAAGGAACGGAAAGAGAAAGAAGAAAGAGAAAAGAAGGAACGGAAAGAGAAAGAAGAAAGGGAGAGGAAGGAAAAGCAGGAAGAACGAAATGTTAGAGATTCTTTAGCAAGTCGTACTAAGCGTTATAGTGATGCCCTTAAGAATATTCTTTGGAAATTTCCTTCCGACCCTATAGAAATTCCAGGTTTCTTTGATCACTTGGATGGTTTGTTTAATGTGTATGAGGTGGATGAAGATGTTAGAGCAAAATTATTGCTAGCCATTTTAAGTGAAAGAGCTAAGGCATTAACCATGCGCCTTACTGAGGCACAGCTCCATGACTACAAATTCCTGAAGGAGTTTTTGCTAAGGGAGTTTAAGATAAGCCCTTCAAATCTTAGAGCCCGATTTTGGTCGTTGCACAAAGCATCGGACGAATCATTTACGATCTATTCATCCAAATTGCGTGTGGCTCTTATGTATTATTTGAAAAGTAGAAAGATAACTGATGAGTTTGATAAACTTGTAAGTTTATTGGTTGCGGATCGGCTTAAGGAGTCCTTGTCGAAGGCTTGTTTAGATTATATCTTGGCCCAAGAAAAAGAGGAGTGGTTGAGCTGTGAAGACATAGCTAATGCGGCTGACATTTATGTAGCGTCGCATGATGGTGGGAATGACTTAGTATGCCGTAGTCATCCGACACCGAAGTATAACAATTGGACGAGAGGTCAACCACATGTTCAAGTCAATAACCAGACAGCTCAACCCAAGTCTCCCAAACCGGAAATAAGGGGTGAAGCCAAGATAGGTGCGAGGGTGTCTCAGGAGGAGGCCAAGGTAAAGGGTCTCTGTTTCCTATGTCATCAGAAGGGTCACATGGCAAGGGAGTGCCAGACCAAACCAAGTTCTAAAAAGGTGAGTACTTGTATATTTGGGAACCCAACTGAAGAAGTGATCGAGAAGGTCAACGTGTTGCATGAGATACCTGAACAGGTAAAGCAAGGGAATTTATTGGATAATTCTAAACCAATAGGGTTGGAAACTGCTCTAAGGGTATACGAGAATAGTATTGATGGATTACAAGAGAGGTCGTATATCAATGTACAGATTGAAGATCTCCCTTCTCAGCCAGCATTATCTGATTCAGGAGCAGAAATTTGTTGTATTGATAAGAAATTAATTGAGTCACTAAACTTACCCGTGATTAAACGGATTAATATAATTGGTTTTCAGGGAGAAGGATGTAAGGCAGATGTAGTATACCTACAAATGAAATTAGCTAATTCAATGGAAGGAACGACGAACATTGCGCCATCTTTGTGCGTCATGTTCGCTGTAGTCCCTGAACTAAATGAACGGGTTATTTTGACACCCCATGTTGTGGACCTATTAAGGGATAGTTCGCAATATGTAGTGATGGTAGCTGGCGTAGATCGATGTGTACAAATAAATAAAGGGGCAGAAGAAGATAACTTAGAAGTTAATATCGAGAAAAGTAACAGCAACGAATCCTTGCCGTCAGAAGTGAATGAATATTCTCAGGAGCAACTAGTTGATGATTCAGATAATTTTCTTGATGTTGAGTCAACAGAGTTCAAGTCTGATGAGGGAGTAGCGAATAATGATACTTTATTGCGTGAGCAACAGAATTGTCACAATCTTATATCTTGCTGGCAACAAGCGAGACAGAATAAAAATAATTTCTTTATAGATAATAACCTCCTGTACCACAAAGGGGAAATTATGGGACATAAGGTTAATCAATTATGTTTACCGGAAGATAGAATCGAGGTTGTCTTGCGAGTAGCACACGATGCCCCATGTGCTGGGCACATGGCTTTTAAGGCAACGAGAGCCAGGATCAAATTAAACTTTTGGTTTCCAAGAATGGATGAGAGGATTCGCGAATATTGTGCGTCTTGTCAAATTTGTCAACTAAGAACTCCAGTTAAAGTGGCAGATCGAGTCCCGATCACTCCTATTCCGAGGGCGGATGAACTCTGTTTTAACCATCTAAATATGGATTGTATTGGCCCTATGGTAGTGACTGGAGAATCCAACAAATCGAAACCCCAGTACAATTATGCTTTGGTTCTGGTGGACAAATTTTCTCGTTGGCCGATGGCGTATCCTCTTAGATCGCTGAATGCAAAGGGAGTTTGTGAAGCTCTGTTGCAAGTTTTTACAACTTTTTCTATTCCAAGGATCATCAGTTCTGATTGTGGTACCAACTTTACCAGTCGTTTGACGAAAGAATTCTTGCGGCGAATGGGTTGTAGTCCCAGATTTAATACCCCTGGACATCCTGAGGCAGCTGGATTGGTTGAAAGATGCAACCAAAGCTTGAAAACCATGATCTTTAAGCTTGCTCAATCTGATCCTCGTGGATGGCACCAATTGTTACCGTTTGTTCTGTGGAGCCTTAGAGAAAAACCTTCAGGCACGACTCATATTTCGCCATTCACTATGGTTTATGGAACTCTTCCTCGGGGTCCACTTAGTGTGTTGAAGGAATCGTGGGCTGGCGAACGAAAAGTACCTCTTAACTTAGGTAAATCACCCGAAGAGTATCTCCAATCACTGAAGGAAAACCTCGAATTCGCGAAAGTTTATGCAGATTACTATAGTGATATAGAAACCAAGCGGTATGCAGATTATTATAACTTGCGTAGTACTGACAGAAAATACGAAGTTGGAGATAAAGTAGCAGTATTAGCACCAGATTTTGGTAGTTCTAAATTTTATAGTCGATGGCAAGGACCTGCTACCGTAGTTAAGGTTAAATCCCCATATTCTTATATAGTAGAAATAGAGGGAAAACAAAGACATTTACACGCAAATAAGATCAAGCGATACCATGAACGACTCGAACAAGCGATGATCAATAGCTGTTCAGTAATTGTTGATCAAGATGAAGAATTTGGTATAGTAGAGGTTGTAGATCAGGAAGAACGTGAACAAATAAGCCCGAGTAAGCGAATTGATCCTCTGATTATAGCGCATCTTTCGCAAGAGGAACAGAAGCAACTTTTTGAAGTTTTGGATCGGCACTCGGCAGTATTTGTGGATAAACCTGGGTATTGTCCAGTATTAGAACATGAAATTAAGATAACTCATGATTTCACTCCTAAGCGTTTAAGGGCATATAAAGTACCTGAGCTACTTAAACCTGAAGTACAACGCCAGATAGAAGAAATGTTGGCATTGGACATCATTCGACCATCGAAAAGTGAAATGGCCAGTCCGGTAGTTTGCGTTTTAAAGGGACCCAAAGGTCAAAATGGCGTTCGATTGGCAATTGATTATCGCCATGTTAACAAATATTCTCTAGGTGATTGTTACCCGACCCCAGACATTGCTGACGTCTTACAAAAGGTGGGACGGGCAAAGTTTATTAGTGTTTTCGACGCGAAATCGGGGTATTGGCAAATTCCAGTTCGGAAAGAACATCGATGGCTTACGGCATTCGTATGTGATGCAGAACTTTTTGAGTTTACAAGGATGCCGTTTGGACTCAAGTCCGCTAGCAATACCTTTATTCGTGCTATGACCCAAGTTTTACATCCAGTGCGAAGTTTTACCGAACCATTCGTCGATGATATGGCAGTGGTTTCAATGAATTGGAATGACCATTTAGAACATCTAGAGAAATTCTTGCAAACTATTGAGGAAGCAGGACTCACTTTGAATTTAAGAAAATGTAATTTTGCACAAAACAAAATAAAGTTTGTTGGCCATATAGTAGGGTCAGGTTGTATTGAACCTGATCCAGGTAAGATCGCTACGATCAATGATATCCATCCTCCAACAACAAAGAAAGAAGTTAGAAAGGTTATGGGTTTTTTCAGTTACTTTCGAAATTTTATACCTGCTTTAGCTGAAAAAGCACGGGTAATAACTGATTTGACACGAGATAACATACCTACGAAGGTGCCTTGGGAGCAAAAGCATCAAGAAGCACTAGATAAGTTAAAGGATGATCTCAGTAAAGCTACACAGTTGCATACCATTGATTTCACTAAGGAATTTGGTTTAAGTGTTGACGCAAGTGCCACCGCGGTCGGGTGTTGCTTGTTTCAGTGGACCGAAGAAGGTCAAGAAAAACCAATTGCTTTTGCTAGCCTTAAACTTACAGATACACGGATGCATTGGTCTACGATTGAGAGAGAGGCTTTCGCAGTGATTTGGGCACTTGGACGATTCAGGTCATGGATATTTTTGTCAAGGATAATCATTTATTCAGATCATGATCCTTTGTCTTATCTCACAGATGCAGGCCCTGAGAGTGCGAGACTGGCTCGTTGGGCGTTGGCATTGCAAGAGTTTAACATGGACTTTCGATGTCATCCTGGACGTCAGAACACGGTGGCTGATTTCCTCTCTCGGTTGTGACTCGGAGGGTGGAGGGGGGAAATAGCCCGACACACGGGGATCGAGCCCGCGGATTGTGTGGATAGATTGACTGACTGATGTGTTTTGTTTTGTTTGTGTATGCTGTGTCGGGGTGGAGTCTGGAGGCCCGGCTTGGTTGTGATGACCCGTTCGGGATGGTGCTGAGGACGTGTCGTCATCTGAGGGCGGAGGGAATGTCGTGGTCTACGCGGGTGCATGCATCAAGGGAAGAAAACCGACGCGTCAACAAGCTTGTTTACAACGCACGGAAAATTCTGCAGCAAGCTGTCAACATTAATTCGTTGCATGCAACAAGGATATACGTGTTCAGTAGGACTTTCCAGGGAAAAGTACAGTGACGTCACAGAACGTTCTGGAATCCGGGAGAACTCTATATAAGATAGACCTGATGTACATTAAGGGCCTTTTGACGAAGATTTGTAAACGTTGAAACATTGATCGTATAACGTTCAATCGAGACCAGCCAACCTGTGTGCTGTCTACGATTGTGATATTTGATAGACGAGTTGACTTACTCTACACTTAATCGACTTTATTTTTAAATAAAGATCTATTAATAGTTCCTTCGTTGGTTCGTCGTTGCGATCGAAGGAGTCGACCGCGACACAGTGACTGCCTTATATTAGCTAAAAGTGCATGGTCATGCTTAGTTCTCTGATAAGGTTAGTTAAGGTTCTAGGTACTGGTGTAATGTAGAACTCGTTTCCTTTGCCTTGGCCCTGGAAATGACAGTAGATGAATCCCAAGGTCCTGGAAACGTGACCAGTTCATTGTAGGACTTGCTGTTTACTTCCCAGCTATGCCAGTACTTACCAAACTGTACTGGTTATTTATAGAAACTTCTGTTTGAAAACAACTTGCCCATGGTCAGTTGGCCATTACATGTAATTTGCTTAGGGGCCGTCCATATATTACGTACGCAAAAATTCGGGAAAATTGGACCCCCTCCCCCCCCTGTACGCAAGCGTACTTTCTTCCGCACCCCCCCCCCTGCGTACGTACGCTTGACGCACACCCCCCCCGAGAAGACCAGCCGCAGAAAGTGTCTCTCTGCACTTTAGGCCAGATTGAAGGATGAGTGAGGGCCAATATAGACAAATTATAGGTGTCTCGTTCACAGCACAGAATAACTTCACATGGCTTTTATATCATGTAATAAAATGCCATCGGACGACTATAGGACAATACAGAGTTATAAATAGGCTAATGTGGACATCATAATTCGAAATTTATTTTGCGTACGTACACATTTCGGCCACCCCCCTCCCCCCCCGTACGCACCCGTACGCAAAATCGGCAAAATCTGACCCCCCTCCCCCCCCCCTCTTTGCGTACGTAATATATGGACGGCCCCTTAGCAGGCATGTACCCACAATCTCATTTACAGACCCACTGTACTGCTGAATCACCTAGTCAATCAGTTAAGGTAAATTATCATAGGTAAGGTTGGATGAGGTATGGTAAGGAAGGTCTGGTAAGGTAAGTTTAGTTGTCTAATGCATGTCCCTGGAGTATGTCGCCGTCCAGCTGAAACTTGTTTTGTTTCAAAATATAAATCCTCAATATCCTATATATAAATTAATGTACCATTTAAAATAATATGTGGGGATTTTTGTGACTGCTGAATTTAATATGATTGCTTTTGCATGAGTGTGCTTGGTAAATAGCATAGGATTGCTAGTAATCATGCGAGTGCTGGTTTTTGTAGGTGATAGCCAAAGGATCAGATTACGATGCCCTTGTACAGAGACATGAAGAGTATTACAGAAGTCTCGAGGAATTTCAAGAAGCTCTGGTGTACGTAAGCGTAATAATCTTAAACCTGAATCAGGTAAAAAGTAACTTGCTTGTTTACATGCATCTACAAATACAGCTGGCCTAGAGAGTGACACGGGGACAACATTTCTCTCCATCCCCACCCCATTCCCGTGGGTCTGTCCCCATCCCCACCCAATCCCCATCAGGTCTGTCCCCATCCCCACCCCATCCCCATCCGGTCTGTCCCCATCCCCACCCCATCCCCACCCGGTCTGTCCCCATCCCCACCCCATCCCCATCTGGTCTGTCCCCATTCGAAAACAGATAATGCTCACAACTGAAACAGTAAGAGCTTTTAAAACAGAGCATACTTCATATTCAAATTATGATACACATGCTCACTCTTAAACAGTCAAGGTGGACCGGAAGGTGGAAATAAATCGAATATTCAAGTTTTCAATAATAAAGAGCAATGCAAAGACATTGAAAAATCAGACCTGTTTAGAGTAAATACTAATTATTTCATGCAGTGGACAAGGTTTAAACCGTTACCGCAGTGATTACCGTGATATTATTTCCATCCCCACGGTATTACCGTATGCCTTTATACCATCCCCACGGTATCACCGCCGGTTCTGACATGATCGCGGTTTTTACCACGGTAATACCGCTTTCCCCATTACCGTGTCACTCTCTAAGCTGGTCCAAGTTTTGAAGGATCTCTTGGTATGAAGGGCAATCTTGACTATTGAAAAGAAGACACAATTTAACCTTTGTGCGGCTACTTGTTTACTCAACCCAAAGGGATTACGGGCTTAGTTGGCCAGATTGCCTAATATTTTGTCAACATTGGTCATCTAGGCAGAAATGGAAACCCAGTAGTCCACTAGGTTGGAATTTGACTGAATGTCTTCTGTGGATTCTAATTTTGTCTACAATTTCATTTGAGTTAACCATCAGTTGATTCTTCATGCATTACAGTAATGATGCATAGAAGTCATTAGATAGATTAGCTTTGTGTTTTGAGAGGCATTTCGACTAAATTCAAATGTGCCCACCGAGGTCTGATCAGAAGATATCATTTGATTATGTTCTAATTCACCTTATTACTCAATTATGGATCCAGAGGGATGGTAGGCTGGGTTGGTCAAGGTTCAACAGCTGTATCGAGCTGCCAACCTTTGAACGTGTATACCATTATGTTGAAATTTTAGCAAGAAAGGCATTGAGTACCGGTTAATTCATCGCTACGATTATGATCGGAGTTTTGTCGACTGGGCCGACGTCATCTTCACTGCGGGTGGAGATGGTACTTTCCTCATGGCTGCCAGCAAGGTTGGTGGACGAAGCAAACCTGTGATTGGAATCAACACTGACCCTATCAGGTAGCACCATCTGAAAGTCTTTAGTAGTCATATTTTTATTGTGCCACACCATTGCGGTAACATTGAATTTTGGACCTATGCTAAGTACCACGTTATGAAATGATTATTTGTGACTACATGCATTTTGAACTATTTCAGCACTCTCTCTAGGCCAGCTTGCACTGCAGTTGATGTTCCCCTCTTGCATTGTCTAGCAGTTTAGGTTTAGCAATCGTCCTAGAGCATTGAATAAATTATTTGGGTGACACAGCTAAGCAAACATAAAATATGATAGAATAAAAATTTCTTACATACCTTGAAGAGGTATCTACCAGCGAAAATCGTTTATCTATACGATGTCGACATGTAATAACAGCTAACTCAGTACATGATACAGCCATTTGACCAGCTATCAGCTCAATGAATGACGAGAAAAGTGATCACACAATGACATCTCTTGTGCTGTATGAAAGACACGTGATTTTGAAATGGCGGTTAGCAGTTTACGAAGAGATTGTTTTAAGAAAACATGTAAGTTTAATGTAAATACAATTCTGTTGTTCCTTGTACTATCGCTGCATTCCTGTTGTGTTTTGAATTGCTAAAGTTGTATTTCTAGTTGACTTTTATTAGCAAGACTCTGACATTTTATTTTAGATCTGAAGGATTTCTCTGTCTGCCAAAACAGTTTTCCAAAAATATGACTAACGTTTTGGAAAAATTGATGCACGGCGATTTCAAGTAAGTATTCGAATATCATAATTGTGAGTGTAATCAAAATTATAAGTGAGGGTGAACGATACATATATCGATATGGTGCTTCTTTGTCCTCAAGAAAACTTCTCAGAAGTGTTTTCGGCCATGATTGTATAGAATGGTCTTCATCTATTGCCAAAACTGTGGCAGAGAAAGGGAAGAAGCTTATGTCATGAGTTGAATGATACCAGTTCAGTGATGGCCTAACCACGGTGAAACTACCCTGTTGCATTGTGAAAATGTGGAACGGAAGGGGCACAAGGCAAAGTTCTAGAATAATGAGAATACTCTTCCGCTATATAAATGCCCTGAACAATGCTTGATGGAGCAAATGAATGAATGATTTTATTTAATTTATTTATTCCGGATATTTCTATAGCGCCTCTTGAAGTCAACTACTACTCAGAGGTGCTCCCGACTACAGCATTTGATACTGTGCCGCAATTTTCACGCCGAAGCGCCGCAAGCAATTGCGAGTGAAGGACTTGCCCAAGGTCCGTACACAGCGGCTAGAGTGGGATTCGAACCTGCAACCCTCAGGTCACAAGGCGCCGAACTTACGACTGAGCCACCACGCCCCACAATGATGTTTCAATGCCTTCAAGAGGTTCTTAATTGGCAACATATGAATGTCTATGCCTGCCTCTTCAGGTGGTACTGGAGACAGCGGGTTCGTCTGACTGCATATGGGCGCAATGCGGGTGATGTACCGGTCGACCTCTACAAGCAGCAGATGCTCTTTCCAGAATTCCGATTTTGGGAACACGTCAGGGAAAACGAACAGGTCAACAGTCAAAACGCCGACGTCCCAGAAGAACTGAGGCCGCGCGTTCTACCGGTTCTTGCACTCAATGAAGTGTTCATTGGGGAGTGTCTCTCGGCCAGGTCAGCTGATGCTACATAATCTTTTGTTTCATTACACTGAGACTTTTCCTCTGTAGACTGTTTTTGTGTTGTTATCTCAGATTTCCCTCTTGGTTTTCAACCAGACTTGCGCTGCTATTTGGCATACACACTGATTTAGCTTCATAACAACCATTCACTGATGCAGGATGGTTTAAGCAGTATTACCGTGAGACTATAGAAGTTCTTGGACTAGATTAAATTGCGAGTTGATTGGTGACGTTTCCAGTTGTTTGAACATTATTGCTTACTGGTGTATATGGACTTTATGTTTGTGATGCACTCTAACACCATTTAGGTTGAAGGCCTGTTGCAGTGTTCATATAGAGGTGTGTGTAAGCGGAATAGTCTTTTAAATCCTGGTATGGTGATCACTGCCAGTAATTTCGTGGGTGTACAGTAAAACTATTTTACTCAGACCAGTTAAAACTTCTGTCAATTTTGTTCAGTCAGTTTATGGGCATTTTTTCTGTTGCAAGCTTCAAATTTTGGCTTTTGGTTTTGGTTATTCTTATGGCGTTCTTTTAATCTAATCGAATCTAATGACTTCTGCGATGCAGTATCATAATGCACAAGGGATCAATCTATGATTGTTTCAAGGCCGAGTCAAAAATCATAACCGATTGAAGTTTTGTCAAAAGTCAATTAGCAGGGAACCATAATCTAGCTACAGTGGGTAAGCAAGTCAAACCCGATATATTTTTAGTAGTTTTAGCTATTGTGAGAGTATCCTTTTATGAGCTGTGAATAGTTTTGTCGTTTTGTAGGGTGTCCTTTTACGAGTTGTCAGTCGATGGATGTCCACGACTGAAGCAGAAGAGTTCTGGGCTGACTGTCTGTTCAGGAACCGGTTCAACATCCTGGTACTTCAACATGAGCAACGTTACCAATATGACGGCTCGTGAAATCCTCCGAATCGGTTTGTACACTGTATGAGCTATCGGGTCTTTTCTCAAATGGGATTCAAACATTTGCAAAGGAAAATTAGACAGGAACATTGCAGATGCTTCAGGTAGCCGAGGATTTGTATAGCGCCTGCCAAGATCCCACACATCTACAGGTACAGAGTCTTTTATCAAATTCTTACTTGACAGCCACCTAATGGAAGACTTGATCATCAACTGTCTTTGGTGTGGGTAAGCATTGTGCTAAGTAATTACCATTTGCCCTACAGGTCAAGTTGTGTAATATAGTCACTTCTATAGTGCTATTATCGAAATGCACAGTGTTAGTTGATGATGTTCAGCTTCTCTAATGTACCATGACCTTGACTACAGTTTCACTTAAGGTGATCATTGACTGATGCCTTGTGCATTATTTAAATGGCACTAAAGAAGTCATTAGATTAGATTAGATTGGATGATCATTTCAAGTGAGCTCATAGTCAGAATTTTAATCCATCCAGGGAGAAGTCCAGTGGAAAAACAATAGGTCAGGGAAACCAGAAGTCTGGTTACGTGGGTAAGTTGAAGTTGAAAACTGACGAGTCTTACGTTTACGCCTGAATGACATGGAACTGATACAACGTACAAAACAGTGAATTTATAAGCTTCAGACCATCTGAGAGATTTTAAAAGTCTAATATTATATAACACATGTAGACTTTCTTAGAAGGAGGCAGTACTTATATAAACGTCTCTGCATGACATTGGTTGTAGCCCAGAAGCAGCGCGGCTGTACCAATGCTCAGTTCCAGGATGAAGAGGTTCTTCAGAAGGTCGTCAATGAGTTCAACAGTGCTCTTGTCTTCAGTCCTTCTGAACTTAAGATGGCCTACTCAATTCGTGATCCACTAAGCGCAGGTGATGCACTACTCCTCGGGCTAGCTCTGGGAAGGATGTTGTGCCATTTGTTTGGAATTTGTATGATGCCTTTTAAGTACTCCTCTTTGGTGCCAGGAAATGATGATATAACAAATAGAAGGTGCATCTCTTACAGTGTATGTATGTATGTGTGTGTGTATATATATATATATATATATATATATATATATATATATATATATATATATATATATATATATATATATATATATATATATATATATATATATTATATATATGTATGTATGCACGTATGTTTCTAGAAACGTAATATAGCACTTTTTATGTACCTCACTAAAGCATCTGTGCTCACCTAAATTATGTTAAAGCTGATTAAGAATAACAAACTTCACTTACAAGCAAATAAAGTTGAGATACTTGGAAATTCAGGACTTCAGGCTCTCGCTCACAAAGAGCTCGGCCAATGGAGTTTCGTACAGAGTTGACAGCCGATACCTCGGTGAGCATTCGTGGTCCAAGACACACTGGAGCTGCGGAAGTTCGGATTTAGTTTGTTCGATATGCACTTTGTTGCACAGCATTCAGTGGTTGACGATTGTAGTTTGGTATTCCTAAGTGATGACTGATATTGACTTAAATACTGGCTCACTGATTGACTGTTGGCTGATTGACTGTATGAGTTGATGTATTGCGTTAGTCTTTATTTTCCATTTATTAATGTGATAAATACTAATTGAAGTTCAGATGGCAGTAAGAATGACTATTGCCTGGCCATCAGCCTTTGTATGCCAAGGCCAAGGTAATGAAGTTGCTAACACTTCATTCCTCATGTCCACCTCTTACGGTGACTTTAAGAAGTTTTACAGATTGATTTTCCTTTTGTTTAATAAACTATATTATTTATTTTTCATTTCTTGGAGTCTTCCATTTGTTTGATTAGTTATGTATTTATTTTTAGGAGTCTTTCAGGTGACGGAGCCAAGAGGATTTTGCAATAGGTGAGTTAGGTTTTTAATTTATATTATGGATTCTGTTGTGACATAATGTAGCTGTAGTAGTCAGTCATTGCTCCTTATTCTGTGAGTTGTAGTGCTGTAACTGCTGTTTTGATCAAACCAAACAGCATCACTTGCCTCGTTTGCTTGACGCATCTTTTAGGCTGTGAGTTGAAGCATTAAGTAAGACTTCACCTTTTCATCGCATTCTGTGTTGCTTCGAAGAACTGAATTTGTACCAGCATCGGTTATAATTTATTGTAGCATAATGTAACTCGAGATTTATAATAGCTCAAGTAATTAGCCATGTTAATTCATAGTTACTTAATTTTTTAATTTGTTAGCGATACACACAAATGAAGATTTTGTGAGCCTGCCAATCAATGTTTGATTCTGTGTCCGTCATCAGTTAGGAATTTAGTCATCTATATTTACCGTAGTAGAGTATGGTGGAACTGGGCTCTTGTGTCTTCATTTGTCTGTATCACTTCTTTAAATAGAACAATTCTCACATGTTTTTTGTCATTCAGCTTATCAGATGCCAATGCACGTTTTATACAAATTTGTTTAAATAACTTTGGTCATGAGAATTTTGGTAAATTTGTGTATGTCAAATGTCAGCGTATTATTTATTACACAAATAGTTTTTGTAATGAGGATTTGTATTGGGTCACACATGTGAGACACCTAAACATTTATTTTTTAACAGATATATTCAAATAATTTTGATAATATCAGGATATTAAAAATATTTGTGCATGTATGTGAGATACCAATGAATTGATCTGTAAATATTTGTTTGTTATTTTTTATTGTCAGGATTTGGATAAAGTCACGAATGTGGGATGCTTATGCAGTTGTTGACGGAAGTGTCAGTTTCAAATTCAACGATGGTGCTGCCCTTGAACTTGACATGCATGAGGAAGATGCCCTGCGTTGCGTCAAAATGTTCTGACCACCAGTGTCGGGCAACTGACAGTACCTGAACGTACTGACAGTTTCAACATGTAGTGACAAATGTCAGTTCAATGTCAAGCTGCACCAAATGGGCCTTACAGCGTAATTAATTTAAGAGCGGAAGGCTAATTTGACCTTGGCATGCTTGAACTGTAGGTACCTATATAATGATATAGATGTAGAACAATTAGGAAATTCAAGAGTGATTCTTCGGTGGTGTGAGCTGTTTGATGCTCTCCATTCGGATCCGTTGCTCTGATGGTTTGGGGATTCTTCTGTGGCAGTTCAGTGTAAGGTAATGTAATTAGTAGAATGCTGGCAGTTGTAGATAAGACAAATGGAGCTTGGTTAGTACTTGGATGGATGACTGTCTTTGGAATTCCAGACCCCTGCGGCTCCCACTCTCCATCCTTGCCTGATGAGTAATGCAAGTTGGGAGGTAAGAAGGTGTAAAAAGGTAAAAAAAATAGGGTTGCTGTCGTTGTATCTGTTCTTCAGCTGGACAAGATCCGCTGGCATTTGGACCATAGTTCTAACCAGTTTCCACTGAGGCATTTAATGAAGTATGGTTCCTCTACCTTTACACTTCTGAGGAGTTTCTGTAGCGGCGAGTAAACAACTTGTTACCTGTATCTTTCTTTTTGCTCAGTTGTTACATTCGTGTATCAGAATGTTATAATTTTACATTTATGTCGTGTATCTTAAAGAGAAAATTCCTCAGAGGTGTGCCTGACCTAACAACATGAAACCTCAATGAACGGGATGGTTTTCTGCTGCTGAAATGAAGGTAGGAATGGGGCTGAAGCACAAAAACAGCAACAGGTGTTAGCCACCTGTAGAAAGTTTCCGTACAGGTGACATGGCTGACGTGCAACACACTGAGAGTCAAACTGCAGACAGGTAAAGGCCAATGCATTATCAATCTGCCTTCGTGACACCCAGTGGCCAAGCAGTCGGCTGCTCACCCCAATATTATGTGCTGTGGGAGACGAAACTTTACTTGGCTACCAATTCGAGTTATGGAGTTGTAATTTATTACTGATAGTGATTTGTAATGTTGATAAATGTCGGATGTATCTGTGTAATGGGATGTGCACATATCAAAGTACAAACTCTTATCTGCTTCACTCGTTTGAAATAAGTCTTAAATTGCAAGAATCAGATGAATTGCGAAGGTAAAATATTGTACGTTGTTGAGATGTCAATGTTCCCAGCATGCAGAGACATTGTCATGTTCTTGGCACATTTTCACATGTTAATGTTCTTGGCATTTGTTGATGTTATATGTTAAGTAAATCTTGTTATAAAATGCAGAGACTTTCGATAAAGTTCGTTTTTTTGCATGCAAGAATTTTATGTGAATGTCATTTTGTGGTTGCTGATCTACGACTTTCTGTAAGTAGTGACTTGCACGGATGTTTGATCTTATCTTTCGGATCTTATGTGTATATTGGTTCTGGCAAGTTTAACTTCAACTTATGGGAAGTTTTTAACATCTTTTGTTTGGACATTTTTGAGAACAAGATTGTGGACGCCAACCTCGCAGGGCGGAAGTCTTACATCCAGCAAGTTCCCAATCACTTTCCAGTTTTGTTTGGACATTGTTTGCATCTTGATTTCTGATTTGACAGTTTTAATTCAGACATTTCCATTTCCAGTTTTACATATGACTTGCAGCTGTTCCTGTTCAAGCTTCACTTCGACCATTCACTACTTTGTACGCTGGAACCTTGTTATAACATCGTGCGGCAGGATCAGTTATTTGGAACTGTGTTCGGTCTGTATACCAACTATTGCAGGTTCATGATTTGCTGAGGGGCCTCTGTGTAACAGTCTAATGTAATCTAATCTGACTTCTATAGCACCGCTATCACAATGTCTGAGACATCAACCAATGTGAAAGTGATTTCAAGTGAAATTGCACCCAAAATCATGATCAACTGGAGAAGCCATGTTAAAATGTCCCAGATCTGAACAACTAGAAGACAGGCTGTGGTGTAAAAGGCAAGTGGAAAGAGAAGAGAGAAGGAATGATGTCACGAATTCAAGAACAAGAGCTGACAAAACAAATTGAACTGAGCTGCGAATTCCAAAGCTTGGACCAGTGACCGAGAAAATCGGAGCTGAAGACTGTTTGGGTGCAGAGTCAGAGTTGCAGCGTCCGTTGATAAGTACAATAGCTATTGTGATAATGTGTCGTAGATAGATTGGCTGGTTAAAATGTAGTAGCTGCAAGAAAGATTTTAAATGGATTCTTTTCTCAATGGACAGCCAGTGTAATGTCAGAATGCAATATGGGTATAATATGCTAATAGTATAGTATCTCTGTTATGGCTCTCAAGTGAGTAGTTTGTGCAGATCCCCTTTAGCAATACCAACGAGAAGCGAGTTAACCAGTTGTTCGTGCATGTTTGTTGTGTGCCCCAGATTCAGAATGACTGTAATAAAAAAAACACATATACTGTTGGAAGCCATCTCAAACACTATGATAATGATGTGTGTTCGAGCGAAGTTGTTATCTAAAGGTCGATTAAATTTGGATCCCAACCATATCGTATCAGAATTCAGTTTATCGTGATACGCGTTATAAGGAAGTTCCAGTGAAATCAGGTTTTCTCACTTGTGTGTCTCAAGAAATTTTGATACTCGGCTTTTGTTCATGTGGGGTTTTTACAAATCCGAGCAACTGTAAATAAAGCTGAAAGAGAACTTGAAATTTGTTTGAGTAAAATTGTTCAACAACCGGCTGTAACTAACAAAATAGTATAAAAAAACTTATCAGGTTACAAAAGCCAGTTGAAACAGCCAGTCTTAAAAGGTGTATTTCTGTTTACCAAATGAAACTGTTGTGATTTCAAACTCTCCAATTACCAACTGTAGTATCCAAAAAAGTTGTATGTCAGAAAGCAGAGTTTACAAAATGCAATTTTAGCAACTATTGTAAAACTTGCAGTGTCGTAGTTCACAATCTCGATTACATAATCGATTTCAACAGCCCAACATAAGAGGCTGATTGTTATAGTTTACAATTTCTGATTATGAACTGTAACAGCTACCTGTTAATAAAATACAC
This sequence comes from Allolobophora icterica, assembly GCA_963556255.1. NCBI lineage: Eukaryota > Metazoa > Annelida > Clitellata > Crassiclitellata > Lumbricidae > Allolobophora > Allolobophora icterica. The sequence goes on from OY744605.1 coordinate 70,315,925, forward strand.
GTAGCTAACATCAGAGGTTGTTAAGAAACAACATACAGTTAATTGTAAACATTTTCTTTATAATCTTGCAGTTCACTATGGGTATGACTTTGCACGAACCCATTTACACTTCATTTGTTTTCCTAACATAATAATATGCAGACACAAGTAAACAGCATCACACAACTGTTAAGAAATGATAACATTCTACAGCCCAAGCATTCAGAATATGCTGATGTAATATTGTATTGTACTGTATTGTATTTAAACATTTATAAAGCGCCTCTAGTAGGGTGAACCGTTCAGAAGCGCTCTCAGTGCGCAAGGCCACAAGAAAAGAAATAAGTTTTGAGAAAGCAAAAGAAGACGACATATATAACATTTATTTATGTAGTGCCTTCTAAAAACCTGTGAAAGTCAACAAATATGATTTGACCAATTAACGAAGAGAGAGATTAGTTTTCCATACATTTTAGTACATGCTCGCCATTAAAGTGTTAATAACATTTCTGCTATCAGTAAATAATATTGAACCGTAATCGTAATCTCCAAACTGCTAACATGCCACAAAAGGCCAAGCGCAGGGCACCAGCCTATTCACAATGGCGTACGTTAACAGCATTTAACATTTAACGACAAGAGTGTACTAAAAGTGACTGGAAAACAAATGCAGCTCGTCGTTAAAGTGTTAAATGGAAAATGACTTGTAGTCAGTGTTTTGCCAAGTGACTAAGCATTTCCAAGGACTAAAAATGAAAATATCACCTATGTTGTCACTACAAGAGTTGCCTGGACAAACAGATACTTCTTGCACATATATACAGCTTATTATAATTGTATGTAAACTTGTCATATCTAAGAGCATAAATTGTTTTTTTTCTCACATAATCAGATGTAATAATCAAAGATAAACCTAGTCATAAATAAGTAGCCTCATTCTACTACACTGATTACACACACTCAAACCTCCTTACAACACAACCTTTGGAAGCTATATCAATTACTACATTTTAACAAGGTTGTATTAATTATGATAAGACCCCAATCTGAAACTATATATCAAAATTCATATTATAATAAATGAACGAATATGAGATTTATGTTCTAGAGGTCAATACTTGAATTAGGGGTATGGTCAGTCGTTAAGGAGATGGACACCCAAAGGTAGAAGCTAAGTGACCAATGGATTCAAGAAATAGAAAGTTTTAAGTTGCCAATTGAAGGATGAGATATAAGTAAAGACAGTGAGTGGGTGAGCTAAAAGCATGTGCACCAATAGCCTTACCAACAGAAGGTGACATAGCTTCAAAAGATCACTGGATCGTGTGATACAGGCAGGGAGGTGATAGTATTTGTGGATCGGAGGCAAGCAGGTTATATATGTGTTATAAGAAGGTTCTGTGCTGAATACAACTTCCATAACATGAGAAAATGAATTGCAATCAATCACTCTGTACAGGGTGAGAATTATTGGGGGTTCAACCCCCTAGTCTTTCTTAGGACCCCGCAGTTCAGTCTTTATTGCACACCCCAACTCCACATGAATCAAAGTCTAACCCCCCAGTCTTTTTTCTACAATTCCCATACTGACTCTGTAAAAGAGTTGACAGACAGTCTTACTTAACATGATCAAAATGCTTCAGCATCCATGACAAGAAATTTACTGCCTTGGAGAAAATAGTTGTTGAACCAAAAACCATACAATCTTTTGGCTTCAATTAAAATTTTTTTACCCAAAACCAAAACAATCTGTTGGTTCAAAGTACATTATTGCACCCAAAACAATTTGTTGGTTCAAAGAAGAAAATTTGTCCAAAACAAAGCAGTTTGTGGGAGCAAAGTAAATAGAGGTTTGGCCCAAACAAGAAGCATTTGGCTTTTCCTTTTGAAAACAAGGACCCCAAAGGTGAAAATGCAAATCAGATGAAGAAGCCAGTCAAGAAAAGAAAAGATTCAATTACAGATACACTGTTATTTCCAAATAACTGACCCATACTCCTACAATGGCCAACATGACCTCACAAAACGTACAAGTATTCCATTGCTGAAAATCGTTATATTTCCAAAAAACAAACATCTACAATATACAACTATGTTAATATTGCTTGTTTATATATTCAGTGGGTACTTATGTAAAAATTTATAACTATAATAAGAATCTCATGTCAAAATTATATGGCTAATAAATAATTATTAAAATGTATTAAATATTAACAGTAACAGATTTAGACTCGGGGAACTACAGTTCTCTTTTATTTTCATATAACATGGATTTCAGTGCTTGTATCATTGCCTGTATTTCAATAAAATTGTTTGATTGCATTAAATGATAAAGTTTTGAAAATTTAAAAATAGAATAAAAATCTCCTGTCATAATTACAGATATTGTAAACTTACCATCAAAGTTATTTTATTGTTTCAAAAGAAAACTTGATTAAGAATCTCATGTACATACATTATGAATGTTCATTACGAATCTTTCTCTTAAATTAAAAAAAATTTCATGTATGACATTTGCTGCAAAATAATATTTAGCTTGCATCAAAGATCACCTGATTGCAATACATGTATAATAAACATTATTAGATTTAATGCTGTTAAACAATGTACGTTAATGACATTGTACAGTATTGTTTTGACACCTTTAAACTGTATCTTTTGAACTCTGTAAATTATTTTGTTTTTACTGTATTGTATATAATTTTGAAATGTCGTCAACGGCCTATGATGTCACATGGCGACGTTAAACTTTGGAATAAAAATATCTACAATTTAATTATCAGTAATTAAAATCACCTTAATTAATAAGTTTACAAAATAGACAAGGATTACAATGCTAGATAACAAAGAATACGTAAAACAAAGAAGCTACATCGTAGTAATTACAAAATTTTAATGTACTATAATATAATTAGTTAACTGAACCACTTCAGATCATGTACTTTACATGTGTAAATACTTCACAAATACACCAAGAAATGATAAATCCAGAAAATAGCTGGTGTGCTCCTATCACTACTACTAGGCAACATATTATGATTTGTTTTACAGAGACCATTCTGTATATATACATCTTTGGATCCACTTCACACGAACCCCTTCATCCAATCAATTTGCCATTATCGTAATTAAGTACATTGTCTTTAACTTGTACTTCTGGCTAGCACAGAAGTCCACAATGGAGACCTGGCACATATTCAAACGGGTAGTAGCGGTGAATTCATCACCCGATGAATGTACACACACATACAAGGTTCCCTATAAAAGACTGCTCTGCCAGTGGCACCAAAAAAATGGTTCAAAATAAGAACTCTGGCCCAAAATAAAACAGGTTGTTGGTTGAAGGTAAAATACTTGTGGTTTATGCAAAAGATGTTGGTTCAAAGTGAAACAGGTTGATCTCCAAGCAAAACAATTCGTTGCTTCATATTAAACAATTTTTGGCCAATGCAAAACAGTTTGTTGGTTTTAGCCACTCACATGCAAAGCTGTTGAGACTGACTGGCCGCAAAAAGTCGCTGCTTTTGAGAATTCGTTCCTGTGGGTCGACCTGGGTCAAATCAACGTTAAATGTTTTGTGAACTGCTGTTGAACAGAATCGTAAATTACCCCACATAGTCATGTTCGATGATCACGCGCAGATCGCTGAAGAGTTGATCGAATTTAGGTCGATCTGCTGTCTCCTGGGAGGAAAGAAAAACATGCTATGACATTTGAATCGGATCTTTCAATAAACTATTTCATTTGTGTTTGTGTAGTTATGCAGTAGTGAGGCCCTGTCAGATCGGGTAAAATTCAAGAGCATATTGCAATATTTCATTTGATTCATTCCAGAAATTTAAAAACGCCTCTTCAAAATACTATTTGAATTCGAAACCCATCATGTGAAATCAACAGAGATCAGATTGCACATAACCTTCGAGGGCATCATCTTGCATGCATTTACGTACAAGCTATTAAAACTCTGGGGTAACTCAGGACAGTAATCTGAAATTTGATCACACATACCAAAACTTATCAAATCTTGTTTCTATCATATCAGGGCAAAATACAATACAATACAATAGAACTGTATTTTGATATTGCCCTCCTTACAGAGTTCAGAAGTGCACACGACCATAAAACAGAACATCGATGGCGCATCGGTCGCTACGCAGTGGCTTGAGGTATATTCGAACCTTCGACCCTCTGGTTACAAGGCACCGAACATACCACTACACCACCGCGTCCCCTGTCACATAAGGTCAGCTCTCACTAAAGACATGTCACAAACTCCAGCATACTCGCTTGCCTGCTCTCCACTCAATTATGCCAACTCAGTTTCTACAAGTATCCCAAATCTTGAACTCAACAGGCTTCAATGAATCCAAAATTCTCTGGCTCACATCAAGCTGCATGCATCTTCCTGTACAAACTCCTTACCCAATTTGGTCAATGGTATTGGCTTCCTATAGAATTTAGAATAAGATTTAAACTGGCTTGTCTGTCTAATAAAATCCTTACGAGCACTCCTACCTACATTCAACAACTAGTCTCTCCTTACATATCATTTTATGTAAACGTGTCTCAGATTCACATTTCTGTATGACTCTGAACATGCTAAATTGAGCATATTATAATAATAATACTACAAAGACACTTAATATAGTGCCTCTTTGGTATATCTCAAGAGTGCTGCAACATCAGCACCTCTCAAATCAAACAAGAGGTTTCAAGTGTACTTACAAACTGCCAACAGGAAACCATGATTGTGTAGACTTGTTCAGGACATCTTTCCGGACGCTCGAGGTGCTGCTGTGTCTCACACACCATCTGGTAGACTTCCTGATTCTGCCGTGTCTTTCCATATGGTAAGTCACCGCAAGTGAACACTTCCCACATCAACACACCTGGTTCAAAATACGTCCTCTACTGTAATTTCTTTCATTTATTCACATTGAACATTTGTGTCGCGCCTCTTCTAGAAGAACTACTCAGAGGTGCTCCCGACTCCAGCACGGCTGAATACAGCGGTATTAAGGTGAGAAAAGAACATGGAAGAAAAGGTTCTGGGGAGCAAGCGGAGCGATAAGGGAAGGCTATTCCAGGTTAATTAAATTAATTGTTATATATATATATATATATATATATAGAGAGAGAGAGAGAGAGAGAGAGAGAGAGAGAGAGAGAGACAGAGACAGAGACAGAGACAGAGACAGAGACAGAGACATAGAGAGTGAGAGAGCACAGTTGTTAGGGCAGGAATGAGCAGGTATAATTGCTGTACAATGAGAAAACATTAGCAGAAAAGCTTATAAGGTTTTGAGTGTAACTACTGTTCAAACTGGACATGCTTGTCAGTTATGTGTGACCTATTGTGCCAGTCTGCGGACTAGTTTTGTTACTCTACCTATGTACACAACTGTTTTGGTTCTTTATTAGACGTCTTCTCAGACACACATTTGGTTACTCTTTTATCAATTTTCCAGTTTTTTGGTTCGCTGTTGACCTTGGATGACATTGGGTTGTTCTGAGTGTCATTACATTTACTAACAGCACAGGAAATAGGCCTATTTTTTTATCATAGACTGGTGTCTTGATAGACACCTCTAGACAACACCTTGTAGCTCTATATATGAATGCCTAGTAACTTTACTGTACAATACTTACCAAAGGCCCAGACATCTGATTGGGCGCTGAACAGGTTGTGGGTGAGGACTTCTGGTGCAGACCATCGGACTGGAAACTTTGTTCCGGTTGAACAGGTATATTCGTTGTCCAATACATGTCTGTAAATAAGTCTCCAGCTGTCAATCGCCTGAACTTTCACTTCATGATAAATTTAATATAATAAACATTTTTGCAATCACTTCTTCACTCGGCTATTTTGAACAAACTGCCCAAAACTTTTCATCAGTTTGTTCATCCCTTCATGCCACACCACCAGGTGCACACTCAGTCATTCATCCTTTAGTGATCGGTAACTGAGTAACAATACAAATTGGGAGGTTAAAGAGGTATCCAGTTGCTGGCTTGCTGTTGTCCTGTGAATAATCTTGCAACCCAGGACTGCAATTCTCAGGTAAAGTAGTGTTACCTTACACTGAGAAGTGCCCAGCCTTGGTAACAGCAGATTACATATCTACAAGAAATGTCGCAATTCCCATCTTATCCTCTCACTCTACACCAAACTCCAGCAGCCTGTCTTCCGGCCTCAGAGGTTCTCATGGAGCTCAACTAGTTTTGTCCAATGGACTGTGGTTATGGAACGCGGTTTTGCTTAAAACTGACCATCAACTGATGTTTTGTCATTAAAATTTCCGGTTTTCATCAGCACGTACAAAAGCTAAGTGGTGAGAACCAGCTTATTTACAGGGGCATAGAATGGATACATTATGTGTCTGAATGTATTATACATATATATATGTTACATGTTACTGGTTCTGTCAAAAGATTGTGGTTTTGGAATGTGTAGAACCAAACACTGACTGATACCTAGTGTATTACAATAACAATGCCTTAAAAGTATCCAGCTCAGATTGTTTTTACATCAAATTAGTGCCATCCCACCTTGCCAGTCCGAAGTCGGCTACTTTGACAACATTGTTCTCTCCGACAAGGCAGTTGCGAGTGGCAAGATCTCGATGGATGAATCTGTTCTCTTCGAGATATCCCATCGCCGCACAGACCTGCATACACATGTCGACAAGCTGGTCCAGGCGACCAATTAATCGGTGCTTTTGTCGTTTGAGAAATCCCAAAAGGGCACCTAATTTTAAACAAATTATCAATAAATTAGGCTATCTGCTTGGCTAATATACCTTCTGGGGAAAATCTCCTTACGCTTGCCATTAACTACAACCTTTTCCAGCTCTCACATTATTGAGGAGATGGTGTTGGCATTATGTTGTCCTTTTCTATACATACTAAACGAACCATTGAACACAAGTCCAAGGCTATTGTTATATCGATAACATGTACATCTGCGTTTGGTTCCTTATCCCTGTACACAAAAATAATTGATTCTTCTAATATTCGTCAGATGGCACTGACGTTATGTTGCGCTGTCAACATGTATGGACCATGCACACATGCATCTAAGGCTATTCTTATATAGATTTATCACAATTGTTTTTATAATTATGGGCAATTTACATGACGATTTACACAGCCTTTAGAAACCACACAGTTCTGGCACTGTGAAAGTGCTGGACGAGGCAACAGCATTGAATAATATTATTATTACTTCATTTCTTGTTATTATTGAAACTGTGATCCTACCGTGTTTCATGTATTCCGTAACAATAAGAGTCGGTTTCTTAATGGTACAAACACCATAAAGTTTTACCAAGTTCTTGTGCTGCAATTTTCTAAAATATAACCACAACAAAAACATTTCCTAAGAGAAATTTTAATAAGTATACTATACATGAAATTTTAATACATGCAATTAGTATACTATTTCTTTCTACAGTGTATACATTATATATTGCTTGGATTAAATGGGTCTGATTTGAATGGACTGTGGGTTCGATTAGGTTTGATTAGAATGTTTTAGCGTATTTCTGGTAGGAAATGACTAACATCATGACTTTGGCTTCATCTATGAAGTCCTCTTCTGACATCGTTCCATCCTTCATGATTTTGACGGCTACTTCCAGCTTTCCATTGTAGATGCCACGCGACACCGTCTGACAAAACACGAACAGGCTACACTCTTGAAAGTACATGATGTCCAGAATGTTCTAATGCACTTAAACACCTGGTAAAAAAGAGTCAATAATATAAATCTACATTCATAGTTTATATTAGACTTATCTCCAGTTAGCCTATACACATAACACAAAAGTCGAGTATGCCACATGCATTATTTGTTAGGACTTGGGAGTAGTGAAAATAATTACGTAATAATATCATTAGTATGCAATTATGAATGATCCCTTTACACTGATATCATATTATGATTTTAAAGGGACTATTCATAAACTACAGATATTACTTATAATAAAGAAGTGAGTAAAGAAATGTTTAGTTCAATTTAAATTTAAAAAATTTGTGTTCAACCTATTTTAGTTTACTTAAGGGTTCCTTTTCGTTCTGCACCCAGTGCAATATAGGCCTATATCTCCTAAATTCAGACACTGAGCTTTAACAAGTTTCTACTGTAAATGTATATATAAATACACACACATATGATACATCACCTTGATCAGACATCTACACTATTCAAAGTCTCTAGTATGGTTACTAAACAGTTTATAGCATCGCTTGAAGGAAAGGTTAATTCTTACAGCAATGCAATAATAGCTTTAGAATAGATTGAATTTGAATTAATATGCAGGGCGATCAGAAAATTCTGTTTCCTTACACCAAACTGTCCGGCTCCAAGTGTCTCCTTAATCTCAAGATCATCAGGATCGATCTCCTTCGTACCTGACAACATTAACTCATCAAATGCATTCCAATCTAGTCCCAGCTGATTTAATCCAACCCATTCACAACATGTTAATCTAATCCAATCCAACCCATTCACATCATGCTAATCTAATCCTATCCAACCCATTCACATCATGTTAATCTAATCCAATCCAACCCATTCACATCATGCTAATCTAATCCTATCCAACCCATTCACATCATGTTAATCTAATCCTATCCAACCCATTCACATCATGTTAATCTAATCCTATCCAACCCATTCACATCATGTTAATCTAATCCTATCCAACCCATTAACATCATGTTAATCTAATCCTATCCAACCCATTCACATCATGCTAATCTAATCCTATCCAACCCATTCACATCATGTTAATCTAATCCTATCCAACCCATTCACAACATGTTGATCTAACCCAATCCAACCCATTCACATCATGTTAATCTGATCCAACCCATTCACATCATGTTAATCTAATCCTATCCAACCCATTCACATCATGTTAATCTAATCCTATCCAACCCATTCACATCATGCTAATCTAATCCTATCCAACCCATTCACATCATGTTAATCTAATCCTATCCAACCCATTCACAACATGTTGATCTAACCCAATCCAACCCATTCACATCATGTTAATCTGATCCAACCCATTCACATCATGTTAATCTAATCCTATCCAACCCATTAACATCATGTTAATCTAATCCTATCCAACCCATTCACATCATGCTAATCTAATCCTATCCAACCCATTCACATCATGTTAATCTAATCCTATCCAACCCATTCACAACATGTTGATCTAACCCAATCCAACCCATTCACATCATGTTAATCTGATCCAACCCATTCACATCATGTTAATCTAATCCTATCCAACCCATTCACATCATGTTAATCTAATCCTATCCAACCCATTCACATCATGTTAATCTAATCCTATCCAACCCATTCACATCATGTTAATCTAATCCTATCCAACCCATTCACATCATGTTAATCTAATCCAATCCAACCCATTCACATCATGTTAATCTAATCCAACCCATTCACATCATGTTAATCTAATCCAATCCAACCCATTCACATCATGCTAATCTAATTATATCCAACATATTCACATCATGTTAATCTAATCCAATCCAACCCATTCACATCATGTTAATCTAATTATATCCAACCCATTCACATGTTAATCTAATCCAATCCAACCCATTCACATCATGCTAATCTAATCCAATCCAACCCATTCACATCATGCTAATCTAATTATATCCAACCCATTCACATCATGTTAATCTAATCCAACCCATTCACATCATGTTAATCTAATCCAATCCAACCCATTCACATCATGCTAATCTAATTATATCCAACCCATTCACATCATGTTAATCTAATCCAATCCAACCCATTCACATCATGTTAATCTAATTATATCCAACCCATTCACATGTTAATCTAATCCAATCCAACCCATTCACATCATGCTAATCTAATCCAATCCAACCCATTCACATCATGTTAATCTAATTATATCCAACCCATTCACATGTTAATCTAATCCAATCCAACCCATTCACATCATGTTAATCTAATCCAATCCAACCCATTCACATCATGCTAATCTAATTATATCCAACCCATTCACATCATGTTAATCTAATCCAATCCAACCCATTCACATCATGTTAATCTAATTATATCCAACCCATTCACATGTTAATCTAATCCAATCCAACCCATTCACATCATGCTAATCTAATCCAATCCAACCCATTCACATCATGTTAATCTAATCCAACCCATTCACATCATGTAAATCTAATCCTATCCAACCCATTCACATCATGTTAATCTAATCCAATCCAACCCATTCACATCATGTTAATCTAATCCAATCCAACCCATTCACATCATGCTAATCTAATCCTATCCAACCCATTCACATCATGTTAATCTAATCCTATCCAACCCATTCACAACATGTTAATCTAATCCTATCCAACCCATTCACATCATGTTAATCTGATCCAACCCATTCACATCATGTTAATCTAATCCTATCCAACCCATTCACATCATGCTAATCTAATCCTATCCAACCCATTCACATCATGTTAATCTAATCCTATCCAACCCATTCACAACATGTTAATCTAATCCTATCCAACCCATTCACATCATGTTAATCTGATCCAACCCATTCACATCATGTTAATCTAATCCTATCCAACCCATTCACATCATGTTAATCTAATCCAATCCAACCCATTCACATCATGTTAATCTAATCCAATCCAACCCATTCACATCATGTTAATCTAATCCAATCCAACCCATTCACATCATGCTAATCTAATCCTATCCAACCCATTCACATCATGTTAATCTAATCAAATCCAACCCATTCACATCATGTTAATCTAATCCTATCCAACCCATTCACATCATGTTAATCTAATCCAATCCAACCCATTCACATCATGTTAATCTAATCCAATCCAACCCATTCACATCATGCTAATCTAATCCTATCCAACCCATTCACATCATGTTAATCTAATCCAATCCAACCCATTCACATCATGCTAATCTAATCCTATCCAACCCATTCACATCATGTTAATCTAATCCTATCCAACCCATTCACATCATGTTAATCTAATCCAATCCAACCCATTCACATCATGTTAATCTAATCCAATCCAACCCATTCACATCATGTTAATCTAATCCTATCCAACCCATTCACATCATGTTAATCTGATCCAACCCATTCACATCATGTTAATCTAATCCTATCCAACCCATTCACATCATGTTAATCTAATCCTATCCAACCCATTCACATCATGTTAATCTAATCCAATCCAACCCATTCACATCATGTTAATCTAATCCTATCCAACCCATTCACATCATGTTAATCTAATCCTATCCAACCCATTCACATCATGTTAATCTAATCCTATCCAACCCATTCACATCATGCTAATCTAATCCTATCCAACCCATTCACATCATGTTAATCTAATCCTATCCAACCCATTCACATGTTAATCTAATCCTATCCAACCCATTCACATCATGTTAATCTAATCCTATCCAACCCATTCACATCATGTTAATCTAATCCTATCCAACCCATTCACATCATGTTAATCTAATCCTATCCAACCCATTCACAACATGTTAATCTAATCATATCCAACCCATTCACATCATGTTAATCTAATCCTATCCATTAATTGGGATTAGGATTAGATTAACATGATGTGAATGGGTTGGATAGGATTAGATTAACATGATGTGAATGGGTTGGATAGGATTCACATCATGCTAATCTAATCCTATCCAACCCATTCACATCATGTTAATCTAATCCAACCCATTCACATCATGTAAATCTAATCCTATCCAACCCATTCACATCATGTTAATCTAATCCAATCCAACCCATTCACATCATGTTAATCTAATCCAATCCAACCCATTCACATCATGCTAATCTAATCCTATCCAACCCATTCACATCATGTTAATCTAATCCTATCCAACCCATTCACAACATGTTAATCTAATCCTATCCAACCCATTCACATCATGTTAATCTGATCCAACCCATTCACATCATGTTAATCTAATCCTATCCAACCCATTCACATCATGCTAATCTAATCCTATCCAACCCATTCACATCATGTTAATCTAATCCTATCCAACCCATTCACAACATGTTAATCTAATCCTATCCAACCCATTCACATCATGTTAATCTGATCCAACCCATTCACATCATGTTAATCTAATCCTATCCAACCCATTCACATCATGTTAATCTAATCCAATCCAACCCATTCACATCATGTTAATCTAATCCAATCCAACCCATTCACATCATGTTAATCTAATCCAATCCAACCCATTCACATCATGCTAATCTAATCCTATCCAACCCATTCACATCATGTTAATCTAATCAAATCCAACCCATTCACATCATGTTAATCTAATCCTATCCAACCCATTCACATCATGTTAATCTAATCCAATCCAACCCATTCACATCATGTTAATCTAATCCAATCCAACCCATTCACATCATGCTAATCTAATCCTATCCAACCCATTCACATCATGTTAATCTAATCCAATCCAACCCATTCACATCATGCTAATCTAATCCTATCCAACCCATTCACATCATGTTAATCTAATCCTATCCAACCCATTCACATCATGTTAATCTAATCCAATCCAACCCATTCACATCATGTTAACCTAATCCAATCCAACCCATTCACATCATGTTAATCTAATCCTATCCAACCCATTCACATCATGTTAATCTGATCCAACCCATTCACATCATGTTAATCTAATCCTATCCAACCCATTCACATCATGTTAATCTAATCCTATCCAACCCATTCACATCATGTTAATCTAATCCTATCCAACCCATTCACATCATGTTAATCTAATCCAATCCAACCCATTCACATCATGTTAATCTAATCCTATCCAACCCATTCACATCATGTTAATCTAATCCTATCCAACCCATTCACATCATGTTAATCTGATCCAACCCATTCACATCATGTTAATCTAATCCTATCCAACCCATTCACATCATGTTAATCTAATCCTATCCAACCCATTCACATCATGTTAATCTAATCCTATCCAACCCATTCACATCATGTTAATCTAATCCAATCCAACCCATTCACATCATGTTAATCTAATCCTATCCAACCCATTCACATCATGTTAATCTAATCCTATCCAACCCATTCACATCATGTTAATCTAATCCTATCCAACCCATTCACATCATGCTAATCTAATCCTATCCAACCCATTCACATCATGTTAATCTAATCCTATCCAACCCATTCACATGTTAATCTAATCCTATCCAACCCATTCACATCATGTTAATCTAATCCTATCCAACCCATTCACATCATGTTAATCTGATCCAACCCATTCACATCATGTTAATCTAATCCTATCCAATCCATTCACATCATGTTAATCTAATCCTATCCAATCCATTCACATCATGTTAATCTAATTATATCCAACCCATTCACATCATGCTAATCTAATCCTATCCAACCCATTCACATTATATTAATCTAATCCTATCCAACCCATTCACATCATGTTAATCTAATCCTATCCAACCCATTCACATCATGCTAATCTAATCCTATCCAACCCATTCACATCATGTTAATCTAATCCTATCAACTCTACCCATTCTCATCTAATCAATGCCAATCCGAAATATATAATCCAATCCATACTATGTAATCTCATCTAATCTTTTTTAAGGTCTAATCCAACCATTTTCGATATAATCTATTCTAACTCAGTCCAAGAAGAGTTATCCAGGATAATCTAACCCAATCTGACTGATCAACTCCAATCCAAACTATCTAATCCAAAGTTATTTAGTCCAATGAATTTCAATCCAATCTAATCTTACGCACCTAATCCAGTTACTCAATGGCATCCACAGAAAGGCCATCTGATTTTTTCCTGATTGACAATAGCCGTGTAGCAAGGCCGTAGCTAGGGGGGTGTTTTTGGTGTTTAAACACCCCCCGAAATTAAATATTGTAAAAATGAAATAATGCATTTACTAACTACAAACCCCTTGGTCTGTTGACTCGGCTGCATGTCGGCTTGCTCAAGGATGAGAAAACACCCCCCGAAACAGAAAACACCCCCCGAAACAAATCCTGGCTACGGCCCTGCCGTGTAGTACAACATTTTTTTCTTGTAAACTGAGTGTCTGCCTCACAATACTGAAAGACTCTTTAATTACTTAATCTGATCTCATTCATCTAAAGCGCAAGTGTACACTTGACTAATACACACCAAGAAGAGGTGCTGGCTTCTTCTGGTCGCAGGGCGGAGCACGAAGTCGAACGACTAAGCCTACAGAAATTTCATCATTCAAATTAAAATACTCAAGATTTGATTTAATCTGATTGTTTTCTAAGGTTTTCCATCAGTTCAGTTCTATGGCTCAGTTCTGCACTTCAGATTCAATACCTTAGGTATATAAATAAAGTTTTAATCACTGAAATAAAAATCTTCAGTTAAGTTAAAGTTCGAAAGCACAGATCTGCTCCTCAGATCCGATGTTTCAAATAAATAAATAACTCAGAAGAATTTCTGTAGGTCCTGGTGGATTATTTCTACCTCAAACAAGAAAAACCAAATTCATAAACCGAAGCAAATTGGTACAAACCAGCACAATTGTGTTTGTGATAGTGAATCAGTTGTGGAATTGTGGAGAACGTGTGTTTATCAGCCACGAACAGGAGTCCCTCTTTCGTCTGCTTGATGTGGTAGTGCTTTGTATGTCCCTCAGATGAACTAAAAAGAAACGAAAACAAATCTGAAGACTCTGATAACAGTTTCCATGAATCCAAGTTCTGGGCTACTATACTACATGCTGTCCAGGAAATATGAACCCCAGCAACATAAACTACATTAACTAAAGCATATTTAAAAAATTTGAATCCCGTTATGTCAATCGGTGATGGGCTGACACGCATTCCACGTCATTGCCCCAAGGAATGGAACCAGCCACCAATGTTTCTCCAATGCTCAAACTCGCCTTCTTCCTTCAAGAAACACCTCAAAACTGACCATTTCTCATAGCTTTATTTCCTGGTTTTTTGGCTATAAAGCTACATTTCACCTGGTAGCTGACTAACCATGCTTTGGATTCGCATTTTACTAGCCCAACATCCTGCAATTACCATTCAGCACTTCAATGCCATTGCGTTCAGCGGCACTTTTGCTCAGTCAGAACTTGATAAATTATAGCTGCTCCAGACATATTTTTGTAAAATCCAAATATTATTGTAAGAATCTTAGGTGAAGAAAATAACAAGCTTTTGAAAGTTTAAATTTACCTATTTATCTATCCTCTATCTGAAAAACTGTTTAAGCAAACGTTTTGCACTTAGAGTTAGTGAAAATGACTAAGTAACAAGGAGACAATTTAAAGAAACCGTTCACAAACCATAAAATTTACTGAGATGATAATGATATTATTATTCTCTGCAAAGGTCAGCCTGTCCATAACACAGACTTAAACATTAAACGAATATATGGACTGACCCTGGTGGACAGACGTAGATGGACAGAGTGTAGACTCCTCTCTGAGACGAATCACGAACCATGAAACAGCCTTCGCTGCCGTCCTTCTCTAGAATTGTCTCTCCCTCGAGTCGAGAAATACCCTTGTAGTACCAGCTGCACAAAATTACAACCACTGTCACGCAGATATACATAAACATGCTGTTACATGGGTATACAAGAAGGCAGATTAATGCGTTTACTTTAAGCCTCTGGTTTGAATTCTTTGCCTACTCTAATCTTAGCACTTTTATAGCATTATTATCATAATATACAAGACATCAAATCAATGGTCATTTAAAATTGTATTGTATTGTATTCGGATATTTGTAAAGCGCTTCTAGCAGGAGGGCCATTCAGAAGCGCTCCCAGTGCGAGAGACCCCGAGAGACTAATCTGTAGTCGAGAATCATAATCTGTTGGAGAAGTCCTGTTGAAAAATCTAAATGGTCAGGCAATCCAAAGTCATTCATTCATTTGGGCACTTATATAGCGCGTCTTCAAGGTGACTACTCAGAGGCGCTCCCGACTCCAGCACGAAGTCAGGCTACAGAGTCTGACAAGTGGAAACAGATAAGTCTTAAGGCTCTAATGATTATAGTTTAAAACGGTGTAATAGATGAACAATTATCTTAACTTGCTATTAATTACATGAACAGTTCATTAATTACTTTTTTCAAATGAATAAATCACTGTTAGGAACTAACTCGTATTGTTGAAAATCATCTTCGTCCCCAACTAACTGCACATACGAAGACGGAATGAGACCAGTTTTCCTATGAACCAGAAAGAACAGATTATAAACAGATTCTTAATTTAATCTACGGTAAATACAGGTCAAATTAGACCATCAAGTGACTAATTGATGACTATATCATTAACTATTCAATTGATGACTGATTGACTGGCTTATTGAACATGACTGACTAAATAGCAACTTGATGAATGATTGACTGGCTGATTTATAGTTGGCTGGTTGTAGGATTGACTGAATATTTTATTGGTTCATTGGCATTATATATTATCCGACTGCCTAATTGCATTAAACCGAATCTGCATTAGGGCATAACCGGAAATTGCCTCGGACACTTGCCTCGGCCGGAAGTCTCGTTTCCGGAACTATTCGCCTCAGCAAATACTGTAGACGCAAATAGTTGCAAGAATTTTTTCTTTAATAACTTATTCAATAAACTTACGTATATGAAATTATAAATGTTCAGCCTTAAAACAAGTAGACAATCATTGAATTCGATTCCATTCTCTTGAAATTATGTCAATTTATTGAATTTAATGCAATTTTAGAAAACTTCACAACTGCACAGAAATAACTAAAATTCAAAATGTATCAGTCAGTTATTACAGGTACACAAATTATTTCAATAATTTTTTATTACATGAAAATGTGAAGCTTCGCATATGGAACAAATGGTACCCGGTTCATTTCCGGATTCGGCAAATAGTACATCCAAATACTCGGATTCGGTACTCGGTGGCAAATGTCTACCCGGTTGATCCCTAATCTGCATTATAACAATGTGCACTACAAGGAATATTCAGCATTGCAATTATTCAGTTTGCATACTGGTAGCATTTTCACCTACTTTTGTCTGTTTCTTGCTCTTAGCCACTGGTCCGGTTTAAACTCTTCCAGAAGATCATACTCTTCACCCTGAATTAATCGAAGAACAAAAATTAAAGAAAAGAAAATTGTATTCACGACATTCTGTCTGCCTATCTGCACGATCTCTGGATCTGGGTTTACAACTATATATATATATATATATTCGTTTATTGAAAAAAACTGGATGGCAAACCGCACCCAGGAACATTAACACGGGAATCATAGCGAAAAATAATATGGATAGCTAAAGCAGTAATGTAATGTTAGTTGAATGATATAATATTAGTTATATAATATTAATTAACATCCTAACATTGGTCAATACATAGAAACATCTTAACATTAGTTAGCTGTGGCTATGTTTGTGGAAACTAGCGAATAAGGAATACCTGCCTTAATGATTTAGATTTCGATTAAGTGACTAAATAATTTTGTTCCCACAGCTTAACTTTTAGGGCAGTGAAGAATGAAAGCCCATGGTTAGAATTACGATGCCTCATGGATCTCTGAAGACAACAGGCTAGAGGTTAGCATGGACTGTTGACCCAGAAAGTAAATCTGCATTTTTGCATCTGACAAGTGTATGTGCAATAACAAGACGTTGGGATTTAAACGGTATTCCAAGATTTGGTCCACTTGCATTCCTAGTGAACTTAAGTTGAAAACGAACACTGACCATATGCTATCAGTGGGAAGATTGGGAGGCAACAGAGGATTGCCCACCCACCCTCATATGCTGAGGCTAAGAAAGTGAAGTCGCCAACACTTAACGCTCATGATTGCCTCTCACAGTGGACTTAAAAGATCTTTATCAAGCTTCACCTAGCGTCTGATAGTTGCAGGAGTTACACAGATATTGTGATATTAGGTCATAAACATATCTTTTTAATTAAAGTGGGTCTTGCACAGTTGACAGACAATTTCAAAATTTCAAGAATATCATGTTTACCTTGATCAAATTTAATTCTGTTTTCTCACATGCTTCATAATTGTACAGAGCCAAGATCTTCTTAGTTTCACCATTTTCAACCACTTTTCCTGGTTTCTATAAAGAGTAAATATATTGTGATCACATCTTACAGAATAATTTTCAAGTTTCTACTAAAGTTACAACATATACATGGCAGGAATTTTTAAAATAACACAGCTAGATAAAAAAAGCAACAACACCAGTAGTGAAAAACCAGCAATAATACCAGTAGCAAAACTAGAAATACCAGTAGTGAAAACACCAGCAGCAATAACACCAGAAGCAATAACACCAGAAGCAATAACACCAGCAGCAATAACACCAGCAGCAATGACACCAGAAGCAAAACACCAGAAGCAATGACATCAGATGCAATAACACCAGCAGCAATAACACCAGCAGCAATAACACCAGACGCAAAAACACAAGAAGCAATAACACCAGAAGCAATAACACCAGACGCAATAACACCAGCAGCAATAACACCAGAAGCAATAACACCAGCAGCAATAATACCAGCACTGTCCAGCAGCAATAACACCAGAAGCAATAACGCCAGTCGCAAAAACTAGCAGTAACACTCCTAGCAAGATCTCCAGCAAAAAACAAACTAATCCACTCAAATGACTTATTTAGCTCCATTATTATAATGTAAAAGGCAACAAAAATGGTAGCTTCATGCAAAACGGTAGTCAGTCATAGTCCACTAGAAAATCCTGGTCAAAGTTCAATAAGTTAAACGAAAGAGACATCAAGCTCTTGAGGGTAAGCAAGCTGAAACAGACGAGGTTTAAGTTTCATTTTTAATGACATTAGAGAAATGCCACAATACATAAACTGGGAAGTGAATTCCAAAGCTTAGAACCAGACACAAAGAATGCCTGGGAGCCAAACACTGTTTTAGTGCAATGTACAGCAAAAGTCAGGGTATTCATATTTGATTTGCAACATTTGCTGGCATGGGGCTGAACAAGGAGTGCAGAACTGATTTAGTGCAATGCTTGTAAACTATGAGACAGTTTAAAACTGAATTATTTGCCAGTGCAATGCAAAAAAGTGTAAACAGTGTAATATTGGTGTACCAGTAATATGTCGACAGAGGTTTTTGTAATGGTTCTTTCCCAATACTTTTGAAACATTTTAGTTTTTACAAATCGCTTTTGGCAATCCCAATCCATCAGGGCAGAGAAACATTGTGTTACTGTTAATAGTTTTATCGTACGTTTTTGCTAGTCACACTATAAACACCCCTAACAAAATTTATATAGTAATCCCGTAAGACCGTCTGAACATTGGTAAATGTAAATACCTCTGAACGCAGGGTTCTTGTGTTGTTGTTGTTCTGAGTATTGTTAGCAGCTAAAAAGTATAAATCTTTCATGTTAAATGATGATAATGATCATTATGATGATGATGATGATTATAATAATGATCATCAGGTTGATGGAGAGATAATATAAATGAAAACTTAAAATAAATAACAATACTGATGATAACTATAATAATGATCACAATATTAATACAATAAAAATTAATAAATAATACTGTCTTCAGTGGAAATTTTGGTCTGCCATAACTTGATGAGATGTAGCCATTCCCATGATTTTTTCGTTTCTCTCTGGAAACTTTTTTAGAGTCCTAAGGGATCATATCCACTCGGGTTGAAAGAAAATATGGTGCATTCTGGGGTATGTTCAAGAAGAACATCCTCAAAGATTGGCCATTACAGAGCTGCTCTCTCTCTCTCTCTCTCTCTCTCTCTCTCTCTCTCTCTCTCTCTCTCTCTCTCTCTCTCTCTCTCTCTCTCTCTCTCTCTCTCTCTCTCTCTCTCTCTTATTACAAAGTATAGTTTCCTTCTACTTCAATACTTCCTCAAATAATATTCCTTCGGTTTTCCTAAATATCCTTCATAACAAATGTAATAGTAATTAATACAATGAAACATGAAATATTGTGAAACATAATTCTAAACATCAAGGAATTTAAGATTTGTCCTCACATCGACCGTTGTCTGAAGCAGATTTCCCTCCAGATGGGGAGCTGACGGGTTGACAGCCAGGGGAGCGCTTGCTGATAACATCACAGCAACTGAACTTACCCTCACGGTGCAACCAGACACCCGGGTGATATAACCGGGCAAACATTGCCCCGCAGTTTAGGCTGGCTGCAGTCACAGAAACAAAATAGGTCAGCAATCAGGAAGTATGTACGAGTGTGTGTTGATGTACATATGTATATATATATGTAATTATTATATATATATATATGTATATATATATATATATATATATATATATATATATATATATATATATATATATATATATATATGGACGTGTACATGCACCGGGGCCTGGCCGTTGAGTCATTTAGCTAAGAATTTAGTTAAGAGACTGAACTTAATTAAGAAAAACCAGCCATGGACTTGGAAATTGTAATACGATGTATGGGTGACCCCGCTCAGCGGGATTACATCCCTTTGGGGCTACCCTTTGCAACCTGTAACCAGTATTAACATGCTGTATTTATAACCGAGAAGATCTATTTCTTCATATGGCTTTTTGTGTGCTAAATTGGAAACTTTGTTACTTTCATGGTTTTTCTGGTTGCAATAAAGACTTTTTGATTTGATTTGATTTGACTTATGTACTGATAATTTATACAGCGCCTTGACAAATTAAGGCCTTCACAGTCTACAGAACATTCTACCTTTTAATGGAAGTCTTAGACGACATACATACCCAATAGGGATTGACCGGAAACCGTTTCGGATACTCGGTTCGGCCGGAAATCCCGTTTCCGGAAGTATTCGCCTCGGCAAATATTGTAGACGCAAATAGTTGCAAGAAATTTGTTTCTTTCAGAATTTATTTAATAAACTTACGTATATAAAATTATTAATGTTCAGCCTTAAAACAATTAAACATCCATTGAATTCAATTCCATTCTCTTGAAATGTATTAACTATTAACTGATCCGAAAATGGCGTCGCATATTGTAGCGCTAATCTAGGGCTAGCTTAAGCTACAACAACATGAAAATTTGAAAATGTGAACTCTGAAGCTTCGCATATGGAACAAATGGTACTGGTTCGTTTCCGGTTCGTTTCCGGCAAATAGTTCATCAAAATACTCGGTTCCGGTTTCCCGTGGAAAATCTCTTTCCGGTCAATCCCTAATACCCAATACTATAATAATATGTATGTGTTTGAGTCACAATGGTCTACAGGACTTGTGTGACCATTTTCTGACAATCTATAATTTGGGGACACCTAAGAGCGAAAGGCTCAGTTTGGGCAATGGTTCTCCTAGCCTCCTCCATGTAGATCTGCCTAAGAACATGAGAATCAAGGACAGAGATAAAACAGGTCATCAATGAGGAAGAAGATCAATTGCATGAAATCCAATGGCACATATAGGCAGTGATGTAGTACTCGAGTCTGGCCAAGGACTCGAGACCGATTTTCTGTAGACTCGGACTGTCATGACTCGAAGTCGAGCCCCTGGGTTCGAATCTGACTCGCTGACTCGGTTCCCGAGTCACAATTTCTGGGCGGAACAGGCAATGACAGGTATTGCCCCGACTGTACTTAGTGACAGTTACAGAATTAGCTGTTCCTGCCATGAGTGCACCTTCTAAACGTGTGTTTAACAGTGGAAGAATTTCTGTGCATCCTCATCGTGCCAGATTATCGAGCAAAACTTTATCTAATTTAGTGTTTTTAACATGCATTTTGGATAAATTACATTAGCAATGCTTTCTGCATAAATTAAACAGTGTTATTTTTTCTGTGCCATTGAATTACAATCAATTGCATGTTTCAGTGTATTTTGATGTTGATAGATTTGGACTTGGACTCGACCTTCAGTGACTCGGACTCGAACACTTCTGTTCTCAGACTCAACTCAGACTCGGCTTAGAGGGACTTGACTTGGACTCGGCTTAGGTGGACTCGACAACATCACTGCACACATGTAACACGTATGCACTATATAACTGTTACGCGCTAATGTGCTATATAACTTGAAGTAATGCACTATACAACTGTGTCATATATAATCACATACAGAATTTGGACATTGGGCTGTGGTGGACTATGCTGAACTGTCAAGAATCCCATAGTCCAGTTAACCGCTAGACTAAAATTCATCCTGTTCAAAAGATGAAACAACCTTCTCGTATAGCGTCAATCCAACTTTTCTGCTGCTGTGGATGAATAGCAATGATGTAGAGTGGCAGAGTTTCCTGCGTCTGGAGGTCTTGATAAACAACCTAAAAACAATCAACAGTACTTTCAGATAACTGAAGTAAGTAAGAATAAGCACTACAGTGCCTTTCAAGTACCTCAAAAAAGCGCTACCTACGTGGCCTTGGTGGTGCTAAAAGTTCAGCAAAAACAAACATTCATCAGTAGGTGAACAGCACGTAGTACCTTTGACTTGAACTATTAAAAACGGTCGATACAAACATACACACATACCGGTATGCCTAAAAATATTTATTTATTTACAGTTATATGTAATTCATAGTGGGTATGCAACAGTGTAGTGGTTGGTGTTGAGGTCATAGGCTCAAATCTATGAAAAAGCAGAAAGATATTTAAAAATTCCAGTTCCATTAGCGCTACATTGTGAACACATATAACAAGGATGTCTTCTAATGTGGTTCTGCACCTGTATCAAGTATGGTATCCACATCTCCAATTGTATTATAATTATCAGAATTTGCATCATAGTGAAGTAAGACATAAGAAGCCTTGACATCAGTGTGATTCTCGTTAACGTTAACGATAACGAAAATGTTCGTTAACGAACAAAAAATGATTTCGTTAACGATAACTATAACTATAACTAAAAAATATCATTAACTATAACTGTAACTATAACGAAAATAACACTAACGAAAATTCATTGCTATTTTCGTTAATGAGATAAAAAGTGTAATATTGTTAAACACGAGAACGTGAAAATACGCTACAACAGCTTATGTTCGCCAGTATTTTGGATTGTGAATTAACCCAGTAGTTGTGGCTCATTCATCGGTATTTATAGTCTAAATAAGGCCTATAGATATCGATGCGCTCATTTTATTAAATGTAATTATTGTGTAAACGCTTCTATAGCGATTGAAACCCAAGTTGACTATAGCGCAAATTCGCAAAATAAATTAGTAGTCATAATTAATCTTGTAGTAAAAATGTCTCTAAAGATCTTTCAATTGTTTTAAATTATCTTGTTTATTGTTCCCAGATAAAATGAGAAAATGTGCTGCATATTCTCTTTGCGAATATCCTGGGTTCTTTTGAAAAATCAAATAGGCCCCTATTTCAAGTTTCTTTTTGATGGAAAGATGATTTTTTCTTTCAGTTGTTAATATTAAAGAGTGAGAAACTTGTTTTGATTTTAAATAAAAAAGTGATTATGTTGATGTTCAAATTATAAATGTTCGTAATAAAAATCAAATTGAATAGCCTACACATTTAAAAGAAAACGAGAATGTATTTTTGAATGGAAAAATCCATTAACTATCTGTGACAGACAATGATTCCACATGTACTGTAGCCATTAAGAATCAATTCAAATCTGAATAATAATATTTTTTTCTCGGCAATTTCAGTGTTTTGCATTTGTTAGAGTGATAGAAATTTTCTGGGGTGGGGTAATCCTTCTAATGCTTGTGTCATTTTCTTTGACATAATTTTGTTAGGGGGTCCTTGAATGTTTGACAGTTGTTGACAAAGGGAGGAGATCAAAAACTGCTTATAATTTTCTGAGATAATTAATCGATGACCCCATAGGGACCAGGTGGAGCGCCATTGGAGACAGTTGTAACTATATGTACTAACTAAAATTAACTAAAATAAAAGTCCAGTAACTATAACTAAAAAATAATACTAACTATAACTGTAACTATAACTAAAATGAAAAATCACTAACTATAACTGTAACTATAACTAAAATAAAATCTGTAAGGAGAATCACACTGCTTGACATATCAACAATAACTACTCACTCTATTAAGGCAAGAACATAAATTACAGCAATATAAAAAATCTATTAAAATAAGAAATTAATAGTAACAATAAATTTAAAAAAAACAATCAACAAATGTCTTTAGAATGTACATATGCTACGGAGCTCCTCACCTGGAAAGCATTTGCTTTTCCAAGGGCCTCTGTGTCCACCTCTTCCACAGCGACAATCATGTTCAGTTGAACTTGGCCCTTGATTTTCCCAATTTTCTGCAAAACAGTAATAGCTGGATATGAATGTTTTGACAAAAATCCTCCCTGGCACACAACACTTATCCACTCTAGATTTCTGCAGTAAGAAAGAAATAAGCACAAGAGGTCCTGATAAACAATCTAAAAAACAAACAGGTACCTCGACTGGCTCTGTTCATCAGTTTGTGATTTTGGTTTTGCTTCTTCAAACAGTGGTACGCATACCATTAGTGGTATGCCAGGTGTTGCAAAGTGGTACGTGAAAAATTCAAAGAGATTACATTCTTAAAAGTATATATTAATTTTTTAATTTGTCTACCTACGGTCCTACGCTAAGTGCCTGGGACTTCACGCTTGCCTGTTGCTTTTGATCTGAACTTTGCTGGTGGTAGCCAACATTCGATTTTTACCTGGTGGTACAATAAAAAGAAAGTTTGAAAACTGCTGGCTTAGAAGCGCTCGGTGGTGCCTTCTACATTACGATAGCAACACTATAAAGTTTAAGATTAAGTTGGATTAGATTTCATCCTTTAAATTTCAAAATAATAAAACATGCCAAAATCTAACATAATTTAATCTAATGATATCTATAGCACCGTTATCCCAATCGACAAGGCATCAGAAAACAGTTGCTTCAAGTCAAGCTGCAGTAAAGAAATGTAACGAGTTGGAGAAGTCCAGGTGACATCCAATAGTTCAGGGCAAGCTGAAATCAGGCTACAGTGAGTAAGTATGTTGACAAAATCCTATGCTGCATTTGGAGGCACCTTTCTTGATCCTCGTGGGAATGAGGTCTGACTTTCATGAAATAAATTTCTACCTCAAACTTAGTTTTTTACTTCTTGAGTGATCTACCTACCTTGGGTATAAAATACTAATAAAGAAGCCAACCATCCCTACCAATGTCCAGCAAGTACAATTCAGCACACTCCAATGCCATTGCATTCCATTGCACTTCAGTTCTGCCAGAACTTGATAATGTTTACTGTTCCAATTCAGTTTCTATTAAGTCTAAACTAGTTTTTAAAAGCCTGAAGCATCACTTGTACTTTGGGCATCAAATGAAACAAATACTACTAACAGAACTTTATATCCCCAAGTATTCGTCTATCTTCAGGTTTCTGGGGTTTCATGGGTCTTTAAAAACTCATCAGCAGTGCTCTCGACCAAGTAGGGAACCCACGATCAAACAGAACAGATATTAAGTGCATGTGGAACAAGGAAGGTGACAGATTGATTAGTTCAAGTGCTCCGGATTTTAAAAAGATTATTCCAGGATACAGGACCACTGTGCTGGGTAGTGGACGACCCAGCTCCAGGGATGACAAGGATACTATGTGCAGCCGATCGGAGGGAGCTCCGACCAGGAATAGATGAGGCAAAGATATACAGGGATCTGAGAAAGAATGGGGCAGTTCCCACCCTGCAATTTCGCATGAAAGTACGAATCTTATATTCAATGTGTTGAGGTATAGGTAACCAGTGCACAGTGTCCCATAATTATGTAGGAGGAGACAGGGCAACATTTTTGTATGCCGCCGATCGGACGAGCAGATGCATCAAGATAATGGCTGTCAGAAATACCATTTTCATAGAGGTGACTAACTATTTGAAGCCTTGGATATCATGATTATGGTGACACGTAAGTTTAAAGATTAGATTGGGATTAGATTAGATCATGTTACACTAACTGTCAGATTCCCATCATAGTAACTCAGACTTGTTAACGTAAGCTTAAACCAGCGACTTTTGTAATTCTCCTTCTTTATCGTTCCTTTCATCTGCGATCTCTTGCACATAAATTCCGCTTTTAGTTCAGTGGCCATTGTTTGTTTCTTTCTTATTGTAAGATTGTCTTCACATGAGTCTTCTTCCTGAAAATACAGGTAAGTTACAGTAAAGCATGATAAGATAAAGATACAGAAATGTTAGATACTGCAAGGTAAATTATGGTAAGATAAGGATAGGGTAAGGTAAGGTATATAGGGTAATGGTAAGGAAAGGTAAGTTAGAGTAAGGTAAGGTAATGTAAATAAATAAGTATATTATATTACATGCCTCATCAACATTAGGCTGCATAGGTTGGCCTTGAAGAAATAAAATTATAACAACAGTCGACAATTAAGTATACAATCTTTCTTTATAGTGTATACCTGACAATATGCAACACTGCACCGTTATCCAAATACTACACACACAAGCAATGGATACAAGTTACATCGAACCATGCGCAGAGGTTTCCTTCTGCCCTCCATCCCAAGTTTGGATAACATGATTGATGCTGCAGATGCTGGCTTATTTAAAAGAATCTGTTGCCAGCCTTACCATGTCCTTCGTGGTATTTTTCCTCCCCCACGACTTAATAACTACGACTTAAGGACAAGAACTCACAATTTTACTCTTCCAGCTAAAGATAAATGTAATTTTATTCCTCGTGTTTTGTTCAAAGATGCTTATTAATTAACACATCCCTTTATTCTCCATTCTATTATTATCATGCTTCTGTAATCTGTAATCTGTTGCATTATTGTCAACTGGATTTGTTGAATTAAACGAATATTGATTGATTGATTGGTCTCTACAATGTATCACACAAAAGTCAAATGGCACTAAAAACTGTCACAATTATCAGAGGCGTCTATCTCCCCCCTCCCGCCGAAAAGTCATTGGAGCAACTTCCCATCCCCTCCATCCCTCCCCGTTAATAATGGCACACACGCACACTGACCGCCCCCCCCCCCAATTCTTGGAAGGGGCATTTGCTCCAAGGTTCCATAGTGTAGATGCCCCTGCACATTATTAATATTTGATAAGTAAGCAGCATCAGCAATGGAATCATTATCATCATCCGCGTTGTCGTCAACGTTGCGTAGTCATCATTTATGTGCACAACTGGATATTTTTGCAGCGCCTTTTGCTAACCTCTCAAAGACGCATCATTTCAAGCGATGTCGCTTCACACGCCCGCTTACTTTATAATTTTAAACTAACTTTTGCAATAAATTAAGTGCCGAAACTTGCCTTAAACTGTGAAATTTCAGCCTTCCATTCAACAGGAAATTAGTTCCTAATCGGTAGCCTACTTCCTACTTGTCCCTGTCTCTACAACGAACGCCGTTATAGCTAACGCTGTCTGATTTCAAAGTCCTTAACAGACATGAAACAAGCTCACTCGCTCACACTTTCGCCTTCTCTCGTGAAATTGAATCAATTAAATATATCGATTTGTAGCAAATTAAAATCGATCGTCTCGAACACCTCTCAAAAACGCATCCGCAAGTCCTCAGTTGATATTCAAATAAAGCACCAACTTCGTTTACGCCTCAGAGCTCAGCCTTTGCTTAACGAAAATTCCCAGCGCTTAAGCTACGCTATTGACAGTTTGAATAACCAGCTTCAGCCAGATGTACTTGACTTGCGTTTCGGGTGCACTCCGGTCAATAAGGAACACAAGACGAGGGCATTTAATTCATTCGGGGTGATCGATGTGCTCTGAGCAGAAACGTGAACGTATCCTAATGTATCCTTTCTCCTTCGGGCACTAAACAGGAAGTATGCATAATGTACGAAAATACCGCACTCCAAGCGCATTATGGGGCGTTGGGAGTGGGGGTTGCGTTGGAATATGGTTCGGCAAAATTCGGATACTGCAGAAAGCAGCACGTTTTTTAAATTGCAGTAGTGTGATCTGACGACAATTGACTGACTTAGTTTGAATTCTGCCATTTTCTGGGGTGAAGTTTAAGGACTCAGGCTAAAATGAATTCCAATGCGCACAAGCAGAGTTTTTAAACTTGCCGAACACTCAATGTGTCCTGCCCTCCCATGACGCCCATAAACGTTTGATAGGCTTTGTACGGGTCCCAAACGGGAATATGAGTCTCACTTGGGCCTCATATGGGCATGTGCTGACAGGATACATTTAGGCTCTAAATGTATCCGTGGGAAATGGCTCATGTGATGAAAATATGGTAGTGTGACTGTGAGCGTGGGGAGCCTTTTAGTACTACTGATCATCATTCATCAGGTAGTCAAATTGCGCCGTGTATAGCAGGCTGTCTGTTCTGTTAGTAGTTAAGATTTATCGCATAACATGTACATGTACAGCGCAGTGCGTTTGCAGGCGCTTAATTAAAGAATAAATATTATTATTATTATTATAAGTAGTCATGAAGCAGACTCTGGACGTCGCAGCTCATGTGAAAAGACCCAGACTGAATTAGTAAGGGAAAGGTTGAAGGAAAGGTATTTGCATGGTAGGTGAAATAACAAGTATGGGATTGAATGAAGCACAAAGTTTACAAAAGTCATGAAGGAGGTTTTTGAAGAAATCATACCTTAAGCAACAACCAATAAGAGGAAGCCTTAACATGGGTAACATGACAGGCTAAAAAAAGAAAGTCTAAGAACAAAGCATGGAAGAATTCTGATAAGGTAAAGGAGGAAAGAACTAATTAATGGACTGGATCATGAGATTTTAACAAAATTGAGAAACTAAGGATGAAGCATGTAAACAAAAAGAACATGTCCATTAATGCAAATAAGAAACCATCTTTAGAACAGCTTTGAACAGGAAGAAGGCAAAAGTGTTTACACCTATGCTAGAAGTTATAAGCAAGCAGAAGCGCTTTTGTGCAAGATGTCATTTTGTTTAGGTGTGTTATAAATGCCAGATTATAATTATTATTATTATTTCTTATCTTATATGATTATTTATAAAGCGCCTCTCACAGCATAGACTATTCAGAGGCGCTCCCAGCGTGTCAGCCCCGAGGGAAAAGAAAGGTCTTTAGGCAGCGGAGAGAAGAGGGCGAGATCCCAAGTAGTTTCTTGCTACGGAGAGAGGGGGGGGCAGGTCATTCCATAGGGAAGGGCCAAGGATGTTAATATAATAATAATAATAATAATAATAATAATATTATTATTATTATTATTATTATTATTATTATTATTATTATAATTATTAGAAAAGGAAAGAAAGGATAAGACCATTGAAAAGGGAAGAAGGAAATGGAATAGTTATTGTGGATGAGCTGGAAGCTCCTGCAGTACTCGGTAAATATTTAAGCTCAGCGTTTATATTTCTCTAGTTTTGTTACACTTTAGAAGAATTAGGAAACATCTCCAAGCCTAACAAAACATTTCTAGGTAGTGGTAGGAAGGAATTGTTGCAGATATTGTTTACTAAGGAAAATGTGGTGTAACAGCTGAAAAGCGAACTGACAAGAGTCCAGGTTTAGATGAACTACATGTAAATTTTGACATAAAGAACGAGGAGAAAGACATTAGCACAGATCTTCAAATGCACAATGTAGAGGGTCCAGTAGAATGGAGCTATGCGCTTCTATTGCCATTGTTTAAAAGGGAAATTGAAGCCAATCATGTAACTACATATACCTGTCAGTTTAAAAAGTGCTAAGTTCAATGTTAAGGAGAGACAATTCAATTTATTAAGGCTAACATAGTGGAGCATTTCACTGAGTTGTGACAATGACAATGACAATGACAAACTCGTTTATTGAAACCAATAATCACAATGAAAATCGCATACAATTATACTTTCGTACAAGCTGGTAACAAAAGTTTGATAAAAATTATAATAAAGGACAGTCAACATGTATTTACCAGAGGTCATTCATGTTTGACAAATCTGTTAGAATTCTTGCAGGATATCTGTTAAAGGCCAGATGAGATGTCAACCTGTGTATGTGGTTTATCTAGATTTTGCCAAGCCATTTGACAAAGTAACTGATATAAGGATGGCCAAAAAGTTGCAAGCATGCAATATTAAATGGAATAAAAGTACTAACATGGATTACAGCTGGCTATCAGACGGAAGGCAAAAGGTTGGCATATATAGGAGACATGGAGAAATACGCCCGCATTTTCTAGCCGAAGTTCAGCGGGTCAGAGTCCTAATGGGTCATCCATAAAGGACGTCCGCAACGGGGGGGGGGGGGGAGGAAAGGGGTCATCGAAATGCGGACAAATGCGGACAAGGGGAGGGAGGGTTATAACCAATGCGGACGTCCGCATCTAAACTTTAAAATTTGGTAGTTTTTAAACACCACCTTGTTTCAACCTTCCCCAAAAGACAAAAGTCAGTGAGGTGATTGCCTAAAACCTCATGCATGGTAAAACCTTTACTGCGACTTGAAAGAGGCTTTTATTACTGCACATCCTGATATTAAACCCAAACTGTCACTTGTCACTTAAGTGTGCACAGGCACTGTGGAATAATTGTAAAAATAATGATGATGACATTCAAAATTGGCTTTGGCGTGCGGACGTCCGCAAAGGGGAAGGGAGGGAGGGTACGGTCAAATGCGGACAAGGGGGGAGAGAGGGGTCCAGAGTAGGTCATATTTTGCGGACGTCCTTTATGGACGACCCCTAAGGGGAAGTGTACGAGAGTCCCAGGTAAAAGGGAGATTAAATCAGACCAAGAGAGTAACGTCAAGGTTCAGATCAGCTACCCAGATAGATCCACATAATTATGCTTGTCACAACACAGAGCTCTTGAGAACTGATTGAAGTGCGGGATTGGGTCCCCTCGTGCGTAGATCGGAACAAATCTCTGTGTGTGTAGATAGCGAAAGTAATTGAGAGATGACCATGGCTATCAGAGTGCTGTAGAGACCCCTACCGGTATCTTCCGAAGCAATATTGATCACTGTGAGGTCGGTAAGCCGTACACGGTTGTGATGGTG
Organism: Allolobophora icterica; assembly: GCA_963556255.1. Classification (NCBI taxonomy): domain Eukaryota; kingdom Metazoa; phylum Annelida; class Clitellata; order Crassiclitellata; family Lumbricidae; genus Allolobophora; species Allolobophora icterica. The sequence goes on from OY744605.1 coordinate 70,347,026, forward strand.
TGAGAAGACGCGTTGCTCAATGGACACTTGCCTAGGACTACGTCGTCGTCGTCATCATCATCATCATCATCATCATCATCATCATCATCATCATCATCATCATCATCATCATCATCATCATCATCATCATCATCATCATCATCATCATCATCATCATTATCATCATCATCATCATCATCATCATCATCATCATCATCATCATCATCATCATCATCATTCAGGACTTTCTACGGCGTAGAGATTTGTCATTATGTACTCATTGTCCGGTCTGTCCTCTGGAACCAGGGCTGTAGTGGTAAAATTTGAGGTGAGTATACGCTACCGGTGACCAGCGGCGTAAAAAAAATTTGAAGACCTTTTTTAGGAATTCGTCTAAGAAAAATTTCTGACTTTTCACAAATTCCCTTAAAATTTTATGACTTTTTACGATTTCGTCTCTGAAAAAGTTGATGACCTTTTTATTTATTTTTTATTTTTTAGTCATTCGCCCTAAAAACCTCTAAAAACCTGTCAAAACCTCTCTTTTTCCTCCAAATTTCATTACTCAGGTCTCTACAGAGGTAAGTATACGCTGTATACCCGCGTATACCCTCGTCTAGAGCGCTGAGTATACGCTCTCAAAGTTCGCTAGAGGTGAGTATATGCCAGTCTTGTTGTCAAGACCTTAAACCTCAAGACCAAGACCTTGAACCTCAAGACCAAGACCAAGACCTTGAACCTCAAGACCAAGACCAAGACCTTGAACCTCAAGACCAAGACCAAGACCTTGAACCTCGAGACCAAGACCAAGACCCAAAAAATCACAATCAGGTCAAGACTTCTAAAATTGTCAAGTCGGAATATTCCCTATTTTAATGAAAACATGAGTCTTTTATTTTATTCAAGCAAATTAACTTTGACTGCAAACTGCAGAGAAATCCGAATTTGTATTCAAAAGTCCTTCATGCAAACTATTATTCCAAATGCCTTCTGTATTTTATAAATACCAATTCGCTCAGAATTTTCTGACCAAGACGTGCCTGGTGGGCCTCATAAAAATTCCGCCATGTGAAAAAATACTTTCTACAGGTGCTGAAGTCGCTGACACACACAGAGAAGCTTTTCAAGCACTGGATGTAAATGTACAAATAGTGAGCCCTTTTGAAGGTTTATCTGATACAGAATAACTGTTGCTGCTGCCAATGGGTTTTCCTGACCAACAAGACGTATCCATCCATAGATATTGGTCGTATGATGCAAGCGGGCTTGATACAGAATTCTTGAGTTCTGTTAAATGACTGTTCATATTGACAGCCGGTCTTGGTCTTGGTCTTGCGAGACCGAGACCAAGACTTTGAACCTCAAGACCAAGACCAAGACCTTGAACCTCAAGACCAAGACCAAGACCTTGAACCTCAAGACCAAGACCAAGACTTTTAAAAACGAACTCGAGTGCACTCGAGACCAAGACCTTGGTCTCGAGGACAACAAGACTGGTATACGCTGTATACCCGCGTATACCCTCGACTACAACCCTGCCTGGAACTTAGAGAACGTTAGGTGTCCCGTAGGCCTACCAGTCTTGTTGTCAAGACCTCAAACCTCAAGACCAAGACCAAGACCTTGAACCTCAAGACCAAGACCAAGACTTTGAACCTCGAGACCAAGACCAAGACCAAGACCTTGAACCTCAGGACCAAGACCAAGACCAAGACCCAACAAATCGAAATCAGGTCAAGACTTCTAAAAATTGTAAAGTCGGAATATTCGCTATTTTAATGAAAACATGAGTCTTTTATTTTATTCAAGCAAATTAACTTTAAATGCAAACTGCAGAGAAATCCGAATTTGTATTCAAAAGTCCTTCATGCAAACTCTTATACCAAATGCCTTTTGTATTTTATAAAAACCAATTCGCTCAGAATTTGCTGACCAAGACGTGCCTGGTGGGCCTCATAAAAATTCCGCCATGTGAAAAAATACGTTCTACTGGTGCTGAAGTCGCTGACACACACAGAGTAGCTTTTCAAGCACTGGATGCAGTATGAGAATTGTAGAAAAAAGACTGGGGGGTTAGACCATGATTCATGTGGAGTTTGGGTGTGCAATGAAGACTTTACTATGGGGTCCTAAGAAAGACTAGAAGGGTTGAACCCCCCAACCCCCGACAATTCTCACCCTGACTGGATGTAAATGTACAGATAGTGAGTCCTTTTGAAATCTTCCCATGGTTGATCATACCGTCTGATGCAGAATAACTGTTGCTGCTGCCAATGGGTTTCCCTGACCAACATGACTTGTATCCATCCATAGATATTGGTCGTATGATGCAAGCAGGCTTGATACAGAATTCTTGAGTTCTGTTAAATGACTGTTCACATTAACAGCCGGTCTTGGTCTTGGTCTTGCGAGACCAAGACCAAGACTTTGAACCTCAAGACCAAGACCAAGACCTTGAACCTCAAGACCAAGACCAAGACCAAGACCTTGAACCTCAAGACCAAGACCAAGACCAAGACTTTTAAAAACGAACTCGAGTGCACTCGAGACCAAGACCTTGGTCTCGAGGACAACAAGACTGAGGCCTACTAATGGCGATAGTTCAAGAGCCACGATATGTAGAATGGTACGTCAAAGTTCAGATCAGGTGGAGAGAAAGAGAAGGGCTGTAGCTAAGAAGGCACACAAAGAGGGAAGACTGCTGCTGATAATAGAACGAACCCTGTTCTGAGAAAAGGCAATCCTCAGGACGTTGCCCAACCGGCGATCGCGGAAGACTTGAGGTAAAAAATATAATTATTTAATTAAGAAACTCGAGGAACATTAGAGCAGAAACTCTTCTATCGGTAGGGCCATCAAGAGTTGTTGACTTTTGGAATGGTTTGGATACCGGGTACTAGTAAAAAAATTTGTAGTGTCTCAGATCCTACGTCAAATCACAATAGTTCTGACGCATATTGCATGTCTTCTGAACCACTGAAAACTCCTGGTATGTTATGTCGTCATGGGCGTCGGCAGGAATTTTTCTAGCGGGGGTGCATACATTTCAAGGAGCAAAATTTTCTAACGGGCCAATTTTTTGTAGGGGGAGCAAAATGGCGTTTTTTCCTTAGAATAACTGACTTACCTATTTAATTAAGTGTTTTTCAGCATTGAAAATCGTGTTGGGACTGTTGGAATAATCATAATGAGCAAAAGATTTTGTTTGTAAAATATTTTCAAAATCCGGGGATGCCCCTTGAACCCCTCCGGACGTCCATCCATGTATGTCGTGTTCAACGAATGGTTAATTAATTGCAATCTAACCCTATAAAGATCACATTTCAATGATAATTTCGGCATTGACCCAAATCAAGCCTAAAGCGCCGATAATTACCGAGTGTGTACGTGGCACTCACAGCTGCTCTCAGCCTCACAGACTGAGAACTTATCTATGCCATACACCTGCACACACGCGCACGCGCATGTTGACACGCACCCGTGCACACATCTACATGTCCATAGGACTTACAAAAGGTTACTTCGAAAGTGACCTAACTGTCACCGAAGCCTATATTATAGGCCTAGGGCATATAGCTTTTTTCGTAAAGCCCATGGGCCTAATTAAGTCGACGCGGAATAATTAGGCCTACCAAGATCATGTAAACTTCACAACCTTAGGCCTAATTGTTGAACATTTACACAGAATCTGATGAACCTCTAGACAGTGCAATTAGTATAAGGATATATAAAAAGTGCAACGTTCCTATAGGCCTATACTTACACTTATCGTAGGCCTACTGCAACCTATTTGTTTCGTATAGGCCCTATTTAGGCTTCTAATATTTACCCCTCTCGTGTAAATCCCCTTTTAGTCCACTTCTACAGAAACGGAAGCAATAATTTGAATGTGTAACACCTTGTTACACCATTGAACACGTTGAAACCCTTCTACTAAACAGACCATTTTATGACCTAGGCATGAATGCGTGATTATTTTATTATGCATGAAATTGGACTGCATAATAAAACTGGATATTAAATATTAATAAAACTGCATATTAATATGTTCAAATACCGCTATATAGTTGCTAAATTGTTACGTTCGACGCTTCTTAGGCCTACATGTAGGCCTAGTTGTTTCTATAACTGCCTCAAAAATTCGCGACCACCTTGTTTAAGATGTAAATTGTCAGAATATGTTCGCTCAAATTAGGCTTATAAGTGTAAACAAGTTTCCTATCGTTGCGACTGAACCAGATCTGGTTCCTTCTCGGAGTTCTCCCGTTAACATCCAATGTTGGGTTTTGCGATTGCCTTATTTTCTTTAAATATTTCGTGATCATAAGTCCAAAGTTCAGTTCAGGTTCTATTACCTATCTCCTCAGAGTCCAGGGTTCAAATTCGAGAGCATCGACTTGTGAATTTGACAGTTTTTCTGAACAAATTAACCTCTAAGGAAGGTAATTTGCTGTTGCATGCTGAGGTTTTATTATTTTCGCTTTAAGGCCAACCATAGGCCTATATATACATATATATAATATATATATATATATATATATATATATATATATATATATATATATATATATATATATATATATATATATATATATATATATATATATATATATATACCGTATTCGTCTCTGAACCAATATATTGTTAAATGCGCTTGTTAAATAAGCCACTACACTGCCTTACCTTGTCTTCGCTTGTCTTGCTTTGCCTCTGCTTACCTTACATTACCTCACCATAGCTTAGCTTTCTCTGCTTTGTCTTGCAACAAATCCTATAGGCCTACTAAGCCTTAATTTACCTAACCTCACCGATTACAATTCGCCAAATGTGCAATGCAGTAAATGTAGGCTGACTTAAGATGAGGTTATGTAGCCTACATGTTCTGACAGCTGTTGTGTAGTTTCTTCTGTGAGAGGCGCCATATAAATTGATACATAGTTAGGCCCTATTAGTTACCAGTGTTGGGTAAACTCAGTAATTGAGATGGACTGTACACTTAATGCAGTAAGTGTAGAAAAAATAACCAAATCCCCCGTATTTTGGACAAGTTTACGCCAGTGCAGCGACAAGAAATGAATTAAATCAAAACTCAACTCATGCACCTCAAAATGAGTTAAAACTCAAACTCAACTCATCCTAAGTGAAATGAATTAACTCAAACTCAGTTGTTTAATGAGTTAAATCATCAACTCACACGTCTCATACTAGCACGTTCTAATCGAGCAACAATTTTTCCATCACGCCTACTTGTAACAGCAAAATATTTTCCATCAAGAATACACGGTACTTCAGCCATGTTGTTCTTAACTGTTCACAATATACAAAATATGCAGTGCTTAAACACTGTCCGCCCGCCGCTGCTGGCCGTGTTTACGACCCTCCCTGCCGTCACCCCTCACCAGTATGGAAAGCCGTCAATATAAAAAACGGCTTGTTTCAACATAATATGTGCCGCGTGCCGAATAGTGAGTTGATTTTAAAATAATTGACAGTTACAACTCAAACTCACAGAAACTATGAATTAACTCAAATTCATAACTCACACTCTTTAAGGTGAGTTAACTCAAACTCATAAATCACAGCAAGTGAGTTAATTCGTGAGTTTCAACTCATATGAGTTAACTCATACCCAACACTGTTAGTTACATACGCTACAATACCTATGATTAACAAGTATACATGTAAACTTTACTTGCGTGTTGTATTATCGAGTGTAGATAATTTATCCGGTAGACGTCGCTAGCACTCTGCGCAGCTATTTTGTAAATGTATTCGGCAGGCGTCGCGGCAGTCAAACTTTGTGAAGATATTTAAACGTCTTCACAATTCACTGCGACAAGTTTAGGACAGCAGAATGACTTAAAGTGACCTGTTGTGACAAATTGACAATATTGAGTAATTAGCATCTGAAGCGACCGCTCGCTCCAAGTACTTGTAGGCGTTAACATTTATCTATAGTTTTAAGCACCGCGTAGGCCTAATGCGAGTAGGCTTATACAGCTTTCGAGGAGCTATAAAGATTAGGCCTAGAAGCAACATTTCTAAATGCAAGAATTTCTCTAGGAGGTAAGATCAGGTAAGATGGCCGTCCAAGGCCATTGGAGCCATAAGATGTTATTTAGCGCTGGGTTTTACTGATTTTTTGCTTCGGAATATAAGGCAAAACATCAGGCTGTAGGCCTAACCTAATTTCAGTTGAGATAAGGTAGGGTAAGGTAAATTAAGGTTGTGTAGCGTGGTGTAGGGTAAGGGTAATTTGGGTAGGGCAGGGTGAAGTAGTTAAGGTAGGAACCGTAGGATAAGTAGGGTATGGTAGGGTATGTAATTAGGTTAGGTGATCAAGGGTAGGGTTGGTAGGTAGTGCAGGTAGGGTGGGTATAGGGTAGCTAATAGCTATAGCAGGGTAGATTAGGGTAGGGTAGATCAGGGTAGGGTAGACCAGGGTAGGGTAGGGTCGGGTCGTGTAAATTTAAGGAGGGTAGGGTAGGATAGGGTACGTAGGGTAGGGCAGTCTTGTTGTCAAGACCTTAAACCTCAAGACCAAGACCAAGACTTTGAACCTCAAGACCAAGACCAAGACTTTGAACCTCGAGACCAAGACCACGACTTTGAACCTCGAGACCAAGACCAAGACCAAGACTTTGAACCTCAAGACCAAGACCGAGACCAAGACCCAAAAAATCACATTCAGTTCAAAATTCTTTTCCTTAAAAAAATTGTCAAGTCGGACTACTCGTTATTTTAATGAAAACGTGAGTTTTATTTTATTTAGGCAAATTAACTTTAATTGCAGACTGCAGAGAATTCCGAATTCGTATTTACAAAAGTCCTTCATGCATAATGTTATTCCAAATGCCTTTTGTAGTTTATAACAATCAATTCACTCAGAATTTTCTGACCAAGACGTCAGTGGGCCTCATAAAAATTCCGCCATGTGAAAAAATACGTTCTACAGATGCTGAAGTCGCTGGCACACACAGTAGCTTTTCAAGCACCGGTTGTGAATGTACAAATCGTGAGCCTTTTTGAAATCCTCTCATGGTTTATCAGACCGTCTGACTTCAGAAAAAATCTCGACACGGCTTCCAAACGCAGCATAACTTACTTGCTGCTGCCGATTGGTGTTCCTGACCAACAAGACTTGCATTCGTCCGTAGGTATTTGTCGTAGGCTATGATGCAAACAGGCTTGATAATTTTTTTAATTTTTGAGTTTTGTTAAATGACTGTTCAATGCTCATGTTGACAGCCGGTCTTGGTCTTGGTCTTGCGAGACCAAGACTTTGAACCTCAAGACCAAGACCAAGACCAAGACTTTTGGTCTCAAGACCAAGATCAAGACCAAGACTTTTAAAAACGAACTCGAGTGCACTCGAGACCAAGACCTTGGTCTCGAGGACAACAAGTCTGGGGTAGGGTAAGGTTAGGTAAGGTAAGGTAAGGCAAAAGGCTGCAAAGCCCAATAAAGTAGGGTAATATACTGCCAAGTGATTGGGCAATTACTCATTTATTACCAATATTAACAAAACCAATTTTACCAATATTGCACTAGGCCTATCTAAAACAGATTCTGATTAATAGCCATTTTTAATGCTGGTGGTAAATTTCGGGAGGATCGACAGCTCGAAATCGATGCACCGTTTCTCTTACAGTTGCAATTGCAAATTCCAATATAACTACAAATGATGACGACGACGACGACGATGATGACAACGACGACGACGATGATGATGATGATGACGATGATAGTGATGATGAAGACGACGACGATTATGATAAACTCCAGCAACTTATTCCACATCCATACTACAGTTACAGCTACAGTCAGGCCCGGGTTAACCACTCAAGGGGCCCATGCTAATTACACACGGGGCCCCTTGTCCGGCTTGTCGTATTGAGTATGGAATGATTTGGGGGGGGGGGTACAATACAGACATAACTATCAACTTGTTGTAGAGGAGGGTCAATGCTGTGTGCCGTGCTGCTCGAATTAAGTCAACGCATATAGCACAACTTAACGCTTTGCATCTTGGGACTATCTAAGGTCGTTTTAAATGTTTCTTATAGTATATTAACAACGTATACAGTTAGCGTAAAATAGGCCTATAATCAAAATTCGAATCTGTTCTCTTCATTGTTAGCAGCTCAGCTCAGACATATTTGAGACTTTTAGCTGCTGCAAACTGTGTAACAATGTCACCAACTGAAAGCAAGTTAAGCACGGCACTCTCAACACTAAGAAGTTTCAATATAGTTATACGTTTGTGGGTAATTGAAGTTCGAGGTTTATCTATATAAATAAAGCGAGAATTCTGTGTGTCTGTCTGTCTCTCTGTCTGTTTGACCGGGATTTACTTCTACAATTTTGCACCTTTTCACTCGAAACCTTCACTACTGTGTCGACCTCGGCATCGGACACCCAGTGGAGGGGTTCGCGTACCCCCTTTCACCGCTAACATGGTGAAAATCCCCCCAAACTCTACCCAACCGACCGTCCCTCACGCCCCAGCTTCCACTGCAAAGCGGTTCTATTTATGGCGTGGGTATTCCCCAACGTCATTAATAATGCGCATAACGACACCGTCCCTCACGCCCCAGCTCGCCTCTTCCACTGCCAAGCGCTTCTATTTATGGCGCGGGTATTCCCCAACGTCATTAATAATGCGCATAACGACGTTGTTTACTTTCGCACAAAATTTAATTACGATCGATTCGAACTATATTCATCGTTTTACAGCAAAATTGTATGTTCAAAGACTCTGCTTTAGGCCTACTAAGGGCAGTGACGGCTAGATTGCTGGCGTTTTCTTTAACCCGCAAACGCCGGGTTCACCCTCTTCGACTGCGAAGCAGTCAGTCCACGGGAGACTGCGAAGCAGTCGTCGCCACAGGGCGACTGCGAAGCAGTCAGTCCACGGCAGAGGTCGCAAGACGCGACAAGGCGTATACAAGACTGCGAAGCAGTCTCCGCTGTACGCAAGAAGGCGTCTACAACACTACAAGACTGCGAAGCAGTCTCCGCTGTACGCCAGAAGGCGTACACAAGACTGCGAAGCAGTCTCCCCCACAGGTCGCATAAATTTCTTCCTTATTCGCTACACGGATTAAAGTTATATCTAAATTTGTTGCTTATTCGCTACAGGGATTGAAACTTATAACCCCGGGCAACGCCGGATAAACCAGCTAGTTTTTAATAAGTCCCATCTTACTGAAACAGCGTTCACCTGAACACACACACACACACACACACACACACACACACACACACACACACACACACACACACACACACACACACACACACACACACACACACACACACACACACACACACACACACACACACACACACACACACACACACACACACACACACACACACACACACACACACACACACACACACACACACACACACACACACACACACACACACACACACACACACACACACACACACACACACACACACACACACACACACACACACACACACACACACACACACACACACACACACACACACACACACACACACACACACACACACACACACACAAACACTCACACACTCACACACACGATGAGCTCGCTGCTAAAGCATACTGAGCATAGGCCTACTGGTTAATCCGGCCCTGATCTACAGTGCAGTTACAGCTGCATTGCAAAGTCAGTTACAATTACTAACTGTTTACCCATTCGTTGGAGCGCTGTTGACAAGCGCGAAATATAAAACAAGTGCAGATCTCCATTAGTGTCTGGTGTTGCCAACCACTGTGTGTGTTGGCGAGGGTCCGTGCACCTGCTACTACTTATGAAAAAAAACTTGCGATGACCTGACGGCCTTTGTTGTCGAGTGGATACTTGAACCAGACGAAGAAGAGACAAGGTCTGGTCGCTACTTCGAGTCGAGCTCTTCACTAAAACGACAATCATATCATCCAGTAAGATTACTAAGTATACAGTCGACGACTCTCTTGCAAATGAGTCCTCAGTCCAACTGGTCTCGTTTTCATGGGTAGGTAGGTAGGTAGGTAGGTAGGTAGGTAGGTAGGTAGGTAGGTAGGTAGGTAGGTAGGTAGGTAGGTAGGTAGGTAGGTAGGTAGGTAGGAAGGAAGAGAGATAGGTAGGAAGGTTTTCATAGTTTGTCTGTCTGTCTATCTGCCTCAATCTGTTGGCGATGTGTTCTGTGTCTTTTCTATCTGTACGTCTCTCTATCTCTCTGTCTGTCTGTCTCTTGTTCTGCCTCTCTGTCTGTCTGTCTGTCTGTCTGTGTCTGTCTGTCTGTATCTCCCTGCCTCCCTCCCTGCCTCCCTCCCTGCCTCCATCTCTCCCTCCCTCTACAGCACAGGCCTGCAAGAGTCTGCACGTGACCCGTCGTGGCACAGGTCTATTAATTATAGAGGCCTACTATATAGGATGCAAGGAGAGGTGTTTAAACTTAGCGGCTGCGCGCGTAGCCGTGAGCGATCTGTTGTCCCAACCGCTGGCGTTGCTAAGCAACCAAACGACGCGCGTGGTTAAGATCGAGACTTTCCAATTGATTCGGAAGTTACTAAACACCGTACTTATTCAGAAGCACGATTTCTTTGTCAGCTCATCGCTAGGCTGCAAAGAGTTCGGTACGTACCTACATGTAGTTCTCAGCTTTTATAGATATACGAAGCATAAGTAGACACTTACTTAGTTCTCAACTTTCAGATATATCCTACCTCGCACAGTATCCTATCAGCTAAAAAGGTTCCCGACGCAGGTAGGTAACTCATTCCAAGTTTAAAATTCGTAGAAATAACTAATTTCGCGATATGGTATTTGACGTATGCATAAGTAGGTCGTAATAGGTATTTAAACATACAGAGGTATACGTTATAGTAGTTCGCATACTAACATCGCGGTTGTTATAAGTTAGGGCTGACTTCACTAAGGTACGTTTTAGCTTAAAGCCGAACATTATTAGAACTTTCCACGCAGATGCTGTTTGTAATTGGCTACAATAATGAGGCACAGTTTATGTAGTCCATACAATCTACATCCACACGTCATGTGGGTTTTAGCCATATAGTCTGTAGGCAAAGGCAGTGGCGTCACGAGGGGGCGCGGGGGGGTGCGGACCGCACCGGGTGATACCCTCAGAGGGGGTGACACCCAACATGAGAAAATGTTGAAATTTTTGGAAGATGAGGAATTCCTAAAAAAAGGTCATCACTTTTTTGGGAGACGAATTCCTAAAAAAGGTCATCACTTTTTTTCAGGGTGACACCATGACTTACCGCACCGGGTGACACCAGCCCTAGTGACGCCACTGGGCAAAGGCATGTGGACGAATAATAGTTTGGCAGAGGGCGACGTTGAATGTGCTTTGACGCCAGACTTTAAATGTATTTGACCGTTCTGGCCACATTAATGTCTGGTTTTTGTACGTAACTCGTAGGGCCTTATTAACGAGCTCAGGAATATAGGGCTTAGACTTGATTAGCTATTTCATCCTCATTCTTTTCCTCTTTCTCCTCGTCATTATCTTGATCATGGAAATCATAGTGATCATCAAAATTATGATCATAATCATCACGATCTTCATCGTAAGTAGCATCGTCGTCGTCGTAGTTGTTATTATCATCATCACCTTCGTAGTAAGCATCTTCATTGTAGTGCTTGTAGTTGTTATCGTCATCATCATCGCATAATAATAGAATCATCGCCATCGCAGTCATCATTATCATCGTCGTCGTCGTCGTCGTCGTCGTCATCACCTCCATGACCTGCATATTTTCCTCATCATTGTGATCATAATGATCGAAAAGTCATTTTCGATGATTGCAGCGAAGGATCTTCTTATCTCCACTCATTTTATCGTCGTTGTAATCATCATTACAATGGTCTACAACTACACGAAACCTCGCGGTCCCATCGCCGCTATGTACGGCAGCCCAGGGCCCTGCTACGGGCTGCCGACCCTGGTGGGGCAGCCTGGCCACGACCCACGCAGCGTCCACCAGAAGGGCCCTGCCTACCCCTTCGGAATCCGCCACGGGAAGTGGTCAGAGTCGTGCAGCCCAGGACCCTGCTACCTGCCCGACCGCAAGACCTACCGAACGGGACGAGACGGTACACCCCACTACTCACTTTACAGCCGAAGCAGGGAGCACACGGGGTTCAAGACCCCTGGGCCTGGGACTTATGCCCCTGAAAGCAGCGGACCAACGTCGAAGCGGATGCCACCTGCTTACAGCTTTGGTGCTCGACACAGAAGCCGATCGAGCGATGACACGCCAGGTGGGTGAAAGGGGGCGCTATATAAATGATCAAATGATGAATGACTGAAGGAATGAATTAGTGGGTATCGGGTAAGATCGTAGAAGCATCATCGATGGAAGCCTCTTGCCGTTCGGTGGCGCTTTAGAAGTCGCCTGTGTGTGTGTGTGTGTGTGTGTGTGTGTGAGTGTGTGTGTGTGTGTGTGAGTGTGTGTGTGTGTGTGTGTGTGTGTGTGTGTGTGTGTGAGTGTGTGTGTGTGTGTGTGTGTGTGTGTGTGTGTGTGTGTGTGTGTGTGTGTGTGTGTGTGTGTGTGAGTGTGTGTGTGTGTGTGTGTGTGTGTGTGTGTGTGTGTGTGTGTGTGTGTGTGTGTGTGTGTGTGTGTGTGTGTGTGTGTGTGTGTGTGTGCATTAGGGAACTTGAATTACGTTGATTGGGTTTGAGTTAGATTTGATTATGAATTGGATTTATATTATCAAATTAGATTTAATTATGTTACGTATAGGTAATAACATGTGCAACGTAATGCAATACAATGTAAAGTAATGTAACCATCGCGTTAACCATCACATTACTCGATGTAATGTACCCTCTGAAAAGAGGGTACATTACATCGCATGTTGTTATAGGCCTATATATTCTTCTTTCTGCTTCAGGACCCAATGTCTACGAGCCTCCGCATATGCTTGGTCGGACGGTGATCAGCGGAAAGCGTCAGGCTCCCTGCTACTCACTCTCCGGACGCAGCAGGATCGGAAGCTTCCACGAGGATCTGCAGAAGGTAGGAGACCGGACTACAGCGACACCTATTAAGCGACAGAAACATCACCATCACAGGGTCACCCTATTCATCGTCCTCATATTCATTCGCTGCCACCCGAAAGACGAACCGGGGAGGCCAGTGCTGCCATGTCCCGTCTGAGTGTGGGGTTGCTTTACCACTGAGATTGCCACGACTGCATTGGGTTAGAGTCGTTGCTAAGTTTCGCAAGCACGGAGAGGTTTTAAGAAATTATTATTTTATTATTATTATTATTATTATTATTATTATTATTATTATTATTATTATTATTATTTTGCCCCAAGGTAAAGTTGTTGTTGTTGTTGGTATTGTTGCCACCATCATCATCAACATCGTCAGTATTATGCATTTATTAAGTGCATATCTAATGACCACGCATCAATGGATGGCGGTGATCATTTGTGAGTGAAGGACTTGCTCAAGGTCCCTACTCAGTAATCGTCTCACCGAAGTCTCGAACCCGCACATCCGCGTTACAAGGTTAACGCTCTAACAAATCGGCTACCGTGTCCCACCATGAAGCAGGGTAAATAGGGTCGATAACAGCCCCTTATTATCTTGCCTTACTTATAGCGTTCACTGCTTAACGACGTCTTATGACTGACTGCCAGGGCCGTTGAAATCGACCTTACCTCATACCTCACTGAACCCATTAAAGATCTCTGCCTTTTCCTCAGTAGGCCTTCAGAATGCCTCCTTCTGCCTCATAGGAAAGCTAATCCGATTAAAAAGTCTCTTGATAATAGTGATAGTGTCCTAGCTATGTCTAACGACACTCGGTCTCACCTCTTAAAATTTCAAATCCAGATCCATCCTATCCTCCGCTTTCCACGTTCTCGTCCGAGAAGGAATCCGCCTAAGCAGCTCATCTGTCTCCTTCTTTCTGTCATCTCCTGGCAACTGGACTTGGACTTCTTCCGCTTGTTATCTCTTGACAACCCTTCTGACACGACGCAGCGCTCATGAATAATCTGCAGTGCCTTGCGCTTAGCTTTTAGGTAGCGCTTTAAAATTTCGAGATTACGATTACGACTTCGGCGATACCTTATCGCTATTACATGTGGCCTTTTACGCCGATTTAACCTTACTTTTTATTAACCATTATATACGTCTACTAACGTTCCAAATAAAACGTAGGATTATAATGATGATCCCCAGTTTAACGACACCTTTGGCAGCAATGACCGTTGACGTCGGCAGAAATTATTTTGAACATTCAGTTCTCACCAGTCGTATGAGATAATACGGTGTAACTCTGTACTAATTTTAGCTCAGATTGGCTTAGGTTTTAAGGTGTGCAAAACACTGGACGACATTTAAGCGTTGAGATTTAGTCCTGCAGTTGCTCCATTTTGCTGCATTTGCACACCTAAAATATCTGGATTTATTCATATGGTTCAATCAATTCGCAATTTATGTTAATTCGAATTTAAATTGACCGTAATTGCTCGGATTGTTCAAAGCGCCACCTGGCAACAGCGCCATTTTAAGCCTAAGCAGGTCACCATAGCAACCGTTCCCATTAGTAACATAGTAACCCGATGAAAACGAGGAATTTATGTGGCCATGCAGCAACAAATCCTTTACGGCTCACAGTAAAGTGGTCTTTCACGCTGTGGTAAATTTTACAACTGCAGACCACTTGAAGTACTTGTGACTTGGCCAGCGCAGTTCCACGAATAAGTTTAAAGGCAGAGAGAGAAACAGACAGACAGACAGACAGACAGACAGACAGACAGACAGACAGACAGACAGACAGACAGACAGACAGACAGACAGACAGACAGACAGACAGACAGACAGACAGACAGACAGACAGACAGACAGACAGACAGACAGACAGACAGACAGACAGACAGACAGACAGACAGACATGCGTACTTGCAAAAATACACGCAGGCAAACAGAAAGACAGACAGACAGGCAGACAGACACACACACACAGACAGACAGATAGTCGTATAGCTAAATATCGAGGAAATAGTCAAATCCATAAATAAGCATTAGAACACCATTGCGCTGTCCCCTCCCTCCTTTTGGAACAGTTCTGTGTTCCTGGTAGCATTCGCACTATTTCTGTTATTTCGACCCAAGTAACATTCTCATTATTTGTTTAGACGCACCTGTTTAAATATCTCTTATAGAAATTGCTAAAATATTTCCTGAGCTGAATACATAGGCCCTACACGCATACATACATAAATAATAATAATAATAATAATAATAATAATAATAATAATAATAATAATAATAATAATAATAATAATAATAATAATAATAATAATAATAATAATAATAATAATAATAATAATAATAATAATAATAATAATAATAATAATAATAAGCATACAGACACCACGTAGGCTACCCCAAGCTTAAATTTTCAATCACTGTTAATATCTTAGAGCCTGAGGGATCTTATTTACCTCGGGCGAAAAAATAAAAAATAAAAAAAAAAATAAAAAAAAAATAATAATAATAATAATAATAATCTTGTTCTCTAATTAAGTGCCTGCAAACGCACTGCGCTGTACAGTGAACATACATATAGTAGAAACGGCAGCCACGCAGGGCGCCAGTAGAAGCACATGATAACAGTTTTACAGGAGTCGAATAAAACTGTTTAAGCGGCTGCCAACATACGGCGCCAATCAAGGCCTACTATTCATTTAACCACCGCCGCCACTTAGCGAGTGGAAGGCTGAAAAACCTTACGAGGATCTACTGGGTTCGATCTTGGTACTTTCAGTTCTTCACGCCAGTGTGTTATCCATTACTCTACGGACCCCCATACATACATACATACATACGTACATATACACAATTACACATACCTACATACATGCATGCGTACATACATACATACATACCAGCATACAAACAAATATAGGGGCCTACAGATAGACAGACAAGCGGTGCACATACAACAATATCTATAACATGTAACTGCATGCATAAATGTTGAATGCCGAAGAGCCCCTGACTATAGGGACACAGTGACGTGCCTCTTGCATGTATTGGTGGTGGTGGTGGTGGTGGTGGGGGTGGGGCAGTGGTGGTGGTGGTGGGTCTGCATTGTTTTCTTACGAGTGTGTTAGGTATCGGCAACTGAGTTTCTTCACAAAGCGTCTCGACAAGTCTGGTCACCTGCTGTCGACTTAAGGGCAGGTCGACGAGAGGTTGACAGCAAAGACCGGCTGAACGACCGACCGAAAGACCGACCGACCGATTGACCGATACACACAACCGACCGAACAACCGACTGACCGAACAACCGACCGAACAACCGACTGACCGAACAACCGACCGAACAACCGACTGACCGAACAACCGACCGAACAACCAACTGAACGAACAACCGACCGAACAACCGACTGACCGAACAACCGACCGAACAACCAACTGACCGAACAACCGACCGAACAACCGACTGACCGAACAAACAACCGACCGAACAACCGACAGACCGAACAAATAACCGACCGAACAACCGACTGACCGAACAACCGACCGAACAACCAACTGAACGAACAACCGACCGAACAACCGACTTACCGAACAAACAACCGACCGAACAACCGACTGACCGAACAACCGACCGAACAACCAACTGAACGAACAACCGACCGAACAACCGACTTACCGAACAAACAACCGACCGAACAACCGACTGACCGAACAACCGACCGAACAACCAACTGAACGAACAACCGACCGAACAACCGACTGACCGAACAAACAACCGACCGAACAAACAACTGACCGAACAACCGACTGACCGAACAACCGACCGAACAACCAACTGAACGAACAACCGACCGAACAACCGACTGACCGAACAAACAACCGACCGAACAAACAACTGACCGAACAACCGACCGAACAACCAACTAAACGAACAACCGACCGAACAACCGACTGACCGAACAAACAACCGACCGAACAACCGACTGACCGAACAACCGACCGAACAACCAACTGAACGAACAACCGACCGAACAACCGACTGACCGAAACAAACAACCGACCGAACAAACAACCGACCGAACAACCGACTGACCGAACAACCGACCGAACAACCAACTGAACGAACAACCGACCGAACAACCGACTGACCGAACAAACAACCGACCGAACAACCGACTGACCGAACAACCGACCGAACAACCAACTGAACGAACAACCGACCGAACAACCGACTGACCGAACAAACAACCGACCGAACAAACAACCGACCGAACAACCGACTGACCGAACAACCGACCGAATAACCAACTGAACGAACAACCGACCGAACAACCGACTGACCGAACAAACAACCGACCGAACAAACAACTGACCGAACAACCGACTGACCGAACAAGCAATCGACCGACCGAACAACCGACTGACCGACAGACCGAACAACCCACTGACCGACCGACCGACCGACCGGCTTTTGAGTCAACTGGTCCTCAATCGGAATACATTTAGAGACAGAGATCATTAGGAGCATCTGTATGGAAAAGTCGAAGAGGGTTCGATCCTCGCTGTAATTTGATTATGTGCAAACGAGGTGGTTTAATTGGTCGCTTAATGGCATTATATGTCTGTCTATCTGTCTGTCTATATATATTCATCTCCTTTCATCTCTCTCTCTCTTTCTCTCTTTCTCTCTTTCTCTCTTTCTCTCTCTCTCTCTCTCTCTCTCTCTCTCTCTCTCTCTCTCTCTCTCTCTCTCTCTCTCTCTCTCTCTCTCTCCTCTCTCTCTCTCTCTCTCTCTCTCTCTTTCATTCTTTCAGTATCACATATGACATAATTATGTCACTGTCTCCCACTTTCTCATTTCGTATATTTTTCCACTTCTTCTCTCATATCCTCCTACTCTCTATATTCCCCTTCCCCTTCCCCTCTCCTCTTCCTCTCTGTCCTTTTCTCTTTATATCCATCCCTCCTTCATATCTCACACTCACACAATCCGCCATTATCTCCTTATCTGTGTTGCATAATTCCA
>OY744605.1:70370048-70527548 GCA_963556255.1 Allolobophora icterica
ACACACACCAACACACACACACCACACACACACACCCATACCCACACCCACACCTACACACACCCACACACACACACACACCACACGCACCCACACACACCCCCACACCCACACCCACACCTACACACACACACACCACACACCCACACGCACCCGCACACACCCACACACTGAGAGAAAAAGGGCGACCGAGTTCATGTGCGGCGAATTGGCATTTCAGTAGATCTGTAGAATCAGTAGAATCGTAGAATCAGTAGAATCGTAGAATCAGTAGAATCGTAGAATCGGACGCAGGTGATCTACAGAAGAAAGTTAAGCAAGTCCATATAATTATAATTTTATCATAACAATACATAAGGGGTCGTCCATTAATTATGTCAACAAAATGGGGGAGGGAGGGGTTTCAAAAAGTTTGACAATTGTTGACAAGGGGATGGGGCGTTCAAGACAAGTTGACGCCAACATTAATTTAATCAAAACGCTACCATAGATTCGGAAAGTCTTTATGAGTGATCTATAACTTTTTTGTAAGTAATTTAATCTAACGCGATATTTTCTTCATTTGAAATTATCTTAATTGTTCATTGTTCGAAGATTAATGAGAAAATGCGCTGCGTAATCTCTTAAATGCGAATATCCTGGGTTCTTTTTGAAAATCTAATATTTAGAGTTTCTTTTTCGATGAAAAGATAGGCCTAATTTGTTTTGTCGGGGGGGGGGGTAAAAAAGTTTTGACATAATTTTATTAGGGGGGTCCTTGAATGTTTGACAGTTGTTGACAAGGTGGAGGGAGGGGGTCAAAAACTGCCTAAAATTTGTTGACATAATTAATGGACGACCCCTAAGGCCAGCACAATAGGTTTACGCTTGGGATACGGGATAGTCTAGTGATTAGTGTACCAGACCGTCAATCGAAAGGTCGGGGGTTCAAATCCAATTATCCAAGCCAAGGCAGAAATTTGTTTCGACATTTGCCCGACCTAGTCAACTCTGCAACAATAGGTCCACTGACCGTACACCGTACATATGTGGGAAGATCAGACGGTAATGGAAAGAAAGGTACCTAAGAAAATAAAATCCCTATCCTTTCATACCGAATATCTTTGGCCTTCAGCTACTTGGGCCTATTTACGTCACGGGATCTTACGGATCGATCAAACTCCGCCACTGCATGTACTTTGGTAATGCCAATTCCAAGCCTGGAGAAAGGAGGGAGACGATAATCATCTTTGTTATGACACAGCGTCGTTAAACAGAAGCTTAAAGGATCGATCTCGGCTGGTTACGCTTTTGGGTTTGCGTAAAGCGACCGTTGTCGCATTATGATAACATTTATGTATAGGGCCTACTCGTTTATAAAAGAAAACTGGATGGCACACCGCAGCCAGGTACATAGGAATCAATCACATCAGAATAATAAAATATAGCTCTGAAAAATGATTTTTGTCACAACGCACAGTGTGACAGACTGATGTAGCATAGGCTAATTGGTGGAGATTAAGGATGGCTGCAGATAATAGCAAATAGGGCTCTGGGAATAAAGTTCCTATCATCTCTACTGGGGAGTTCAAATTGGTGAGAACTTGGGCGAAGATTCTAATTCCTCTTAGCAACTGGTAGAAATATATCCCCCGAAGAGCATGATGTTCGTTTCCCTCCATGGAACTCACTAGTCCGTCGTTGTCACGTGCCACCAACTGCGCAATGCTTAGATTTGTGCAGTGTGATAACGTTGCGAGTTATGATAACGTTGTCAATTATGATAACGGGGAAAAGTCCGCAGATTAGATTAGACTTTTGATCTATCAATCGATCAAATGGCCCCGGGGTTAAGGCCTATATAATTATAGGCCTAAACATTCATTTATCAATTTGTGTCATAAAGCGAAACAATTAATTCTTACGTTTAGCTTCGATCTTCTCTCAGATTTTTTTCTTTTCGAAATGACAAATGCGTTCGATCATTCGATCAATGATCGATTTGTTCCTTCAAAAGCGTCGAATTTAGAATTTCTACTGATTCTGATAGACGATTTACTGTGAATTCGTCCCATCTTTTGTAAATCAATTTTCAAGATGGACCTCATCAACGCGTTTCCACGACGCGAAACGATGTCCAGAAATGACGTCATCGTATAAACAATCGGATAAAACGTTGACGTCTTACATAAATTATAGGGCCTACGTCGTTACCTATAGGTCGTTACTATTCGTGTTTATTCGGAAAGTGAGTAAGTAATTTAGCGTCCATGGCACATTTCTTCTATTTCCAGAGTTGTAGTTGAACATAAAATGCTTCGTAACTTATTATAGTAATTGCACATATTTAGTTACATTAACGCGCTTTACAAATCTTCATATAATAACAATACTAATATCAATCAATCAATCAAACATGGAATTTATATAGCGCCTCTTCAAGGGCTCTATTCAGAGTCACTCCTGATCAAACAGAAAAGTCTTCAATAGAGCGTAAAAAGAAGACGGATGAGTACGAGGAGATCTAGGCGAAGGAGAGATGGTAAGTCATTCCACGCAGTTGGACCAGCGACAGAGAATGCTCGGCGCTGCATAGTAGCAGTGCGGGCATATGGGACTATAAAGTTACCCCGAGAAGAGGAACGGAGGGCTGAGCATTCTAAGAGAAGAAGAGAGAGAGAGTAAAAACGGAGCATAGGTAGGAAGGAGCCATACCCAAAACACATTGCCAGGCGAGAGAGCCAAGTAATAATAATAGTAATATTAATAATAAAAAGTTATATTAATAGTAATTTTCGAGGATTCATCGATCAAGATAATCCTGCTTATCATTCAAAACGAGCAGTTCCAGCCAAGGGCGTCTATCCCCCCAAGTCATTGCAGCAACTTCCCCTCCCTTCCCTCCTCTTCCCCCTTCCCGTTCCTTCCCCCGTAAATGATGGCACATACACTTAGGCCTACAGATCTTCCCCCACATTTCTTGCTCCAAAGTTTCTATGGTGTAGACGCCCCTGAATAGATGGAAGAATACAGAGCCTAGCGAGGATGCATTTATTGTCAACAGTTGGGTCTATCGCTATGGCTTTTTGAACTACTGTGCTGGTGATTGTCAGTCTTGTTGTCAAGACCTTAAACCTCAAGACCAAGACCAAGACCAAGACCAAGACCAAGACCTTGAACCTCAAGATCAAGACCAAGACCAAGACCTTGAACCTCAAGACCAAGACCAAGACCAAGACCTTGAACCTCAAGACCAAGACCAAGACCAAGACCTTGAACCTCAAGACCAAGACCGAGACCAAGACCCAAAAAAATCACAATCGTATCCAGACTGCTATTGCTTACTAAAACATTATTCAGTCGGACTACTCGTTATTTTAATGAAAACATGAGTTTTTTCTTTTATTCAAGCAAAACAACTCTAAATGGAGACTGCAGAGAATTCTGAATTTGTATTTACAAAAGTCCTTCATGCGAAATGTTATTCCAAATGCCTGTTGAATTTTATAAAAACCAATTTGCTCAGAATTTTCTGACCAAGACGTGACCTGTGGGGCCTCATAAAAATTCTGCCATGTGAAAAAACACGGTGTACAAGTGCTGAAATCGCTAGCACACAAAGCAGCTTTTCAAGAACCGGATGTAAATGTACAAATTAATCATGAGTCTGTTTTGAAATCATTCCATGATAAATAACCAGAAGTCAAAATAATTGTCCAAAACAACAGTGAAGCCTCATTCACACCATGTAAATACTAAAGCAATAACTGTATGAGTAATCATTGGATAAATTTTAAAAATTCTTGCCGTTTGTTAAAATTAATGACTGTTCATATTGACAAAAGTCTTGGTCTTGGTCTTGCAAAGCCAAGACCAAGACTTTGAACCTCAAGACCAAGACCAAGACCAAGACCTTGAACCTCAAGACCAAGACCAAGACCAAGACCAAGACTTTTAAAAACGAACTGGAGTGCACTCGAGACCAAGACCTTGGTCTCGAGGACAGCAAGACTGATGATTGTAGTTGTAATCTAGATTTGACAGCGCCTAAAAAGCCAAGTCACGGGAACCAACTCACGCAGATGCTCTAGATCAAGCGTTTTTTTAGTTGCATGTCTATTGCGTAGCTTATAGGCCTACGCAACTTTGCATGAATTATATACAGTGCTTTTTTTCTGGAAAAAAGGTTCCGGAACGGAATAATTATGGGTGGACTACAATCCGAAAAACGGGATTGGGGGTTGGGAGGGTCTCAATAAACACTGAAATTAAATTAAAATAACTAAATTATTGTTTTTATTATTAAAAAAATAAATTATTTTTCGGAACCTGAAAAAATGTGTCGGAACGCCGTTCCGGCTATATATATATATATATATATATATATATATATATATATATATATATATAACGCGCGTTAACGACCTCCAAGGCTGCTTCGTTGCGTAACGCAAGATCCTAGCTATAGTTGATTGTGGCAATTCTATATCTGTGGTCTTAACTCTATTGCACATTAATCAGTTGCAATCTGTTCTATATGCCGCGGTTTGTCTGACGGTCGGCATGCCTAAGTTTGTAGTTTCAGTTTAACGACACTGTGATAACAAAGATCATTAGCGTCGCCCTCCTCCTTCATTCAGGATTGGGACTGGCACTGCCTGAGTACGAACAGTGGCGGAGTTATGCCTAAGTTTGGGCTTATATTTCTAGCTTTATACGGGAGGAACTGCACTGGTTGCCTGTGCAAAAAAGCACCGAGTCTAAGATTCTAATGCTTATGCGTAATTGGCTTGCAGGCCGTGCCCCAGTCTGTCTTATAGGGAGCTTTGTGTGCCGGTGGCATCCATTCCAGGCTGTAGATTCCTTCATTCTGCCACGCAAGGTGACCTGGTTGTCGCTATGGCTCGAACTTCCACAGTGCTCCATAAAAGCTTCGCTGTGGTCGGTCCATCTTTCTGGAATAGGTTGCCTAGCAACCTCCGAAACGAACTTCTTGGTCTTTCTTTGCCCCTTTTCCGCAAGCGTTTGAAAACCATTCTTTTCGATCGTGGTTTGGTGTTGTCAGGTGGGGAGCTTCTCTTGAAGTGGCGCTATACAAATTTACGATTACGATTAAACAATTAAACAATTACTTAATTTTGAAAAGATAATTATCATAATGAAGGTGACGACGATGGCTTTAGTGAATGGAAGAAGCTAATTTTGAAGAAGAAGAAGAAGAAGATGATGATGATGATGATGATGATGATGATGATGATGATGATGATGATGATGATGATAATGATGATGATGATGACAGTTATGACGACGAGGAGAGGACGACGACGAAGATAACGATGATTATGTGGAGATGAGGATTATGATAACATTTGTAATTGTAATTTTAATCTGACATTTATAAAGCGCCATTTCAAGAATAAACTCCCGACCCGAACCAGTGAAATAACTGTCAAATAATACAGACTTAAGGCGCTTGCGAAACTATGGAAGGGACAAAGTGAGGAGCTCGAACTGCAGCTCTCGATAAAGGCGATGCTAACTGGTGGGTCCCCCATAGACAAAGCTTCTTGACTTAGCTGCAGTAGTACGCAGGCGAGGGACAGTCAGGAGTCCACTGGCAGCTGACCGAAAGGTGTCTCGAGCCTGGATCGAAATGCAGAAGTTCCTAAGATATGATGGAGCAGAACCGACGATGCAATTACGCATATATAATGGTAAGGATCTTAAACTGAATGCCCTGTGCGCTGCTGGATGGGGAGCCAGTGCAAAGTATCCCGCACAAAGGAAGCCAAACCTGAGGACATTGTCAGTAAGACAGGCAGCGGCATTAAGAACAGACTGAAGCTTCGAAATACTATAGCCAGTGAAAGTCTAACAAAGATGGCGTTATCGAAGTCCATCCTTGTGCAGCTAAGGACGTGAATTAAAGTAGTGACGGCATGAAAGGAGAGGCAGCGGCGAATTGTACTGAGCTGACGGATGTGGTAATAGGCCTAGCATGAGCGACAGACACTGTTAAGTTGTTAACATGATTAGTCAAGGAGATATCCCGGTCTATGGGACAACTCCAACATCACGGACTGTGGGAGAGAAAAGTATGTCCGGAAACCTTTGAAGCAGAGACAAGATGTTTATCTCAGCAAGCTGGGCGCGACCACCAAGCCAAATAAACTACGTCTTATAACAGTTTAATCGGAGGCGGTTTGAGACTTGGAGGACATCCAGCAATTAAGGGCAGATGTTGCACAAAGAATCCTCTCAACCAAAGAAAGGTTATTCGTTGGACCATAAACAAAGGCCGAAGTCGTCACCATACTGATGGACAGCAACACCCATATAGGAAGGAAAATCCGTCCCAGGTCGTATATAGGGTATAACATGATAGGAAAGAGGCCAGGACAGAACCTCGAGAAAGGCCAAAAGGAATAGGGAATCAGTCGGAACGTGTGGGCCCAAAGATTGGTAACTGTTGGAAAGGAATGGCTGAACCAAAGGAGGGCATTATCGGTGATGCCAAAAGACTTCTTCACACGCTGCAAGAGAATTGAGTGATCCACAGTTTCAAAAGCAGCGCTTACATCATAAATGGCCAGAAGAGTAACCTGTCCACGGTCAAAAGCTCCAAAGACGTCGGACATTGAAGAGGAGGCATAAGCGAATTAGAATAAAGATAATCAACCAGTTGAAAGGACACACGTCTTTCAAGAAGTTTACAGAGGAAGGAGAGGTTGGAGATAGGTCGGTAGTTAATTCTATGATGACGACTACGACGACGACGATGATGATGACGACGAATGATTACATGCTTGTGATGATCACATTGACGATCATAACGACGATGATGATGACGACGATGCTGCTTTGACTTTCAGACACCAGGTCCGGGTGCATACTCGGTAACGAACCCAAACAAGTACAAGTACCAGCCTCCTCAGTACAGCATGACAAGTAGAAACGTCATGCCAGGTGACGCTACGCATAAACCCGGACCAGGAGCTCACATGCCCGAAAAGGTAAATACAAATCCTACCATTGGCGCCCCAAAAGCTTGGCAAAAGGGTAAGTTTCATACCCTATCATTGGCGCCCCAAAACTGTGAGCTTAAATCATACCAGTTAAAAATGGAATGTTTACATCCTATCATCCATAGGCGTAATTTGTGTGGGGTACGAGGGGTACCCGTACCCACACTTTTTGAACAATGCCCATAAATATTTTATTATTTTGCCTTCCTAGAGACCGCAGCCTCAGCCTTGCTTCGTGTATGTAAGAAATTGGTACGTACCCCCACTTTTCAGACCAAAGTTACGCCCCTGCTGTCATCGGCGACTTGTGAGTTTAATTCATACGGATAGCGTACCAAAACATGTTTTAAATTAGGCCTATATGGTTTCTGAATTCTTAATCGAACATTCGTTCTTCTTTCCTAGGTGTGGGTGCACAAACGAGAACCACCTCGTTTCTCCTTCGGAATCCGCCACAGTCAGTACATCGCCCCACTTATTGTCAACGGGGTGGACTAAAATTGGCGCCATGATGGACGAATCACATCAGCCACGATCAACGGCCCCAGCTGCAGCGTCCGTTGTTTTTCGACACGACGCACGCAAAACCGATTGCGAGCTCATTTACAGGACTCGTTGTGTGCCATATTAATAATTAATCCAAAAAATTCTGTGATAAGCCGGGAACTATATGCGCACATGGATAGGACCTAGGTTTATTCGCCTTTCAAATCGTGTATATATGATCTACTTCGAGATTAAGTTTACAATATTAACCAAAGATGTTAAGAACAAGATGGGTCACTGGAAGCAAATTGGCTACGCAATCCGTAACTAGGTTAGGCGTATATGCTAATTAAGTTATGCAATTGGATGGCACTAGAACAAGTAAACTCCGCCCACTCAAGCGGGCAAGCCGACGTCGAAGTGATTTAATAACATTCGTCGTCTTAAAGTATTTTATTCATTTATGCTTGTTTGAAGCCTGTTAGTAAAATTTCATATTTTAGACTACCTTAAAGTTAGTTAGAATATGCTGCACTTAAATTTGTGCAGCCATTTTGTATGCCAATGTAACTTAAACAACCTTGGTTTTAGGTTTGTAGGTTTCCAAGCGAAGGTAAACAGTAGGCCTACTGCAATATTGATACCGATTAATGGTTTGCCTGCAGACAGACCAGAATGCACCACGCGCCCTAGTTATGTAATTTCTTCGTCAATGGCCCATCTTGTTCGCAGGCCTACTTAAAACCTTTGACATAAACCATTGCAGGGAATCAAAGATCAAGTATGTAATTTGCGTTTTTTGAACTATAAATGCAGATGAATACAATCGTCTTCCGATTGGTTGACAGAAGGTGAGTGAGTTCAAACACGACTTATACTTTTAGCAAAAATGTTTAGGGCCGTACATCTGAAAACTTATATTAGGGCCTATATATATATATATATATATATATATATATATATATATAAAACGCAATATATATATATATATATATATATATATGTTGTGTTAAACTAAAGCCGCAGCTTTAGTTTAACACAATACATTTAGGCCTACTTGTAAAGTCATCAAATATGTGGGAATAATTTTCAATTATTTAATTTTAATTTTATGATTACTTATATGCCTTATCAATTCTTAAAGTGCAGTTCTTTTTTGTCTATAATTATAATCAGTGGCAATACAAGTATAATAATGATCTGTGTGCAACAAAGCATAGTATACGATGCCTAATAAACTTTGACGTCTTGCAGTATTAACAATCATTTCAGTATTATTCGTTTGAATTGGACCAACATAATGGACCAGTAAACTATTTTGTGTTAAATATTTCACTCCAGCGAATATACTAGTTAGGCCTACGTGCATAATTACATATTAGTATAGGCAAAATAAATTAATTTAATTTAAAGGACTTATTATGCGTGTTAGTTATTTGAAATATTCGTTTGTGTAAATAGATGCGGTGTCATTAAAATTGAGCAATCAACATATTATTTGTTTTGTATACACAATCTGCAGAAGTGACAGGTTCTGCACTACTCTGATTAATTACGTGATGCTACATTTGCATATTAAATATTTGTCGAATTGCTTGTCATGTAAGTTATTTCTTGAGATAATTCGTAAAACCAATAGATTTAGGCCTACATAGTACATATGCCTTCTGTAACATATGAGTTACAATATTTTGGTAATCGTAATCGTAAACTCCAAATTTCCA
This sequence comes from Allolobophora icterica, assembly GCA_963556255.1. Classification (NCBI taxonomy): domain Eukaryota; kingdom Metazoa; phylum Annelida; class Clitellata; order Crassiclitellata; family Lumbricidae; genus Allolobophora; species Allolobophora icterica. The sequence goes on from OY744605.1 coordinate 70,379,263, forward strand.
AAGCGCTGCTCTAAAGCTAAGCGCTGCAAGCGCATGGCATTAGCTATATTATCCTATATAATATATGCACGAGCGCCACGTCGTATCAGAGGGGTTGTCCAGAAGAGGTCAAGTCCGGTTGCCAGAGAGACCAGACAGCGGCTGCTAATTAAGGTAGGTTTCGCTGAGGACGAGAAAACTTGGAAGGCGGAGGATCGGATAGATTAAGGTGGGAATTCTCGAAGAGGTGAGACTTCAATTTCGAATGGAAAGCCTGTGGGGTGATAAGCAGAGGAACCCGAGGCAGATGACGGTGAGTGAGTGGCGGCATTGGTGGAGAAACTGAGAATATGCGGCATTCAGAGGAATTTTCGCTTATATCATTCTACAAGTTATTACGTATACAGTAACAGATGTTATATATTCCCTTGAAAGGCGCTATATAAATCTTCGAATGAATGAATGAATTTATTACGATCCTGAAGACTACTATCTGTATGAGTGTATACGAGATTGAAAGGACGACCTTTTGTGTAAATGACAATAATAATAAATATAAACTTCTGTGGCGAGTATCATTCAAAGCTACATCCACCCATGTAATGCACATGTCTTAGAATTCATGTATCAAGCTGGCATTCGAAAAAAGCGCGCGGCACTTGCATCTTGCACTGACCCACTTGCATCTTGGTTTGTAACATTTATTTAACGACGCCGTCATATCGAAGATGATTGACGTCGTCTTGAGGAGGTTTAGGCTATTAATACTATCGAATGACACAATTAAGGCAGCTCTGTGATTATGAATGAAATGTATCCATAAAGTAAACAAGTATCTGTTGAGAACCACGTCAAATGTCAAGATCATTCAGGTTATTCAATATCATTATATCTTATAAGTGCCTAATCTATTCCTTACTTAGACCAGCTCTGTACTAATTTAGTCTAAATATTATTGCCTAAAATAACCTCCTCTGTGGATCGTAGTAGCTGATTCTTCTTTCTGAATTTTGCCCCTGCAGTCACCAAGTTCGATGACGATTGCGTTGAACGTAGGCTATATACACGGCATCGGATGACGATGTAGTGTAGACTCTTTTCGTTGAATCTCTTCTCGTAGGTCTTGCACCAAAGATCTTTCCAATCGCAAAGTTCGCGTACCAAACTCGAATCGAGCTTCCACACATAAGTCCGTAAACTTCTTCAATGGGACTAATAAGTTCCAGAGTCGGTTCACTATCGACGACGAACTTCAACAGTATCGACATTGCGATTCGACCCGAGCTTCAACGCAGAGCCTTGCTCTTTCAATCGACCTCATCTTCCGACGCTTAACTCGATCGTCTTTTCGCTCAAACGTCTTAATACTTCAAGAAGATCATTTCGTCTGGACCTTCGCAATACAACTGTCTGATCGTATTTACGCTTTGCCACGTAGCAACCACGTGACAACCGCCGTCCACCGCTCAGCCGCTCCAGCGTTCCTTATCCCTAAAGCCGCCAGAGTTGAAGATCTTAAAGTTCTTGGACTAACCTTAAGATCCGACCTTCGTATGACTTCGCACATTGAGTCTATACTTGCCGTGGGTTCTTCCTCTATGTATGCACTGAATGTGCTCCGTCACATGGTCTGTCGGTGTCTGCTACCAAGTTGTGGCCAAAGCTACTTCCTGTGTTAACCTTATGTATGCCTCGCCGGCCTGGTGGTGGATATAGCCTACCAGAGCAGCCGAACGTGACAGGATCGATCAGCTCATCGGGAGAATGAAGCGTCGTGGCCGTTTACATCCTTCGACTTCTGCCGCTGCAGAAATGGCTTCCGAGGCTGACGCTCGCCTTTTGGGGACAGCTCTCATTAATGAAAGACATGTACATGTATTACGCCATCTGTTCCCCCTATAGCCGACCCATGCAGTGGCCGTGTCATCCGACCGCGTCCTCATGACTTTTCACTTCCTTGCAAGGACGACTGTAACTTTATACCTAGAGTTTTATACTTAAATATATATTGATTACATATAATATCAACTACCTTTCACTCATCTAATCCTTCATAACTTGTGCTGAAACCATTTCGTGTATTCAATTTGCGTTCTGACAGCTTGTATTAGTAATAAACGACAATTGATTGATTGGTTGATTTATTGATTGATTGATTGATTGATTGATTGATTGATTGATTGATTGACTGATTGATTGATTAGGAGTTTGACGTTAACGCTTTCACAGGTAAGCGGCCATCGTCTCCAACGTCTTACATCAGAACTGTTCTCCATAATTCTCGGAACGTTTACTGCGCATGCATAGCAGACGACTGGAAGTTAAAGTCGGTTGGGATTGAATTGACCCAATACGCGGCCGACACCTTCTTAGTCATTAGTCTCGAGCCGCTGCACATAACCCCGAACCTTTTCTAATTGTATATTCCATAGAGCTGGTCACAAATGCTGGTCACTTAAATATTAATGTAATTGCCAACTGTCTCATATAATTAGCTATCAACATTCACAGGTGTACTATCTTGACATGTCTAATCCATATATAAATATAAGGGTAGGCCTATTTGTGTGGGGCAGAGACAACGTTACACATATGTTGTTTATGTACAGTCTTGTTGTCCTCGAGACCAAGGTCTTGGTCTCGAGTGCACTCGAGTTCGTTTTTAAAAGTCTTGGTCTTGGTCTTGGTCTTGAGGTTCAAGGTCTTGGTCTTGGTCTTGGTCTTGAGGTTCAAGGTCTTGGTCTTGATCTTGGTCTTGAGGTTCAAAGTCTTGGTCTTGGTCTCGCAAGACCAAGACCAAGACCGGCTGTCAAAATGAACAGTCATTTGACAGAATTCAAGAATTCTGTATCAAGCCTGCTTGCAACATACGACCAATATCTATGGATGGATACAAGTCTTGTTGGTCAGGAAACCCATTGGCAGCAGCAACAGTTATTCTGTATCAGACGGTATGATAAACCATGGGAAGAGTTCAAAAGGACTCACTATCTGTACATTTACATCCAGTGCTTGAAAAGCTTCTCTGTGTGTGTCAGCGACTTCAGCACCTGTAGAACGTATTTTTTCACATGACAGAATTTGAATGAGGCCAACCAGGCACGTCTTGCCAACTTGTCTTGGTCAGAAAATTCTGAGCGAATTGGTTTTTATAAAATACAAAAGGCGTTTGGAATAATAGTTTGCATGAAGGACTTTTGAATACAAATTCGGATTTCTCTGCAGTTTGCATTTAAAGTTAATTTGCTTGAATAAAATAAAAGACTCATGTTTTCATTAAAATAGCGAATATTCCGACTTGACAATTTTAGAAGTCTTGACCTGATTGCGATTTTTTGGGCCTTGGTCTTGGTCTTGAGGTTCAAGGTCTTGGTCTTGGTCTTGGTCTCGAGGTTCAAAGTCTTGGTCTTGGTCTTGGTCTTGAGGTTCAAGGTCTTGGTCTTGGTCTTGGTCTTGAGGTTTAAGGTCTTGACAACAAGACTGTTTATGTATGTATGTAGGTGCGTATGTAGGCATGTGTAACTGTATGGTGTGTATGTATGTATATGTGTATATGCGTGAATGTATGTATGTATGTCTTCCAACATACCTGTTGTGTTTATTGTCATCTGCTAGCCCGTCTCCCTCCTTTAGCTACGCCACTGAGCATGAAGCTTTGAAAACCCCAAACTTCGAGCTCACACGGAGTATAATAGAAATTTGAATTAACCAAGCCAGTACACCTATCTGGGGACAATGTAGGACAACGTTGGGACCATAACAATTGCTTCTAATTTGTTTACATGATTCTGCTGGCTTAGAATGTAGGGCTATTTACAATGGAAGTTCTGAGAAAATAGATTGGGGTCCTGATCAACAGAATTTGATAGTTCGTAGGGAGAGACTGCTTCCAGCTCGACAACCAAATTGAACCACTGATATGGAACTGTCTCCTGGCCGACGTTTTGGTGCATCCATTGTAGTGGGAACATCTACCTCCTCTTAACCCTATTCTGAACTTGCTCGTGAATATAAGCTCGCAGAGGCGGAGCCCCCACACATGTAAAAGGAATTTTTTTCAATATTTCATAATTATTGTTAATTGTTATTCTTTTACCAGTTACGCTATTATTGTTAAACCGTAAAAGATGTAGGCTATAGGCCTACTTTAACACTAGACTGGAGCCTATAAGACCTACTGATATTGTATAAAAAGAAAGCACGAATTAATAATAGACGAATGTTGATTCGTTGAATATAACACGTTTCATGTGTCCTTTTGTTGTGATTCTGAAGTAAAACTGTGGGGCCCCAGTCCCACAGAATTTCTGTGGGGCTCCAGCCCACAGTTTTACTAAACGCCCTGTTAATCCGGCCCTGTAAGCTGGTGCACAGCGCTTTAGGTTTTTAGTGTTGCTTTAGAAATTTTGAGTTTAAGATTACGATTTGGAACACGTACCTTATTTATAAGCACCTGTTTATATATGGTATACGTAGCAGGAACGATATTGGGGGGAAATGGGGAATGGGGCATTTGCCCCCTGAGTTTGGGAAAAAAGAAAAAAAATTAAAAAAGAAAAGGAGTATGAAAGGAGTAAAAAAGAAAAAGACTCATTTGCAGCACTACTGGCTTACAGTTTTGCACATGTAGACTAAGTACAAAAATGGGCAGAGATCCAGAGCAGAGGGGTCGAGGGGACAAGAACCCCACCTTTAATTGCGGAGGGAGGACACAGCGTACTGGTATCCCCCACATGGGGAAAATATTTCACCTCTTTTTTGCCCTCCTCCCCGGGAAAAAGCTGAAATGACGTCCCTGGTAGGTAGGTTCCAGGCTGCGATGATTCAGTAGGGATTTGAATCCCGACCAGTCTTCCAATACCAGTAACACTGACCAGGGGCGTAACTTTGGTCTAAAAAGTGGGGGGTACCAATTTCTTACATACACGAAACAAGGCTGAAACTGCGATCTCTGGGAAGGCATAATAATAAAATATTCGATGGCATTGTTCAAAAAGTGTGGGGGCCCTGGGGGGTACGGTACCCCTCGTACCCCCACAAATTATGCCTATGACACTGACTGTATACAGTTGAAGGGTACCGCGAAAAGCGCCTGTTAAACAGCCACCATATGTATGGGATCTCCAAGGCGAAACCTTAGATGGACACAAATTGGACCTCTTTTAAATGCGGCCGAGACGTCGCTCCAGCGTCTAAAAGACCTAATGCAGAGACATGTTCATGAGGTGGACTCTGGGCAAACGCTCGATGAGTAACGTGTTGGCCTATAGGCCTACTGTACAAAGCATAATTGCTGCAGGAATTACGGAGAAACAACGGGTCATTTGAGGATGGCTAGAACTTTTCGGTGCCAAAAAAATGCAGCTCGACCCTCGACAACCCGAAGTGAGAAGTACGTTTATGAGATTAAAAAAGGGTCAAAACTTAGTATACGACGGTGATCTTTCGAATTCGCGAATAAGTGTCTGTCTGTGATAACGGTGGACTGAAAGTCATTACAGTAGACGCCATTAGAGGTCATCCTAGGCGGCTAGGCCTTCCTTATCAAAAATGCAGATTAAAATATTTCAGATATATTTAGAAAAGATTCCATCATTTGCTGGTTGCAAACGCCATATATGAGGTCATCCACAAAGCACCCTAAGTATATATATATATATATATATATATATATATATATATATATATATATATATATATATATATATATATATATATATATATATATATATATATATATATCATCTATACTTAGGGTACTTTGGACCCTCCTTCCTCTTTTGCGTAGGCCTACTTGACATCTTATCCCTCTTTTCAGATGTCCGCACTCCAGCGGACTACATAGGCTTGGATTATATATAGGCTACCCTGTTCATATTTGCACGGCTAGCCAGTAAATGGGGTAATTTGCCGCGTCCGGGAAAAGGGTCTTTAATTATTAGATTCAACAATGTATAGACAAATATAAATGCTGTTTGACTATATAAATTGGTGTTTAATGCACAGGCTCCATGAAATAACCACGAACCAAATTTGGATGCAGACGTTCGGAATCGCATAACCTAGCTTCGACCTCCCCTATTCCGAATCTGGGTGACCTGTTGTCCGCTTTGCGGACATCGATAATAATGGTTCTAATCGATAATGGTTGTAATCACTAATCAGTGGCGGCGATCTTGTCTGAGAGGTGGGGGGGGGGACAAAGTCGGCAACCGTTTTTTTAAATCTTGTCCCCCAAAAAAATTTTCTGCCACTTCATCTCCAAAAAATTTCCCTTTCATCTCCGAAAAAAGTTGATGACCTTTTTTTAGTCATTAGCCTCTTTTTACTAATTTTTTCCACTGGTAACTTTTTTCGTCCGTAGACTTTTTCCCGGATCTCATCTTCCAAAAATCCTAAAAATTTTCAATCTCATCTTCAAAATAACTCACGACTTTTTCCTTTTTTTCCTTCTCTTCCTTTTTTCCTTCTCTTACACAATTTCATTACTTTTTTCTTGAAATTTTGGGGGGACACTTCTACCCAAAACAACTTTTCTGGTCAAAAAGGCACTCAAAACTCATTTTCGCCCTCACACAATTGCATTTCTTGACCTTTTTTGGTGTATCCTCAAAATTTGGGGGAGTCCGATGTATGGCGTGACCCCCCACTCTTAAACGTAGGGGGTCTTGTCCCCCTCGACCTCCCTAGATCGTCGCCCATGGTTGTAATCAGGACCCACATGTAACTTCAGGCTCAACGTTGTCCATACAATTCAGAAGGCACGTCAAATATCACAACTGAACAGGAAAGCGGCCATATCAACGTCAATGGTGGCAGACAGGAAGAATAACTGGTATATTGTATACATTAAGCCTAGACATTAATGAAATATGACTAGACGAGACTCAAACATGTTTACAACATTAAAACTGGTGTAAAGTCAACAGACGGAACTATAGACTTGCAAATTAATCTGTTTTCTTTGTTCTACAAAATTAACTAGTCTAAACCCATACATTTAACATTTCAAGGAATAGGCCTATATCTGTGGATCTTCACAGCAGTGCTGATAACATAATGATAATGTTCTGATAATAACATATATTATAATGTTCCATTAAATCCTGCTCAATACATTTAACATTTCAAGGAATAGGCCTATATCTGTGGATCTTCACAGCAGTGCTGATAACATAATGATAATGTTCTGATAATAACATATATTATAATGTTCCATTAAATCCTTCTAACTTCAAACACTTTGTCACACATTCCACATCCATATGGTCTAAAAACTAAATGAGTAAAAACATCCGTCATTAATCTAGAACAGATCCAGAAAATCGTTTCCAACTGGACTATAATGATTGGTCCTCTGCTTAGGAAAATCTTACAAGATTTCTGCAGTTGACAACTGTTTGCCATCAACAGTTCTCATAGCCAGTATATACATTCCAAAGTATTTTTTAAAAATTTATTTATATACATTCCAAAGTAGGTTCTTTTATTGTGTTCCAGATGTGTTATCTCTGCTAATGCTTTGTGACATGAATTACTTGTTATGGTTTTACTCCAGTGTGGTTCGTTCATGGCATTCCAGATGAGTTTCTCTTTAAATGCTCTGTGACAAAAATTACATTTAAGTGGTTTTTCTCCAGTGTGGGTTCATTGATGGTATTCCAGATGAGTTTCTCTTGAAATAGTTTATGACATAAAAATTTTACATTTTGTGGTTTTTCTCTCAGTTTGGGTTCTTTTATGGCATTCCAAGTCAGTTTTCTTGCATAAATAACATATTTGGGTTTATCTCCGGTGTGGATTCTTTTATTGCATTCCAGATGAGTTTTCTCTGAAAATTCTTCATGGCATAAATTACATATTTATGGTTTCCTGCAGTTTGGGTTCTTTTAGGGCATTCCATATGAGTTTTCTCTGCAAATTCTTTGTGCAATAAATTAAAGTTTTCAAGATTTTCTCAAGTGTGGGTTCTTTTATGGTATTCTATATCAATCTTCTGTGCAAAGTCTTTGTGACATAAATTGCACTTGAATGGTGTTTCCCAAGTGTGGGTTTTTGTATGGTGGTCCAGAACACTCTTCTGTACAAATGATTTGTGACAAAAAATGCACTTGTATGGTTTTTCTCCAGTGTGGATTCTTTTATGGCATTCCAGTATAGTATTGTCTGCAAATGCTTTGTGACACAAATTGCACATGTATGGTTTTTCTCCAGTGTGGGTTCTTTTGTGGTATTCCAGAGTAGTCTTCTGTGCAAATTCTTTATGACATAAATTACATTTGTATGGTTTTTCTCCAGTGTGGGTTCTTTCATGGCGTACTAGAGTAGTCTTCTCTGCAAATGCTTTGTGACATAAAATGCACATGTATGGTCTTTCTCCGGTGTGGGTTTTTGTATGGCGTTCCAGATGATTCTTCTGTACAAATGCGCTGTCACATATACTGCACATATATGGTTTTTCTGCAGTGTGAGTTCTTATATGGCGTTCCAGAAGAGTCTTCCATGCAAATGCTTTGTGACATGAAATGCATATAAATGGTTTTTCTCCAGTGTGAATTTTTTTATGGCATTCCAGAGTATTTTTCTGTGCAAATGTTTTGTGACATAAAGTGCAAATGTATGGCTTTTCTCCAGTGTGGGTCCTTTTATGGTATTCAAAAGGAGTTTTCTGTGCAAATGCTTTGTGACATGAATTGCATAGAAATGGTTTTTCTCCAGTGTGGGTTCTTCTATGGCATTCCAGAGTAGCGTTCCGTGCAAATTCTTTGTGACATAAATTGCACTTGTATGGCTTTTCTCCAGTGTGGGTTCTCTTATGGCGTTTCAGAGTAGTTTTGTCTGAAAATGCCTTGTGACATAAATTGCACATGTATGGTTTTTCTCCAGTGTGGGTTCTCTTATGGCGTTTCAGAGTAGTTTCGTCTGAAAATGCCTTGTGACATAAATTGCACATGTATGGTTTTTCTCCAGTGTGTGTTCTTTTGTGGCATTCCAAATGAGTCTTCCGTGCAAATTCTTTGTGACATAAATTGCACTTGTATCGTTTTTCTCCAGTGTGGGTTCTTCTATGGCGTTCCAGAGTAGTCTTGTCTGCAAATGGTTTGTGACATAAAGTGCAAATGTATGGTTTTTCTCCAGTGTGGGTTCTATTATGACGCTCCAGATGAGTCTTCTGTGCACATGATATTTGACAAAAATTGCACTTGTATGGTTTTTCTCCAGTGTGGGTTCTTTTATGGATTTTCAGACTGGATTTCCATGCAAACGTTTTGTTACAAATATCACATATGTATGTGTCTGGTTTGTTGTCGTTAATTGCTTGCATCTTGAGACCTTGAACACAGCCCAATATATATCACAAGTTAATTTATGGGTGGAATTTAGTTTTGCTTTACCATGTTATTGCACACCCATCATGAATTAGAAAATGCAACTGAAAAAATAAAATTATTGAAGGAAGATGGATGCAATAGAAAACTGAAGATAAAGAATAAAGAAATCCTAATTGCAAATCCAAAGTCATGAACTACAAGTATGCAGAGATGTCACAAGGATGATATTAATGACTGCATGGTAGTGCAGCCAAGGTGTTTCTGCAGAGATGACTTAAACACTGGAAACACTTTTCTGTTACCCTCGGTAAATCTGATACCACTGAACTGATATTGAAAGTTTTCTAACCCTTTGTAAATGTGTGATTATTATGCTTCCAAGATATGGTGATAGAAAGTTTGGAATAGGCAGTCTATCAACACAAATTCGTGATTCAATAAGACTTGTTTCTTGTGCTTATTTAAAATATGGCAAAGAAAGGCCAGCAATATGCCTAAATATAGATCTCTTATGTTGCTAATATACGAGATAATTTGATTTGTCACATATGTTGGGGTATCCCTACTGAGAACTATCATACAGAAAAGAATTGGGAAAAGAGAATGAGGAAGACCTACGGTAGATGTGTGCTGCTGGACTGGATGATGGTGGATGGATATAGTACACTGAAGGAGGAAGACCAGCATCGAAAGGGTAGGAGTCCTTGGACGTTTGAACCTGCCCAAGGCAGAGCACTTGAAGAACAAGATCCTTGCCAAATCTAACCTTGTTTGGAATCCGAGAGTGCAGTGCCATCGAACAAAAACCCTACACAGTTGTTTAATTAGATTACATCTATAAGTGTTTCCTAGAGTATACCATTTATAACTTTACGTTACTGCATTAAAAGAGTAAAGGTTTATTATTTTTCCAAAGGAGCTATTCCTATACTTTCCGACAGAACTATAGTTATAGTCCATATGATTTCACACATGCAGACTGCAAAACAATTACGGAAAAACAGTGAGATCTTGAAATCAGCACATGATCGCCTGTAGATAACCGGCGTGGTTAAGTTTCGCTGAAATAAAAAAAGAATCCGAAAAAGTTAGCCTAAATTGCATTCGTCATAATTAAGACCTATTAAGATGAGATTAAACATCGAAAGCAATGGTGAAATAAAAGATTGGGCAATCCTGGGTTTTAGCGTCCGAAATTATTTACATTGCATGAGCGATTAAAACGTTTCACAGTTAAACTCAAACAAGAAGTTGGAAGATTGATGAAAATATCAATGAAACTAGAAGCCGGATGATCGATTAAAATATTACATAGTTAAACTCAAACTAGAAGTTGGAATTGCGATGAAAATATATCGTTTTAGTGCCGATATTATTCCCGTGTATGACCTGGGATTAAGATTGCAATCTTAGTCCCAGGTATGACCGATGAAAACATTATTTTTATAGTAAAACTCGAACTAGAAGTTGGAAGATTGACGAAAATATTAACGAAACTAGAAGCTGGATAATCGATTAAAATATAACTCAAACTAGAAGTTGGAAGAACGATGATTATTTATTGCATATTGTATTAGAATGTTTCAACGAAAATAATTTCGGACGCTAAAACCCAGGATTACCAAAGATTGATATAAATACTTATTACTTATCACACTGTGTAATATTCCTTAGCTTAGATATAGAACAAAATATACTCCACCAGCATATAAATGCAGAAGGTGAAATTACTTAACGTATGAAAGGTAGTATAATAACGAAAACTTATTATGAATCGTTTTCTTTCGGTCCAACCTGGGATCCCAGGTCCAACCATTTCACAAAAATTCGATCGAAAATGGGAAAATATCAATCGTAATCGTCAACTTCAAACTTATTAGGCGCAACCTAGAGCCAATTAAGCGCAGGGCACCAGCTTATTCACGAGTGCTAAGCCAATTCAGAGGGGTTTTCTGAGGGTCGTCAAAGGGTCCGAGTCCGGTTCCGGGGTCCAGATCAAGAGAGGAGGCAGAGCATCTGTTACTGCGGGTGTCATTTAGGTCGTTATAAGATACGGAAGGCGGAGGATCAGATGAGTCAGAATGAGAATTGTTGAATAGGTGAGAATTTAGTTTAAAGTACGTGGAAAGCCTAGGGTGATAGATAGAGGAGCCTGAGGCGGTTGATGGAAGGCATTTCAGGGCAATTAATGATGACGGAGGAACCGAAGATCTTCGGAATTCTGGAGGAAAATCGACCCAGAGTCGTGGTGCAGTGCTGGATTGGCCCCGTTGGAGAAATTGAGACGAGTAAGTGATCAAGAATTGAGAAAGACTGAGATAGCATGATCGTGGAGCGGATTGGCTGGATGGTGAAGAGTTCGCGGAGGTCTCTAGGCTACTTGGCCTGGGAATAATTGTATACGGGAGTTGTAGGTTAGTGATGGGACTTTGCGGTGGATTTGCTCTGGGATTTGTAGCCATTGAAGTGATTTAATATGGGGATATATAGCCCTAAATATGACTCCATATACACTGTGAGCCATAAAAAACCGGGCCACTTTATGTTTAGCTATATCTCTGTCATTTCTTTATCGATTTTTACACTTTTTGCATTATTTTAAACAGGAATCAATACTCTAAAGAGCAGAAATAAACATTATCGATTTAGTCCTACATGTATGCTAAACTTGTCTTGCGAAACTGAAGACACTAAAAAACACGTGAGAATCGATAAATGCTGCATTTTTACTACTTAAATGCAAACAATTCTTCAGTGCCTTTATTTGTTTAAAGTTTGTGTTCAAAATGACTTCCTTTTTCACGTACACATTTTGCCAAGCGACGTCGCCACTGATCAATTGCAGTGTCAATAAGATGTTGTTCCAGATCGTTCCAGACGGATACGAGACACTGCCGAAGTTCATCAGTGTTCTGAATGCGCTGTTGGTACACGCGCTGTTCCATAATGGACCAGATGGAATAATCGAGTGGATTTAGGTCAGGCGAATTGGGTGGCCACATCTCTGGCCCTATGAAGTATGGTGCATTGCGAGACAGATACTCAATTGTTTCACGAGCCCGATGCGCCGGAGCTGAATCTTGTTGGAAAATGAACATGTCGCCAGCAATGGGGCGCATTTGTGGCAACAAATGTTGTGCTAGCATCACGTCTCGATAATATTGGCCATTGATTTTGGCTCCCGGGTCAACGAATATAACCTCTGTGCGACCGAGTTTCGAAATTCCCACGGAAACCATGAGCGACTTGCTGAATGTTGTCTTGGTACGCAACAGACGGTCTGATGAAATCTGTTTCTTTGACACTGAACGAGGCACATAAAGACGATCGTTTTGAGTGTTTGACGGCGCAGCAACTGTAAATAACTTTTCATCAGTGAAGAAAATGAAACCGACATCCGATACTGAGAAACGCTGCAGCAATTGTCTAGCTCGTACCAAACGAGATTGACGATTAGCGGTGGTCAGTTCCTGAGCCCGTCGTCTTTTTAAGCATTTCAGTTCCAAATCGTTATGAATAATGCGTCTGACCGTCGTTTGTGTAAGATTCAGCTCTCTCGCGATTTGTCTGGTTGAAAGATGTGTTTTAGGCTTGTCTTCCTGGCTCTGAACCAATTCATTGACGGCGGCGATATTATCTTCAGTTCGCGACGATTTTGGCCGACCACTTCCCGCAGCGCGTTCAACTGAACCGGTAGTTCTCAACTTTCGCAGAAAGTCATCTAATGTTTTTCTTTTCCAATTCTTGTTCGGAAACTCCTTAATTAATCGTCTAGAAGAATAATTTTTGCATTCCCGCAGATTTTTAATTAAAATTTTATCCTCAAAACTCAACATTTTTAAATTTTAACTCAAATTTTCAACCATCAACTTTATTTACATTATGCTGCGAAACGGATATGACGTCATCCGCGCAAGTAAATAAGTAAATCGTAGAGATTTAATTTTTCTTTCAAACGACACAAAAACTATAAAAAAATTTAAAATACCGACCGCGATATAGCTAAACATAAAGTGGCCCGGTTTTTATGGCTCACAGTGTAGATTCACTGGCGTAAATCAATATCAATCGATATTCGTTTAGCTAACAGCTAGAGCTTCAACATAAATTTTAGCGTTTACTTAGTCTTGTCTGAGATGCAGTGTAGTCTACCCTTGCTGCCGTAACACGAGCCAGCAGAAACCATGACGTGCAATTAAAGGTGATGTTATTATTATTTTATATTGAAAATTACAGGTAACTGTCCATTTTTCTGCGTAATTTTGAAAATATTTAAACAGCTGTAATTTCTTCAGGATCTCACCTGCGCTACTTGCTGCGATTTTCGAACAGTATACATAAATGAATGAGGTTGCTAAACATGTACATTTCGTCAGACCAAGCACTGTGTGAAAAAATGACGAGTTATTTATTATTATTATTATTATTATTATTATTATTATTATTATTATTATTATTATTATTATTATTATTATTATTATTATTATTATTATTATTATTAATAATTCATTGAAAAATGAGCAAGGTAGAGGCCCATAGGTCACTATAGAAAAGAAAAACATGTGCATTTACAATTATATTTTAAGATCTGAAGTAGAATAGGACTAGACCTAGGGCCTGTCGATCGGAGGTCCACAAATTATTGAAGCAAAGATATATGATTATAATGGTTATTAATTCAGCCAAAAGATATAATAGGTCCTTGGCTTTTAATAGGTGCTTGCGCATGTGAGTAGGTATCATGATGCAAAAATAGCTTTAAGGGCGTTATATCAAGTTTAGATCGATGATCGATTGATTGATTGATTTAAGGCATAGATATATATGTATATCTATGATTTATGGACCATTGATTTCAAAAATCTATGTTTAATATGTAGTCTTTGCTTTTGCGTCTAGCTGATGGTATAACGTCTATGGAGACAGTGATACGCCCTCATTTCACTGCATTTCTGACGTAAAGTTATGGAAGAAATCGATTTTTATGAATGTCATTTGATGTTGTTTCCGGTAATTTTTGTAAATTAATCAGTGGCTGAACTGTTTCGTTTGCATTGTATAGATGTCGTCTCATCTGAGTTTTCTGATGCAAAATGACGAGTTCTGTTGCGGTGGCGTCTACACTGTCGGACCCCGGCAAGTATGGTCGCAGTCCGCGGTTGCACGACAGTGGGGTTGGCTCTTTCGGCAGCGAGTCGGACACTAGTCCCATCGGCGTGCAGTCCACAATGGCCCCGGTTGTCGGCCACGCCCGTAGTGCAGACTACGACAACGATCAGGCCCTCTCGTCGCTCTCGAGTGTTGCATCGGATTCGTTCACGGTTTACTATCTTGGGGAGTATATTCTTGATCGACGATACACCCAGCCGATGCTGCCATGGGTGATGGCTGAAGTACGGCGAAGGGGAAGAGGCCAGATGGTAAACCTTGTCGTGGAGCAGGCCCTACTTAGGGCAAGATCGTTGAACTTAAACCAAGTTCTGTTTGAACATAAGCTTCAGACGATGACGAGATTTGCGAAGACCCTGCGAGATGTGAGGTGCTTCTCGTACCTGACGAGGCCTAATGTTGATGCTGCTTTTACATGCCACGTGTATCAGGCCGAGGATGAAGGAACGGTGAGTGAAAATTTAACATAACGAGATCAGGTGTGTGTTGCAGCTTAACAGAAGGCCTTTGCCTTTTAGAGGTTTTTAAAGACATCTTATAAATGTCCAGGTGTATACTTGCTTTTATATTTGTACATACACAAACATGTCTAGCATAGGGTGACCATACGTCCCGGTTTCCTGGGACATGTCCCGGTTTTATGTGGTGTGTCCCGGTGTCCCGACGACTTGTGTGAAAGAGCAAAATTGTCCCGGTTTCTGAGAAGTAAAAGAAATTGTCAACTTTCTTGGAAACTCAGTTCTTTGTAAATGACAGAACTAATAGTTAACAGTAAATAGTTTGTAATCCAAAACGAAATCGTAATTAAAGAACAGTTTGTTATTTATTATTATATCTTTAGTAAGTTTAGTTAAAAGGTTATATAAAATTTTAATATTACAATTTCATTTCAGTACGACGAGTATGATTTTTGAAAATGCGTAAAGTGCAGATAATGCGGAAAGTACAGAAAACGCTATGGGAAAATAAAAAAATTCATACATTTTACACCTTAGAAATGTCTTCTCTTTGTCAGATACTCAGAATCAAATAATGCTAAATCACTCCAGCACAACTGAGGGGGTTGGAAACGATCCCCTGGGATGCGCAATGAAGACTTAACTGTGGGGGTCCTAAGAAAGACTGGAAGTTGAACCCCCTACCCCGACAATTCCCACCCTGGGTCTACTGACTCTACTACTACTGAGTCTACTCTACTGTAGCGGCCTAACGGACCTAGAGGTACCTATTCCTAACTGAAACCCTACACTTAACCCTTAATGTAACCCACATATCAAAAGCATTCAGTCTACTACTCCAATCTACTCGACTTTACTGACTACTGTACTTTATAATAGCCTACTCTATCTCAGTCTACTCTATAAGTCTCTCATCTATCTATTTGATTTTATCAATATCTTCCTTCCTCACGTTCCACGTTTCAAATGCATACATGTGAAACGTGGTAATCTAAGAATAAAAGTAATATAGATAGATAATATTAAGATACCGTATATGGCATGGCAACTACCTAGTATGCAGGTTCTCATTTGTATTGAGCAATTGTTTTCTTTTGCCCAGCCGATAACAGGTGATAAAAAGGGCGTTATAAAAAGTGTCCCGGTTTTTGAAGGCCAATAAATGGTCACCCTAGTCTAGCAGTAAAAGAACATATCCTGTTCTTGGATTGCTATGATGGGCTTTTAAGTCTGACTTGATCCCTCGACCTGGAAACCATGCACCTGAATGGTTGGTTTAACACCACATAGACAAGTGTCTTACCTTTGCATTGTGCTTCTGAGGAGTTTCTGTAGAGTTGTGTAAACACAACTTGCTTTTTTCTGCTGGAATGCGCCAGAACGGTGTTCCAGCACCTTTGTTTCGGCTATTAAAAAAAAATTTAGTTATTTTTTATGTGACGTCAAAGATTTTGTTGGGGAGGGTCTCACTGAGACCCCTCGCCAAACTCCACCCCTTTTTTACCAGGGTCCGCCCTTGATTTAACCCTTCCATAATTGTTCAGTTCTGGAATCTTTTTCTGGAAAAAAGCATTGTTAGAAACATGTATGTTACCTGTACCTTTTTACATCTGCTTGCTCATGTTTAAACAGTACTGTTTGAGATCTCTGAAAGGTTGCATTATAGCTATCCAAGTATGTTACTTTACATTACATTACAGACACACTTGGGCTAATCACCATGCTTCCAAAATATATGTGTAACTTTTCTGGCTTAATTGGCTCATGATCACTAGTTAAATTAAGTTGAACAAAGGATTTTCCACAAAGTTGGGTTAGTATAATGCATTGTGAAGAAAGTGTGATTTTAACCTGAGGAAAAGAGACACTTCTAAAATATTGAGATTTACATGCCAGGCATCAAATGTGAATCAGAGACAAAGTAAAAATGGCATTCATGACTGCTTGCACTTACAAACACCTTGACTCATAAGATCGCGCTTTACAAGCCATTGTTGAACTGGGTCTTTCTAAATTCATTTGAATCCATTAGCTGCAAAAACAGGGCTCAGTTTGAATGCTTTAATGACTAACTGTTTCTGGCTGATAAGATGGTCACCTATCAGAGTTGCAGAACAATGGCTAAATGCAGACACAGAAACCGGAGAAAATACTGAGTCATCGCAGCCTCTGAAGCCAGACATCTCTGGTTACCATCTCGTGTTCTGCTAAGGAGTAATGTTTGGTAAACGCAGGCTCTTTCCACGTACCTGACCTTTTCAATCTTGAATGCTGCCGCTTGTCTGAATGTGCTAGATTGCATTCTGCATTCGAGTAAGAAGAAAAGCATTCCTTTGAACTTACCCGAGAGGTGGTCGTGAGTAAAGCATGCTTGTGAAAATTACCAGCTTTACTTTCTTAGTCTCTGTACCCAAGGGTGGGTGGACAGTCTGAAGAAAAGACACAGTTCAGAGAATTCGGTCTGAGCAAAAAAGAATTCCATACGGATCTTCACAAAGACGTGCTGATTTTATCACTGAGTCAGTTTTGGCATAAACTTATCTTGAATAATATTGGAAGTGTGGGGAGACAGTTGTACCTGCCTGCAGTCCATACCCTTTGCCCTGCTTAGCACTTTAACGATGAGTTGCATTGGTTTTCCAGTTGCTTTTAGTATGCTGTCATTGTTAAAGCGTTAAATTACTTGGGGAAGAGGGAGCCGAGCTGCCTTCTTTGATGCTAGGCTGTTTTGTTAGCATGAATTAAATATCTTGGGCTTACAAAGAATAAGTTTGCAGTTAAGTGACATCAAGGTAAGGTAAGAAATTTCCACAGAGACTTTCGTAAATCTAGGTGGTTAAAATATTATAAATGGGAAGTAGCCTTGTCAAGATGTCTAGATAACTGTGATTATCTTGATTGTCTTACACTGGACATCCATGTTTAGATTAATTACTCTTGCATTTCTACTTCATTTATCTTGTGAACGTTTGAAGAGAGTCACTTCGTTTATTATAAGCACATACCCACCTCTTGTAGTTATGGTTATGTTGATAACACTTGGATCAAGGCATATTAAAACCTTGTAATATTAACAATAACAATAGTACTAGGAGGGGAATAGAGTAATGGAAACACTCATGGCCAGGAGAGCATTAGATCGCGGTTCGATGCCCGTAACCCCCTCTAGGGCGGCGCCTTGCAAGGCTTGCATAGCTGCCAAAACATGTGTTTAATTAAGATCTTGATTGTACTGTCATGTTTCCATGTAATCTTACTGTGTACTTGTCAGTTTGAATTAATAAAGAAGATTATTATTAGTAATAGCAAAATTTGTAACAGGTTTGAAAAAGTTTTTATCATGTGCTGTGGTACTACATACCCTTCTCTAAACAGTAGTAAGATACTATTGTTTTGTGTTATTATTTTATTTATCTATTTTTTTAAATTTTCACCCTAGGTAGCAATGATCATTAACGTATATATCATTTTACAGGATTACAGATATTATCAGAAGTTCAGAACATTGTTCTGAAATGGCTATTATTATTGTTATTATTACCCCTCTTCATTATTCAACATTATTTTTTTTACATTACCTTACCTTGTATGGGGTTGCCAATATTTGTTTTGCAACCTACATTACATGACCCTACCTTGTATTCAGATGTCAACTTTTGTCTCATTTCATACATTTCGTGTGTGGCCTTACTTTGTATCTGGTTGCCCATCCTTGTTTTGCAACCTCATTGGCATTGCAAATTTCTCCGATTCATTCCTCTGTTCCTCTAATGATTGATTTCAGCTTTTTAGTAACCGCGACAACTTGTCGCCAACCCTACACAAATTGACTTGCAAAAACTTTGACTTCCACGCAATAGCGATGATTTTCACATGCATATTCACGCAGCTTTGCCATAAAACGTAAGTTTATGATCGAAAATTGGTTTTGCCACCGATCCGGGTTTCCATCAACACGAACAAATTCCATTTCATGTAGTAATTTGCTTTATGTGCGAGTGATTTGACTGTATATGGGTAAATAGAAGCAGCAGAACTTTGTAGGTTTGTGGTTGGATGTTTTTATGGAGCCTTTTAAGGACCGTTGTCAAGATGTAGGCTATTGAAACATCTGAGAAAGGTGATTAAGAGAAGCTGATGACAGTTTGGTTGTGTTGTGATGGAACATGTCCATTCTTTCATTTGTTCATTCATTGATCTGTGCATTTATTCATTCCCATTCAATCATCAGTTTATTCATTCCTCCTTTTATTCCTTCCATCATTCATTCATCCATTCACCCACTCAACCATCCCTCCCTCTGTTGATCCATTTCTTTATCCATCCATCCATCCATCCATCCATCCATCCATCCATCCATTCTTTCATTTGTTCATTCATTGATCTGTGCATTTATTCATTCCCATTCAATCATCAGTTTATTCATTCCTCCTTTTATTCCTTCCATCATTCATTCATCCATTCACCCACTCAACCATCCCTCCCTCTGTTGATCCATTTCTTTATCCATCCATCCATCCATCCATCCATCCATCCATCCATCCATCCATCCATCCATCCAATTATCCATCCATCTACCCACCGGCCTATCCTACCAGTCGCAGTGAAGCGAGCACTGTAGTTTTCAGGCTTTGATAAAAAAGCTTGAACGTTATTCTTTATTGGTGTAAAGAAGACACAAGTGCCTGAAAATAGTCTGGCCTAGTTCAGCAGTTCCTGCTGCTGCCTGACATTAATTCAATGGCCCTTGTGGCTCGTTGTTTACAACCACTAGGGAGTGTTTACATTATGCAGTCTCCTCTGGCATTATATAAATACCGGTATATACTATACGGTGAATACAAGTATACAATACACTCATGTGTATACACAATGTACACATACTCATATATGTGCATATACGTACATGTGTGCATGCATATGTGTGTATATAAATACACTTACACACATAGATTGTACCAAATACATAGCATGTATATATGTAGATATATCATGGTGAATACATATATATATAAATTATATATATATATGTATATTACTATATATACGTACTTGTACATCTGCAGTTATGACTCACTGGCTTAGTCATATTGAGACTTTGTGTGCTGGACGTTGTAGTCACGTAGTGTACTTTGTCTTGTACATGTACTTACTGTCTTGTACTTGTACGGACTGTGTACAGAAGACAGAGCAGGACCAATTTTTAATTAATTAACTTATTTATGATAATTTCTTCAGCATTAACCTGTGCAGTGGTTATTGTCTAATCTAATCTAATCTTACGACTTCTGCAGCACCGTTGTCATATGCACAAGGAATCAGTCGATAGATTCAAGTAAAACTCTAGTCTAAAATTGCAGGAAATTTTTTGGACCTGTCGTTTTGGATGACCATCTGCCATCGTAAAAAATTCTCATGACGTTTGTTCAATCATCACTGTTTTTATTCATAAAATATTTCATATGTCTCTTCTTTATGTTCTCTGCCGACCGGCAGGTTCGTATGACCAATGACGCCATCGTTCTCTGTCTTGTGCTCTTCTCTTCAGTCCACTGTATCCTTCTTCTTTTGTCATCATCCAGTCTAGCAGCATTGCCCTCGGTCTCCCTCGTGTCTTTTTCCCCTCCATCCCTCCCTCAATGATGTCTCTTAATAGTGTCTCACTCCTTAGGATGTGCCCGATCCATTTTCTTTGTCGTCCGCGTATAGTACTTATGAGTGATCTTTGCTCTTCTACCATTTGCAGGATTTCCTCGTTCGTCCTCCGTTCCGCCCAGCTAACTCTCTCCATTCTGCGCCACACCCACATCTCGAAGGCCTCCAATCTTTTTATGTCGTCCTTCCTCATTGTCCATGTCTTGGAGCCGTACAGAACAACACTCCACACCAGTGTCTTTACCATTCTCTTCCCTAGACTCTTGCTTAAACCTCCTCTCATCAGCTCTCCTCTTTTATAAAATGCATCTTTTCCCATGGATATTCTTCTTTTTATTTCCTCGTGGCATCTTGCATCGTCTGTGATCACACTTCCTAGATAGCAAAACTTCTCCACCTGTTCTATTTCTTCTCCGTTTAGTGTGATCTTTATTGTTTGTGGTGTTATACCGCTTCTCTTGCTTATCTTCATTACCTTTGTCTTCTTTACGTTTATTTTCATTTCATATTCCAGCGATACCGTGTTTAGACGATCCATCATCCTTTGTAAGCCCTCCTGGCTAGTTGCCAGCATCGCCTGGTCATCTGCAAATCTCAATGCCTTCACCCTTCTTCCTCCTACCTTTATCCCCTCCTCCATATCCTCTAGCGTTTCTCTTATGATCTCTTCTATATAGATGTTGAATAGGATTGGTGACAGTGGGCATCCTTGTCTTACTCCTCTTCCTATTTTTCCTGGTTCTGAGTACTCTCCATCAACTCTTATTTTCACTCTTTGTCCCATGTATAGATTACCTATCAATCTTCTTTCTCTCCAATCCACCCCTTTTCTTCTCAGTATTCCCATTAGCTTTCTCCAGTCTACTCTGTCGAAAGCTTTTTCATAGTCGACGAAGCAGATATATATGTCTTGGTCATGTTGGATGCTTCTTTCTGCTATTACCCTCAATGCTGCCACCGCGTCTCTTGTCCCCTTTCCCTTTCTAAACCCATATTGATCCTCTCCCAAGCAATTTTCTGCTTCCGCCTTTGTCTGCAGTCTCTTTGTTATAATTCTTAGCAGGATTTTTGATGCATGTGTCAGAAGGCTTATCGTGCGATGGTCTTCACAATTTGTTGCATTCTGCTTCTTCTGTATTGGTATAACAATTGTCTGCAGGAAGTCCTTTGGCCATTCTCCCGTGTTGTAGATGTCCTGGCATAGCTGCACCACCTCGTTCATTGCCTTCTCTCCAAGATTTCTGAGTATTTCTATTGGGATGTTGTCAATTCCTTCCGACTTCCCATTCTTCATGTCCTTGATTGCAGCCAAGACCTCCTCTCTCATCACCTCCGGACCCATGCCGTCCTCCCCCTGTGTTTCTTCCTGCTTCCGTTCTTGTTTCCTCATTTCTTCCTCGATGCTTCCACTTCCTGTGTATAATTCCTCCACATATTCCTTCCATCTTTCCCTTATATCCTCTGCGTCCTCCAGTAGTCTGCCGTCCTTGCTCTTGATTGCACCTCCTCTTCCTGTATTTTGCTTCTTGCTTAGTGATTTTATTTTACCGTACACCAAATCACTTCGCCCCTGTTCCTGCAGGAGTTCCAGTTCTCTGCACTGCTCCTCCCACCACATTTCTCTTGCTTTATCCGTTGTTCTTCTCAGCTGGTTGTTAAGTCTTCTATATTCCTGTCTAGCCTCCTCTGTACTCTGATGTTTCCATTTTCTTCTCTCCTCCATGTCTTTGATCATCTCTGTTGTTATCCA
Organism: Allolobophora icterica; assembly: GCA_963556255.1. Classification (NCBI taxonomy): domain Eukaryota; kingdom Metazoa; phylum Annelida; class Clitellata; order Crassiclitellata; family Lumbricidae; genus Allolobophora; species Allolobophora icterica. The sequence goes on from OY744605.1 coordinate 70,401,606, forward strand.
TGGTTTACGCGGTTCGTTTCCCTTTTGGAATCCTATCGTTTCAGTCGCCTCTTTCATCAGTGCTTCTTTTAGGTTCGTCCACCTCTCTTCTGTTTTTGTTCCCTCTTTTAGATTTTCTACTTTTTCCTCTAGGTTCTTCGATACTTCTCCCATCTTTGTTTTTATCATTTCTTTGTTCCACTTCATTTTCTTCACTCTTTTCTTTTTGATGAATTTGAGTTGTAGGCTCACTGTCACAGCCACCATGTTATGGTCTGTATCTGCATCTGCCCCGGGAAGGGCTCTCGCATTTTTCACACTATTTCTATACCTCTGCCTTACCATTATGTAATCCAGCTGGTATCTTTCCCTGTCTCCTGGTGATTTCCACGTGTATCTTCGTCTTTTTTCCTGCTGGAACCATGTATTCGTTATTATCAATCTTTGCCTTTTGCAGAATTCCATTAATTTCTCTCCTCTCTCATTTCTCTTCCCCAATCCGAATTTCCCTATTATACCTTCCTGTTCGCCCTCTCCCACTACTGCATTCCAGTCTCCCATTACTATCACATAATCTGCCCCTTTGATGTCTTCTAATCGTCTCTCTATTTTCTCATACATGTCATCCACCTCCTCTTCCTCATGCGCCGACGTAGGCATATACACCTGCACTATTGTTATGTCTACTGGTTGTGCACGTATTGATACTATTATCATCCTATCTTCGACTCTTTCTATTTTCGTCACACATTCGGCTGTTTTTTCTGATAGAAGAATTGCTACCCCGTTTTGTCCCTTGTCTCCTCCAGTGTGGACAACCCTATAGCCATCACTCATGAAATCTCCTCCTTCCTTCCATCTTACCTCTGCCAAACCTAGTATGTCAAGCTGTGCTGTTCTCATTTCTCCTATCACGTTCGCCAGCTTTCCTGGTCTTGCCATTGTTCTTATGTTCCACGTCCCTATTTTTAGCTTTTCCTTTTCCGTCTCCGTCCCTGCTTTGAAGGCTTTCGCTTGTTGACGACCGAGGAAGCCTTGTCTTCCCCTGCCTAACGCGACTCTCCCCAATGTCTGGTTTGAATCGTTAACGTTGTTATCTGAACTTCTTATTGTCGTCATTTTTCATTTTACTCGGGATGAGATAGGGAGGTGGTTTCCCGTTGCCTTCCTCCCGGTGTTTTTATCGAGAGACACCATCTCTCTGCGTCGATACCGTTGATCGTCCGTCCTTCAGTTTCTTCACCCATGGGGCACACGCTTATCCCGGCGTGTACTCGGTCGTCCACCACGTACTTCGTTTCCAACAGGGGGGCCACGTGAAGGCGACGTGGTGGACATTTGAGCAGCAGAGGCTTTTGGAGTCGCTTGCTGCCCCATTTCATATGTGAAGATCATAAATTACATTATGCTATTTATGACTACTTAGACTACCGGTGGTTTAACATATGCCTTATGTATATACTTAGATCATAGTCTTGTATTAACCTCTTGAAAAATGTGGGCTAGGAAGTCCCCTCCCCAAATTGCTTTTTCTTCCCCAAAATTGTGCATCTTCCCCCATTTACACACCCACGGTCATTCTCCCCAGTATGGATACCTTTCTTCCTAGCTACTGTTAACGCTTGTTGTAGAGCAAACATTATTATGTATGTTTTGTTGTTGCTGTGTTAAGAACAGATTGTAGAGGAGAGAGACGGACTTTAATATATGTAATATGTGATATGTGAGCATCTTCTCTGAAGTAGCAACAATTTGTTTTGAAGTATATCTTGATATTAATATATAGTACCTCTTCAAACTGTTTATTTCTGGAAATTTCCATAGTGGCTCTTAAGAGTGCTGTACGTATTTGAATTTCTATATCACCTTTTAGTAATGTTTATTGTTACATGTTGCCATATAGTGATTTAATATGCGCATATATTTTAATGAAAAAAATTGGATGAATTATAGTTCTTGTTAGTTAAGCTGTTTAGTTCTGGTCCTTTATTATTCTGTTGTGTTAAAGTATTGTAAGACTATTTTGTTTATCACTTGTCATTTCAGACCAATTTGTTGTCAAACAGGTGACCCTAATAAGCAGGACTTTGGTCCCTTCTGGGTCTGCCTTTTGTATCCTGGAAACATATTTGTACACTGCTTAATTTGTAGTGTTTGTTTTTATAGAACCATAAACGAAATGAAATGAATTTGATTACGTTACATTGGACTCGAAATGACAAGATCTGGCACTGTTAAATGTCAATTACAGGTTCAGCTCTTGTTTGATTCGATCCGAAAGGCTTCCCTGAGTGCAGTTCGATCGCAGAGCCAGTCAGGTGATGACATGGCGCCACTTCCAGCAGCAAGTCAGTCCTTTGAAGTCCTCTATGTCGGCAAGGTAGTCGTCTCGACGAAAAAGGCTCCGCCGACTTTCATCGACGACGCTGTTCTGAAATTTGATGAATATGCGAAAATGCAGCAAGACGAAGAAGGGGAACAGCGCATGCGGCACGAAAGCGATGCAAGCGTCCAGAGTCTTCCTACGAATGTTGAGAAGACGGTGACAATTGGAGAGAATGAGTTGCTGGAGCAGGCATCAAAGGAGCATGGATCAAGCGTTGAGGAAACGATGAGCAGCGGGTCGGAGGATGCTTTTGCGGAGTCGAGCGACACCGTTCCATCGCTAGGTGTAAGCAGCAGTAGCGGATCTTCAGGCAGTTGTAACAGTGGGTTGTCGTCGGCTCTTGATGCGAGGAGCTTGGATCCAGTTGCAAGTGTAGAGGGAGATCGAGTGAGCAGGCAGCGTACGATCTCTACCGGAAGTGAAGATTCTTCGGAGGCGGCAAGAAGAAGTCGGGATGGCACAGAAAGTCTCCAGAAACAGGTGCTTCAGTCATACGGATCGAAGATCCGGACGATGCTGATCCAGATTGGACAGAGCGAACTGTCGCTCTTTAGTCTTGATCGTAAGAGCATGATCTTTGAGCGACAGTTCAAAGACATCTCCTTCTGCTCTCAGGTATTATGTCTTTCTTTCTTTTTGAATGGTTGATTCTTTGGCCCTAATGGCCATTTTTGGCTCTAATTCTTTGGTCTACCCTGCACAATACATGACACCGATACTATTTAAGTTAATTATTGTTATCGTAAACTTCCTATGTCAAGCCTTGTGGCCTGGCTGCAATGTTTTCCTTCTTTGGTGTCTGGTTCATCAGAGATGTTGACTGGTTCTGTCCACAGGATTTTGTGATTTGTGTAGAAGCAATTGGTGCCTTGTTCATTAAGTAATTATGTTTTCAGATTAGACTAGATTAGAAAATTGGGGCGTGGTGGCTCAGTGGTAAGTTCGGCGCCTTGTGACCGGAGGGTTGCAAGTTCGAATCCCACTCTAGCCGCTGCATACGGATCTTGGGCAAGTCCTTCACTCGCAATTGCTCGTGGCGCTTCGGCGTGAAAATTTCGGCACAGTATCAAATGCTGTAGTCGGGAGCGCCTCTGAGTAGTAGATGACTTCGAGAGGCGCTATAGAAATATCCGGAATAACATTAAAATTAAATAAATAGTGTTTCTTAATGCTGCTAACATACACTTAGCGTGGCTGCCTTTTAGATCTGTCAAATAGTGCTTTTCAGTGCCATTGAGAGATTTAAAAAAGCTCTATATGAACATCCAGATGCTTACACAGAAGTGCTTTATAAAAATTTCAATTTGTGTGTGTGTTTTTATGTATAATGTATGTACATATATGTATACTGATGAGCATCAGGCCAAAGGTCATTTAAAGGCTGTTACTGCTGCTGCTGATGATGAGGGCAATGTGACGTTATAATGGGGTACTAAATTAGCCCGGAACTTAGCTTTTGAATTTTTCCATGGTATGTTTTCTTCATTGTCTGGCAGGGCATCACTCATCCGGAGCATTTCGGCTTCATATCACGAGCCCCAGAGTCCGGAAACTTCACCTGCTACGTCTTTCGATGTGCATCTGAGTCCGTTGTGAGTAAACCTTAATCACTTCAATCCAAATGACTTCCATAGCGCTGTTGTCGTAAATACACAAGGCATCAGTTGATGGTCACTTCAAGTGAAACCTTAGTAAGGAATTGTAATTTGTTGGAGAAGCCCTATCGGAACCTCACTAGATACTTAAGAGAAACCAGAAATCAGGCTGTGGCGGGCACCATGTTGAAGCGACGAATCTAAGACCTGGATGACATTAAAGAAAAGCTGGCTTATTATGGTGTCACTTTCATTAAACTCACCCCCGCATGTTTCAGTCTGATTTGAACGAGTGCAGAGAACCAGTGCAAGTGAAAGGTGCTGTTATGTGAGACATAGCAGCTGATTGGTTAGAGTGCTTACCTTGTAACGCAAAAACTGCGTGTTTGAGCATCATGAGATAATTACTGTGAAGGGACCTTGAGCAAGTCCTTGACTCAGGTATGCTTGGTGCCTTCAATTGTTGTCTGGTCATTAGACAGTGGCACTTAATAAATACATAATAACAGTAATAACCTTAAAACTTTCCGGATGTATATAGTAGAGAGTGACACGAGGAACAAAATTTGTGTCTATCCGCACCCAATTCCCGTTGGTCTGTTCCCATCCCCACCCCTTCCCCATCGGATCCTTCCACATCTCCACCCATGCCCATTAGGTCTGTCCCTGTCGTCTCCTCGTCATTAGGTGTGTTCGAGCACCCACTGCCATCCCAATGAAGCAAATAAGATAAAATGCTTCCACACGGTTATGTTAAAATTTCAAGTTCCTAAATGCAGAATACTTAACTGAAGTTAACAAGATATCTAATATTCAAGGATTTCAATTATATAGCACAATGACTTGACTTTGCAGGAAGACTCGATTAACTCAACAGAGTTAGGCCTTAATTACTACAGTTGGCAAAGTTACAACCGTTACTGTGGTAAACACTGCGCCTGTATTTCCATCCCTACCATAATACTGCAGGCTCTGCTCCCATATTTGTGAGCCACAGTATTACTACTGCTTTTTACACCATTACCGAAGATTTTACCATGGTAACCGCAGTATTACCACTTTGCCCATTACCGCATCGCTCGCTAGGATGTAGTTATGCATAGGATGATTTTCCAATCATTCTAAATGCTTATCCAGGTGGAAGAAGTGATGCTGACCCTGAAACAAGCCTTCCAATCGGCCTTTGAACAGAGTGGAAAGAGTCTCGTCATCTGTGAACTTTGCCCCATGCACCAACTGCACAAGCTCTGTCAGGACATTGATCGTAAGTCTACTACTGTTAAAACAAAATTTAGATACATGTATACATCAGTGCAGAGTATTGACAATTAATAAGTATAATCAGAGATGATAAGCAGTGGTTTAGTAAAATTATTGGAAATGATCCTGAAGTAAATGTTAAGAGTTAATTTAGAAATGGCTGAAATAGGATTTAAAAAAGGATGAGAAATGATAAAATAGTTTAAAGCAATAAGGAATTGTTAATAAACGATTGATTGATTTATTGATTGATTGATTAAGAAATATTAAGAAGTAAAGGAAATAGTTAAAAAATAAAAATAGTAACAAATATTTAAAGTGGTTAAAAACAATGAGTAATTGCTGAGAAAGATATGTTCAGAAAAGATAAGAAATAGTAAAATTGATTGAAGTGAAAAATTATGAAAGGTTGGCAACCAAAATGATGATGTGGGTCGAATTAAGTAGAATTTTTAAGAGAAGAAAGAAGCCAAGTAAGTGCTAATTTGCAGAATGATGATAATTTTCTCTTGCTTGCAGGAATGAGCACTGAACAGATGTACCTGACGCTTCAGCAACGCATGGCCCAGCTCAATGATCATGATCAGAATAAGATCACGTCACAGATCGAGGTAAGGTCGACTAGTCTTCAGGATATTAGATTTCGGTTATAAATTATCGTTCAGTTTTTCAGGTCATTCTGCTGACATGTTGCAGTGAGATATGACCCATCAGAAAAACAACATTACTTACAAATGAATGAGAAATAGCAGTATATTTTTAATAGTGACTAAATATTAGAGACAGGTTTTGTTCATTTGCAGAGGCGTGGTTTGCAGTCGTCTCTGGGAACAGTCGAAGTCATCATGACGACCTTGCTAAAGCTGAGTGAAGAAAAGCAGCAAACTCATGGTCATATAAACGATGTCGGTCACAGACAGGACAAGAACGATGTAAATCATCCTAATATATTATCAGTTGCCTGGTCACGTTTTATTTACTACACTTACTATTATCACACGGTCAGTAAATCAGCTTCTGAAGTGAGACAAGTGTAAACAACCTGTCTGAGGTCATCACTCAAAGTCCATGCCACAGTGTTGGTCCACAATGTTAGTCCACAATGTCCACAGTGTTATAAGAATGACGAAAATCATCCTAGTCATGAGAATCTGATCTAAATCTCGTCTCTTGACATGGCTTACGTAAATCATTGCAGTCTCTAGTCATGCTAATCTTCTAACATGAATGATGTAAATCACCTTAATCATATGATTGCTGTTGATTTTTAAACTTGTGCACAGTTCCCTTTTCTTCGGTCTCCGCCGTGCTATGGGGCTATATAAATCGTCTTATTTTACCATTATTGTTATTAATCTTTCTGTTACAGTTTGTACTGACCGCTGATGCCAGAAACAAGCCATCAAAGTTCGAAAGCTTTCGAAACCTGGCCAGGAAGTCGATCACTAACTCCTTAGAACACTTCCTTGGAGTAATTGAATCAAATCTTGTCTGATCTACTGTCTCTTGTAGCACTGCCATAACAGTCACATGGTATCAACTGATGGTTGCTTCCAGTGACACCCTAGTTCGACACATTGTATTCCATTGGAGAAGTGAAGTTCAAATTGAACAGGTCAAGAAATCAGAAGTTGCTACGGTGGTTAAGCCAATTGAAACAGATGACTAGGTGTTCACTACGCATTTGTTTATTTGTGAAGTGCTTCACAGCTTAAAGAAATAGATTTTTTTAGTTTATGTGGTAGATGATAATACTATATTATATTTGACTGATTACTGCCAACCAATGTAATGGTGACGGCCTGGCACAAATGAGGTTGATCATTTGGTGTTGGCCTGTTGACAACAGCAACCGAAACCTTTTCTGTTGTTGATTCAGTAAAAGGCTTCAGATTTGTTACCATGTTGTTGATTGATTCACTCAATGCATCAGATTTGAATGTGAGAAGCATATGTGAAAGGCCAATGCTGTAGGTGTAGAAGTGATCTCATTGTTGAACACAGGTAACGATGCTCTAAGTTTTGTTTCATTTTTGCCAGAGTCAAGTTCCTAAAGAAGAATTGTTTTCCAGAAAGGTCGATCAAGAGAGCACTCGTAAAATCCTCAGTCAATCAGAGGTATAATTTTCTGATGTCGTCATTAGGTTAAAACTGTGTATTAATTAGCCTCTCTCTGTGAAGAGGTTTCTAAACTGTGTTGAATTCTCGATGGTGCAGTGTTTTAAAACTGCAGCTTCTACAGATTCAAATCATGAACAGTTCCACATTGACTTCATGCATTTTAGATTTGGTGTTAATGTATAAGTATTTAATTATCCTAATATTAAGTAGAAGTGCCAAAATTTTAGTAAACTGTGACTTGGGTACCATGTCAGTTTTGAGTTATTACCTTTACTCATCTTTTCTACAGGGATTAGACAATGTCGCCTTTCAATGCATATCTTTCGGTTGGGATCACTAATCAACAAAGTTAACTAAAGCAAAATCATATGTATAATTCTTTGATACATTTATTGTGGAAAAATTCGGTTGAAATTAAAATGTGCACTTTCTAAAGATTTGTAACACTTTCTTTAATCCCTTGGTTGATAGTTAAGTTGTCCGACAGTTGAATTAATAATCCCTCATGTAGCCAGGTGCTGGTTGGTCTATAGTGACTCCAGCCTGAGCTGCTGCTGTATGGATATAGATGAGAACAGCTGGTTGTTGGTATACCAGGTCGACACCTGCTGGCTGATCACACTTTTGTTTGGGTACCTGAATCTGCAGATGCTCACTGACAAGCCTAATGATGATGATGATGAAGATGATGAATGCGACAATTTCTACAGTGCCGTAACACAGCACATACCGTTACAAGGGCGTTTAACAACCTAATGACTAGTCACGATAAGCAATTTTAAAGAAAGTAATAATTAATAACAAGTGATTGTAATATTATGTAATATAATAACAATAATAATAATAATGAACAGTCACGTTAGCCATCTCTTAGAAGCAGTCACTGATATGAAATGTTGGCAACTTCATTTTCTTAGCCTTGGCTTATTAGAGTGGTAGCCATTCCTGTCTCTTGCCATTCAATCTACTCACTAAAACTGTACTGATTTTACAGATGTGTTTGCTAGGGGGACATGTAGAACAGAAAATCCTAAATGATTTTTCTGACTTTATGGGGAGTTGTATTACCGACCCCTGGGTTTACATTTCAGCATGCTACCTATTAGGCTATCAAACACGACCCATATTATTTAAAAACACAAATACTGATTGTACATAATTTCCTTTCTATATTTCATAATTTTCCAAAACCAAGTGATTAGTAATTAATAGGAACATGTTTTCGCTTTCTGTATGAAGGATTCTCAAAGATCATCTTCATCAAAACCAATGATCGTGGAAGATTTTTTTAGCAATGATCTTGGGTCGTCGAGGATCCAAGCAGAAGTTCAGCCGAGGGATGCTCGTCAGAGACGCCATTCCACTCCTCACAATGTGGCCGTTGTCACCTCGGCAGGTGGCGCTAGTCGCAGTCCAAAGCTTCGCTCCGGTTTCAGTCGAAGTAACCAGCCGGAAACAGGCACCCTCTGTGGCCGAAAATACATTCCAAACGACAGTCCAATAAGATCGATGTGTGTATCAATCTGACCTGATCTGATCTAGCCTATTCTATCAGATCTAATCTAATCAGTTGAATCTAATGTATCTAATCTGTCAGGTCTAATCTAATCCAGTCAAATTAATCTAATCAATCATGTATTATCTAGTCTAATTATTCTATCTGATCTAAGATTTCTGACCTAATCAATGATCCAAAAGTCTTCCATAGTATGTTGAGGTAAGGTCGTTGCACAATTTATGCAACTATCTTACTATGAATACCCGTTGTGTATCAAAATATCGATTTTTTGGCTGAACTGCAATTAAATTGGTAAATCATGAAAATTCCTGTTACGGTATTGGTATTTTATTTGCTTTTTCTTCTGTTTTTAATTGGATACTGCTGCATCCTTTTTTTCATTTGGTGCTATTTAAATTTCTATAATCTTATTCCTGGAATTCATTAGCAGGTGCTATCAGTAATGAATGCAATTTTTTTATTTTCAAAATGAAGTTAAGAGAATCAATATTACCTTTAAACTCAATGCTATCTTTAAAATATAAGTTCGTCAGACATTTAAATATACTGTTTACTGCAGTTTGTACTGTTCATATCTATATTTTATTTTACATAATTTTCACACTCTCTCTGCCACTCAGTTTCCCACGTTCCTTACTGTCATTAGCTTGTCTCTTTCCTCCTTTCTCCTTTCTACACTGAATTTTGTTTTGCATGATTCATTTGTTGCATATTTTGGTAATTATATATTAGAAATTGGGGTTGAACCAACATAAGCTAGTAGCTTTCATCTGACTCATGTTGCACTGGACTCGGAAACTTTTAATGTCTTGTTTGTAAACAGTTCATTTTAGTACAGTAATGTCTTCCTTCTATGCCCTGTTGAAGACTTTTCTTTTGGATCAGGCCTGGCTCGGGAGTGCCTCTGAGTAGAGCCCTTGAAGAGGCGCTATATAAATCTATGTTTGATTGATTGAATGTAGTATTTAATTTGAACCCGAATAATGCCTAATTTTAGTTTAGATAGTCTTTTATTTCTGCAAGGTTTGTCAAGGTCGGCAACAATGTCGATGCGAGAAGGCGCCGGACCGGTCTTACAGTGCCAAGTTCTGGTGCCTTTCGCAATTACTCGACATCTTCTGTGCCATCTGCCATGCTGCAGCGTCAGAGCAGATCATGGCGCCTGAGCATCCTTAGTCGTGTTGTCTCCTCATCACAGGGCGAAAGCATCGACTTCACAGGTGGGACTTTGTACAGGTGTGATGACTCTGTACAGACGTGATATCAGTCACTATTGGTTCATTTGTAGCTGTTTAACGACACTCTGTTATAACAAAGATGATTAGCATTGCCCTCCTCATTTATCCAGGCTTGGGACTGGCACTACCAGAGTACGAGCAGTGATGAGTTAAACAGTTTAAATAATTTTTATATGGTTATACCTTGTGCATTATGAGAAAGGCACAATAGAAGTCACAGAATTAAATATATCACAGAGATGATGATGATGGTCTGATGATGGTACTACTTGAGATGGTGGGGGTTATGGGATAGATATCAATCACTATTTTCTGTAATATTCACTTTACGTAATATTTATTTCATATCTGTAATATTATTTCATATAACGTTGAGTTGCCTTATTTCATATTTATTTATTTTATATAATATTTTAAGATTTTATTTCCTGATCGTCTATGAAGGATATCTAAATCCAACTGTCTTTCTTCTTTAGATGGTGACTTGGAAGCGATCAGTCATTCGAAGAATCTGGCATTGGCGGCCAAGGAACGGATGAAGGAGCTTTGGCGGAAAGCGATCTTTGACACGATACTTCTCATCCGAATGGACAAGGAGAACAAACTCATTGAAGAAGGTCTCTCATTAGCGATGACGATTTGCGTAATAATACTTAACAAAGTTTTGATGGCAACTGTGATTGAATTTTGATTGGGTTTCGACTGGACTTCTCCAGCTAATAACATCCTATTGTGTGGTTTAACTTGAAGCAACAATCGATTGATACCTTGATTATTATGACAATGGCACTATAGAAATCATTAAATTAAATACGATAAAGATGATGTGGATGATGATGATGCTGTGATGATGGTGTTGCTTGAGAGGGTGGGGGTTCTGGTACTGGTCTACTGTCAGTTGTGGTTGAAAGTTTGTTGGTTGTGTCTACATGTCTGTGTGGGACTGCCTGTGGGGACCTTCTCTTGCTACACAAGTGACGACATTCATGTGCAGATTATAGAACTCTAATGTCAATAGTGCTAGCAGGAAATATTTTTGTGAGGTATGTCAAAAGTGCTGTAAAATTTCCCTGATACTACATACTTAGATACATATTACTATGTAGGTGATGGTGTTAATGATGGTGATCCATTCATGAATTGGGATGATGATGCTGATGGTGATGAGGGGATTAAATTGATGGCATTTATGATGGTGAAGGGTGTGATGGTAATTGTAACAATGATTAAGATGGTGATGATTAACAGTGGTGATGATGATTATGTCATTGATGAGAAGCAAAAACAAATTAAATTGTGAAATTAGCAATTCATTGTCAAGCCGTGCCAACCACAAAGGAACGTTGTCCAGCTAATGGATTGCTATTGTCATCTTTGTACTTAACCCAAAATGCTTTTAACACTTTAATGACGAGAGTGTACTAAAAGCGATCGGGAAACCAATTCAGCTCGTTGTTAAAGTATTAAACCTCAAGGGCCATATATCTAAGGAACTAATGTTGAAAGAGGGATGCAATGAATGAATAATTGTTTCACTTTAGATTAGCCTTAAGGGTTGCTAGAAGCATGTAATAATTACAGAATTAACTTTGTTCCCTTTACCTTTGCTGCAATTCCTTTTGTTGAATCCTGCAGCCCAGAAGTCGGAGAGGGTGGATGTGAGAGAATCAAAACTTGACTATGAAGAGATCACACCCTGCCTCAAGGAAGTCACCAAGGTCTGGGAGCAGATGCTCGACTGCGAAAATCGGAGCACCACCAAGTTCAATCTTGAACTGCTGACGAAAGCTGTCAAAGACGGTAGGTTGCTTCGTGATTCCTACCCTTTGAGCCACGACTGTTTAACATAGACAATAAAGTCGAGTAAATCTACCGGATGACTTCATAGCTGACCTAATTAATAACTGGAGTGCGATTTGTAAGGGGAGGGGAAAACTCTCCACACAGGGTCAGAGTTCTGTACCTACACTGAAGACATATAACATATATAATTATGGATCCTATATTTAGCTCCTCCCATTAGATCTGTCAGTGCTCCACTACTGCCAACCACAAAATATACAATGCCCGATACACTGGACCATTCCTAATGTGATACTTTCATGAGCAGTATCGGTTACTGTAACTGATTGTAAGTGTGCGTATTGGCTCTGGACCTTTCTAATGGATTATGGTACCAAGTGTTGCTCTGACTACACCAGATGAGACCTTTTTCTTTGTTTTCAATGCTTCAGGAATTCCACGAATGAAACGAGGTGAAATCTGGCTGCTTCTCGTCGAGCAACACCGGTTACATCATCGGAATTCTGCGAGGGAGCAGTGTGTCGAACCATTTCCCGTCCAGTACTCAGACCTTCTCAAACAGCTGACCATTCACCAACACGCAATTCTAATTGACCTTGGTAAGCTGCTGCAAACATTTGCAAAGTGAATTTAGCGCAATAGCTCTGTACTGTAATGTATGTGCCATTATGTGGCATTGTTCAGTGAAAACAAAGGGTATTGGAGATAGCAATGTAAAGTAAATGGTAGATAGCAATGAGGTAGACGTAAATAATGAAGTATTGATAGTGCCAAATTAAAAGTCAGTTGTATTGTTACTATTCGTTTGTGTTAATAGTTCATGTTAAAAAACAAAACAATGACTGATTGATTTCTTGTGCATCATGATAATATATATGTGTGTGTGTGGCCAGATAAGAATGGCTTAAATTATATGAAATCAAATTCCTGGCTTTACTTGTATTTATGGAGAAGGACTGGAACATTTGATTTTTCATCTTCCTAACGGTTTGGAAACTATCTGAACCATTGGTCAATAAAAAAATCAAACATTACAAGTTGTATTTATTAGTGTGTACATATAATTTTACTATCTACTGTACTGTGTTTATTTTATGGTCTGCCTTGAAATGAGCATTTTCTAGTTTATGGCAGTGTTAATTTTGCACTGTACCTATATGAAATTAATTGAACTTGTGTAGTCATCACATGCTAACAATGAAAATAGGACCAGTTGAGCGATGTATGGGTCTTCTGGACTCTGATGGTTGACCTCTTGAACTGTGTGTCAACATCTGTTTATTTTAGTTTTGTAAGCTGTATTGACTTGATGCTGCTGTTGACAAGTCAATAAATGGATATTCAGTTTAGTTCAATTGAAATTTATATTTGAATTTATATTGTGCCACTGGATCATAAAACAAGGTAAGGTAAGATACGCACACAAATGTCTAGTTGTTTATTGAAAAGCAGTTTTTGCTCGTTTACTGTAGACAACTTTAAATCTTAGTCCTCAGATGCATTGGTCATTGAGGTTGCATGCAAGACAAACTGCTCTTTCGTTTCCATGTAGTTTAACAATGATTTGTCAATGTTATATAACGCACCAGGATTTGAACGCCATACGGTGAGGTGAAAGGCAAACTCATTAGCTGTCTGCCACTCTATGATCCGCTGTAGAATTTTATATATAATATATATATACCAGCATATATTTATATATGCACACATGTAACAATGTTTAATATTGAACAATGAATACTTGTATTATTTAACATTCATAAAAGTCCTTCCTTTCAATCTGTATTGCTATTAATAGATGACCCTAACTAATTGGGACCCAGATATGTTTTGGCTGACTCAGTTGTGTTGTTGTGAAGTTCTTGCAAGCTGCTATATTAATGGCCAGATTATATTACATAACTATGCAATATGGTCGTGGTAATTTTAAATTTACGATTCTGTCTCTCGTGTTTGAAATTTGACTACACTTTAAGTGGCTGTTTGCTTTACTTGACCATGTGTCTACAATTAATTAATATGTTTAAATTGTTTTCAATTCCAGGGCGAACCTTTCCAGGCCATCCATACTTCTCAGCACCACTGGGTCAGGGCCAGCTGTCTCTCTTCAACCTCCTCAAGGCCTACTCGCTGTTGGACCAGGAAGTTGGATACTGCCAGGGACTCAGCTTTGTTGCAGGAATTCTCCTCATGCATGTGAGTTGCTACAATTCACAAAGAGGAGAGTACCATATTGAAAAAGATTTTTAGGGGTCAGTTCTCCCAACTTTTCTGATTTTCGTAGTTATTATGCAAACCAAGATAATCTTGACAAAACCCCTTCAGAATTTTTTCTCCATATGACTGTGCAGAGGAGTTTCTTATATTCAGGTGTAACCTCAGAATGAAGGGTTCAGAACCTGGTCTCACTGAAAACAATGCACACAGTCACCTCTGTAGGGGCTGTTGTTGATTGTGTTGATTTTCTTAATCATTTCACAAAAAACTTGTAGGAGTACAGGAGGTAAAATGTGTTTGAATCACTTTATGGCCAATCAGACTCTGTTCTGATTTTCTTAGACATTAAGTTAAGATTTTAAGTTACAGTTTTTATGTTACAATTGAAAGTTAAAATTTTATGTCAGATTTTATGTTAGAAATTTAAGTTGGAATCTGAGGTTAGCATTTTAAGTTAGGAGTTTAAGTTAGAAGTTTAAGTTAAAATTTTAGTTCGGAATCTTAAGTTAGGTATCTTAATTGTTTTCTGTAGATGCCTGAAGAGAAAGCTTTTGATATCCTGAAGTACATGATGTTTAACCTTGGATTTCGACGCCAGTACCTGCCTGACATGGTTCCTTTGCAAGTAGGTCAAGGATTAATTGTCCTTATTCTAATACTTACCATACTTTGTGTTACCTTTACTTAACTTACCTTAAGTTACTTTTCCTAACCATATCTTACCATACCTTAGATTACCTTACCTTCTTTGTATTATCTCGCTGTATCACAGCTAGCCTTATCTTACCTTACATTACCTTGCTTCATAAGACTACCTCACCTTTTAATACCTAAATTTGTTTTACCATATGATACCTTACCAGTTTTGCATCCATTTGCCAGATCCAGATGTACCAGTTGTCTCGCCTGTTACACGATCTCCACCGAGATCTGTACGATCATTTTGAAATGTACGAGATTGCACCAACGCTGTATGCTGCTCCATGGTTCCTCACAATCTTTGCCTCACAGTTTCCGCTTGGATTTGTTGGCCGAGTCTTCGGTAAGCACAGGCTCCTTGAATGAATGAATGAACAAATGAGTGAATTATTTAATAAGTTAACGAATGAATGGGTCAATAAATGAATAAAAACAAACGACTGAAGGAATGATTGAACAAACAAATGAGTGAATGAATGAGTAATTTTTAAATGGATGAATGAATGAATGAATTAAAACAAAAAAATAAACAAATGACAACAAATGATTGAACAGACAAATGAATGACTGATTGAGTGATTGAATGGATGAATGACTGAAAGAGTGATTGAATGAATGAATAAACGAAATAGTGACGAGGAAGCCTAATTGTGATATGTTCTGAATGGGTTGCAGATCTAGTCTTCCTTCAAGGCACCAACATTGTCCTGAAGGTGGGGCTGGTCTTGCTCGGCAACCACAAGGAGCTGATAAAGCAATGCGACAGCTTTGAGTCGGTTGTGGAGTTCCTTAAGACAACACTACCAGAAATGGGAATCATTCAGATGGAACGCATCATCAATCAGGTGAGCTACTCACCTGTAGACAACAATTACAGGTGAGACAATCATGTAAGACAGTCGGCAGTCAGGTAATGAAGAAGAAATTAAAGAGGCACGAAGAAGAAAATGATGTTGAAGAGGAGGACAATGATGATGATGATGCTGACTGCACATAACAGGTTTGTGTTTTATTATCATCTCTTGACAGAAGACATTTCCTTGAACAATTGTTTGTTGTACATAGGTCTTCGCGACCGACATATCAAAGCAACTGGAGGCATACGAGGTTGAATATCACGTGCTTCAAGAGGAAATGACGTCACTGCACACTGGTTCCTATGACAATGTCGATGCCAGCGACCGAATTGCCCGCCTTCAAGTTGCCAATGATGGCCTACGACGACAGAAGATGGAGCTACTGGAACAACTCCAGGTACCAGGGACAGAGGGATAGTCTATTTAAAATCAAGGAGGATATGATGGTGAAGAGGAGGAGATGATGGTGAAGAGGAGGAGGAGAGGAGGAGGAGAAAACTATGAAGAGAATTGTAAGTGAGGAGCAGGATGATGATTAAGAGGAGGAGAAGGATTATACTGAGGAGGATAATGAGGAGCAGGAGGTGGATGAAGATGGTGATGATGATTAGAATATAGAGGAAGGTGAGGAGGCTAATGACCACGAGGTTGAGGATGATGATGTTGCATATCTATTTAATAAGGTAACACTGAACCTGAGTTTTTGTTCCTGATGAGTATGCAACTATACATATACTAAACATTTTAGTTGAGCACATTAGTAACGCTAACACATCTTATGTTGGATTTATGAAACATGTGCAGATAACACGTCGCCAGATACACGACCTCGAGGATCAGAACAACCTTCTTCTTTCGGGGAAGCACAAGCTGGAATCGCAGAACCAGGCCCTCGAACTCGAGCGCAAGGCTCTGCTGAACGCCATCACCAAGTTCCGTCAGTTCGTCCCAAGCGAAATCCTCTCGTCTGAAGAATTCGGCGTCTTCGCTTCACTGAACGGGAGGTCCACTGATGCGGATCCCGACAGAGCCGACAACTGCTGTTACAGAACGAGTGCACCTGTTCCAGAGGTCACTCAGGACGTTTCTGATCTGGCGATCCATCCATTGTCAGATGGAAGACTGGTCTGAGTAATGGCTACATTGGTTTATGTTTGTGTTTGCAAGTCTGCTGTATACAACTTCTTGTTAGTTCTTTGTTGTTTTGGTTTCAGTATGTGATGCTATAAAAAAATGGGGCTATACAAATGCGGAAATAGTGATGATGCTGATGACGATGATGAGGTTTAAATTTGTGAATCTGTTTATCCTGCAAGGAAAGGTCTAGTTGTTGGATTGCTGGTGCTGTGTTTGTGCCTCAGCCAAAAGGATCATCAAACCCGGACCACCCCTTACATTTAGTCCTGGGGTTCAGTGACGTCCAAGCCCCCCACCTGGAATGGGAGAACAACTCCCACCCTGACCTTGGGTTCGTTACTCCAAGATAACCTGTGTTTTTGACAACATACATGATACATTAAATTAAATATATTATCGGAAATCAACAACCCCCAGTTTATTTCCAGAATGTTAACCCCCCCCACTTCAGGCAACCGTGGGAGATCATTCTCCCAACCTCCCCCCCCCTTTGGTAAACGCCACTGCTGGTGTTGAAGGATAGTGGTGTGTAACAAGTGAGCAATTAGCTTACCTTACTTTACATGTGGAATTTGAGTCTGAGCAAATGATACATTTCGATCAATTTAAATTACTAGTTTTGAAAATTGGTCTCTATTTTTCAGTCGGCTGTTTTTATGTAGCGTTTTACGGTTGAACTTGTAGTTGCTCTGTAGTTCGGGTGTTGTTTTAGAATTCATAGTCCATGTAATGTTTAGAATCAGTCATCTACAGGTAGTTAGTTGGTTGTAGTCTATGGTTTGGGGGAAGAATTTGGGGTGAGTTTGTAGTTCATTGTCTCCGTTATTTTGATAAGTCATGTCGAAAATCTAAATCCAGTCTCCGATGATGAAAAGTTTTTCCTCAAAGCAGTGGAAAAATTTCCATGCAGCACATTTTATGGAGCCGTCTGGATGTTCGTTTGGATGACGTTTTAAGTTTCTGCAGACTCTGCATAAATTCATCTGCATGCTGCCTTATGCAGCTTTTCAGTTTTATTTGTAACTTAATGGTAGTGCAAACGGGTAGCTCGAATTCTTGATTTGTTAGTTAAAGTATGTTGTACAGTATCTGATTGTAAACATCTTTTGAATTCCCGATGAGTTTATTAATAAGTTGTTTTAGTCCATGTAAACGTTTTGGTTGCAAACGGTAAAATTTCTTGTGATCTCTCTATTGTAATAATTTCTTCATATTGCTTGGTATTTATATTCTGCAGAGGATGGAAACACTGCAGTCTGAAGAGCTGTGTATATACTATATATACATATACACACATATATGTATATATGTATGTATGCATGGCTGAAATCCTAGTCAAGTATTCTGATCTGCTGATCAACTTTTGGATTTCAACTGACCTGCATTTGAGGTGTATATTTAGCAATTGACTTGACCGAGTTATTCAATCTGATTTCAGTTTGAATCGACCTTCTTTTGAGACTGTGTATATACTATATATAGATATACACACATATATGTATATATATGTGTGTATGCATGGCTGAAATCCTAGTCAAGTATTCTGATCTGCTGATCAACTTTTGGATTTCAACTGACCTGCATTTGAGGTGTATATTTAGCAGTTGACTTGACCCAGTTATTCAATCTGATTTCAGTTTGAATCGACCTACTTTTGAGACCTAAATTTGACAGATAACGTTACCATTTTGACAAGCTCTTTCTGACTGTCTCAACCTCGAGTCAGATGAATCTAGTTGAATCAATAAATTATGGAACTGATGAATTGGTGGTTGATACTTTTACGTTTATGATGACTTTATCAACGAGAGATTGTTTTTTGTCCAAAGATGTTTCCAGTTTATTTGAGTCATAAAACTGCATATAGTAAGTATTGCGTCGTATCAATACGTTATAACACGTTATAACAAGATTCTGTTCTATCTAAAGCTGAACCGTTGGCTTCAGTGCAAAGTGCGAAATTGAGCTGGACAGTTCTTGGGTGCCAGAGAAAAGATGAATCATCGAACCCATTTTAAATCAAGCCATAAATTGGATGTCTCAATTCTTTTATATCTGTTTTTCTTTAGCTGTGAATGGCATTCACTGTTGAAATGATGCCTACTCTTTATTGATACATTTTATCGCATGGGTTTGGGAAGTGGAAGCATTTCTCCGATCATGCATTTATAAGTTTGTTTACAGTGTAATACAATAAGTGTAATAATGTTGTAACTGCACTTAATCGTGATTTTAACAACTGAGTATATTCTATGATGCTGCTAAACAAGGCCTTGGATCTGTGCAGTTTTGTAATTTTTTGATTGCATTGACTTAACTCGTGGGGCGTGGTGGCTCAGTGGTAAGTTCGGCGCCTTGTGACCGTAGGGTTGCAGGTTCGAATCCCACTCTAGCCGCTGCGTACGGACCTTGGGCAAGTCCTTCACTCGCAATTGCTCGTGGCGCTTCGGCGTGAAAACTCCGGCACAGTATCAATGCTGTAGTCGGGAGCGCCTCTGAGTAGAAGTAGTAGTTGACTTGAAGAGGCGCTATAGAAATATCCGGAATAAACTTGTTCAGTTTTTGTATTCGTCTGTTCAAAGATTTATTTTAATTTGTTTTAAGTTTCTGTTCATTTTGTTCTAACTTCTGTTTTAATTTGTTCTAAGTCGTTGCTTTCATTTGTTCTGATCATTTATGGAGTGGAGTTTGGTTTTGCTTGACTTAAAATATTCACTTTCAAACAGAGTTCCAAAATCATTCAAATACCGGAAAACTGCAGTTTGTATTTTCGGTTCAGAAGCCCTGCAAAGTTTGTCTGGGGCGCTGGAGCTATATAAATGTCAGACTGTAATGCTGTGAATTCAAGGTAAAAAGTTAAAAATGGAACCGTAATTGAAATTCAACTACATCGTCTCTTCAAATGCATCTGGCACATTGTTTTGTGCTCTTCAGTGATGCGTGATTGAGAAACTCGGTATCACAGTGTTTGCGTTTGCGTTTATTATGGAGTAATTATTTTACAGAATGCAACAGCACAAGTAAACAAATCATTCCCAAATCACTCTAATTTATTTGTCAATTTTATTGTTATAACAATGCTTTATTTAAATTTTATTTTTATTATTCTTGGAGACTAAATAGGCGTTTTTCCTGCATATTGTCCAAACTAAGCACCAAAATCTTTTGTTTTCACAACAGAAATACAAAACAAACTATGCTTCTGCACGTTAGATTAATTTATTCTTCATAACAACCGGTCAGTTGGTCAGCTGGTCAGGGTGCTGGTCAGTTGTCCTCGTATGGTTTCTTCCTACTGTAATATTATTAGTATTTTATTATTATTATTATTATTATTAATAATGTTATTATTATTATAGATATCTGTATTACTGTTATAATTACAACATTTTACTTCTGGATAGAGAATGTTATTGATAATATTAATGATACAGAAGGCTATGTACTTATTACTGTTATAATTAATAGACTTGTGATAAACTTGTGTTATTATACAGAGCAAAAGATGAAATCCAAGTGGATTTGGTAAACCTGTTGTACAAGTGAGAGTGCAGCTCTTTAATTATTAATAATTTTAGTTGTTATTATTATTATTATTGTATTGTTTGTATAGTATTATGTTAAACCTGCTAGTCTGTGTTGTAATTTCTTTATTCAGTATTATGTAGCCACGAATAATCTTATTTAATCTTTTCAAGTTTCTGCTTATGTTGTGGGGCAACTAAGAAATAAAGGTTGCAGCTAGGTATCTTTTCAATTCTATAAAAGATGTTTCAGTTGTGTTTATGTTTAGTTGCGTTTAATTTATATAAGTAAGTCCGGTTCTGTGTAGTGCAAAAACTTGTATCAATGAGTAGAGTAAATTGAATGATTTATGTTTAGTTGTGTTTTGATAGTAAGGTAGCTCGACTTCTTGACCCCTCCAGATCTTGACCTGGCACTGAAACCGTCTCTAGGATATGATTGGATTCTGTATGATCTGAATGATTCTCAGTGATTAGGCTGATCTCCTTGACGTAGTTTGAGTGTTGCATTGAGAAATTGTGCCAACATACATTTACGCTACATATCAGTCATACAAAGAAGAGGTTCAACTTGTGCAGGACGGTCGTCAAAACCAGTTTCACAAAGTCCAACATCTTTTGTTTTACAACAGACCTGTCAATTACAAGAGCATCAATACGTATGAAAAAACTATAATAGGAAATATAAATAAACCAGTAAACATATATAAATAATAATATAGATGTGTAAACAAGAGATAACCTAATAGATAAACATACATAAATATGAATAGATTTTTAAAAATACATGCAAGAGTAACATGATTAGGTAGATTTTAAAGGTGTTTTCATAGAACAAATCTTGAACTTCCATCTTCGGTCACTACAACAGACAAAAACCAAAACGAGGTCATCTTAATCTAAGCCAAAGTTTGCCCAGTAGAGATAAGTTGAAGACGGTACATGTCATGGCCTATCTTTTGGTATAGAGTCCAGTTTAACTGTACATGTATAAAGAAGCAAATCCAGTCCCATTAAGCCAACTCAGAGAGGCAGCTACGGGTATGAAGTGTTGGCGACTTCATTTTCTTGGCTTCAGCATATGAGGGTGTGTTGACCAGTCCTCTCACTGTCCAATCCTCCCATCGTTTTATAGCTTATTTTATTCATGGGTGCTAGAGGCATAGAAATCTTGAAATTTTTTTGTCATGACAGATTTGAACCCACCTCTGCAATGAAAGTCCAATGCACTAGCCACTAGAATACCACGCATTACTTTTGACGTGAATTCATAGTAACAATAATAATAATAATCACGAAAATAATAAGAATAAATCTTGCCTTTTGCTGGTGTTTGGAACACTTGTGAGCCCATGGACAGCAAAGTTGGGAAGAAGACGGAAATTCATCAGACCTCCGTAGGAATTCATCCATTCCGAATCGGCACATGACGTCAACGTTAAATCTATTACAAATAACAGCATAATGTAATGTAATGGCAAAAGTTAGACACATCTATAATGCCTTTCAGTGACCTCCCCATAAGTACTGCACAGTCTTGCCAATGGAAACGGGTGGACTTACAGAACCTGTAGCTATGTATACTGAGCAAAGTCCTTTGAAATAAAAAGTTAATATACAATGCACAAATGCTTCAAGAGGACGGTACAACACAGCAAGATTAAGTTCAGTTTCCATTGAAAGCACATAATTATTGGTGCTGAGGTGTCTATCTTTCCAAAAGCTAATGATGCAAGCATTCTTCCTGCTCACGAAAAGTATTGCTCATTGAAAAGACTGTCCGTGGAAAAACATTGTTCATGGAAGTACCACTTATTGTAAAGTACCGCTCACAGAAAAGCAGTGTTCACAGAAATGCCATTGGAATATTGACCAACCCGTTGCCTGTTGTAAAAATTTCTGAAGACCTACTTTTATTGATTTACACTTTTTATCAATGTTCATCATGACCGGGAAATTTATACTTAAGTCATTCATTATCTAAAAGGTGGGTTCCCCTAAAATTCAAGTCTGTGCAGGAATTTCACAGGATAAATCATTTCCCCCTCCTGTTTGGACACCTCTGATTACCCTACTTTACAATACTCTATCCAAGAGTTCTGGGAAATGACTTGGGGAACACCAACTTCGACTGTTGCAGCATTCGATTCTCCAGACGCGATCTGCAGATGAGCTGTTGAAGTCGCTGTAGAGTCCAGCAATGTAGGAGTCGTCTTCACATTGGAACTTAAACTTCTCTTCCAATCGGTTGACATAGTCGTCTGGAAAAGATTCATCATTATTATTTCATAGCTATTCAAGTAAAATTCGGAACTGTAAGCTATACATATGCATTGTAGTTTAGTGGTTAGTGAGCTGGACTTTCAACTCATAGTTTGGGCTTAAAATCCTACCCTACCTTGCCATACCCTACTAAGTTCCTCATACTAAAACAGCTATGGTGCAGTCCCGATCTTTTGCCTGAATTGGTCCGGTCCCTCTCTCTGGAATACACTGTCTCCTATTCACTCTCAAATTTTAATAGGTAACCCTTCGTCTTCCTTTGCTTTCCTCAAAACATTTCTTTTCTCTTGGCCTTGCACACTGGGAGCACCCCTGAACGGTTCACCCTAATAGAGACGCTTTATAAATGTTTAAATACAATACAATACAATTTATGCACTGTTTGCTAAAAGATGAACTTATTGTTCTTACGAACTTTAACACTATTTAGGCTAACAAAAGATGGTGCTTTTGTGAGATATTTAAATGGCACTATATTAATTGTCATGACTACATACATATATGCGTACATAAAAAATACATACATACATACATACACATTACACATACACATACATACACATATACATACATATTCCTATATGCTTTTTACTGTACTTTGCCATAAAATACCCGACCTAACCTTACATTTTGAGTACTTAAATCAGAACTATAACTCACAGGTCCATCGACATGAACTTGACCCTTCAAAACTCATTCGTGAGCAGGTGACTCTCCACAGTCGATCTTTTGAAGCCTTGACATAATCGCTTTGCATACCAGTTATGCCAAATCCAATGATACAAGATCTACAAGATAATAATTTCTAATAACAGCTTTCCTACGCTTTTAAATGCTCTGTCACATGACAGAAAATACTAATTAAATTATATTATGTGTCTTGGTACATGTATGTATATATGTATACATTCATGGATGGCAATCCCAGGGGATTGAGGGGAAAAGACCCCCACCTTTAACAGTGGGGGGGAGGCACACTATACAGTTGTCCCCCACAAATTTTGAAGAAACACCAAAAAAGTCAACAAATTTTGTTGCGCACGAGTGTGAAATTTTTTTTATCTCTTTTTTGACCAGATAAGTTCAAAAGTGTCCCCCCCCCACTTGTCAAACAAGATCTCTGCCAGAGTATACATTGATGTATCAAGACACAGAAAATACTAATTAAATTATATTATGTGTCTTGGTACATGTATGTATATATGTATACATTCATGGATGGCAATCCCAGGGGATTGAGGGGAAAAGACCCCCACCTTTAACAGTGGGGGGAAGGCACACTATACAGTTGTCCCCCACAAATTTTGAAGAAACACCAAAAAAGTCAACAAATTTTGTTGCGCACGAGTGTGAAATTTTTTTTATCTCTTTTTTGACCAGATAAGTTCAAAAGTGTCCCCCCCACTTGTCAAACAAGATCTCTGCCAGAGTATACATTGATGTATCAAGACATTGATGTATCTCATACATACAATCTATTCCAAATGGAAATCCAATATAATATAAGAATTTCTCTGGCACCAATTATATGATATTCACAAGGCACAAATTAAAGGCTCAGCAATGTCAACTGCCTAATTGTTGTATGTTGCACTTTAATTGAAGGTATCAGCAGGTAAACTTATATGAGCTTGCCTGGAAAACATTCCTCCAAGGTCGTTGGCGATCACACCTTCGTTTGCATTCATTGTCTTGTATGGCTTCGCCTGAGATGAACACCACACGGATGAAAACACAACGGATGAAAACACAAAAAGCAACAGATCAAAGCGTCTAAAAGAAAACAAATAAACAAATATATCATCATTAGTCAAGTTAAATTATATGCAAGTACGTACTTCAGATGTAACCAACGAAATGTCATAAAATCGTTACAAAATAATGTAAACGGAAAAATGTACATAGCGCTGAACAAAATATTGGTACCTATGTTATAACGACGTCATCGCTAGAACACATGGACTAATAATTTCAGTTATGAATATTTACTTTTGCAAATGTTCCTAACTTTACCTATTTTTGACCCCGCTCATCATTTGTCGTTCGTCTTCGAATTTATCGCACTGGGTTACAGCAGCTGGAATCCACGATGTTATTATTATATAAGAAGTCGTTGGCTGAGATGGCATCGGTCGGTTGCCGTGGCGATGCGCCATATTTGTCATATCTTATAGCGCCATAATATAACCCGCGATGTCATCATAAAAATAATGAAAATTTGTTTGCTAAATTAAAAATAACATAAATTTCAAACTTGCGGCTATCATCTATTAACTCCTTCGCACTCTGCAACCTGCTTACCTCCGATCCACAACTGACTATCAGTTAGTTACATTGGTGAGAACGTAGGCTGCGTCCATACTACTCTGTACAAGAGAGCATGTAGATCGCGGTTCGCCTCCCGAATGTGCTTTATTTAAGAGATTTAAATTACGGGAGAGCGCTGTCCGTACACGAGGACCACAAATGGCGAAAACCAGTCTTGTTGTCCTCGAGACCAAGGTCTTGGTCTCGAGTGCACTCGAGTTCGTTTTTAAAAGTCTTGGTCTTGGTCTTGGTCTTGAAGTTCAAGGTCTTGGTCTTGGTCTTGGTCTTGAGGTTCAAGGTCTTGGTCTTGGTCTTGGTCTTGAGGTTCAAAGTCTTGGTCTTGGTCTCGCAAGACCAAGACCAAGACCGGCTGTTAATGTGAACAGTCATTTAACAGAACTCAAGAATTCTGTATCAAGCCTGCTTGCATCATACGACCAATATCTATGGATGGATACGAGTCATGTTGGCCCATTGGCAGCAGCAACAGTTATTCTATATCAGACGGTATGATAAACCATGGGAAGATTTCAAAAGATTTGTACATTTACATCCAGTGCTTGAAAAGCTACTCTGTGTGTGTGTCAGAGACTTCAGCACCTGTAGAACGTATTTTTTCACATGGCGGAATTTTTATGAGGCCCACCAGGCACGTCTTGGCCAGAAAATTCTGAGCGAATTGGTTTTTTATAAAATACAAAAGGCATTTGGTATAAGAGTTTGCATGAAGGACTTTTTAATACAAATTCGGATTTCTCTGCAGTTTGCATTTAAAGTTAATTTACTTGAATAAAATTAAAGACTCATGTTTTCATTAAAATAGCGAATATTCCGACTTGACAATTTTTAAAAGAGTCTTGACCTGATTTCGATTTTTTGGGTCTTGGTCTTGGTCTTGGTCTTGAGGTTCAAGGTCTTGGTCTTGGTCTTGGTCTCGAGGTTCAAAGTCTTGGTCTTGGTCTTGGTCTCGAGGTTCAAGGTCTTGGTCTTGGTCTTGGTCTTGAGGTTCAAGGTCTTGGTCTTGGTCTTGGTCTTGAGGTTTAAGGTCTTGACAACAAGACTGGCGAAAACGTAATGTAAATGTTCGCGATTTTCTATAGCGGCCGTAAATGGCCACGATCGTGCTCATTATCGCCTAGGCCTATTCAAATGGGAAGTGGTGGTGAAGGATCAAGGATCTCACCCCATCAGTTCATTTGAAAAAATTAGTAGGGTCGAGACCATACGGTCGCTATATAAAAATGTATAGGGCCTACATTCACATTAATTTATTTATCATGTCCGTATCATATACGATAATTATATTGATCGTCTTATGTTTCGTCAACCTTTTGCTGGTAAGGCTTTCGGCGCACGTGTTTTTCAGATTCACTCACTGTGCAATAAAATACCTTTGCTTATATGTTCAGTACCAGTGCTCGAAATGGAAAATTTTACGAAACGGAACGCTAGTCAAAGATATGGGAGCATTCACGTTAATTTCATAGTATTTTCCACAATAATTCATTTGACGAACCGGAACGGAAACGCTAATTCATTTGACGAACCGGAACGGCGTTCCGGTGCGTTCCGGTCCATTTCGAGCACTGTTCAGTACCAACTTAAAACATTTTCTTAGCTGTCACCCTCAGCTTCCCACCTCCACACCCCTAACGACTGAACGACCACCGCACCTCTGCTTCAAGTTTTGACGTCTAGCACGTAAGTGTCATATTATTCATTCATTCGTAAAGAAATCCAAGGCTAATACCTTTTCAAATAGTAAACCCAGACAGAACAGTACTGTGAAGATAGGCTACTTATTATGCTATAGACTATTCTCAGAGCGTCTGATTTAAGGCGATCGATCGATCGCTCTTCTTGGTCGCTCGCCTAGCAAAGGTACCGGCGAGCGATTTACCGCTCGCCTAGCCGAAGGCTTCTCACCATTAGACTCCAAGACGATAGACGGACCTGGACCCAGACCATTATTTTATTTACCTAATTGAGATTACTTTAATTAACTTACTTGCGGCAGCGTTGAATAACTGCTGACTGATCACTCCAATTTCGTGCAATATGATTGGCCCTAATAACACGACCGACACCTCACGCCGCCAGACATCATCCGCAACATCACCACTTTCGGACGTTATTTTAAACAACAATGGCGGCGATTCGCCGAAGATGAGCAAGTCGAATAATAATGTAGAGTTGAGCACATACCTGTCCTTGAAATTAGGCGACTCGTTCGATGTCGATGTAGTCGAAACAGAAAACCGTCGGACTGTGAACAAAATTTACTGCAACTCCTGCAGAAAGCACGCCGATAAAATTCGAATGGATTGCCGGCTGAAAGGTCAAGCTAAAATTGAGTGCACAACGTATGCCGAAGGCTCAATATGCATGTGCGCTTGTCATATGCAAATAAAGGCTACATAGGCCTACTTATTTACTTACTGACTTTACCAACGTTGTGAAATCAGTCGTCACACGTCATCTTACGTCAATGGTAGGTTTCTAGTGAATGTTTCTTCATTCATTCCTTCTGAGAATTTACATAGCGCCTACAAGATACCTAATCAAATAATGGAACTGAAGTGAGATACATGTAGGCCTACTAGTTGAGTACTATATAATGCAGCGATACGAAAAATTACGAATACGATGCACAAAATCAGTGTTTTAGTTGTCCAAAGACAACTGGGGGGGTCAAAAATTTGCAGATTGCCAAATCACATAATCACATAGACCAAACACCAGTTTTTTGTAGTAAACTAACCCCCCCAACATATTTTCAGTTACTTAGCTGAGGGGGTTACAAAGAGAACTAGGGGGGTTGAACCCCCCCGACAACTAAAACACTGCACAAAATACGCTGTACACAAGAGCTCCGGAGGTCGACCGTAAATCGCTCGCCTACTCGATCCAGCGCGATCGATTTTCAAACCAGACGCACTGACTATTCTACCATATTTTTACAGCTGCGATTTAACATTTAAGCGCCAATTTCTGACATTTACAACGTCTTTCATAATGGTATATTTTGCTGATACATTCTATGATTCCAAATCTTTTTCACTGAAAACGTTAAAATTCTGCTGTTTTAAACGCTTTCTATTTACATATTTACTTATAACTTTTCAATTCGGTTACTTTTAGGTAGCATTTCCGCCCACCCCTTAGTCGTCATCAAACTGGAAAATGGACTTTTTAACGTGACGCCAAAATTAGTATATTATGTGAATTAGATAACAAATTTAACAGTTAAACAGTTTGATGACTTAGGTTGTTTGCCAGGAATAACAGTCTTATACTTTATTTTGCTTCTTATAAGGTCAAAATGGAATTTCAAGGAAGGTGGCGAGCGACGTGTCCCTCTGTGTTATGGGGCCTTGTGTTGATTTTCTGCTTCGCTAGTGTTTGTCGTGCCGAACAGGATTTGCGTTCAGAAGAATTAGAGAAACTTTCAAAAAGATCAAGTGAACAATTTAAAGAGTCAGACGAAATGATTATGAAGTCAATCAAGCCATTGAAAAATCCCGTGGTAAACGTTTTTACACTGTTTTATTGTAACCATAATTTGAATGATAATAATGAGTACATTTTTCAAGTGGCATTAAGGAGCACTCTGTAAGGTTTTGGAGCATTGAATAACAAATTATGATTAATCGTATATCTAATGTTGTCTAGAAGTACAGGAATGATATGTAAACAGTAACTTGGCAGATTCTAAAATTTTAGCAAAACCATTGTGATTTTGTGAAATACATGATCTTGAAACATTTATGATCTTTTGAAGTCATTAAATTACAAGAAAATTATAATATTTACTGCGTTCTAATTTTAGGAAGTTAAGTCTGAGCCGATGAGATCAGATCCTTACCAGTCCCTAGTGAAAGGGAAAAACATTGTGGAACTTGACTTCGGATTCATGCACGCTTTTCTCGCTTCACTGTCTGTGATCATTGTATCCGAACTTGGAGACAAAACATTCTTCATTGCAGCCATCATGGCAATGCGACATCCTAGACTTACTGTATTTGCGGGAGCCATGTTGGCACTCGGCCTCATGACTATTCTTTCAGGCAAGTTGTCTCACCGTGCCTAAATTCATCTAGCCTTATCTATATTGAGATGGCTCTGCAGAAAATGCCTTTGGCTTGTGCTGTGGGTTACTGCTTTTAAACTTACCATATGATAATATAATAGTAACTTATTTATTTATTTAGGATATTTCTATAGCGCCTCCTCAAGTCTACTACTACTCAGAGGCGCTCCCGACTACAGCATTGATATTGTGTCGGAGTTTTCACGCCGAAGCGCCACGAGCAATCGCAAGTGAAGGACTTGCCCAAGGTCCATATGCAGCAGCTAGAGTGCGATTCGGACCTGCAACCCTCTGGTCACAAGGTGTCGAACTTACCACTGAGCCACCTCGCCCCATAGTAATGCAGTGCAACATCTAAGACAGTATTTATGCAGTTATGTGAAATTGACAAATCGTAATCTGTGTGGAAAGGTTGTTTGGGTGTTTGATTGCTGGTGTCAATTTTGCACTTCAGCCAAGCAGTCCTTCAGACACCTAGGATGATACCCCGAGGAATAATATTGAAAGCAGGATTGTATAAGGAGCTGTGACCTTACCTTGTGTTACCTTTCCTTACTTTACCAGGACCATGCGTCCGAGGACTAAAGTTGATAGGGTCTTGTAATTATCTTACCTTACTCCCAGTTTTCTTGCTGAATTCCAGCTTGACCTAATAACTTACTCACCTTTCTGGCAAGTTAAAGTGCTGCAAGCTGTTATCAATTGCATTAATATGGTTTTGTGGTATTCTAGTGGTTACTGTGAATGACTGCACAGTGCACATTCATAGAAATAAGAGTTTGATTCTCAACAAGGAGCAAAGAGTAAATCAAAATGTCTGCTAAACTATGGCCCTCAAGTGAACTTAGATACAAAACTTGTTCATTAGAGATGTCGGGTGATAACTGCTGAGTGCAGTGAAGGCTGTTTATGCGTGGCCTATTTATGCACAATCTACTTAATGCACAGTTATACTATGGCTCTCAACGACACTCATTTAACATGTGAGAACTATAAACATGCGGTACAAGAACTTTCTGTATTGGAGGCTCTATCAGCTCTGTGCACAGCTGCTTGAATGCAGACAGGGAAACTGGGTAATTGCTGTTGAACTTAAGCCCTGCAGAGGGCAGTATATTTCCACAGCAGGTGAACTTAATATTCAGTGCATGTCTCCACTCCCCACACCTAGGTGCAGCTGTAACTGAGATACAGTATGATATTTGGGCCCTTCGGTCCCACTGCCTGTCTACTTAACACTTTAAGGACCAGGTTGTACTAAAAGTGACTGAGAAACCAATGCAGCACATCGTTAAAGTGTTAATTAGGACCAGAAGGCACTTGTCAGCTCAGGTGACAACAGCTATTTACTCATGTGACTGGCAGTTCAATCCGGGCACTTTCATGCTTTGAAATAACATATGGAACCAGTAGATTATTAATGTGGCCAGAAACAAATTGTCTTTTATTAAATAAATCACTGTTGCTTTTGCTTCTAAACAAATGGCAATGCGGCCTTTCAAAGTAATTAGACAAATTCATCTGGTAGCAGGCTACAGTAGAAGTGCCTTCACATCAGATAGCAGCAGTTTTATATATTCTGTGGGTAATAGAATTTTCGTAAGCTTTATCAAATATTCTTAATTTGTTGATTTATTTTTCTGTTTAACTTTTTCAGCCTTACTCGGTTATGCGACAACCATCATCCCACGGTGGATAACCTACTACACATCTTGCTTGTTGTTTGCCATTTTTGGCATTAAGATGTTACGAGAAGGTAAATTTACTATGACCACTTTGATCTGTCTGTGCCTGGTAAAGATGAAGATGACAAAATTATTTGCAGCATCTGTAGAACTCCTTAGGAATGTAGAACTTTGACGATATAGAGAAGAGTCCTTTAAGCTTACCCGATAGGCAGCCACATGTTAACAACCTTATTTTTTAGCCTCCATGTACAACCGTAATTTGATAATGCTGTCCTGACAAAGTTCAGAAGTGCACACTGAAGCCGGGCAAATGTTGAGAGCCATGATTAGATTGGAAGAGGTAAGTTTTCAGCATGGAGCAAAAGGCAGTCTTAGTAGGAGAGTTGTGATCATGAGGAGGCAGAGTTCCAGGTGAAAGGATAGGCAAATGTGAATGAATACCGACCAAAGACAAGATGTACCAGGAACAACATATTTTCAACAGGAGCTCATTGAAGATAGGATTGGCCTTTAACAGAGCTATGTACAGGGTGTAACCATGGACGATAGGTAGGAAGCCAAATTATTTGCACTTGCTTTGTACATGAAGATTGTCAGCTTAAAGCGGATATGCTCATGTACAAGGAGCCATTGTAGAGAGTGCAGAGATGGTGTGATATGGTTTCGGTATGAGGGTCCAAGACACAGTCTTTTAGCCTGGTGTGATATTCTAGTTAGAGTAAGCAGTGTGCTTTCAGGGAACTGTACCAAAGAGCAAGTAGCCAGTCCTCTCCGTCACTGTCTGATCTGACTGGTGATGCGTGGTCGGTGGATCATTTTGTAGCAATAGCAATTATAAGTGGAGTGGAAGTATTCTTTCTGCCCTACTGGGGATTTTGAACCCCCAACTTCTGAGTGGACAGTCCAGTATGCTTAACGACTTATCTACCATACACCTCCAAGGTGTTGCTCTGTTTATTACAGAAAGTTCTGATGGTGATCAATCGTTAATGCATTTGACAGTCACTTTCATCTATGTCTGTGGATTGATTTATATGTCTGTGGATTGTTTTAGTTAATGCGTTTGACAGTCACTTTCATCTATGTCTGTGGATTGATTTATATGTCTGTGGATTGTTTTAGTTAATGCGTTTGGCAGTCACTTTCATCTATGTCTGTGGATTGATTTAGTTAATGCGTTTGACAGTCACTTTCATCTATGTCTGTGGATTGATTTAGTTAATGCGTTTGGCAGTCACTTTCATCTATGTCTGTGGATTGATTTAGTTAATGCGTTTGGCAGTCACTTTCATCTATGTTTGTGGATTGATTTAGTTAATGCGTTTGGCAGTCACTTTCATCTATGTCTGTGGATTGATTTAGTTAATGCGTTTGACAGTCACTTTCATCTATGTCTGTGGATTGATTTAGTTAAACTGTTGTCTGAATGCAACCTTTATTTCTTTTCAGCGTACACAATGGATGTCAATGAAGCACAAGAAGAGTACGAAGAAGTACAGACTGAGCTGAGAAAGAAAGACGAAGAGGTAGTAACAAAGATTGCATTTAAAATTCAAATGATTGAGAAATTTAATGAACAGGTTATTTACTTTTGTAAACTTCCTAGTGGTGTTTTACTTTACCTTAACTAGATAACCCAGCTCAGTATATACTCTAAGGTGACCATTTTGATATTTACGTTTCTAAACTTAATTGAATTTTGTTTACCTGAACATACCGGAGTTTACAGGAACATACCTGAGTTAACAATTCTGTAGTTTACTGTTTTAAACTTATTTGCAGTTCTTTGCCTTACCCTGACCGAACCATTCCTTACCTTACATATCTGAACTTGATTAACCTTGAGTAACCTTCCATTACCTATATAAATATGTATATAAATAGCTATATAAATCTGATTACATTGCTTTACCTAACAAACCTGGGCTAACCATGTCATTTATTTGCTTTTGGAACTTGCCTATTCCTTATTTACCAAACCATACCTGGGCTAACATTGTCATTACTTTATTAACTTACCTACCCTTTTATTACCCTACCACTCCTGAGCTAACCATGTCTACTTTTCTGAACTAACTTGACTTACTTTTCATTATGTTACTGTGCCTTTCCTTTACCATTGTTTCAGTTGGAAAAGCAGACTACTACTGATGTGGAAACGGGAATCATTCGAACTCCTCAACGGCGCATCCTCTACTCACTGTTCTCGCGAATATTTCTCCAGTCATTCACTCTTACATTCCTCGCTGAGTGGGGCGACCGATCGCAGATTGCTACAATCATCCTTGCAGCTCGTGATGCAAGTCATACTTCATTTATTGCAACCAAGGAACGAAAACTGTTGCGTACAGTTTTGTTGTTACCAGATGCCTTTAATATGATGCAGCATTGCAGCTCTCCATAATGTCCACTTATATTTCCATTTTCCTTTCAAGGAAATACTACTAATATGATGCAATACAACATTATATCACCATATTAATGAACGCCTATGTTTCTGTTTCACTTTTGAACGAAACACTAATATTGCGCTGCTTACTGAAACATTGTGATACTCTATGTTTTTTATGCGTATTGCGTTATGGTCATAATCATATATTATGTATGTATGTGAATTGTAGGAGGTGATTGGAGTCATCATTGGAGGCACCCTGGGTCATGCCCTTTGTACCAGTCTCGCAGTTTTGGGTGGGCGGTGCATTGCGCAGCACATATCCATCAAAACTGGTAAATGCAACTCATTTACCTCTCTGACTTACCTCGTGTAGCAATGTAATACGTGACTACCTTGTGTAAATACCTTGTGCATACTCGACTTATGTACAATGGCCTCTGGTATATTTACCTTTGTTTACTGGTAAGTTAGAACAAGAACACGAACAGTTTTCTTAACAATTTCAAGAGGCAGACACTAGCACAAACTGTTAGATCTTCTTAGCCTTGATAGCAGCTGCCCAGTCTTCTCCTTCACCACTACCATTTCCAAGATGCGGTCAATGTGCTCGCTGTAGAGCCAAATTTATTATGTTGTGCTAGTGGAACAGAAATCTTGCAATTGTCAGTTCTGGAGGGCATTTGAACCCACAGCCTCTGGATTGACAGTGCAGCACACATATCTCAAGACTATAAAACAGCTCATGTATAATAATATAAACGAACAGAAATGAGGCAAAATCCACATTTGCATGTAAAACTCCTCTCATTGGCCGTTTCCCAATAATGAATATTAAGGACCTCAGTGTTTACAAAATGGGTGATCTAATGGATGATCGTTTAAAACTTAATTAAAACTAAATTTAAATATACAGTAAAGGACTGCTCTTTTAAACTAATGGAGAATTAAACTGATTTACGTAGTTTGCGAAAACGCTAAAAAGAAACAGCTTATCAGGTTTAAATGGACCAGAAATATAACGAAGTGACGAACTGGTGCCGATAAATGATACTGCGTGTAAAATTGGCAAATCGGGTTTAAACGGGCCAGAAATATAATGAATTGATGAACGAAAATACATTTTTAAATTCTGTTTTAACCGTCTTAGGACGGGCAAACATCTAGTTAGTAAATAAAACATAAATAGTAAATAAATAAGAAATTAGGAAAATTTTGAAATAGTAAATATGCATGTAAACAGAATGTGAATTAATGAATAAATAAATAAATAAATTTATGTTTGGTGTTTCAGTTCATCTTGTTGGTGGAATCGTGTTTCTGATATTCGCACTTTCTGCACTGTTTATCGAACCAGACGACCATGAATAATGGATCTCATGATTGATTTAGCAAAACAAATGAGCGATTGATTAATCAGTTGACGACGCAGTTTATATCAGGAAGTTCAGTGCTCTTGTTAACAACTCACTGGGCCCCAATAAACTTCCGAATGTCAGACTGAGTCCTCTGGATCGTCCCACCCTAACATACGATTCTGTCTGTTCTGTAATGCTCTGTTTTATAAAAGTACTCCTCAGAAATGAAGTTTAATGTGCCAGCAATGATGTCTTCATTTACAACAGGAAATGAATGTTGATAAACTACAAGAAGAACATAGAATTAGACTCTTATGTTCGCCCACCAAAATTACAGTTCTGTACACCCAGCAAAATGACACTATCCATACACCCAGTTAAATTACACTCCATACACCCAGATAAATTACACTATTCATACACCCAGATTAATTACACTATCCATACACTGAGCCAAATTACACTATCCATACACCCAGCCAAATTGCACTATCCATACACCCCGCTAACTTACCCTATCCATACTCCCAGCTAACAGTCAGATTGCACGTTTTGTGTTTCTTTTATTAATGCTGACAAATCACTGGCAAAAAACTTACACTGTTTTGCCCTGAATTGTCCTGTTCAGTCTGTAGATTATGCCTGATATACATGTATATTTGAAGTGGAGGTCTTGACATCCTCTGAACCAATCAGTAGTGTACAAATTAGCGAACTAGTGTTTCTTTTGTGACAGATTCTTCAGTATTTAAATACAGATTTTTTCACTTAGATAAGGATGTATGTGGTATAGTTTATAATATGTTAAGTTGATAATGATAACTATCGAGGCTAGTGAAAACATCAAATCTGGGTGATATGGTGGCCAACTGAGTGGGACTTCCACCTTGTAACGTAGAGGTTGTTCCGTTGAGCAGTACTCCCCATGTAGGGCCTCTGAGCAAATGCTAGTTTTGATTTGTGCTTTTGATATGAATGGGGCTGTATAAATGAAGTTAATAAAAGAATTTAAAAATAATTCAGTTGTGTGTAGAAACCTTGGGCAAGTCCTCATATAGTTGCTTAGTACCTCTTTTAAAAGGAGGAGTGCTATATAAATGCAGAAACTACTATTTGAATCCAATGTTTTGACATCTTATTATCTTTTTTGTTTATGGACCCTCGGTATTTAAAAAACACTTTGGAGATTGTTAAGTGTTTTGATTGGCTAAACCTTATTAATTATTGTTCATTTTAGCCATTCCAGATCTAATAACTTCATCTCCAGACATTTTTAAAATCCCAATGGAGAAAATCTAATTGACAATTAATGAACTAAACAAATAGTAAATTGTTTTGATGAAACTTCCCAAGTATTGTGACTGATTGCCTTCCTTTCACCTTCAAAATTTTACTCTTGTTAGTTGTAAGGAAAGTATTTCCTACTGTTGGATCGATACAATGTAACTTTCGTGCTTTAGCCGAAGATTCTTTCTGTGAACTTGTCAGCAGGTCTGGCCTCAATTGCCTGCCGTATAGTTGCTTAGTACCTCTTTTAAAAGAAGGAGTGCTATATAAATGCAGAACATACCTTGTCCTATACTTTACCTTACACGAAGTAGAAGTCGGTGGTGGTACGTTCTAGTTAAAAATGTTTCGTTTGTCATTTGAAATGGGCTGCAAGTCGATTGAAAACTGTGTGGCTGTATCTGCTTCACATGTACTAAGTTATTCAGATTCTTATGAGGAATATATCTGCTATGTGACGTTTTGAGACTTAGTACTTGACACAATGCTGTGTTACTTACATGGATAGAATTTTCAAAATGAGATCCATGGTGTTTATCTGTGCCCTGTAAGGCACTGATGACACATGTAGTGTCTGCTATGATGAGCGACACATGGCTTACTTGGTTCATGCAAAGTTATGGTTGTGTAGGTGTATGCTTAGTCTAAGATACAGCAGAGAAATGTTGCCTAACTTTAGCTGCTTGCTTCTGTATGTATATGTACAGGCATGTACGTGTGTATGTAGGATTGTATGTATTGTGTGTATGTCTGTACCTGTAAGTATGTACCCATATGTAACTATTAATGGATGTGTGTTTGTACCCATATATTTGTATGTGATTATATATGGTTGTTTGTATGTATGTACCGATATATTTGCTTGTAGCTGTATATAGATGTATGTATGTACCACTACATTTGTATACGTATATGTAATGTATGTATGTATGTTTGTGTATGCATAGGTAGGTTCCAATGTAATAGAATCAATGCAATGAAACTATGATGTAAAAGTATATTTTATTATTAAAATGCTGTGTACAATAACACTGAAATGGTTCAATTTACCGGAGCATGCAGTTAAATTATTTTGAAGATGTTGGAAACTTCTAATATAAAAATTGTCTGGATCATAACTGAACTAAGATTAAAATATTTACAACAAGTCTGTAAATAACTTATTGTAGTTTGGTCTTCTGTTTTGAAGAGGAATAAAGAGTGAGAGAAAGGGTGGGAAAAGGAAAGAGTGAGAGGACGAAGTGAAGAGGGAGACTGAAGGAAAGAGTGAGAGGAGGCAGTGAAGAGGGAGAGGAAGACAGAGAGAATGATTGAAACGATAGAATTGTTTCATATTGGCATTACTGTTAGTGTCTATTTACCATGATGTTTTCGTGTTGCTGATGGTGTTTGTTCTCAGTTCGATCAATAATTCATCGTGTTTTGATTCTGATTACCACTTTGACTGATGATGGTTACGAGTCCAGCAGTTGGCCAAATATGAGTGAACGTTGATTTCAAATTAAGTCACTAATTTCGCCCAATTCGCCGTATAAACAATGCGTTACCTACGTTAGATGCATTTAGTTCGCTGTTCTCCAAAAATGTAAATGTTTGGATGGATATATGCATATAATGTTGTTGACACATTGGTTACGGTATATGAAACACTAAGATTTTTGTGTTAACGTTAAACTATAAAATCATATTGCATGTTCATGTCGCAAGCAAAAACCAGTTTGCGCATTTATATAAAATGGAAAAACTAGTTTGGCTCATTTACATTAAACAATAAAGCCAGTGCTAACACTTTTGATGCATTTGTGTTTAAACTTAAAAGCAGGTTTATTGTGTATAATTTAAATGCTAAGACCAGTTTTGTATGTTTATGGTAAGTTAAACCAGTTTCTTATGTTAACATTATACAATTAAACTAGTTTGGTACATTTATCGGAAATGCACAAACCAGTCTTGCCATTTGTAATGTTTACTTTATACAACATACAATCAAACACTTGCTTGTTTACATTCATCACTAAAATCTGTTTATCATGTTTACGAAAAACAACTAAACGTAGGCCCACTTTGTTGTGTTCACAATAAACATTTACCCACTGTTGTGTTTACAATACACACCAAGCCAGTTTGTCATGTTTACATCAAACACCAAGTTGTGTTTGCTATAAACATTAACTACTTTTTGAGAGTGCTGTTTCAGAGGCACCTCTGAGTAGTTCACTAGCACCACGCTATATAAATCCTCGAATGAATTAACACCACTGTCATGTTTACATCCAGCACTGAAACCAGTTGTTCGTTTTTACAGTAAACACATTTTGTTGTTTTTTATGATAAACAACTAAGCCCATTTGTGGTGTTTACATCAAGCACTGAAACCAGTTGGTCATGTTTACGGTAAATAGTTTATTTTGTTTATGATAAAAACAGTTTGTTGTGTTTATGATAAACGGCTAAGCACCATTTGTGGTGTTTAATTTAAACACCTAAACGAGCAGTTCATCCTCGAAACTGTACGTCATCTTTAGTAACGACGTATGTTAATTGTTTGTAAACACTTCTCGCGCGAGCGGCGGCGGACATTTCCGGCGAGCGGGCGTGTGCAGCGGCAGGAGTCTGGGCCGAGACATGTGGATGTCCTGACGATTGTCTGTCGGGCGATTCCTTGACTCTTGCTGGCGACGGGATCTCCACTGGCACTTGAGGATCCGCCAGTATGTCTGGCGGAAGTTGGCGTTGCAGAGGGCATAGCAGATTGGGTTTACAGTACTGTTTATGTAGCAAAGCCAGTAACCTGAAACAGATGACGGCTATGTCAAGTAAGGTAATACAGGGTAACTAACAGTGGTAAGATAAGATACGGTAATAAAATAATAATAATATCTTCGTTTCTTAATTCAAACTGACAAGTACGCATTAAGATTACATGATATTGTAGTAACAAACGATAACAAGTTTAACTGGAGTCGAATTTAACTACGGCAGCCATGCAAGGCGCTCATCTGTACTACTACTCATTTTACAATCGCCACGTAGGGAATGAAGGCTGAGTTACAGTTGTGGGGCTAGCGGGTATCGAACCCGTGTCCTTCTGATTTTCGTGCCAGCATGTTACCATTCAACTATCTTCCCGCCCCAAACTAGGTAACAAAGATACGTACAGTATGGTAGCCTAAGAGTGTAGGCCTATGGCTTGGTTTTCAACCTTTTGTAGTGACGGTTAGAACCTTTCATAAAGTAGGCCTACTCGTTTGCTTTAATGCGGATTTCAGCGCGTTTCACTTGTTCAACTTCAATTCAAGCAATAAATATAAGTGTAACTTGTAATGTTGGCAGTCTTGTTGTCAAGACCTTAAACCTCAAGACCAAGACCAAGACCAAGA
The DNA here is from genome assembly GCA_963556255.1 of Allolobophora icterica. NCBI lineage: Eukaryota > Metazoa > Annelida > Clitellata > Crassiclitellata > Lumbricidae > Allolobophora > Allolobophora icterica. The sequence goes on from OY744605.1 coordinate 70,440,726, forward strand.
CCTTGAACCTCAAGACCAAGACCAAGACCTTGAACCTCAAGACCAAGACCTTGAACCTCAAGACCAAGACCAAGACCTTGAACCTCAAGACCAAGACCAAGACTTTGAAACTCAAGACCAAACCGAGAAAAATACCCAAAAAATTACAACCATATCCAGACTTCTATTCCTTACTAGAAAAAATTGTCAAGTCGGACTACTCGCTATTTTAATTAAACCATGAATCTTTTATTTTATTCAAACAAAACAACTCCAAATGCAGGCTGCAGAGATTTCCGAATTCGTATTTACAAAAGTCCTTCATGCGAAATGTTATTCCAAATGAATGTTGCATTTTATAAAAACCAATTTGCTCAGAATTTTCTGACCAAGACGTGACCTGTGGGGCATCTTAAAATTCTGCCATGTGAAAAATACGTTCTACAGTGCTGAATTCACTGGCACACAGAACAGCTTTTCAAGTAGGCTACCGGATGTAAATGTACAAATTGTGAGTCTCTTTTGAAATCAGTCCATGGTAAATAACCGGAAGTCAAAATAAATGTCCAAAACAACAGTAAAGCCTCACTCACACCGTGTAAATGCTAAAGTAATTGTATTAGTAATTACTGGATTAATTTTGAAAATCCTTACGTTTTGTTAAATGACTGTTCACATTGTCAAAAGTCTTGGTCTTGGTCTTGCAAAACCAAGACCTTGAGCCTCGAGACCAAGACCAAGACCAAGACCTTGAACCTCAAGACCAAGACCAAGACCAAGACCTTGAACCTCAAGACCAAGACCAAGACCAAGACTTTTAAAAACGAACTCGAGTGCACTCGAGACCAAGACCTTGGTCTCGAGGACAACAAGACTGAATGTTGGGATAATATTTAGGTTTTAGAAATTTAAACTGAATATAAGTTATTTGCACCTATGCCTACTTTAGTCGTCAGGCCACTCATCCATTTGTGAATTCATTTAGTGGTTCTAAAATTACTACGGCAGAACACTTGGGCGACGCCCGCGGAGCCCTTAGGTTCCGTGGGATCCCGGTTGATAACTATACTGGTGTTTGGTTACCAAAGGTATGGTAAGAAAGTAAGGTGTCTTTTAAATTAGTAAGGTAAGGTAAGGTAACTGACAAGGATTCTATATTTAGAGGATTGGTTACTCGTGAAAATAACGTTGTACTTCCGGCAGCGGGGAGATCGTGGCGACATCTGTCGTCGCGGGTGTACGGGTCTCTCGAGAGGCAAGCAAGTCTACAGACGCGATGTGGTGTTCAGCTATTAATTGCACGAATTCTAGGAAGAAGAATCCCTGATTATCTTTCTTTCGGTTTCCAAAGAACCAAGTAAGGTAAGTGATAATAAGTGTATAGATATTGTTTTTAATTACTGAAAGTTAAGTAGTCTAAATTGTGGAAACATGCGTTGGGCATTACGAAGCTATAGACCCATGTATACCTTGTTACTCCATGGTTTCTCTTTCAGTCTGTTGAAACTTATTCTTTTACATGTAGTGAAATCTCAAGGGCTTTTGGATTTCGTCATCATCATCATCATCATCATCATCATCATCATCATCATCATCATCATCATCATCATCATCATCATCATCATCATCATCATCATCATCATCATCATCATCATCATCATCATCATCATCATCATCATCATCATCATCATCATCATCATCGTCATCGTCATTGTCATTATCGTTGGTGACTAAATACTAATTAGTGTAGAATATTTATAAACATTTAAAAATCAGTGCAAGATTCAATTTTATTACATGTTTGTTACATCTGTCTGCACAGGTACACTTTAGCATTGGCTCTGATCAACAGTAGGCCTATTCTGTACAAATTTATAACTCAGTAAGTGAAAGCTTTAATTATAAAAAAACCTTTTGTTCCTAATGATTTGTGTGTTTTGCAATGATCTGAAATGGTACTAAGTAGGCCTATTGTGTAGGCCTATATATATTGTATTAGGCATAAATGTTCTTAGTTGAATAAAGAAACTAAGCAAAAAAGGCCTATAGTTATGTGTTGCAAAGGATTTAACAATTTAATCAAGAATTGCAAAAAAGTCGCACTTGAAACTTTATATTAAGTAGTAGAATTCTAAAATAATGGTGTAAAGTAATGCAAATCTTCCAGAACACTAGGCCTAGTCTATAAAAACCAACATTTCAGTCGATAGCACACGCTGTTGACTTGCAACGAGGACTGCAGCTGGTTTGGTTATATGCAAAGCCTTTAGATCAGACTGGCAGCAGAGTTAATTACTGAATAGGCCTAACAGCCCTGGCTAACACGTTGGGACACTTACCATCAGATTGTGTAACCGTAATCAACATTCGACACACACACGCACGTCTAAAGAATTGATAAGTGTGGGTCCAATTGTGGCATGTTTGCGTACTGCAAAAGTTCTGCAAAATTAGCTTTAAAAACGAATAAAATGTCATATAAGTTGTAATAGACAATACAGCACATATTAAATATAATTCCTCTGCACAGGCAATTGTTTATTAATTAAAAAATAATTATTCGTCGATTTTCTTCGCAGAAAGCGCATTGCATTTGCTATCTAAACACGAAGTTCTACGCCTTTGTCGCTGGAGGCGCCACGCTCCATGGACCAATAACTTGTCCAACGGCCTTACATAAGGAGATTCCGGTCCTTTGCATAAAGAGTCCTTGGGTAACTGATAAGGTCAGGTAGATAGGCATAATTTAAAGACATAAAGGCATGGCCTCTAGAATACCTCATCTTTTACGGGTTCTAAGGCATATTAGATAAGTAACGGAAGAGTATTTGAAGTATTTTTTAAAAACAGAACATCTATTCTCAACCGGATCAGGCTGTCTCCACTGAAATCACGTTGCCATGAATTTCGCTCACAGGCAGTGGCGTCTACACCATAGAAACCTTGGAGCAAATGCTCCATCCAAGAAATGGGGGGGGGGATCTGTCAGTGTGTGTGCCACCATTTTAGGGGGGAGGTACGGGGAGGGGAAGAAGAGGGGGAAAAGGGACGTTGCTCCAATGACTTAGGGGGGGGGGATAGACGCCCCTGCTCACAGGCCTGCTCCCAATTGCAACCCCTGCCAACTACAACCCGCATTCAAATCGCAATCGTAATCTCCGAACTTCTAAAGCACCACTTGAAGGTCAAGCGCAGGACACCCTCCTGTTCACGAGCGTGCTTCAAATCGGAGGACTTTTCCAAAAGAGTAGTCCAAAGGAGGTCTTAGTCTGCTGTTACCAGAGGGTCAATATCGAGAGGGGCAGAGCAGCTGTTGAGGTTGGCGTCGTGTATAGATACACCAGAAAAAGTGGAAATACAACCGCACCCCACCCACTCATGTATAGCCCGTAATCGGATCAGCAGGGACCCGACGGACCCCTTCCCTTCGAAAAAGAGCTGGACAGTCAACTCCAACATCTCTTCCCACCACAAACAACGTGTTTCACGCGACCCCTTTTAGCGACGCACAGCGCCTAGTTACTTATTCACACGATAGGTGGCTGGCAGAACGTGTTGGCTCGGCGCCGCAAACATTTAAACATTCATTTAGCACCATCATTTGTGGTGCTAACTAGTTGCTTCAACGAAATCTCGCTGACAACGTTTATCGTCGGCGGTGGACTCGATACTAATGAATTTTTAAAAGCCGTTTTTCTTGTCATGGTTGTCCGTTGGTCGTGTAAACCCAAGGGCCTCGAGAAACGGGGTAGGCCTAAACGAACTGCTTTGTAAGAGTAATGGACCGAAAACTCGGCAGTCAATCGAAGTGTTGTGTAAATATAGTTGAATAATTGAACCGATAGAAGAAGAAGAGCAGTCCCTTAAGCTAGCCCTGAGGCAACCATGGGTATGAAATGCAGTCTTGTTAAACCTCAAGACCAAGACCAAGACTTTGAACCTCGAGACCAAGACCAAGACTTTGAACCTCGAGACCAAGACCAAGACCAAGACTTTGAACCTCAAGACCAAAACTGAGACCAAGACCCAAAAAATCGCATTCAGCCCAAGACTTCTTTTCCTTAGAAAAAATTGTCAAGTCGGACTACTCGCTATTTAAATTAAAACATGAGTCTTTTATTTTATTCAGGCAAATTAACTTTAAATGCAGACTGCAGAGAATTGCAAATTCGTCTTTACAAAGTCCTTCATGCAAAATGTTATTCCAAGTGCCTTTTATATTTTATAAAAACTAATTCGCTCAGAATTTTCTGACCAAGACGTGCCTTGTGAGGCCTCACAAAAATTCCGCCATGTGAAAAAATACGTTCTACAGATGCTGAAGTCGCTGGCACACACAGTAGCTTTTCAAGCATTGGATGTAAATGTAGAAATCGGGAGCCTTTTTGAAATCCTCCCATGGTTTATCAGAAAAAGGGCTTTCAGACACAGCATAACTTAGTTCCTGCTGCCGATGGGTTTTCCTAACCAACATGACTTGCCTCCGCCGTAGGTATTTGTCGTAGCCTATGATGCAAAGAGGCTTGATAAATTTTTAAATTCTTGAGTTCTGTTAAATGACTGTTCATATTGACAGCCGGTCTTGGTCTTGGTCTTGCGAGACCAAGACCAAGACTTTGAACCGCAAGACCAAGACCAAGACTTTGAACCTCAAGACCAAGACCAAGACTTTTGGTCTCAAGACCAAGACCAAGACTTTTAAAAACGAACTCGAGTGCACTCGAGACCAAGACCTTGGTCTCGAGGAAAACAAGTCTGATGAAATGTTAGCGACTTCATTTTCCTAGCCTCGGCATATGATATGAGGGCGGGTGGCCAGTCCTCTCTCTCCCTCGCCGTCTCATCTTCCCACCGACAGTGGCGGTCAGTGTACTCATTATAGCTGAGTTGGCAAAGGAATGCAGGTGAAGCAGAAATCTGGAGCCAAATTTCTGCATTGGCGGGAATTTGACACACCGACCTCTCGCTTGACAGTCCAGCACGCTAGCCACTACACTATCAGGCCCGGTTCAAGACACTTGGCGGCCCTAGGCAAAACCTATGATTAAAACTTAACGGTGAACCATACCTTAATAGAACATAATTTATTACACCAACACTATAATACTTCCATCTAGCGAATACTAATCAAAAAATAATCCAACGTTGTTTCATTTATGAATATCCAGAAATTATTTTTTATGTTTATTTAGGGGAAATGGAAAATTGGCGGCCCCTAAAAATCGGCGACCCTAGGCGGCTGCCTAGTTTGCCTAACGGACGAACCTGGCCTGTAAACAATCGAGCCGATAACTCAGAATTTATTAAATAAGATTCCTTTAAAATGGACCGAAAACTGAGCGAAAGACAGAGCTACACAGACAGAGAAAATGACAGCGACAGATATATATATATATATATATATATATATATATATATATATATATATATATATATATATATATATATATATATATATATATATAGTGGCAGATACGCATCTGTCAGTTGAAGTGTCTGTCATGCTATAAGCCAAACAGAGAATGAAGAACCACCAAACGAGTAAACGCAGACACTAAGTAATCACTTCTTTTTCTTTTACATATACAAGAAAAGAAAGTAGGTCTATAAGAAAAACTAACGAGAAAGAGAGAAAGACAGACAGACAGACAGACAGACAGACAGACGGAGCGAGCGAGCGAGCGAGACAGAGAGACACGGGGAGAGAGAGCGAGAGAGAGACAGACAAAGACAGACAGAGAGGGGCACAGAGAACGAGACAGACAGACAGACAGAGACAGACAGACAGAGAGACAGACAGACAGACAGACAGACAGACAGAGATGATTCGAGATACGCACATGTAAATGACGAGAACCGACATATTATATATCTATACTGGCATATATTAATTGCAGGTAGCTATATATGTCTTTCATGTATTATAATAATAATAATAATAACGACAATTTATTTGGCGCCGTAACACGGCCATACCGCACAAAGGCGCCTTACAACCATTAGCGAGCTGGATAAGCCTGAGCAAACAGGTAAGATTTGAGCTTAGTCTACTGAGTCGGCCAGTATATATATATATATATATATATATATATATATATATATATATATATATATATATATATATATATAATAGGCATGTATATGGAGGCATTGCGCGGAGAAGGCCCAGAAACGAAGAAACAAAGAAAGACAAAAGCAGAGAGAGAGAGAGAGAGAGAGAGAGAGAGAGAGAGAGAGAGAGAGAGAGAGAGAGAGAGAGAGAGAGAGAGAGAGAGAGAGAGAGAGAGAGAGAGAGAGAGAGAGAGAGAGAGAGAGAGAGAGAGAGAGAGAGAGAGAGAGAGAGAGAGAGAGAGAGAGAGAGAGAGAGAGAGTAACGTATACGTGAACTGACTGCGTGAAGACCGTCGGAAGTGTCGATTGCGTCCTACATATTGCCCAGAGGCGCGTTTACAGAAAACGGGGCCCTAGGCGCGAACGTTCTTGGGGGCCCTTCTGAACTTGTAGACTGAGTGTGAGACTCTGGTGGTGTTTAACCTATATCATGTGCTGCTGTGCAAAAACCCAGGAAGTTGAACTTGAAGCGGTTTTGTGAGTTTTATTTACACTCTTACTGTAATTATGAAGCTATTTTCAAGGAATGTGAAGTTATTTGATTTAATGAATGTAGTAAAAAAAACTGGACTTCTGGTGTTGAATTAAGAATCAACGCGAAATACTTGACCATTTTTATTTCTTTAATAAATTGAACTCTCAAATTGTCCTTATTATTGTGACAAATTCATCACAAATTGTATTGGATAATTCTATAATTGGAAAAACCTATTTTCATAGTTTTGGAGCCCTCCGAGATTTGGGGGCCCTATAGGCGCGCGCCTAGTGCGCCTACGTGTAAACGCGCCTCTGACATTGCCTGGAATCGACGGAACCATTTCAGTCCTCCTCCTCCTCCTCCTCCTCCTCCTCCTCCTCCTCCTCCTCCTCCTCCTCCTCCTCCTCCTCCTCCTCCACCTCCTTCTCCTCCTCCTCCTCCTCCTCCTCCTTCTCCTCCTCCTGATCATCGTCATCTTCCTCGTCCTCTGTCTGTCTGTCTGTTTCTGTCTGTCTCTGTCTCTGTTTGTCTCTTTCCTGCTCTTCTTCCACTTCGTGCATCCTACACTTCTTCCACTTCTTCCATTTCTCTTACTCCAAGCTTCGTCTTCCTCCACTTTCGATACTTCAATTTCCTTCTATTGCTCTTTTCCCCCTTTTCCACCTCTTACACTTCATCCTTCTCCTGCTGGTTTTCTTTCCATTGTTACACTTTCTCCTCCTCCAACTCTTGAAATCCTTCGCCGTTATTCCATTCCCCTCTTCCACTTTGTCCAGAATGATACATGCAGGGACAGAGAACAGATAAATAGAGAACTGAAGAGAGAGAGAGAGAGAGAGAGAGAGAGAGAGAGAGAGAGAGAGAGAGAGAGAGAGAGAGAGAGAGAGAGAGAGACAGACAGACAGACAGACAGACAGACAGACAGACAGACAGACAGACAGACAGACAGACACAGACAGACAGACAGACAGACAGACAGAGACAGAGACAGAGACAGAGAGACAGAGACAGACAGACAGACAGAGACAGACAGACAGAGACAGAGACAGAGACAGAGAGACAGAGACAGACAGACAGACAGAGACAGACAGACAGAGAGAGACAGAGAGATACAGAGAGACAGAGACAAATAGACAGAGACCTAGGCAGAGACAGACAGATAGACAGAGACCTAGGCAGAGACAGACAGAGACAGACAGGTAGTCGGATAGACCAAGAGAAAAAAAAACATAGAATAAAGTAAGAAATATCGGGATGGAGAGGTGTTGATGGAGGGATTGATGGATGGAGGGAGTGACGATGCAGACAGAGAGACAGACTGAGAGAGACAGACTGAGAGAGAAAGACTGAGAGAGAAAGACAGAGAGAGACATATTAGGGCCTCATATAGTGCGAGGTAATGCTTGGCTTCATTTGTTCGTTTCAATATCTAATGGACTCTGGTGTTAATGTTGGTGGTGGTGGTGGTGGTGTTTGTGGTGGGGGTGGTGGTGGTGGTGGTGGTGGCGGCGGCGTGGACTCCAATCCAAACCACGGGGTGGGGTTCGAATTGCTAACACACGAAACGGATTAAACGATGTTTGTCTGTATACACGAGACAAAAAGTCGACACCGTCCTCCCTACCCACCTCACCGCACCACTCCCATCCATTTCCCTTCCTCTTCTCTTACAACGCCCATTTTACCCCATCTTTCTCTTTCTGTCTCTCTCTCTAGTCTTTTTCCATAACTCTTTCCCTCCAACAGACAGAGATATGCAAACAGACAAATAGACAGGTGTGCACAGAGGATGACAGACAGGCAGAAAGACAAGCAGGCATGCAGGCTGGCAAGCAGGCAGACATAATTACATAGGTAGCCAGACAAGCAGGCAGCCAATGATAGACACAAACCTACAGACAATCAGATAGACAGGAAGGCAGGCAGATATGATCGAAGAAAAACGCAGCCGGAAACCGGAAAGTCGACGTTTAACCTGCAGTCGGTTAAATCCTCAGCACAAGGTGGCGCCAGTTATCAGTCACATTCAGTCCGTTCCGTAAATCATACAATACAACATTTGGTAATGCCCTCCGCACAAAGTTCAGAAGTGCACATTTCAGCCAGGAAACTATTAAGTTCCATAGGTAGACTGGAAAAGGTAAGTTTTCAGTCTAGAGCAAAAGAGAGTTTCGCTCACAGCGTTGCCAACAGGAGGAGGCACAGTTCCAGATGGAGGGACCGGCAACTGTGAATAAACGCCGGCCAAAGACAAGACGTGTTCCAGGAACAACATAGGCCTACTTTCCAGCAGATGCTAGTGGAAGAGAGGAGCGACCTATAACAGAGTTGCAATTTGCAAGGTGTGACCATGGAGGATGGCAGATGATTTGCACGTAGGCTACACCAGGTGTGCCAGTTTGAAGCACATGCGCTCACATACAGGAAGCCAGTGTAGAAAGCGAAGAGCAGGTGTGATATGGTATCGGTTCCAGAGTCCGAAACACAGTCTTGCAGCCTGATGCAGTATTCTGGTTAGAGGTTGCAGTGTGCAATTCGTGGAGTCCATGTATACAGTAGAGCTGTACCGATACCTCTACCCCATTCGTAATCGGGCCGATTATTAGAGCAATCGGCATAATTTGCATCGGCAAAAAATAATCGGCGCCGATGCAAATTACTTCATAATTAACGCCTTTTGCACAATAATCGTTACAAAAAGAAAATGAGCACAAAAATATATGTTTTGTTTCTTATTATTAATTTATATTTAGCAATGCACTACTTACTAGGCACCGTAGGAACCAAGGACCTATTATACACAGGACTGGAAACGCCTTAATAGCCCTTATACAACGTCGTGTGGCGTGTGCCTATAGTTTTCGGCGGTAACAAAATAATCGGACTCATACGCGGTATCGGCTATTTCAATAATCGGCTCTACGCGGTATCGGCATAATCGGCAAAAAGGGTTATCGGTACACCTCTGCCATAGGTGTAGAGCTGCAACTGCATAGTCGTGTCAGAATCAGTGATGGGCAATAGTTAACTAAAAAGTTGCTAACTTTTAGTTTAACTAAAAAATTTAGTTAAGGAAGAAGTTTAACTAAATAAAAAAAGTTTAGTTAAAACCATAGTTTAACTAAAAAATTTTTGTTGCTAACTAAAAAGTTTAACTAAAAAAATCAGCAATATGCAACTATTTTTCCACCGTGAACATTGAACACTGTCAGCAAAAAAACATTTTAACACTGCATGGTTTTAGCATTAACAGCCTGTGTTTTCAAATTCATACACTACTTACAGTACACATGTAACTGTATGCCAGAAAAGCACACATTGCATAGTTTGAAGGTGAAATTGTCATTGACGCTTTGCATTATTACAGTTCACTTAACGTCTTTTATTGTGAAAATGTTTGTCGTAAAAAGTTGGAAAAAAGTTGGAAAAAGTTTAACTACTTTTTTTAGTTTAGTTAACTAATTTTCAAAATCAGTTGCCAACTTTAGTTAAACTATTTTTATTTAGTTGGAAAAAAGTTTTAGTTTAACTAAAAAAAAATAGTTTAGTGCCCATCACTGGTCAGAATAAGCAGTGTAACAGTGTTTTCAGTGATGCTGAGTCCAGATTATGGCGAACATGTCGGGTTCTTTTGAGGTGAAACAGGCATGCCCGAGAAATGGCAGCTATTTGAGGCTTTAGGGAATGTGTTGAGTCAAGGATGACGCCAAGATCCCTAACACTGGATGATGGAGAGAGCAGAGAGGAGGAAGTAGAGAGTGAGAGCTTAGCATGCTGTGGGAGCTTATATATTAGAAGAATGGTCAAACCAGATGAGCTCGGATTTGTCAGGGTTAAGTTTGAGGCGCTTTGACAGTCTCCACATCATGATGTCATCAGTGCAGGTACGAAGTCTCTTTGTAGCATCATAAATCATAAACCTCGACAGGAGAACATTTATATACCTCCTTACACATAGTACCCGAAGTCAGTCGTTAAGGAGCAGCTTATTTAACAACTCAGTCGACTAAGTCACATGTTTATCAACTGACTAAGTCGCTTGGACTTGTCGACTGACTTGCCGACTTGCTATAGACTTCTCAGGGTACCAGGTATGTCTATTTTCCTGGCTTCATCTACAGTTATACCGCTGGTTGAAGTCGTTGAAACCGGCGTATTTTCAGTGAGACGTTTGCATGTACGAAGAATCGATGAAAACCATTTCATTGTCGATGAAAACAAGTGCGTGACGTCAGGTAACGTGACAGACATCTGAGTCGTGGTAGTAAGTATAGCTAGTAAAGTAGTAAGTAGTAAGGTAGTAAGTAAAAACTGGCGACCTGACATCGACTGTTGGTTAGACAGTTAGTCTGTTGCACTGTGACTTTATAATATACATAGGCCTATGTATATTCGTTTATTCGGGTAGAAAACATTGCTGTCAAGGACGCAGTAATTTACAAATGGTCGAGATTGTTCAAACGTTACAACTTTAGAAGCAGAGGCTGTTCACCTGAGTTCTATTGAGACAAACGCAAGCTACATAATTGATCTAAGTGCGTGACGTCAGGTAACGTGACAGACATCTGAGTCGTGGTAGTAAGTATAGCTAGTAAAGTAGTAAGTAGTAAGGTAGTAAGTAAAAACTGGCGACCAGACATCGACTGTTGGTTAGACAGTTAGTCTGTTGCACTGTGACTTTATAATATACATAGGCCTATGTATATTCGTTTATTCGGGTAGAAAACATTGCTGTCAAGGACGCAGTAATTTACAAATGGTCGAGATTGTTCAAACGTTACAACTTTAGAAGCAGAGGCTGTTCACCTGAGTTCTATTGAGACAAACGCAAGCTACATAATTGATCTAAGTGCGTGACGTCAGGTAACGTGACAGACATCTGAGTCGTGGTAGTAAGTATAGCTAGTAAAGTAGTAAGTAGTAAGGTAGTAAGTAAAAACTGGCGACCAGACATCGACTGTTGGTTAGACAGTTAGTCTGTTGCACTGTGACTTTATAATATACATAGGCCTATGTATATTCGTTTATTCGGGTAGAAAACATTGCTGTCAAGGACGCAGTAATTTACAAATGGTCGAGATTGTTCAAACGTTACAACTTTAGAAGCAGAGGCTGTTCACCTGAGTTCTATTGAGACAAACGCAAGCTACATAATTGATCTAAGATTGATCTAGTCGGCCGTAAGCAGCTAAGCATTGCTCCTGTCCTGCTGCTGATGTCTTCGTCAAAAATCGAAACTCGGAGACCGCGATTAAAACAATAAATAAAATATTAAAAAACAATATTAACGCGAACGAAGTCGCTAGCAGTCGAAAACTTAGCGACTGGTTTCAACTTGAGGGCTTAGCGGCGACGGCGGATGGTGGCGGCGCAGGGGACTACTTACACAAGATCTGCCGGAAATGCGCTGTCCAAAGTAATGCATGTTACTGGACAGTGTAGTTTCTCTTATAGATTTTCTGATGGATCACCATTTGTCTGTCGGATTGAATGTCTGTGTCTGTCTGCGTGTCTTTGTACGCTTGTCTGTCTCTCTGTCTGCTGCCTTTCTGTCTCATTTTCTGTCAAAACTTTACACTCTTTCGGTTGCAACCTCCTTGCCTAAGGCGTTATAGGACCCCAAAGGAATGTCAAGTTTACGATTGCGATTGGTTGCTCTATCGCCAAGGCGAGGTAATTGACTTTCTCTAAGTTGTATGCGGTTAAAAAACGCTTTTCCAGAGAAATAAAGACCGAGGAAATTCAAAGGAAGTGTCCTACTCCAGGTTAAGATAATTCGAACGAACATCGGCCATGTTCCACGGAATCCTGGAATTCCCGGAGACTTGGAAAGTTGAGTCGTTTTCAGGTGAAACCATGCTCCAAAGGATGGATGGAATCATGGAACTGAAGAAAGGGTATTAGGCCTGGTCAGTGGTTCCATCTCGCGCAAAGGCTTTAATTCTAGGGTCACGATATTAAGGCCACTCTAGTAAAGCCACAGTTCTAAGGACGCAGTAACGAGGTTACATTCACAAACAGGCCACGAACAACTATAAGGCCACGCTAACAAAGCCACATCAATGAGATTGCAATTTTAAGGACACTATAATTAGGTCACAAATCGAAGGACAAATCTAAGCCCACGTTCCAAAAAAGCATGACGATAATGACGCTGACCAAGACGACGATAACGATGATGATGAAGACAACGACGACGATAAGGACGACGACAATGACGACGACGACGACACTAATTCTGACGAAGACAACATCGATGCTGACGTTGTAATTGTAATTACGACAGTTTCTAGAGCATCGTCAGTAGCAAGCTACTTCTAGGATGCTTTACACTGTCAGCTGTTAGCGCAAGTTCTAAGAGTTACATAGCAAGAGCTAAACTGTTTTTAAAACACGATGGCTTTTGGTTTCCTGAATAGGTGCAGGAAGACTGTTCCAGGCACGTGGGCCAGCGACCCGAAGAGCCCGATCGCCCGTTTTAGTTTCAGCGAACGATAACGACAGCGAACAGCGACAACGAACGATAATGAAATGATAAAGAAATGATAACGAAGTGATAACGACGATGATAACGACGATGATAAGGATATGATAACGAAATGATAACAAAATGATGACGAAATGATAAGGAAATGATAACGACGATGATAAGTATATGACAACGAAATGATAACGACGATGATAACGAAATGAAAACTGATAACGAAATGATAACGAAGTGATAACAATGATGATAAGAATATGATAACGAAATGATAACGATAGTGATAACGACGACGACGATCAATGAATGATGGATGCTGATGATATCTTACCGAATGCGTAGAGGTGTTCAGGAACGCAGTTGCTACAGAAGGCGTTGATGACTGTGAATATGTTGTATGGCGTCCAGGTGACAATGAAAGCCAAGAGGATGGCGCTCAAGGTCTTCGCTGCCTTCTGCTCCTGTCTCTTCTCTTGCTTCTTCCGTCGGGCCTTCAGAGCCTTCGTTCTCTCCGTCACCCGAGTCACTATCCGCGCCTGCATGCCCAGACGAAGGGCTTCCGTCGTTATTGTCAGACGGCGCCCCACCGATGGAAGCATTTCCGGTGTCGCATTGCCCACTTCCGGTTTAGCGCCATCCACTTCCGGTTTCACCAGACTTACTTCCGATACAGCTCTAATAACTTCCGGTTTCTCGAGATCGATTTCCTGTTTCGCCAGACTTACGTCCGGTTTAGCGCGTTCAACTTCCGGTGCCACGTGATTCACTTCCGGTGTGCTGCTGTTGACTGCGGCTTTCGCCAGATGAACCCTAGAAACTGTCTTCGAAGATTTAATGAAGTGAATGGTGTTTGCTACTTCGGCTTCCGGTTTAATTGTTTCGTGTTCTTCCGTCGTTTCCGGAAGTCGTCGACCGCGTTCGCTGACGTCAGATCCGAGATCGAACCCTCTGCATTCCGACTTGGGCCGTTTTTTCACTGTTCTCCGGTCCGAGTTAAGTTCAGGGTCATGACGCAGAAGAGCTAAGAACTCTGACTTCCTGTCGAGGTCCGACATCGGAGAATAGATGCGATGGTTACTTCGAACCATGCTACCAGAGCCTTCAACGTAAAAGTAGCGCAAATTTATGGTGCAGTGTTTTTGAGAGGTATAAAAAGGCGCTACATGAATATTTAGAAGCATACATATTATTGTACATACATGCACACATGCATACATAAATAACACATAGGCCTACATATACACAGGAGTCACTGGTGACTCTTCTAGTATATACTATTTTACTGTGCTCTGTTTTGCTAACTGCTGTTGATTCTAGTTCTTAATAGTAAACTCCTAATGTCTACAGCGCTTCTCTCAATGCTAAGCGCCGTGTACCGGATTATTCACATTTTGTGGTGCCTAAATATGTTTTGGAATGTTCTGTAAAAGCTTGTCTGCAACTATGAGCATGCCTTAAGGTAAACATTAAATTTTTATGGATTTTTGCAGGACTCTAATTGTGTTGTTCTAACAGTTCTAACGTCTAAGATGTATTAACACATTTCAGTAACAGTTTGCTACATAAAACACAATGCAAGTATAAGTGTTACGCAAAGGATGTAATGTAACAAAATAAAAAAGTTAGTTCTTAGTATTCGACAACGAAAAACAGAAACAAAATTGGAGTTTAGGATGATACTGAAAATTTAAATCTTTTGTACAGTATGCTATGTCATGTTTCACATGTTACATTAAAAACATCAATGTGTTGAAATGAACATGTTTATAAGCCTATTCATGATGACGTTGTATCATTTTTCGCCATGAATGCCAAATAGATTCTACGATGGTCTGAGCTCTCCCATCTCTTAATAGCGTTCTCGATGTTTCTTTTGTATTCTGACGAGATAAATTTATACGTGGCATTACGTGGTACTGAATTGATATGTGATAGCAGAGTGGGATTTGTTTCAGCTGCCCAATTCACTAGATAGAGAAAGTTACCGTTCTCGGCTTTATCGTCGTCTTTTCAATCTCATCTTAGTGGAAATCCCCTCTGGGCACAAATAAATATGATATCTATATGATATCTATCAGAGAAGTCAGGATCTGTCGATTTCTACTTTATCAGCATATTAAACCTTTGCTGGTTGTTCATGAGTTGCACCTCCATTGTGTGAATTTAGTGTGCCTCTTTTTTCTCCAACTGCATTCTTCCAGGCAGTTAAAGGACTATCAATCAGTTCACTGTTTTTATTGTCAGAGGAAAATGTAAAACATGGCGCACACCACGCAGTATCTGAATACAAACATATATATATCTCAATGACGGAAATGGCTTTACTCTGCATGGCCAGATTAAATTGTCGTCCACCTGATTTGGGAAATTTATAGTTTCCTGTTATGAGGCTACTTTCTCTTGAAAATCAGATAGCTAATCTTTTAAGTATACTTTCGATTACCGGAACTTACGAAAGAATGAAATGATGATTTGAAATTGTTTAGGCCGCAGTTGCCGTCTGGTTCCATAGTTACATAGAATGCGTTCGTGCGTAAAGGTCAGCAGAGGTAACTCATTAATTAGTTATTTAGGTCAGACTCTTGCAGCTGAAGCCAGGAAAGCAAAGGAAATACTCTATGACGGTATCTTAATGCTTATGTCGAAGCAAGACGATGCATGCCTAGTCTTGAGAATTACGACGAGGCACTCGTCTCATCTTTCCTCATACTGGCTACAGGCCTGAATGTCATCAGCATAAAAACCCTTTGTTGTAACTTGTTGCCAGGGTTTCCGTTAACGCCCAAACGGCCGTTTTGACGTCCGAAAAAAACGTCCAAAACGTCCAAAATTTGACAATGTTGGCTGATTTACAGCAAAATTCTAGGTCCGGACGTAAGTGGGCCAAGGTCATACGTCCTCTTTTTGTGCTCCTAACGGAAACACTGGTTGTTGCTGGTTAGACTTCTTTGACTCAGTAAAACACTGACATGTAGTAGAGTTGTTTACAAAAAGAAAAGTAAGGGGCAGAGAACAGAGCCTTGAGAGACGACCCAGATGAATGGTAGGCCTACTCAGTCCCACATTGCTCCAATTATGAAAACAGACTGCTTTTGGGAAGTAAATAATTATGATTGGAATCAGCGTATAGTGCCAGCCTATAGATACACCAAACCCTGGTCAAGACGATGAAGCAACATAACATGATCGATAATATCGACGAACGTATAAACACAAAGAGTATATACATAATAATATATAGGCTACGTGGTTTATTCACAAGCTCACTGACAAACCGAAGTAAGTTACGTTGAAACGTTGAAACGTGACGGTACAATTATCCAGATCTTATTGAACACACGTCTTGGCAGCCTGCTCATTTTACTGCCGAGTGTAAGGCTGACCTAGAGGGGGCTTGCGAGTATCGAACCGCGTCTGTCAAGATCTTATGTTCTTCATGCAAGAGTATTACCATTCATCTATCCCCTCCCATACATACATACATGCATGCATACATGCATACATGCATACATACATACATACATACATACATACATACATACATACATACATACATACATACATACATAGATACATACATATATACATACATACATACATACATGCATGTATACATACGTACATACATACATGTATACATACATACATACATACATACATGCATGTATACATACGTACATTGTATTGTATTGTATTGTATTGTATCTAAACATTTATAAAGCGCCTCTCACAGTATTCGCTAATTAATCAGAGGCGCTCCCAGTGCGAAAGACCCAGTGAATAGAAAGTGGTTTTAAGACAGCGGAACGAGGCACTTGGGCCACCAGCTAATAAAGAGGCACGTGTCAATGGAGGAAGTTGATTCCATAGAGCAGGACCAATGCAAGAAAAGGCTCGAGTTTTGGCCATAGAGGTCCTGGCTCGTGGTACAAGAAGATCATGTCGATCAAGCGATCGCAATGGACGGAGGGAAGTAGCTGAAATTGGCAGACGAACAATGTCATAGAGGTACTTGGGTGCTAAGCCTGTACAGGACCGAAGGACTAAAGTGAGAACCTTCAGCTGAATCCGAGCAGTAAGGGGAAGCCAATGAAGATGATCGAACATGAAAGAGGAAATATGAGACCAGCGAGGAAGTCGGGCTATTAATCTGGCTGCAGCATTTAAAACAGTCTGGAGGGGAGAAAGACGGACTTTTGGCAGCCCAATCAAAACAGAATTACAGTAGTCAATTCTGGAGCAGATGAAGGCGTGGATGATAGTGGTAAAAACGGAGGAGGAGACAGAGCGTCGGATTGCTCTAAGCCGTCTCAAGTGAAAGTAAGAAGAACGGGTAAGATTAGCAATGTGTTCAGAAAAGGTGAGCATACTGTCAAGGACAACACCAAGGTCACGGACACTAGAGAGAAAAGTGAATGACGGGAATTTCTCAGCAAGAAGTGGGAAGTCTAGTTTGAGGAGCTGCTGACGAGTACCAAACCATATAAGCTGCGTCTTAGTTGGGTTCAAAGAGAGACGATTAGAAGACAGCCAAAGGTGTAAATCACGTGAGAGAGCATCAATGCGTCCAGTTAATGCAAGCTGTGCAGAGGGAGTGCCATGAACGAGCGCTTGGGCATCATCTGCATAAAGATGACCAGTTGATAAGTGCTTAGCAAATATAGCGGAAATGTCAGCCGTGTATATGAGGTAAAGGAGAGGGCCTAAGACAGAGCCCTGTGGCACCCCAAATTTAACTCTGACCCAATGGGTTCTGGAGTCTCCGCAGATAACCATTTGCGTACGATCAGCAAGGTAAGACCGGAACCAAAGAAGTGGAAGGCCATGGATGCCACATGAGGTTTCAAGTCACTGCAATAAGATGTCGTGATCTACCATGTCAAAGGCAGCAGAGACATCAAAGAGTGCTAACAGAGAGAGTTCCGATCGATCAATAGCAGAATAAATGTCAGAAAGTATGGAGAGCAAGACCGTTTCGGTGGAATGATGAGCCCTGTAACCTGATTGACTGGGAGGAAGGAGACTCGACCGTTCAAGGTAAGGGAGAAGCTGCAAAGAAACAAGTCGTTCAAGAGTCTTAGAAAGGAAGGAGAGGTTGGAGATGGGGCGATAGTTTAGGCAGAGGTTAGGATCCAGGTTAGGTTTCTTTAGAGTGGGAAACACAATGGCACGTTT
Organism: Allolobophora icterica; assembly: GCA_963556255.1. Lineage (NCBI taxonomy): Eukaryota > Metazoa > Annelida > Clitellata > Crassiclitellata > Lumbricidae > Allolobophora > Allolobophora icterica. The sequence goes on from OY744605.1 coordinate 70,458,953, forward strand.
TTGCGAGGGGGAAGATACCCTTCAAGGAGAGACCTATTAAACAAATAAAGTAAAAAATGGAACAATGTCGTCAATAACGTCAGTAATGATAAATGTATTTACATACATGTATACATACATGTATACATACATACATACATACATACATGTATACATACATACATACATACATACATACATACATACATACATACATACATACATACGTACATACATACATACATACATACATACATACATACATACATACATACATACATACATACATACATACATACATACATACATATATACATACATAGGCCTACATACAACAGTGATGACGGAAATGCGACTGACCGTACTGCAGGTCGTCGTTGTCGATATGTTGTTGTGAGGACAATGTGGCCTCTGAGTCGTTGTCCTCTTCTCTGTCCTCAGAGATTGTCCTCCTATTGATGAGCCTGCTTCTGCTGGTTTGGCTGAAGTTGTTCTCACGCGACCGAGCGACCTGGCTTCGAGTCATCATTGCCTGGAACTGAATCTTCGTGTCCTCTTCTTCCTCTTCCTCCTCCTCCTCCTCGTCCTCATCCTCCTCTGCGCTGCCCCCTCCTCGATGTTCCAACAGAGCCCTCTGCACATCGCTCACCTTCGCTACCCTGTTTCTTTTGCTAAACGGGTCCGAAGGGTTGGCTTGTCCAACTCTTGATGAGGCGTTGGGGTGTGGAGTACCCCGCCCTGTGTTCGTCGGACTGAAGGAATCGGAGGTCGCCTGAAGGTCACTCCCGCTGCTCTGGTCCTTACTCAGTTCAACGGACGAGGAGTCGAAGTGTAGGAGTGTCCGACATCGAGCCCAGCACGAGGAGTATGAGGTCCCCGTCTGGTTTCGAAGGGCTGACTCGTAGATCATCTGGAGCTGTTCGAGTTCTGGACTGGCGTACGTCACATCCGATGACTCCAGGCGCTTCGCAGACAGGTGGAGGCTGAGCTGAAGACAAAACAAAGAAAGGAGTTATTAAGAACTTATAACAGACGCACACGGTGAAAAATAAGAAAGGAAATCTTTAGGAAAAATATCAGCAGCTAAAGATTGACTGGGCTTAAATCAAAGAAGAAAGAAATCGAGAAACAATCGCGTCCTTCATTTAAACGAAAATAACCGAAATATTTAGGCAGCATAATATGTCATTCATCCAAATTTATGCTCTCATTTAATTCTCCAATCATCCAGTGAACAAGAACAAGGCTTATATCACAGCGGTCAAACCAGTGGTTTTCAACCTTTTTGTAGTGACGGAACCCTACACAAAACGCTCATTGGCTCACGGAACCCAGCGCGTTTCACCTATCCAATAATGCTGGAAATAAATGTAATTGTAACTTCTAATGTTGGGATAATATTTAGATTTTAGAATTTTGAACTTTTAGTATCAGTAATTTGCACCTATGCTGGTGGTGCAGGTTATTATATCACATTACAAGTATTATACTTTAGCACTCAAGTATAATAGTGCATAAAAACAATGCTACTGAGCAACAGCATTTTATTGTATTTCGCCAGCAACAATTTTTCCGACAGATGGATAGAATATTAAAATATTCTGCAACAGTGTTTTAGAAACGCTGTGCTGCAAGTAACTTTCATCAAGTTTAGTGTAAAATTTGTGCCTGGTGGCTTCAGCGTAACAGTTTAATTCTCGGACGAATCACAGACACACCAGTAATAATTAAATTTGTCCTCAACAGACAAAAGTCGTTCTCGCAGTTTGTTTTTTGTGGTAGTCAAGGCAGAAAATCCGAACTCGCATAGGTAGACCTAACTATAGTCGAAAACTCCATTAGAATTTCGCAAATCTTTCTGAGCAATAGATGGATATTTCTTTTCGATAAATAACCAAAACGAGTCCATGCCTCTTCCAAATTATAAGTTATGAGTAGACTCTTGTTTATATGGGTATGTATGTAATATAACGACATTTAAAATGCAACATTCACGTAATAATGTTAATAATTTTAAGATAGAATTGTGTCAAGCAGGAATGACTCCAAGCTGTGAAGAATTCTGCCCATTGCTAATCCTTTTGTGAGTCATTCAGTTGATGTTTTTTTCATTTTGTACTGCCGCGGAACCTCTGGCCGATGCCCGCGGAGCCCCTGGCCGGCCCCCTCGGAACCCCGGTTGAAAGCCACTGGGTCAAACAGACGGACTTGCAGACATACAGACATGCAGACAGACAGATAGTCTAATAAGTTTAAATTTGAAAGAATAAATGTAATAAGTGAATAAATGTCTAAATAATATCTATCTCTCAGATTCTATTTCTCAGATAGAACCATTCTATCTCTCAGATAGAATCAGATTCTATCTCTCTGATAGAATAATCAACAATGGCCATACAATTTTGAACCCGATAGCGGCTTTGGCAGATAGTTCTGATAGTTCGTATTTAATATGTATGTATGTATGTATGTATGTATGTATGTATGTATGTATGTATGTATGTATGTATGTATGTATGTATGTATGTATGTATGTATGCATGCATGCATGCATGCATGTATGTATGTATGTATGTATCTGGTTATTAATCCCGTTACGATGTAACTTTGGATAGGTAGGTCACCGTAAGTGAATTAGAAGAAAACATTTCTGAAATGTACCGAAGAATTTCTTATGTCTGAGCATTTACATAGCGCCGATTTAGAACCTCATGAACAAAGACTACCTCTCCATCGCTCGAATCCTCCTCTTTCTTGGATCCTCCTCCAGCTCCTGCGATCTGCCTCGAAGCGGAGATCCTCGCCAGACAGGCCCTCCTCTTCTGCGTCTCGCGGAAGATGAGGTAGTAGAGGACGCACATGATGCAGACAGGCAGGTAGAACGCCACGATCGCCGTACCTATAGTTATATAGATATTGTTGAAGAACTGGATGTAGCAGTCGCACTCGGGTACGGTACGTATGCCCTCGAAGTAGGGCCAGGCGAAGATCCACGGCGTCCAGAGAAAGGCGGACACGAGCCAGGCACCGGAGATCATGGCAGCCGCCTTGGCCGGGGTGCGATGGGCGCGGTAGGTCAACGGCTTCGTGACGGACAGGAACCGGTCGAAGCTGATGAGAAGGAGGTTGGCGACGGATGCGTTGCTCATCGTGTAGTCGAGGGAGAGCCAGGTGTCGCAGATGAAGGCCCCGAGAGGCCAGCGCTTGAGCAGGATATACATCGAGTAGAGGGGCATCGAGACGATCCCTATGGCAAAGTCGGCGACGGCCAGACTCAACAGGAAGTAGTTGCTGATCGTCTGCAACTGCGGATCGATCTTGAACGAGATCAAGACCAAGAGGTTGCCGCCCGCCGTTACCAACGACAACGCAGCGAGAACGGTCGCTATGGTAACGGTCACGGCGATCGAGTACGGGGATTCTTCGCTAGGGGCGCAGCTGTCATCGGATGAGTTGAGGGGCAGATAAGTGACGAGGGCTGTGGAATTGGCCACCGGGTCGTCGTAGATGGTGGAGGGAATGGCGCTAGCGAAGGAGGAGGAAGGAGTCTGGTGAAATAAAGTCATCGTTATGGCAACGCGTAGTCCGTAGCATCTGAGGATTAAGAGGAACTAACGGCAGCATCCATTCTGGCGGAGTTCAGCTGAAACACAATCAGTTCACGTAACTTTATACGACGAATCACAGATGACTACAAGACCATGCGTGGATCTCACATGTTTTTAGAACCTTTCAAGACCTACATGTAATTCCTATAGTGCGCTGCAGACTTACGGGTGTATAGGCCCTATTCGGGTACTGTTCGCTGTCATGAAAATTTAGATACATAAAAAGCTTTTTCAATTAAATCCATGACTTTTAATTCATAGTACAGAATAGAAAATAAAACATTGGAAAATAATATAATACATTACAATGCAATACAACATAATGAACTATAGATTGGATTAGAACAGTTCTATACCCAAACCCTAAATACCCTGTAAGCGGTCCGCGGTTGGTTAGTATAGGCCTACCGGTCCGCGATTGGTTAGTACCGGTCTGCGATTGGTTAGTACCGGTCCGCGATTGGTTAGTAGGCCTACCGGTCCGCGATTGGTTAGTAGGCCTACCGGTCCGCGATTGGTTAGTACCGGGTTCGCGATTGGTAAGTACTAGTCCGCGATTGGTTAGTTATCGGGTCTCAGAATAAAAATCAGAATCACAGTTTTGATCGTATATATTCAAATAAAATATTAAATTAAAATGTTTTTGACGCTAACTTAAAGCAACATCCTTCAATAATTCCTATAATACATAATAATCAGTTTCAAGCGTGTAATATAAATAAAATTTTAGTTGTAATAAACGGTGGCAATATTTAACATTATGAAATCTAAATTGTAGCCTAGTCTAACACTTCGTATAACCGGTCCGCAACATCAGAAAGTTTGAGAAGCACAAGATTAGAATGAATAATGTAATAAAATAGATTGGAATAGAAAATGCTCACTATCTGAACAGGATATATCATAATATTTTATCAGAATAGATTACAATACATTACAACATATAAGATTAGATCATACTGCGTTAGATCAACAGTTTAGATAAGTGTGTATCAGCCAGATTAGACGACAACATTCAAGCAGAAGCGTTTGAAATGAAACCGTTTTATCTATAGATAGGCCTAATAGATTAAGCTTAGATTAGATTAGATTAAGTCAAATCAAAGCAGATTATATCAGATTAAAATCCACAACCGTTTAAACGACATAATCCCGAAGCTAAACGTTCAGTTGCACTGGCTTCCATTACGACTCGCTTCCTGTCGGAAGTATCGATGCCTTGTCATCCAACATCACCGCGTTAACTGCATCACTATCTCGAGCAGCAGCAGTAGTTGCTGCTGCTGCTTCTGGAGCGACGCGTCGTCACGCCAGACTTAAGCGCTTCCGAACTCCACTCACTCACGTAAGTGATGTCTGGCGATAGCGCTACTAATGTGGACTGCCCTAGAGATCGCATCTTACCTGATATATGTGTCTATGCTCTTGAAAGTAATGTCTCGAAAGAGCGGACACTGTTGTGTTCAGAACGCTCATATTGTATTGTATTGTATTGTATTCGGATATTTATAAAGCGCTTCTAGCGGGAGGGCCATTCAGAAGCGCTCCCAGTGCGATAGACCCCGAGAGAAAAAGCAAGTTTTAAGAAAGGTAAAAGAGGAAGAGACGCTACCTGAGAGAATAGAAGAACGAACAAACGGAGGAAGCCCATTCCAAAGAGCAGGGCCAATGGAAGCAAACGACCTAGATTGAGCCAGTGAAGTCCTGACACGGGGAACGAGGAGGTCCAAACGGTCAGATGAACGAAGAGGACGAAGAGAAGCCGCAGAGTGAGGGCGATGAAATAAGTCACATAAATATTTTGGAGCGAAACCAAGCTGAGCCTTAGAGACAAGGATGAGGACCTTAAATTGGATGCGGGCAGAAAGCGGGAGCCAGTGGAGTTCTTCTGCCATAAAGGTGGTGATATGAGAGAATCGAGGAAGACGGGCAATTAATCTAGCAGCAGCATTGAGAACGGACTGAAGAGGAGCAAGACGGACTTTGGGAAGACCAATGAGGAGGGAATTGCAGTAGTCAAGTCTAGAGCAGACAAATGCATGGACAATTGAAGTGAAAATTGGAGATGACAGAGAGCGACGGATAGCTCTAAGGCGCCTTAGGTGAAAATAGGAAGTGCGAGTGAGTTTGGAAATGTGTTCAGTAAAGGTGAGAGAATTGTCAAGGGTCACTCCTAGATCACGAACGCTAGACGAGAAAGTGAAAAGCGGAAACCTTTGAGACAGCACAGCAAAGTCGAGTTTTTTAAGTTGCTGAGGAGTGCCAAACCAGATAAACTGGGTTTTTGACGAATTGAGGGAGAGGCGATTGCAAGACATCCAGGTATGAAGATCACGAGAAAGAGCTTCGATGCGCTGAACAAGAAGAAGTTGAGAGGAAGGAGGCTCATATGTGTACACAAGAGAAGCAACCCCTTCATACCCGGGGCTTCTGTGCTGAGAGCGCCTCTGAATAGTTATTCTGTGAGAGGCGCTTTATAAAGTTCTAGATACAATACAATACCCATGGGCAAGTCATTGGTATGAAGTGTTAGCGACTTCGTGTTTCTTAGCATCGGGGAAAAGAGGGAGCTTGGTCAATACTCTCCCTCGCCGTTTCATCTTCCCACCGACAGTGTACGGTCAGTGTACTCATTGTAGCTGAGTTGGCTAGGGCGCACAGAGGTAGAGCTGCACCGATGCATAGGGAGCATTCGAAATCGGGCCGATTATTAGAGGTATCGGCATAATCGGTATCGGCAAAAAGCATCGGCGCCGATGCAAATTATTTTACAGTTGACATTTTGCACAATAATCCTTACAAAAAGAAAAATGAGCACAAGTATCTATGTATAGAATTACTGCGCACCATAATCTCTTGTAAAAAGGAAAAGTAAATCTAACCTCAGTACCTGAAATGATATTTTTCTACTTTCATGGACCATTCCTCTCACCAACTGGGTCACACAGTTGAGTGTTGGAGATGCACTTCCACCAGAGATATTACTCCCATTCCACAGCTGTTTTGGTTCAAACTTCGCATTCAATGCATCTTGGCCACACAATTCGCTCCTATACTCATCACATCTGATTTTCAGAGACCACAAAACACATCCGGTGTCTGACGTGGCCACACTGTATCCTTCGATTCCCATCTGTGCCGAAACGAGCGAATGAAAGTCTAAACGTAGACTCGTTGAGCTCAGGAAATAAATCGTCCCTTGCTCCACTGCACCTCCCCACTGCAACAGACACCGGCGTCTCTCGCGAATGAACACTCCATTTCCCCGCCTCTCTATCTCATTGTCTGTCTGTCTGTCAATGTCTGCGTCTGTCTGTTTCTGTCTATGACCCTGTATGCATCCGTCACTCTGTGTCTTTATGACTCTCTTTCTTCTCGCTATCTCACTCTCTCTTTTCTTCCTGTCTGTCTCTCTGTCTGCCTATCTCTGTCTGTCTGTCTCTCTCTGTCTCTCCTTGTCTTTCATTCACTCACTCACTGTCTATGTCTCTCTGTCTATCTTTCCTTCTGAATTTCTCCATCTCTCTGACTCCCTCTGTCTGTCTTTCTGTCTCTGTCTGTCTTCCTACCTCTACTGCTGTCTGCCTGTCTGTGTCTCCGTCGCTGTCCCTCCGTCTCTCAGCAGTCGATTAGATTCTGAAAAACCGTCAGAGTTCGAAGACGCTTATCATCGGCCGCGAAGTTCCTGGCTCCTTGCAAAAGGCGCATGCGCTTTAAGTGCAGGTAAATGACACCGCGTCGGGTCAGAACGGTGTGCGAAACTGTACGATATTGCATGATATGCAATATTTTATGATGCAATTTAATGCGAAGAGGATTGATATAATATAGCCTACGAGTCAGACTGGCAGAAAAATCATGAAAAATATTTCTGTCCTGGAGATACTGAGATGAGAGAGATTGGAAGCGTGGATCTCTGTGGCTGATAGGCCTACTGGAGTTTGAAACGGCGATTGGGCGCTGGCCTGTAAGAGAGTGCTATAGCCTAGTAGCTAAGAATTAGTGCTAGACTGTCAACTCAGAGGAGGATCTGGGTGTGGCAATAGGACCATGGCTCTAGTTGATTTTTCGAAGAGCAATGTACCGCTCAGCTGGCCATTCCAAAAATGTAAATGTAAATTTCCAAATTTCTCAGCGCCACACAAAAGCTGCGTCTGGCTATAGGGTTAGGGTAACACACTTTTGAAGATGAAAAGGGCCGTCGTGAAACTGGGGATATTGAAAAGGGATATGAGAAATCAGAAAAACTAAAACTAAACCAGTTATTGAAAATGTGGGAACTTATAAAGCTAGAAAACTGAAAAAGATCGTGAAGAAACTTTCGTTTCTTCTTATTAAATTGTCAGAAAATTGAAGTCGTTGACATTTATGGCGGTCTTGCACATGTGCTTTAACGCGCATCTTACCTTAAAATTGGTCGTAAAACCCGTTTTCCTGAAACCGTGTTCATACCACACCTGTTGCGATCGTCCCTGTTTTCAAGTACCTGTTCTTCTGCGTATTCGCAACAGCATAGATATATATGCAGACTGTGGATGAACGAGTGCATAGATATGTTCATTGCATTGCATTGCGTGGATGTCCGACCGATCGGCATTCCTTGCTAAGTGCTCGTGCAGACGCTAGGTGGCGCACAGAGTCTATGTACTGTGTCTTTAGTGCAAGCTGTTTGGTCGATCGTCTCATCCCTGTCTTTCTGTCGATCTGTCTTTCTGTCTGTCGGTTTGTCTGTCTGTATGTCTGTCTGTCTGTTATCGGAAACAGAGCAGGGAGAGCGGAAGCACATCCGATTATGAACATATGTGGCGAACTTACCCCCTTCGGCAGATACGCCATCTGCACTCAGGCCATGAAGACTCATCTCTGGATATAAAGATTTTACACACACACAAACACGCAGAAGCACATGCACACGCACGCACACACAAACACACGCAAACGCACACACACATATATACGCCTATATATATATATAAAAATATATATATATACGCCTATATATATATACGCCTATATATATATATATATATACACATGTATAACAAGTACAATGTCAATGTGTGTAAATGTGCATATATGAAAACACAACACATAGGCCTACATAACATAGACACATATGACAACACAATCAATACAAATAAATCTCTATGCATATGACTATAATTATGTGCATATATGAAAATATCGAATGTATACACATATATAGTATATATATATATATATATATATATATATATATATATATATATGTATATATATATATACATTGGACCCTTGCTCGGTGGCGGCGCCACGATTTGAAAAGTAGTACGGCAAATTAGAGGGTCTGGGGACGGAAGCTTTAGCAGACAGAGTGGTACGGCAAAAGTTGTTGTTGCCGTAACACCCTAAAAAGTGGTACGGCAAAAGCCATACCACAAACATAGGCGGCGCCGCCACTGCCCTTGCTAAAACATTCGTCGATATTTATAACGTGAATTAGGGTAAAACGCGGACGCGGCATGGATCCCAAAGTTTAACTGTGCACACGTGTGATCTATGGAACAAAATATACAACGCTCTCTGCGTTGATCTCTCTTCTCGTCATTCAACAAGCTCATATTAGCTGTTCAGACGTCCGTATAGTTCAGCGAGTTAGCTGCAACAAGACGTCGTATCTGTAAACAACTTTTGCTGGTGGAGAACTCTCCGAGAAGTTTACTCCATTCATCACCGCAGTTAGCGTGTAATCTATAAATATCTATTCGATAGTCCGTATACCTAACAGTGATGGGCACTAAACTATTTTTCTTTATTAAACTAAAACTATTTCCAACTAAAAAAGTATTTGTTTAACTAAAGTTGGCAACTAATTTTGGAAATTAATTAACTAAACTAAAAACAAGTAAACTTTTTCCAACTTTTTACAACAAACATTTTCACAATAACACAGGTTAAGTGAACTGTAATAATGCAGAGCGTCAATGACAATTTCACCTTCAAACTGTGCAATGTGTACGGTACTGTTCTAGCATGCAGTTACAGGTATACTGTAAGTAGTGTATGAATTTGACAAAACACAGGCTGTTAATGCTAAAACCATGCAGTGTTAATCAATAAGTTTCGCGTTGAGCTGTTGACAGTGTTCAATATTCATTGCGGAAAATAGTCGCGTATTGCTGATTTTTTAATTAAACATTTTAATTAGCAACTTAAATGTTTTATTTAAACTATGGTTTTAACTAAACTATTTATTTTTAGTTAAACTTCATCCTTAACTAAAAATATTTAGTTAAACTAAAGTTAGCAACTTTTTAGTTAACTATTGCCCATCACTGATACCTAAATCAGGCAGTGTTGTATTTGAACTTTATTGATATAAAATAATTAATGCCACAAAATTTAGCTACTGCTTTCCAAACGCGTAGCCGGAATTTCAAGGCGGAAAATCAAAGCAAAGAATAGAAAGCAATCAATCCCATTTAGCTAAAAAAAAATCGCTTCTATACTCCGAAATGCAATTTACTTTATAACTAATAAACATTTTGTGATTGCCTTTACAAGTCCAATGATGCCCACGTGAGAATGTTGTGGCCTCGTTTTTCGTGACCATATATCGAATTCTTGTTGTCATTAGCCCACTACAACCTCCAAATACACAGCTACATAGACATGTACATGGTCGAAAATTATAACGCGGCAGTTGATGTAATGTATCCCAAATCCCGCGGGTTACAGAAAGGGTGTGGTGTATTGTTTTATATATAAATATATAATATAAGCTACATGCAGGTCCTCTCAATAACCTTAACATACCGAGGTCGCGTACAGTACATGTATATACATGTATCATTCATATATGTATGTATATATATTTGTAGAAATGCATTATGTGTTTTTTATATCTTTTCCGTGTTTTTAAACTGCAAAGTGTCATAAACAATCGCCCTAAGCACGTACAGTTACATGATGGTAGACTGCATAGGGCCTACAGCAAAGGGAGGTAACTGCATGCATTGGTTCCTCCTTCTGGAACGGTCATCCTGTGAAACATTCGTACCATGCATTTCTTGGAACTTGGCACAGTTTAATTCTCTTCGTTTTTTAAGACGCACTTGTAGATCCCCTACAGACAGAAAAATTGACAGCACTGCTGAGAGGTTCTTAAAATGCGCTCAAATAAAAGCCCAGATACATTATTGATATATAATTAGATTAACATTTGTATATTATGTGATGTAGGCTATAGTATACTCGTCAATGAAAAATAATGCGCCGATGTATACAGAAGCATGCCTTCACATGCATGCAGCACAAACCGAGCGTGTGACGAAATGGACCACGCAGGCGATGACGTATCCGTCTATTTCATAAAGGCCTGTGCACGTTTGTGGGCGGAAGTGATAAAAAAACAGATGCCATAGACAGACTGGGTTGAAAAAACAGTCCGTAAGCCTATATTCGCGATTTATAGGCCTAACAGCAATTTAATTGCGTATCGTACACCGCGGATAAAGAACTTCCGACACGGAAACTGATATCTAATTATGGCATAGCGATGATCGGGGAAGATATTCATACTTCATGGTCGTATAATTAGAGGAACCTAACGTATGGATCGCATTTGTAGTGCAAACGGAAACTTGATCTATAGCACAGACATGTACTATAATAATTGGAATTCCAATGCTAATAGTGATATTAGTAATAGCAGGCCTATAGTATTCTAGTATAGTAGTAGTAGTAGCATACCAGCTGTAGTAGTAGTAGTAGTAGCAGTAGCAGTAGTAGTAGTAGTAGTAGTAGTAGTAGTAGTAGTAGTAGTAGTAGTAGTAGTAGTAGTAGTAGTAGTATAGTAGTAATAGTAGTAGTAGCAGTAGGAGTAGTAGTAGTAGTAGTAGTAGTAGTAGTAGTAGCAGCAGCAGCAGTAGTAGTAGTAGTAGTAGTAGTAGTAGTAGTAGTAGTAGTAGTAGTAGTAGTAATAGTAGTAGTAGTAGTAGTAACAACAACAACAACAATAATAATAATAATAATAATAATAATAATAATAATAATAATAATAATAATAATGACCAGCCACCGGCGGACGGCCCTGCAAACCCTTTGACCGCAACGCAATCGTTTTCCACCATGAACCAACAGATCGCCTCTTCACAGGGTTTGTCAGCGGATGAAGACCTTCCGCCAAACGCTTCGCGCCTCTCACACCCTATTTTACCTGGTGTTCTCATTAAGAGAATCCCAAGAGCCGCAAGACCATCTTGTGCTGCTCTCCTGGGAGACCTAATACAAGCTATCGTGCAAGAACCTAATTGCATTGGCAAATGGTCTGATTTGCTGGCTTTCGGAGGAACCGTGCTGGCGAAACCTAAAAGAGGAGGGCGAAAGCACAACGTGACGAAGACGATTCTGTCCCGCATTGCCGATTGGAAATCGAGGGGGTCAAACTATTCAACCAATGTTGGACTGAATTCGACGGATAAACCCAAGGCAACAAAATACGACTCCACCAAGTATTTGGCGACGGCAGTTGCCAGGAAGCTGGAAGAAGGCAACTTCAAAGCAGCCATACGTCTCGTCTGCAGTGAGGATAAGCCGGCGCTGGAAACACCGGAAACTCTGGCCGCACTTAAGCATAAACACCCGCTCGCACCAGTGGACAGGAGAACACCTTGTGATCCAGACAGCTCAGAGCGCTTCATCGCGTTGCAGGTTTCCAAAGAAGAAGTCACTAGGGCAATCTCCTCTTTCCCATCGGGTTCTGCAGGCGGCCCCGACGGCATCACCCCACAGCACCTTAAGGATCTCGTGGCATTTGGAGTGGATGACAACATCTGCCAACATCTATCCGACCTTGTCAATATGCTTTTAAAAGGAGGTTTACCTGAAGAGGCGAATGAGGTCATTTATGGAGCAAACCTTTTAGCCCTAAGCAAGAAGGACGGAGGCATCAGACCAATCGCGGTGGGCTACACCTGGCGCCGCCTGGCGGCAAAGTGCGCCAATTCATACGCGGTGACAAGACTGTCTCAGCTGCTCGCCCCCATTCAGCTTGGGGTAGGCATTCCAGGAGGTGCTGAGGCAGCTGTTCATGCAACACGTCGTTGGGTTACCACGATGCCTGAAGACAGCGTCCTAGTGAAGCTTGACTTCACTAACGCTTTTAACACTCTGCGCAGAGATTCGCTTCTAGAGGCAGTGGCTAGAGATATCCCAGAGCTCTATCGTTTTGCTCACGCCGCCTACTCCAACCGTCCACTGTTGCGTTATGGCTCGAATATCATACGATCTGAAGAAGGGACTCAGCAAGGCGATCCACTGGGCCCTCTGGAGTTCTGCCTTGTCTTACAACCGGTTCTGATAAAGCTGAGTTCGGATCTGCGCATTGGATACTTGGATGACCTGACATTGGGGGGTAGCAAGGAGTCAGTGGCCGCCGATGTTCACCTTATTGCGCAAGAATCAAAGACGCTGGGTTTGCTATTAAACCGCAGCAAATGTGAGATCGCCTGCCAGAACATCCAAACGCCGATCGATGACCCGGCGTTTCAAGACTTTACAAAAATGGCCTTCGAACAGATGACCTTGTTGGGTGCACCCCTGATACAAGGTCCAGCTGTGGATAAGGTTTTAGAAACGAAAGCTAACGATCTTGAGAGAGCAATCGCAAGACTATCCTTACTTCATACACATGATGCTCTGGTTCTGCTGAGAAACAGTTTAAGTATACCGAAGCTGTTATACAGTATGCGCACAGCCGTCTGTGCTGATTGCCCGGGCTTGGCTCGGTTCGACAAATTGTTGAGAGAAGGTCTATCGACCATCCTGAATGTAAACCTTGACGATGACCGGTGGCTCCAGGCTTCTTTGCCGGTGAGAGACGGTGGTCTGGGAGTTCGTTGTGCATCTACGCTGGCACTTTCAGCCTTTCTGGCTTCTGCTGCTAGCACAACCGAACTGCAGACATGCATCTTACCAACAGAGTCGACTGAGATACCATACGAACTGGTCAATTCAGCACTCACCGCGTGGAAGACCCTGACAGATGCAGAACCACCAACAGGAACAGCAACTCATCGCCAAAAGGAGTGGGATATCCGATACACAGACAAGGCGCGGACAGGCCTGCTCGAGTCCACCAGCTGTCCTCGCGATCGTGCTCGCCTGCTAGCTTCACAAGCACCTCATTCTGGTGACTGGATGCTAGCTCCTCCGGTGACTGCTTTGGGCCTTCGCCTCTCAGACGAGGAGATACGGATCGCAGTCGGGGTGAGGCTAGGCACGGCACTCTGTGAGCCGCACTTGTGCCACCACTGCCGAGAAAATGTCGACGCAAGAGGGCTTCATGGTCTGGTGTGTAGAGGAGGAGGAGGGAAACAACAGCGGCACGCTATGCTCAACGATGTGATCTGGAGAGCGCTGAGCAGAGCGAAAATCCCTGCTCAGAAAGAGCCTCTCGGCCTCTCAAGAGGAAATGGAAAACGACCAGACGGTGTCACGCTGATTCCTTGGTCACGCGGACGATGCCTGACATGGGACGTGACAGTGCCCGATACCTACGCCACCTCCCACCTTGCCCACACATCCATCGGAGCTGGCGAAGCCGCGGAACATGCAGTTCTGATCAAGAGGGCGAAATACGCAACCATCACTAACACCCATACCTTTGTGGCGATCGCTTTGGAGACGGGCGGATCTTGGAGCGGTGAAGGCCTACAGTTCGTCGTGGAGCTGGGAAGCCGGATATCGGACTCAACGCACGATCCACTGGAGACATCATATTTGTTCCAACGGATTTCAGTGGCCCTGCAACGTGGAAATGCCATTTGCCTTTCCAGGACACTGCCACCTCTGTCTGAGTGACGCTAAGATGGCGCTTCAGATAATTAAATCATCATTGTTAAATACAATAATAATGATAATGATAATAATAATAAATATAATAATAATAATAATAATAATAATAATAATAATAATAATAATAATAATAATAATAATAATAATAATAATAATAATAATAATAATAATAATAATAATAATAATAATCGGGAGGGGAGCGAAATGTTTGTAGAAAATGTTTTGAAGGTTGTCCGAACCTGTGGGCTCATGGGCAGAAGGAAAATGTAATGAAAAGAAATTTCTGGGGTAAATGCGTATTCAGTAGAAGATAGTTCGAAGAAGTGGGGAAGGTTCCACAGTGCATGGTGAAGGAAGAAATGTATGGGGAAATTTATCTTCAGTGCGATATGGTATGTACTAGTATAAGAAAGAGCTATGACTAGAAGCAAAAATATGCAGGGCAAACGTAGCCTCAGTGCTTGGGAGGGGATAGTCTAAACCAGCGGAAGAAAAAAACATACAAGGAGAGCAACATGCTTGGGGAAATGTGTATCCTTCATGTTTGAATCGTTGGCAGAGGTATATGTGGACCCTAGTTTAGTAGTTTATGCCATAACTACCGTCCTATATATAATCTCTCATTTCTAGTCTCTTTGCAGCTTTTACCTTATTTGAGCAATCGGGTAATCGGGTTTTAGAGCTCATCACGTGCATGAGCTGACTCGTGCTTGTTACTACCAACTGCGCCAACTGCGTGTCGTGTCCCGTTCCCTTTCATTCTCCGCGGCTTTCACTTTGGTACATGCATTTATTGTCAATCGATTGGATTAATTATTGCTCCTCTGTGGGTATCTGTCAAACTCGGGGTTCCTCAAGGTTCCGTGCTGGGTCCCCTTCTGTAAATTTTGTTTACCGCTGATATTCCTCGTCTCTTTGCTAAAAACTCTGCAGTGGGGCACATGTATGCTGATAATGTCCAGGTCCTGGTTCATGGTCTTCCTGCTCATCAACTTGCCCTCTGTCAATCTATTGAGTCACTTTCCTCGGATCTCCACTGCTGGATGTCCTCATATCGCCTCTCTCTAAATTCTCTAAAGACTCAGCTGATCTGGTTTGGCACTCGCCAGCAGCTCCTCAAGCTTGATTATGCAACTCTCGCCGAGCGGTTTCCCCTCTTCTCCTTCTCGATAAGTGTTCGTGATTTTGAGTGTCATTCTTGACAGTACTCATTCGTTTTCTGACCACATCTCTTGCCTCTCTCGGTCTAGTTTGTTTTATCGTCTAAGACGTCTTCGTGCTGTCCGGCGTTCTGTTCCTTCCTCCAATTTCTCCTGCATGGTGTTTGACTTCATCTGCTCTCTCGTTGATTACTGTAATTCATTACTTACTGGTCTGCCGAAATCCCGTCTGTCTTCACTTCAATCGGTGTTAAACGCAGCTGCTCGCCTGATTGCCCGCCTTCCACGCTACTCTCACATCTCGACTTTCATGTCCGAGCATTTACATTGGCTTCCGCTCACTGCGCGTATCCAGTTTAAAATCCTGTTCCAAGGTCAAGCTCCTCGTTATCTTTGTGATCTTATCTGTCGACCACTTTCGGCTGCCTCTGGCCGTCCTCTCCGTTCTTTAGACCGACATGACCTCTTGGTCCCTCGGACCGGAACTTCTATGGCTCAACACCGTGCCTACGCATCTGTTGGCCCTCCCTCTGGAATAATCTTCCTTCCTTGACTCGTTCCCAGATCCTAACTGGGGGCATTGCTGCTACTTCTCGCTGTCTTAAGACTTTCCTTTTCTCACAAGGTTCCTCGCATTGGGAGCGCCTCCGATTAGGTTGTACTGCGAGAGGCGCTTTATAAATTCGTAAGTACAGTACAATACAATACAATGTTCCCCACCCATTAACAAATCGTAGGGCTACTATGAACGTATTGACAGCCCGCAGGAATTTGACGCCTACATAGCGGACCCTTCATATTCACTCGTCGGTGTAGCATTCCCAATTAAGCGCCTCTATCGTCTTCCATGCACAGCCAACAAAATGTTGTTAGTTTCCGCCGAGAATTCGAGAGGGCGCGACATGCGATGATACCACATTTCGACGACGCAACGGATTCGCTTCCTGTGGTATCAAATATCTATAGTCCGTCCTCGCAATTAATCTCTTGTTTAAATATATTGCATATACATATTTATATCGTTATACATATATTCTGAATGTTCATTATATATAGTGTTATGTATATAATACATATTATATGTTATTTATTATGTACATGGAATGTATATATGGCCTAAATGAAAGCATAATATATATTTGCTATTGATATAGTTGTGCTTAATCTTTTCTGATTATCTTCTTCCTCGTTCTATACACCAGGGCGAGCCAGGGCAAATGCCCTGGTAAAATGCCTTTGCCCTAGTCGTTGCCCTGCCAGAATTGTTCCCATACCCAGAATTTTTTCGAGGTATAAATCGCCCTGTGCATTGTGTTTTTGTACGACTGTCCTGGCTATTCCCCGGTTACCAAAAATTCTTACGCCGCCACTGTTCCTCCCACTCTCCATCCCTCTATCTCTTGCTCCTCTTGTTAAAACCTCTCCAACTCTTGGTTGTTCAACTTGTTCTCTAACTCTTCTGGCGCACCTTCTCCTTCGTCCACCTGCCTATGTTCCTTTAATTCCTTCCAATACCTCTCCTGCTTCGTCTTCCTTCCTCCTATTATTCATCCTCCTATTCCTCGTCCTATTCCTCCTTCTACAATTTCTCTTTTTATCTCCCCTAGTCGCTCTCCTCTACCTTTCTCCTCCTTGGCCCTCCTTCGTCGTCCTCCTCCTCTTCCTACTTTTCCTAATTCTAGTCCTCGTATTTTCCTTAACTTTTATTCTCATGATTGTAAGATTGTTCTCCCTTTCTATTTCCTCCTCCTTCTCAAACCGTCTTCCTCTTTCTTTTCACTGTCCTCATCATCCTCCGCCTTGCTTTGCATCCTCCGCTTCCCGCTACGCCTTACTTTGATCCTCTTTATTGTGAGAAATATATCGTCCATGACTCTGTCAAGTGACAGCATCATTCTCTACGGAGCCCTTGCGCTATAAAAATTCGTCCGCTCCACAGCCATCTCCTCCTCATCCTCCTCGTTAACTCAGATCGCCTCTTCCGGTCCATGTGACGTTCGCTTTCGAAATCGTCCTCTCTTTTTTCTTTCCATCCTCCTCATCTTCCGCTCATGTAGGCTATACGCTTTGTTTCTTCTTTGTCTATCTGTACGTCTGCTCGTGTTTCCGCAGTGTTCTTCGTAATCGTGGTCTCACGTTTTATACAGCGTCCAAAAAAGTTAAGTTACGGAAGCCATCTTATTCACATACGCTCAGTCAAAACAATATCGATAGGCAGGTAAGGTCAAAAATCGGTTCCAGGTCAAGATCCACGGATCAGGTTGGCAGGCGGTCAGACATGCATGCAGGTGTTTAAAATCGGAGCGGCGAGAGAGGTAAGGGGTTCGATGAGGGGTAATGAGGAGAGGATTGTGGAAAGGTAGATAACGAGATGTACCGTTTTGTGAGTTCGTATACGGTGGATCAAACAATTGTTGTAATTTTGACAGGAGTTTATTTCAGAGATGCGGAACAGCTAAGGTTAGGAAACGATTTCCAAATTTTAGGAATGAGATGACGGAAGGGCGGAGAAGTATTATGGCGGAAGAGGAGCGGGTTGGACGGAGTGGCTGGATTGTGAATACCTGAAGAACATGGGAGGATTATGGAATGTGTTGTAGGTATACGTGATAGGACTTTGTACTTAATTCTTTCAGGTATTTTAAGCCAGTGGAGTGATTTGAGGGCAGGAGTCAAGCGATTGTGCACGCACGGTTTTTCTAATGAGAGCACGAGCGAGACCAATATGGATATCCTGAAGACGGTTTATTTAGGTAGCGTCTATATTCGAGACAAATGGAATGCAGTATATAGTCTAGTTAAGCATAGACTATGCATGTAACAATAATAGATGAGGTTTTAAAGGCAATCACAAGACGAATTCTGCGAAGGTCGCGGATTTGTTTGAAAAAAAACCGAGAATTTTATATTTGTCTGCTAGCCTTCAAGTCTCTCTATTTGTCTCTCTGCCTGTCTATCTGTCTATAATTATATGATCGTGTTCAGTGAGTCCCCCGGGGCCTCAAGCAGCCCACTAACTCTTCCCATTCTTTTGGTATCCTCTGCCGCTAGGAAAATAAGTTTCGAGATGCTGGTTCTGCCTTCCCGCGTCTGTCCCCATGTTAGCTGAAACAAGCCTATGGTTACCTTTGGTTGCTCTCTCATATCTGTGTCCCTCTATCTGTATATCTCTCTCAGTGTCTGTCCAGCTGTTTCTATCAGTCTTCATCCTCTGTGGGTCTTTGTATATGTCTGTATATCTGTATGCCTGCCTTTTTGTGTCTGCTTTTATGTGCGTCTATGCGTCTGTGTGTATACGTCTGTGTTTGTGTATATGACTGACTGTGTCTGCCTGCCTGTGTATCTGCCTGAACACACCAAATTTCCGAATGCCAACGAAGAGGGTGGGGGTAGACACATCCTCCTTCTGTCACCCTAAAGATCTCTTGGAACAAACTTGTACATGCTTAGTATCCGCTAACCCCAACCCCACAGTCAGCCCTATAGCTGTCAACTGTCATCACTAGACGGAAAGATTTCCCTCTGACCTCTGATTTCTGACTGAGTCACGTCTTCCTGTCTCTGCCTTTGACTATGTATCTGCCTACATCTCTCTCCCTATCTCTCCACATCCCTCCTTCCTCTCTCTCTTTCTCTGTCTGTCTCTGTATGTCTGTCTCTCTCTCTGTCTCTCTCTGTCTCTCTCTGTCTGTCTATGTCTCTGTCTCTGTCTGTCTGTCTGTCTCCTTTTCTCAATTTCGGCCCTATCTTTATATGTCTCTGTCACTGCCTCTGTCTGTGTCTTTGCTTCTACCTCTGTTTCTGCCTATGTTTCCAGTGCGAATTATAATGGCTTTCAACAGTATCTTATCTGAGTTATGCAAAAAGAGTTAGGGCAGTTCTTAAAATGTGCTGACCTGTGTGCGTCGTCTCAAATGTGTTACCGGTAACCTTTCGTCATGAGTTGCTTATCTAAGTTATCTCACGTAAATCATCTTAGCCAACATTTCTGATTTATTGCATACGAGAGTTAATTTGTCTAACTGATCCTATTTGAGTTTACTTGTCTCGGTTAACTTTTACCAGATAAACTTATACCAGATAACAACTTATCATTCCCTGCAAACTCTCCTGTCCGCAACTTAGTCGTGATTTTTGACCAAAACCTTAGCTTCTCTGGTCACTTCACCCACCTTTCCTGCTCTTGCTTCAGGCACATCCGTGACCTTCGCAGAATTCGCCGTATGCTAGACTTCAAAACTGCATCTACAATAGCTACTTATATAGTCCACGCAAAATTAGATTACTGCAACGCACTCTTTTTAAACACAGATATCAGTCAAATAAACCGCCTCCAAGCCATTCAAAATGCACTCGCCCGTGCTATGACTAAAACTCCCAAGCACCATCCAGTGCCGCCTTAACAGCATTGTAGGCCCTGGACAAAGCAATGCATTGGGGCCCCTGACACTCCCGGGGATAACATAATTAAACGGTCAATAAATTTAAACCTATGGATTTATTGGAACTTTCAACATTTATTTTGTAACCAAATGTTTAAACATTAGTTTTTGGTCTTTGGGCCCCTAGAATTGTGGGGCCCCTGGCGACTGCCCAGCGTGCCAATTGCCTTAAGACGGCAATGGCACCATCACACCACTACTGTCCTCAATCTCTCCACTGGCTTAAAATACCCGAACGAATAGAATATAAAGTCATATCACTCACTTACAATACACTCCAACCCTCCCAGCCCTCCTTTCTCCGACGGCTGTTCACGGTCCAACCACTCCGCTCAACCCGCTCCTCTTCTGTCCTATCACTTCTCCGCCCTTCCGTCACCTCATCACTAAAATTTGCGAATCGCTACATAGTCATAGCTGTCCCACCCCTCTGGAACAAACACCCACCAGGACTACGATAAATATCAGATCCATCCTACGAACTAAACAAACCCTCACCTCTTGTATCTCTCCACAGGTCTTTCACTCAGAACTGAAAACACGGCTCTTTCACAAATCCTATCCCGATTCCTCCTATTCTCCTTACCTCTCTCGCCGTTTCAACTATAAACACCACCCACCTTAGCCGTCTGACCGTCTGCCTAACTGACCCATTTTGATCTTGACCTCTTACCGATTTGACCCCCCGCCTATCGATTATGATTTGACTGAGCGCCTGTGAATAAGCTGGTTCCCGCGACTTCGGTGTTTGGGCGCTGTAGAAATCTCGAGATTACGATTACGATTAGGTTGTCTAATATTCGGCACTTAGACATATCACGCGATTTATATGGCGCTCGATCATTAGTACTCATCTTCTGAATCACTGTGATCTGATTCACTTTCAAAACTTGATGTAGACAACTGTTTGTGGCTTAGATATTCTGATGCTTTTTCTTTCCTTTCTTCCTCTTAAGTTATCTTTTGGTGATTTTAATTTTTTATTTCTTCTTTCTTGGCCAAATTTTCATGCAATAGTATATCTTCTTTTTCTGATCACTTATCCACAAGAAATATTCTGTGTTCTTCAATTTCAATTAGGGCCTATACTCATGGCATCATGATGAACAATATTAGAGAATATTAATTTATTTTACAAAATCATCTTCTTTAGCTTGCTCTGTCGTTTCCCCCACGATTCTTGTTACAACAGATAGGCCCTACTTCTATATCTTGCTAGTAATGCATCTAGCTTGCGAATAATGTTTCTTTCTTCTGCAATTGGAATCCTAGCTTTAGCCCAGATTTCGCTTACCTCTTGAACTACATTTTTCACTGCATCGTTTTGAGAAAGTTTATCTTTCTTTTGAAGAATAAAATAAACTTTTTAAACATCAAAGCTTGTAGGCTTTCCTGAGGTTCTCCAATAAGATGAATGGATGTTGAGAGAGTCCTAGTTTCAGTCATACTATTATTTCCTTTTGTATTAAATAATGCTAAAAAGTATTTGTCAAAAGTTTCCAATATTTTCTTTTTCATAAATTATAGTAATATTTTATGTTCTTTTTAGTTCTTCATTGAGAAATAAGTAAGTAAGTATTACTGAGTAATTTAAATTGCTTTACAATAAAAATATTAAATTGAATAAAATTTATATTCCAAATAAATATTTGAGCTCCTTGAGGCAGTCCTAAATCCAACCCAATTTCAGCCATATTTCACAGTTTTGCTCTATGGACTAAAAGGAATATATATATATATATATATGTGTGTGTATGTGTGTGTGTGTGTGTGTTGTGTGTGTAGACACGTCACACGTGTGCATGGATATAATATTAATATCTACACATATACACAAAATATACGCATGTTTAATAATATCTTGACCGTAACTATACAGGCAAACAAGATTCCTCACTTAGCAAACTCCAATTCAGCTTACTAAGCTAGAAACAAACGGTTGCTGTGTGTTCAATAAACATTCAACTTTAGAAATTCAATTCCTCCTCAGAAGAATGTTGAATTCAAGAAGCTAATATCAAGCTATTTAAATTAGACACATGTGGAATATGATCGTCTAACTAGAGCATCTATAGGCCTACTCGACGAAAATTCTCGATACTCGCAAAAAAGGAAATGATCCCAACACCTACCAATCAATCATTTTGAGGTCTTCCAGAACCTAAAGTCATTTAGCAACCACATGTAAATCACTTCCAGTAGGAGACTAAATCGCTTAAAATATAAGATCCATATATACATACCAATCATCTATAGCCGTCCGGGTCCTTAAGTCATTTAGCCCCTGTAAATCTCCTCTGAAAATGACTGGTTCACTTGCGATAAAGATACGAAAGCGTCTCGCCCGCGCGTACTCAACGCGTTTAACTCGTTCGCAAGAATGCCGACAAAGATTGAAACCTGTTGTATATCTATAGCTGCGACTCGCTGCGCGAATCCACTTGATGCGAGTCTAATTCTTACAAGGCATTATCGTAGACATTTCTTCTAGCGAATTTAAGACGTTTTAGCTGTAGTATTAACCACAGATAAAGACGGCAAATTCCAGGTTTTATTGCCAATAAAATGGCGCCCATGGACCATTTCCGTGTAGCTGTGAGTAGGTCCAATGAAGGATTGCGAGTGATGATGTTGCGTGTGCATGTCTATGTATTATGGATGTATAGTATGTTCCTATGTGCTTTATGAGAGGTTATAAATAGTTTGGTATACAGATATATGTTAGTGCCTATATATATATGTGTGTGTGTGAAGTATACTTAAAACGCGCTATATTAAATGCCTTTATACATATATACGTACGTACTTAGACACATGTTTCATACATACATACATACATACATACATAAAAACACTATACATACATACAAACATTATACATACATACATACATACATACATACAATGTCATACATACATACATACATACATACATACATACATACATACATACATACATACATACATACATACATACATACATACATACATACATACATACATACATACATACATACATACATACATACATACATACATACATACATACATACATACATACATACATACATACATACATACATACATACAGACAAACATGCATGTATACAAATAAACATACAAATACATCCATACATACACGCATATATGCATGGATCCAAAGAAACAAACATGGATACATACATATATACATACATGGAAACAAACATGCATACAAACAAACATACATACATACTCCCGATACCTCGGTTGACAGTCCATCACTCCAACCACTAGACTACGCACCCCTTGCTACTAGCTAGAAGGCATAAACATTGCGAGGCAAGCTATTCCAGATGAGTGCCTCACCCATTGAAAAGGTACGCCTGTGCACTGTCGAAATGCTTTCAAAAGGAGCAACAAGTTAACTTCGGGTCTTGGAGCGAAATTGACAGAAGTGGAGAACTGATTCAGTGGCAGAAGCGATATATATATATATATATATGTGCGGGAAATGTATCTTCACTTGCGACTGGTTCAGATGATCTCAGGCTGTTCTGTTTCTTGAAAATCGCGTGGTCTTCCACGAAACTCCAGTTATATACACGCAGAATGTTTGCTAGGGTATGGTCTATGAAGGTACAGGTGCATGGGCCTCATGTAATGTAATCCTCTGTCAGCATTGGTCCTTGGAGGTGTAGTCATGTGGATTGAAGGATCTTTTGGCTGAAGCGCACACACAACAATAGCAATTGGCAACTACAGCATCCAGATGACCTTTCATCACTGGCTGCAACGATTTGTCAATATCATACGAAGCAGCGGGATTCGAACTTCCGTCGCTGTCTCAAGGTCATCTCCATAGCAACCGCTGCCAGGAAGCCGATCGATGCTATGTTGTCGGCCGTCAAGCGTAACCGATTCTTCTTCGAATTCAGAGATATGTATATTTATACACCTGACTTCATATTTATATATGTGTGTATGTATGTATGTATTTATAGGTGTGGTGTGTATGTATTGTGTGTGTGTGTGTGTGTGTGTGTGTGTGTGTGTGTGTGTGTGTGTGTGTGTGTGTGTTAACGTTAGCCTGTGTGTGTGGTGCAGTGTGCGTGTGTTTGAGTGCTTGTGTGTGTGTGTATTCAATTGTACTGTGACGAATTCCCTCCACTGTTCTGGGCTCGCCTAGTTCCAAGTTCCAACTCCTTCATTGGCAGAATGCAGAATACAGTTAACAATTATCTTGGTACAATAGGGTTTCTACCTGACTACAACACCGCTTAGGTTGCAGTTTTGTTAGGCTATTGTTGTTCGGCTGTGGTCTTCTCACACACCTGTCCTCCCGACAGCCGCCACGACTACACAAAAGCCCTCTCTCCTCACTCTAGCAGAATCACTAGCATCACGCCTCAGCTCACAGATAAGAGGTTGAGCAGGTAGGTAGTTACTGTTTAACGATGTTGCGTCAGAAGATTAGCGTAATACTCCTCTTTTCTTTATTCAACCTTGAGACCGCATGGCACCGCTCGAGTACGGCAGTGCTGGAGCTCCAAAGGCGGAGTTATTTTATGTTTACAGCTTCTGTGCTATAACAAAGATGATTAGCGTGGTTAGTTACTGTTTAACGACGCTGTGTCATAACTAAGATGATTATATTCCCCCGAAAACAGCAGTGGTGAAGTAATTAGCGTATGGCTGAGCTAATATAGACCTTGTAACCTGGCTTCCACACTTCTGACACTGTCATTGCTTAGCCAGTCAATTGCAGGAGCTAATTGAACAGCAGCTAGCTCACCTGTGTGCTGGTCAAAACCGTCACTTATCAGATCAATCTACCACGTGTGCACGTTATTTCTGTTGATGATTAACCTAATTAGCTGCATGGGAAGCCTTAACTTGCAATATAATTTCCCCAATGTTTCTCAATGCCTAGAGCTGGATCCTCCAGTCAAGGACACTGATCGATCGATGAGTCGTCTGAAAATGAGTACGGAAAGGCTCAGCTTATTTCGACTGACACTGGATATCAACTGATAATGGTAACTGTCAGTGAGCACTGGATATCAACTGACAATAATGTCAGTGAGCACTGGATATCAAGTATTATCAACTGACAATATACTGTCAGTGAGCACTGGATATCAACTTACTATATTGCCAGTGAGCACTGGACATCAACTTACTATATTGCCAGTGAGCACTGGATATCAACTGACAATGGTTACTGTCAATGAGCACTGGATATCAACTGACAATAATGTCAGTGAGCACTGGATATCAACTGACAATGGTTACTGTCAGTGATCACTGGATATCAATTGACAATGGTTACTGTCAGTGAGCTCTAGCTTCAGTCAACGTCTGTTCCATTCTGGAGCGCGGTGGACGACCTCGGGATCGCCAATGATGAGCTTAAAATGACAGACCATTCATACGATCTGTCTCTGTACCAGCCCCGTCCTACTATCAGCTACGCCACCTGCGAAAAATCCGATCGACGTTGACTCTGCTAATAGTTAGTATACGGCATTTTAACGACGTCTTATGGCTGCCAGGGCCCTGGACGTATTCGATAAAAACACGTATGTATTTTCTCTTCCCCTTCTCTCTTTTCTCTTTCATTGTTTCCGCGTTGCGTGATGTTTTCTCTCGTTCGTGTCGTTTTGAGTATTTACTCGTTGCTTCTGCAGTTTTTTCTTTTATGTTTTAAGTCGTTTCGGAGGCTGCTGTCTGCTCTGCTGTCGCCGGCTTTGACCTAGTTTTTTTTATTTTAATAATTTTCAAATATTTTGTCTTCTCCTTGCTGGATGACTTTTGATCTTTCTTAACAAATATATATGATATCCAATGATATCCGACGCATTGGGAGTTTTTTGGAGAGAGCTTATCGTCTCTTCTACTTCGACATGGCGCTTCCGCTTCCAAAGCAGGCTGATCGTTTCTCCTGCATTGTCGAACGGTTGATTGTTCTTCAACGCTTCCGAGACAGACCTTGAGTCCGCACAGTCGCCCTTGGAAGCTTCGCTACAACCTCCCGCCTCCCGCTAAAGGCAGGACCTGTGCGCCTCCTCACAACGACAAGGCGCAGGCAGTTAACTCGGCCAGCGCTTCGAGGGAGGACGTTGACCCTCGAAGCATTTAATAGACCGTCGTTCACGTCTTCATCAGCAACCGTCATGACTACTGCGACAGCTTGATATCTAATGCAGTGGCGGCCCTATAGACGCAGGCAAAGTAGGCAGCTGCCTGCGGCGCCAAAATCTAGTGGGCGTCATTTTCACACACAAATTTGTGGTGAACCGAGGAGTGGGGGTCAGAGAGCGCCAAATGTATGCTTTGCCTGGGGTGCCATTTGGACTAGGGCTGGCCCTGTCTAGTGTGTAGGGTGAAGCAGCTGAAGAAACTTCAGAGTGTACGGACTACAGCGGCGCATGAAAATTGGATCATATTATACACCACGTGTTCCAAAGTATTCACGTGCAGCCAATAGGCCTATGCAGTGCTTTTTTCAGTCGGAACACCTTTCTTCAGCTACTACAAAATAATTTATTTATTTTAATTTTGGTGTTGTGAACTGTTTTCAGTGTTTATTGAGAGCCTCCCAACCTCGATCCCATTTTTCTCGGGATTTTAGTCCTTCCATAATTGTTCAGTTTCGGAACCTATTGTTCAGTTCCGGAACTTTTTTTTCTAGAAAAAAAGCATTGGGCCTACGTAAGAGGATTGTTGTTAAGTTGGTCACGATGATTTACAAGTGTCTGCTATGACTTGCACCACCATAACTGGCGGATGATTGAGTGCTGGCTTCATCGGTTCCCGTGAGTTGTCATCTGCGTTTTGTCACAAATTTTATGATCTAATGATTATATGGAACAAAAAACCAACGAATGGAGAGCAAGGACATTCGCAGTTCCTGCTGGGTCCAACAGGCTAGCCCTATGCAATGCTCTGCCTGTTTTCTTTTAGAATCCTGAGACATCGATGAAGGGCTTTCGAAAGATGCTGAAGACTCGTTTGCTTATGTCACCTTATTTTATTAGCTATATACTTAAACGTTATTGCGGTGCTTTCAGTAACGTTAACTTCCGCTTTACACGGCGGCTTTTAATAAGAAGAAACTTGTCAGATGAAACCCTCAGAAATATAATATCAATCTCTTGAATGAAGAAAGCAAACATAGATTTCTCTTGAGTCTGAGGCAAATTAAATTTTTCTTTTTCATCAGCTTATAGCTGAGTTGAAATGAAGGGAATCTTTTCCCTCGCAATAAGTAGGCCTATATCATGTATAGGCCTACGTACATGGTTATGTATGATCATGAACACGATTATGATCATGATGATGATTATAACTATGATCTGTATAACTGTAACTACAAAGCATACTAACATTCTGCTCCATTGGCGCCGACTTTTGCTTTTGTCTCTGGGTGATTGGGTCCTCCCCATCCCTTCCCCCTTCCCACTCTCCTTAGGTAGGTGAGTTTTAGCGGATTTTCGGAGAAAGAACAGTTTTTCGTGTCAAAGGTTACGACGTTAAAAAAGTATTGGAAATCGGTCACGACGTCCAAGTGTTATTATTATTATTTTTTAAAGTAATAAATAAATAATTTATTTATGTACGGGCTGTGACTGTAAGATCATGCAATATTGGGTGTTTGTGTTGTAGTTGTACTTCTCAAGTTGTGAGATTACTTTGTTGTAAAAAATTTGAATTTAAGGTCCGAATTCTTCTGGGTGTCAGGCACCCACTGAACTTTCTCTCTGGGTGCATTCGCACCCAAGGCTCCCAAGGAGTCGACGGTTATGTTCTGCAGACGACTGAAACTGATTGAGGAATCGCTGTTAGTAGGTTCTCACAGGTAGGCGTTGATTTCGTTCATATTCCGTCGGCAGGTACACTTAAGTCAAAACAAATAGAGCTATATCAGTAGGCGGAATCTAACACGCATTTTGACGCCCTCTCAGTCCTCCATCCTTACCGGTAAAATGAGTTCCAATGCAAGTTGGGATATTCGCACGGTGTCCTGTCATTGTATTGCTACGGTCGTGATTTTGCTTAAGAGTTGAACGACTTTCGACCAGGCACGTAACTAGGCTTTTTCGTTTGGGGGGCTTAAGCCTTGAACATGGCAACATTTATACAGTGTTCATACGAATTTTAGCCGTAAGCATACAACGGCTTGACTTGTTTGGGGGGGGCTTCAACTTCGTTTGGGGGGCTTAAGCCCCCCCCCAAGCCCAACGCTAGATACGTCCCTGCTTTCGACCTTATGACCATCGCTTAATATTAAATATGAGTTTCCATGATGAGGGGCGTCAACAAGGGTGTTGCCTTTAGCTGCGTACTTCTAAGACAGTGTTTCTCAAAGTGGGTTCCGCGGAACTTGTAGTTCCGTGAGGGGAAGACAAGGGTCCCGTAAAGCAATTGGATAAGTTTTGTTTGAATGTGTTGTTACATTATAAATCAGGCTCCGAGGTGAAGGGTTCCATGGAGAAATTTCATTTAAACAATATATCTAATTTTTATCGATTAAAACTGTACACATACTTCGATCACTGTTTAAAAATATTGTACCAGAATATATTGTGTTTAGGTCGGAGTTTCGTCAAAAAATGTTCAAATCAACATGGTTCCGTAGCCAAAAACGATAGGGAAGCACTGTTCTAAGCAGTTGCTCTACAGGAGTATAAAATGCGTATGACCTTTTCCTTTTAACCTCTCCCTGTAAAAATGCAACGGTATCAACCTGGTTGGGTAACAGAAGACGCCTTCAGCTAAAGGGCTGATTAATCTCTTATTAATCATCGTGATGAAATGCATACGACTTTTGGCCCACGTGTACTCAATGACCTTCCATCAAACACTCCCTCCCTCCTTCCTTTATTCATCCTCCATTGCATCCTTCTTTGCTTTTCCCTTCCTTCCTTTTTTCCATGCATCCATTCTTCCGTTCGTCGCTCAGTCCATCCATCCATCCATTCGTCCATCCATCCATCCATCCATCCATCCATCCATCCATCCATCCATCCATCCATCCATCCATCCATCCATCCGTCCGTCCGTCCGTCCGTCCGTCCGTCCGTCCGTCCGTCCGTCCGTCCATCCATCCATCCATCCATCCATCCATCCATCCACCCATCCACCCATTCGTCCGTCCGTCCGTTCGCCCATCCGTTCATCATTCTATCCATCCATTAATCCATCCCCCACTCCCTTCCTCCCCTCCCTTCCTAGCCTCCTTCCTTCCATTCTTCCATCCTTCCTTCTAGCGATTTTCTCACCGTGGTTGCATGGTGTAAGCCTGCAATCATTTGCGTCTCTCCACCTAAACCGTGACCGATAACGCGACTAAACCGTCTACACCGTGGGCTGATAAAAGGCTCCCGAACGCCGTCAGAAACCGCGATGGAAAGGCCTGTAATCAGCAGAGATAGGAAGACTACCTCGTTTGAAGTATATATCCGGCCTCTTCTTAGCAGACTCTTCAGAGTAGTCATGCATAGTAACAGCACAAAGTCTAGTGTGTCCAGCACAAAGTAACAAATTAAAGAAAATAAACATGAAAGCTAACAGAAATCTTATAAAACATCCCGTTGTGTTCAATCCTAATGCACAGAAACCACCCCAGTAATGCCATTGACGCTAATCCTATCCACAAACAAAACAACATAGCTGTGCCTAGAAAAAATATGACCCGTTTGTATATGTATCCGGTAATCACAAACCCGGACAATAATTGCAAGTTCGATTATCAATGTGCCTTTAGGCCTAAAGGCTCAACGGCTGCTGCTTTGATGGATATATATAGCCACATCCTTGATACCCTAGGCAATGAACCCTATGTTCCCTTGGCTTCCTTAGATTTTTCCAAAGCATTTGACTCAGTCAGACACTCATATCTGGTCGAGCAGCTTGCCTTCTTCCCAATCCCTGATCATATCTTAAACTGGATCTTGAACCTCCTCCATAACCGAAGTCACAGCACCAAGTTCCGGAAAGAAACATTTTCCCGTGCATAAATCAATGCAAGAATCATTCAGAGATTTGGTTTGGGCCCCATTGATTTTGTAGTTACCATCTCAGGCTTAAGACCAATCAACAAAAGTAACCGCATTTTTAAACATGCCGATGATTGTTACCCTGCAGTCCCCGCATCAGGCATCACAACCACTGAGATGGAACTGCCTGGGCACACAGCCGTAACCTAGTTCTTTCTCAATATGTGCATGTCCAGTTAAATAATATTCACGAGCCCTCGGGGAATCATTGATGCGCCCTTTAACCTCACATTCTAGGTGGTATCACCAAGATGCACACTCTTAATATTCTGGGTGTCGAGCTCAATGAGAAATTTGGGTTCTCTAACCACATCAAACACCTAATCATTAAGGAAAGGCAGTCCTTCCACGGTGACCGGGCAATTCGGCGCCGGACAATTCGGCGCCGGACAATTCGTCGCGGACAATTCGGCGTCGGACAATTCGGCGCGGCAAGTAAAAGGTCGCAAGTAAAGTAAAGGGTCGATGATCGCTGAGAGAAATAACTGCAATGAACGAACGTCTATTAAGTTATATTTAGCACCATTTGATGTATTTGAGTTGTTTCCTTACAGCTTAATAAACGAAATTTGATTGCTTAATTGACTGATTGATCTTCTTTGATTTTCACAAACCCGTTGCCTTCACAGTTTTAAATAAGCTTAGAATACAAGTCGCACCAAACAATCTTCAGAATCATGTGAACTTAAAAACTAGAATTGGCTGCTTGGTCACTTCAAAGCCCTCCGGCGCGCCTAAGCTGAGTCTCCTTATCCAACTAAAGTAAAGTATACTTTTACAACTTTTTATGATTACATATAGTGATTAAATATCTTTGATAACGTGATACATATAGTGTTGTCTTAAATTACCTATTAAGTGATCTACTTATGCCTCATTAGTGGGGCAACGTGATACATATAGTGTTGTCTTAAATTACCTATTAAGTTATCTACTTATGCCTCATACATCGCATCGTATCGAAGTGTCCGCGACGAATTGTCCGACGCCGAATTGTCCGCGACGAATTGTCCGGCGCCGAATTGTCCGGCGACGAATTGCCCTAGCACCCCTTCCACAGTACTCTTCAGGTTTTGAGGTCGCGTGGGCTTTCGGGGACTATTTATTTGATGTGGTATACGCGCCACTACCGTACAGTACTGTTGGAGAGTGCTTTACTGCTGGCCTGTGTAGTGGGGCTTTGCGAGCGGATAGGAGCGGGAGGCCTTGGATGGAATAGTCCGGAGGCTGGTGTGTCAGACTGTCAGGCTATGCTTACCTTCATCATCCCCCTCATTTGAAGCATTTTGCAATAATGCTTACGCTATTGTCTCTTTACTAGTATTTTGCAAAATCCTTGCGATGTATTACATACAATGCTGCCGCCTATAAAGCACGTGCACTTGCTACTCTCTGCGCCCATCTGAGCTTCCAATGTATGATAACTTGTCTCAGAAATGCTTCCTCACTAGGATGCTATACAAATAACTATGCTCTCAGGATCTGACTACCTTTACTCCTCTCTTCTCCTATCTTCCTTATGTCTCACTTGATTCCACATAGTAACTTAAGGCGTCAAGTTGGTTCTCGCCTTGTTAATATAATTGTAAGTAGGTGTCCCTACTAGCGGGAGTCTTCCCTTCTGGGCCTACCTTTGCGACCATCTTGATTTGCTTTGAGCTGTTGTAGCCTACTGCCTTGTTATAATTTTGGTTTCAATAAAGAAATATGTTATGTTATGTTATGTTATTCGTAGTAACGTCTCTCTTTATAATTATAATTAGTTGGTTACACTGTTTGATTGTTTGACTGCATATATACGTTTACCATGTACAGCGCTGTGCGTTTGCTAGTGCTTCTTAATAAACAATATACTTATACCTACTTACTCACTTACTAACCCTGACCCTTACCCATAGCAAAACACCACACTTGTGCTCTGACCCGGGACCCCTATAACCCTAGCCCAAGGAAAACTCTAAGTTTTGCGTAAAATTGTAAACAAAAGCAATGTCTACGTTAATGGCAGCTATAACTTCCATAAGATGTCGTTAAACACCGGATGTAGGCCTACTAGTACAAGCCATAACCCATGACAAAACACAGGGAAACTGTATGCTTTCCGTTATCCTAGTACCCTTTCCAGAGCAGAACACCCAGTTGTGCCCTATAAGCCAGACGTTCAAAGGCAGAGGCAGACTTTAAAACGTTTTATCATTATATATATGCTGTCATTATTCTAGTCTCATCATATTTGTAGTCTCGCTCGCAGTTTTAAATTAAATTGAATGTTCAATTTTTTTTTCATTGTTCATTTTCAAGTTTTGGGGTCCTCTAAAAAGTGCTGAGATCTCGCTTGTTCAGGACTATAGTAAATCCGACACTAGCGGAAGTTTGCTCCATCGTCGGATCAAGAAGTTTTCACTTGTAGGCCCAATTGTAATTGCAGTTAAGTCAATTTATAGTATAGCATCGTCGGTATGAACGACAGAACGAACGAACGAACTGACGAATGAATAAATGAATGAATGAACGTCAATTATAGCAAGCTACTTATATAGGTGGCTTTGCACTGTCAACTGGTAGAGCAGATCAGGGTGGAAATTGTCAGAGGTTGGGGGTAGGGGTTTAACGCCCTCGGTTGTGCTAGTGTGATTTAGCATTATATGACTCTGAGTCCCTGACAAAGAGAAGAAATTTCCATGGTATATCATGTAGGCCTATGCATTTTTTTATTTTCTCTACAAAGGAATTGATTTTGATTCTAGTCTGACTTGCAAAACTGCTAGCGTTGAAATCAGTTGCTTTCAAATTTCGTTGACATCAGTTTGTAAAATACAGATAAAATATTCAACCCCCTCCAGTCATTGTTTTGCAATAGGCCTACCCACACTGGCGCAAATTCTAAGAGTTACATAGTAAATAAGAAATTGCAATCTAGAAGTTGCATACAAGACATTTTCAAGGCCGCATTATGACGGCAGTTCTCAATATACCATTGCTTAACGCCATCGACTGAAACCTTGCACCTTTGCTCTTTTAAACATGCGCTGTATAAATACGCAAAACATACAGCACAATTGACTGATTGTATACCACATCCGCCACTGTGGTTGTGCTGTTTACTGGCTGCACGATACCTAGCTGTAGTAATGTCTGCTCTAACCAGGCATTAGTTTTGTGCGCGGAAGTAAAATGCTTACCTAAGTGCTCGCAAAAACGTCGATAGAGGGCCTCGGCTTCTGAAGAATGCAACAATGTCGTTCCTATTCTCAATGGTCCGTTGAAGCTAGTAGCAGTTCTGATTAGGCCTGCGGGGTCTGACCTGGTAAAAAGACCTAATCACACAGTATCGAACACTCTGAAAACCCGTTCGATCCCTTGCAGTTCTTAACGCCGCCTGCGGAACGTGACGCAGTAGATGATTCCCACTTCAACTATTAATAAATAGAAAAATAAGGGCAACGAGGTTACTTTCTAAGTTTCTATATTAGCCCTAGGCCTACTAGATACAGGCAAGTCAGGGTGAGAATCATAGGCGTAGACTCTGGGGGTCAGCCGGGGCACGTGCCCCCCCCAATAATTGAGGAGCCGGGGCAATGCCCCCCAAAAATCGAGAGGAGAATTTCTTAAAATATTAAAATATTATGTTTCAATATAGAAAAATGTCCTCAGAAACAGAAAAACAGAGACACAGAACTGAAATACCATCAGAAATTCATAATGAAAACTAAGATTTATTTTTATCTTTAATATCTTCAATATGAAACAAATTTACAAGTAAACAAAACGCCCCATTTCATGCGCATTAACGTAAACCGGAAGCCTTTGCTGACTGTCCAGATCAGAGGTGAAAAAGTTTTTTTCGGTTTTTGGTTTTAAACAAAAACCAAAAGAAAAAGAAAACCACAAAATTTGTTTTTGTTTTTTGTAAAAATACATTTCTTATATTTGTAGAAGTTATTTTAATTATATTGATTTAATGATTTTTACTTTTCGGAAATCGCAACTGAATTAAAAAGCTGAGTTGGAGCTCTTGTTCATGCCATTTTTCATGATTATTTCATCCGAAATCCGAAAATCTTAAAAACAACCAAAACAACAAAAACCATAAAAACGAAAAAAAAACAACAAAAAACCCAACTTTTCAAATTGAAAACTTGTTTTTCTGGTCCAGACCCCATGTCCCCCCCCTAATATTTTGGACAAGTTTACGCCAGTGGTGAGAATTGTCATGGGGTCGACGGGCTTCAACTCCATAGTTTTTCTTATGACCCTCAGGCCTCAGTTAAGACTTCATTGCACACCCAGGGGGTCGTTTCCAACCACCCAGTTGTGCTAGTGTGATTATATAATTTATATTGTAAATATATTTAGCATTTTCTTTCACAATTTACTCTTGTGGGTTACTAATAAAGTAATGCTCTGGTTTATTGTGAGATTTGTGATCATGTGAATTGTATACTAATCAATATGGTGATGTTATCACCTTAAGGAGTTTAAGCTCTTTCTTGCATTTTTGAATTTTCCCAGTTTGCAAAATACGGATAAAATATTCAATTCCACATGGATCAAACTCATCAAAGTCTAACCCCCCCCCCAGTCTTTTTCTGCAATTCTCACACGGAGGCAAGTAGCCAAGTAGGCCTATCTTTAAAATGTTCAGCAGGCCTACTAAAGGCATATCTTTTCGAAGCGTTATATGGACGAATGAATGAATGAGCGAATGAACGAACGTATGAATGAACGAACGAATGAATGAGCGAACCAACGAACTTATGAGTGAGTGAAGCTAACGAATGATTGAATGAATGGGCTAAAGCATTTGTACCCTATGGCAGAGAAATAGGCGAAATGAATGGTGGACACTGTATCTTCAATCGAAGATCTATAGTCTGATACATTGAGGGGAATACCTACGGGCAGGAATGTCGTGCACAGGAAAACGCATCTTAAGTGGAAGTCCGCTCTACCAAATCATACCCTGTCCATAGCTGAGTAATAGCGGTTCAAATTTTAGTTTTCATTCCCGCCCTCTGGTGAATCAAAGTGCGAAACACAGTCCAAGCCTCTTGCTGGTAAGCAACAACAATGAGAACCGTTTAAGCAAAGATCTTAGAGTAGATCTTTGGTTTAAGTATGAAAAACCAGTGCTTTATTCAGCCGGAACGCGCCAGAACGGCGTTCCGGCACCTTTTTTCAGGCACTAAAAAATAATTTATTTATTTTAAAAATAAAAACAATAATTTAGTTATTTTAAGTTAATTTCAGTGTTTTGAACTGTTTTCAGTGTTTTCTGAGACCCCTCCCAACCCCCAATCCCGTTTTTCTCAGGATTTTAGCCAGCCCATAATTATTCCGTTCCGGAACCTATTTTTCCGTTCCGGAACCTTTTGTTCCAGAAAAAAGCACTGTGAAAAACACTTATCATAGCCGGCCCACATGTCCATTATTTCTTATCAATTTATCTTAAATAGCTAGTCTGTGATAATATCACAGACTAGCTATAGCCCAATATCACAGACTAGATATATTATATCTGTTAGCTGCTACTTGAAAGATAGGCCTAAGTGTAATTAATATTCGTGGATAACATAGATACTGAAGACACCCCAAGGCAAAGGCCTATAATGGCTATGACGTTTAACCTTGGGTGATATTATGTCATAACGCTAACGTTATGACGCGTTAGCTAACTCTAATGAAGTCCATAATAATACAAGGTTTCTTTGTAGTTCTATTAAATATTAATCATCTGCTATACTAGTGTGGTGAGAGCTAAACCAACATCTGCTGTTGAATGAAGGATTACAAGTCGACAGCGCTTAGCCTAGCACTGCAGGCCGAGCACTTTGATAGACATCCGTTAAGCGCTTTCACTTTTTCAGCGTCAAAGCAGATACTTCTGAATAGGCTAATTAATGAATTATCATTTTATTTATGAAGTTAAGAATACCGATCTAATTGCTGTGAAAGTTATGTTGGTGTCGGAAAATGATCCTGAAATTCTGAATTGATAAGGTTGGAGAGTGTTTGGTGGTGTGTAAAAAGATAGCCGCGTTGGCAATTAAAACACGTATTATCGCCTCTCGGAGCCTCGGAAAACCGTTCGCTTTTGTTGTGATTAAAATGTAAATGTACACGATTTTATATAGCGACGATTACATGTGAAACGACTTTGACGTAAACCATAATGTGGTTGCAATGTTATAATTTAACTGGTGTACTTGCCTACGAAATTAGACCGTCATATCGACGATGATGGTCTCCAAATTAACGCGAAGTTCACCGATGTGAATAATGTTATTTCGAGCTGCAGATTTGAACTCGATTCGCAAAGGTGAGAAGAAGACGTGTTAGCTTCGTGGTCACCTTGACACCACTGTGTGCGCGTATATATGCATGTATGGAGGCATGTATGTATATAGGCCCCTATATTATGTGTGTTTGCATGCTAAGCTAAATAGTTTTAAAATTGTAATGGAAATAATTCATCAGTGAAAAAACAGTGCTCAGAGAACTAGGAAAGTCACCATGGGGAGTGCGCCCTCGTATGTGCTGACGAATTCCCATCAAGAATTTACAGTTGACACCAATTTCAGAGTTTCTGAACTGCTTTACAGCAAGGGTGAGGAACAGTGACAGCCAACTGAGTCCTTATCACACAGTTACACCCACCATCTGGCTCTCCACTGTAGACGGTTAAAGATGCAGCGTGTTATGCAAATTATTGTTGCTTTTGCAGGAAGTGCCATTCTGTGAATGAACGTTAAGGGTCTAGATAATAAATACGCAATGGGGTTAACAACCTCTGGAACCCATCACCAGGTGCAGGTGCATTCAGAGCCGATTCTGAGGATGTTCGCCCCAATTGATCAAAGGCAAACGATGTCTAGTGATGCAAGCTCACCCATCAACAAGAACGACTCCAGTGGTTACGTGTCTGAAGGAACACCGTCACCAAACTCCAACAAAGATAACGAGATACTGGATAACATGGACTGGAATTTGGTGAGTTTAAATATGTTTATTTTGTTATCAATTAAATTCATTTTTAATTTAAATATATAAGTTACAAGGTCCTGCAGTAGGAACCCTACAGCTCTTGCTTATGCTGCGTTTTCTTCTCATTTCATACCTCATCTTTACTCTATTAAGGAAAGTCCTATGTTTTGTATTACCTATTCGTAACTTGCTTTGCCTTTTCTTGTGACACATTTCCTTATCTTTTCTTGCCTTACCTCACTTCAACTTATGTAGCCATCCCTTAACATGACTTTGGCATCAGGTAGGCCAGCATAGAGGTAGTATGTTTTGTTAGGTGCTTAAGAGACATACAGCGCTATGTTAAGCGTCTAATTGACTAACTAACTAACCTCCACCCACCTTATCACTACTTTACCTTTAATTGCCATAGCTTAACTTACTTTGCATTGTGTTACCTTTTTGGCATAGATCACTGTTTTGTTGTAGCATAGTTTTCCTGATGAGGAGGCTATGCAAAAATCCTGTGACACTGAATCGTCGGAAAAGAAAACACCTGTAGTTTTTCGGTGGCCTGGTCTTGGTGAAACGGTTTACGTTGCAGGAAGCTATGATGGATGGAAGCAGAAAATGCCTTTAACGAAAAGGTTATTCATAATTCATTTTCTAGGGCTGTCACTGAGTTTACTGTGTAAATTATCTTTCAATTGCATCATGATTACCGTAAGGTTACAGTTTTTGTTATGTCTAACATTACAATAATTGGGCATACAATACATGCAATACAACTGAAGTTTGATAATGCCCAATTGAAAAGTTCAGAAGTGCACAGTTGCAAAGTTCAGTATTGCATTTATGGTAACAATTATAATTGTGGTTATTATTATGGTTAAATTACAATTATGATTACTGTTATGATTGCAAATTTTACAATTATGGTTATTTTTGTGGTTACAAAATTACACTTATGGTTATTGTTTTGGTTACAGTTACAATTGTGGGTCTTGTTATGGTTGCATTTACAATTTTTATTATTGTTATGATTACATTTGCAGTTGTGGTTACACCAGTTACAGTTACAATTATGGTTACAGTATGATTGCAGGTATGGTTAATTACACTGAAGGTTACAGCCACAGTGGTTACTGTTGTGATTACAATTTAAGCTGAGGTTACATTTATGGTTGCAGTTAAAGGTATGGCTACAATTGTTTTGTAGACATTTCTCTCTTTGAAACTGTATTCTGTCTATCTTCTGTATTGTGTCTGTGATAATTGCAGTCTGTTGCTTTGTGTTTTTAGCGAGTCAGATTTTTACACGATCGTCGAAGTTCCTCTTGGAACACACCAGTATAAGTTTCTAGTCGATGGTCAATGGCACTGTAGTCCTAAGGAGGTCAGTTGAACTTTAAAATCAGTCTTGCTTTATATGAGGCATAGTAGTTTTATTGCATGTATTTTCTTTGCTCAAAGTAGAACTGATCCATCAGAACTAAAAAGGTAGTCGTGTTATTTTTATTATTATTGTTATTATTTATGATAGTTATATATTTTGCAAGGTAGGAATGACACCTCAGAAATGAAAAATGCGTTAAATGGTAGAAATGTTGTTTCTGGTAAATCAGGCCTTGTCGCCATAACCATCTAGAGAAGTTCTTCGGATGGCTATAGTGATGTTTACACAGAAGGAAAGATGCTGGAAGAAGTTGTGTGTCTTGATTCTGTCTCCTGAGAATACCATGCTATTTGAAGATATAGACATACTTAGTATCGATGCATGTTGTAAGAAGTCTTTGGCATGTACCTATAATCAAAGACATAACCTCTGCATTTACGTTACAATTTCAAATATATGAATATAATAAATCATTATGTTTCTAATCTAGGAACGGATGCAGCACCAATGTAATGGCACAGTAAGTGCTGACTGCCAAGTTAGACTACAGTTAAAACTGCAAATCCCAATTAATTTTTATCTGCTATTAGTATTCTTTGTGCTTATATAGTGCCACTATTTTCCTGTTGTCTTTCAGCCTAAAGTACACCATGAATCTGGAGCTGCGAATAACGTGATCACGATTAAATCATCTGACTGTGATGTGTTTGAAGCACTTGATGTTGACTCGATTGGGCGTAGCTCAGGTAAATACAAGGAATGACTGGAGGAAGAGATGGATACCTTATCATGTATTACCTTACCATCTGCTACCTCACCTTGTATTATCTTCTGTTACCTGACCTTGTAGTACCTTATTACCGCACCTTATAGTACCTCACATTTTATATCTTATACTGCTTTACATTCCATAGCCTGGTTTCTGTGACGTCGGATTTTTACTAGGATTGCGATTTTAACTCTGATTTCAAGTGAAGCACATTGATTTCTGCGTGATGATTTATGATAATGGCACTATAGAAGTCATTAGATTAGTTTAGACTGCAATAGTTACATTACAGTTTTCACTTGCTTCAGGACAAAGGATTTGCATTCCTGCCGGAAAATGGTCGCAAGACATTCCGCCAAAGACTGCGCCTAATTCTGGACTCCTTCAAACGAGGCCACCGTTTCTGCCGCCTCATCTTCTTGATACAGTACTAAATAAGCAAATATCTTCACACGTGAGTTACCTCACCCTAACTTTATTTATCTTTCCTTACCTTACTTCGTCCCACCTTATCTAACCTTCAATATATTGCCTCATCTTTTACCTTAAATTACCTTGCTACTGTATCTTATTCTTACATTCTGTTATTTTATTGACTGAATGAGTATCTTCTGTTTTTATTTATTGGTTTCATATATTTAGTGATTTTATCTGATTGTTGGGTGGCAGTTTGACCATCTGACTTTATCTGATTGTTGGGTGGCAGTTTGACCATCTGACTTTATCTGATTGTTGGGTGGCAGTTTGACCATCTGACTTTATCTGATTGTTGGGTGGCAGTTTGACCATCTGACTTTATCTGATTGTTGGGTGGCAGTTTGACCATCTGACTGATTACCATTCTGAGTCAGCCTGACTGGTTCATCTGTTAAAGTTATGTTTATTGTCTTTGACAGTGTGAGCCAAATATGTTGCCTGAGCCAACTCATGTTGTCCTCAATCACCTCTATACAAGATCAATCAAGGTTAGACTCTTAGAAGCTTTGATAACTTAATAACATAACATAGCATAACAAGATAACAGCGTCATAGCAACGTAACATAACAACGTCAGTTCTAAGTGTGTCAGAAGATGGTTCTTTTGTTAGAACTGCTGCAAATTTCAGCTAATCCTTTTGTGCTTCATCTGAAAAGCTGTGGTAGTGTCAGTAGTAGCATCCAAACTATTCCACAATAGTCCCTGCAGTCAGTCGCTAAGGAATTACCGACTGACTTGATGAGTTAGCGACTGACTTAGTGACTTACGCCGTAGACAAACAGATGCCATTTTCGATTAAGACAATTGCATGACGTCATGCAGTGTTACAGACACCACTCTGGCAGGTAGTAAGTAAAGAACTGGTGATCTGTCAAAAATCTAAACTTAGAGACCTCAATTAAAACAACAAGCACACTATTAATGTGAATGAAGTTGCTAGCAGTTGATAGCTTAGCGACTGGTTTCGACTTGAGGGTTTAGTGGCAGCGGATGCAACAGTTCCAGGGACTATTCCAAAAGTCTATGAATCTTGCACTGAAGAAGTTCTGTCTAAAGGTCTCATCATGTTAGTTGAACACTAAACAGTTTATTTCTCTGGCCTCAAATCACCTTGTTGCTAATTCTGACACTAAAACTGAATGCAAAAGATGTTTCTGTGTTGCCAGGATGGCATGGTGGTTCTTGGTATGACTCATCGATATCGCAAAAAGTACATTACGACACTTCTCTACAGACCCACTTAACGTTTGAAAAGACTCCGATTCCAAGAGATTCTACAATCAATGGCTGCTGTTCTTTCGGCTGGAAATGGAAAAACCATGGTTATCTGAGACTTGGGTTTTATTCACTTTGGGAACCAATGCATGTTGGGAGCTGAAAAGGTGACCTAGCATTGTGGTCGTGTGTGCGCCTCCTCTGAATGGTTCTTCAACCTTAAGACTATACCTGAGAGGAGTTTCTATAGGGACATCGTTCTTCAAGGGGTCGTCCATAAAGGACGTCCTACTTTGGACCCCCTCCCTCCCCCTTGTGGTGTTTAA
Source organism: Allolobophora icterica (assembly GCA_963556255.1). Lineage (NCBI taxonomy): Eukaryota > Metazoa > Annelida > Clitellata > Crassiclitellata > Lumbricidae > Allolobophora > Allolobophora icterica. The sequence continues at coordinate 70,500,165 of OY744605.1, forward strand.
AAAACTATCAAATTTAAAAGTTTAGATGCGGACGTCCGCACTGGTCATAACCCTCCCTCCCCTTGTCCGCATTTGTCCGCATTTCGATGACCCCTCCCTCCCCCTCATTGCAGACGTCCTTTATGGATGACCCCAAAGGCAGTTGTTTTTCAATTTGGTTTGAGGTCTTCCCATCCATAGTAAAACATGGCATTCATGTTTTGTCCTCCGTTCAGTTAGATTTGGCGTGTGAACATATGTCTTGAGACCAGTTCAGTTAGGAAAAACAGGTTCAGTTTAATTCCCATTTTTACTTAACCCATTGTCTCTGATGTTTTCTTGGATGTAAGTTTCTCCGTAAACTGAGCAAGTAGTTAATTTATGTGAGCCTAGGTTCAGGACAATTAGGAAATACGGGCTTTTGGTTGCTATGCCCTCATATTTGGAATTGTCTACTACAAAAGGCAGGACTTGCGACTCGCTATTGTTTGTTTAACCCCTTGTCAAGACCCACTGTTTAACCGTATGACTCCATTCATTCATTCATTCTGAAAATCTATACTGGCCTCTCAAAATTTAATCCCTGTCTCGGATTCAAATTTACTGACTTTGACATACCGAAGTATTATGCTTTAAATAAATAATTGAAGCACACATGACAGCCGTACGAAGCCATAGTCTTCAATACGAGAGCGTACCTTTAATTCGTATTGGACATATAATTTTAGCAACGTGTACCATTTCAGTTTCCATATGGGAATTTTCAGCATATTGTACGTTAATCGATTTGACTCTTTGTAAGGAATTTCAGTGTATCTCTTCAGCTGTGCCCAACCTCGTCTGTCTCAATGGCATCTGTTAAAATGATTGTCATTTCAGAATGTGGTTTGGTGTAGGTGTGACCTTTGATGGATTCCTTGTGCATTTAATACAATACTGGTGCTACAAAGTTTCCAGACTAGAGCAGGTAGATGAGAAGGCTTGCTGGAAATTATTACCTTGCTGCCTATGACCCGTTTGCAATAAATGAGCAATAACAAAACCTTCTTACATGACATTACCTTGTTTTACATGACATTACCTGATGTTTCCTTTTGTTGCTTTGCTTGTGTAAGTAATCGATGGTCTCGTGACATTTCATGCGATGAAGAAACACATTGAGAAGCATGCTTTCAACGAATAAAGATTTAGCAGTGGCTGCATTCATGCGGAATGTTTTGAGCTTTTAGGAAATGCACCTACAATCCTGCATTGTATATTTAAAACATGAAATACTAAAAATTTATACGTGTAATGATGTTTCGGGAGGCATAAATTTCGGCTCGACAAGAGCACCAGTTCTTGGCGCAGAGAGCGTCGCTGATTAGTTTTCCCAAACTGGTGCTACATAAATGTCCTATTACAATATAAAGCACTATCCTTAAAAAGCCCCACCTTAACAACATGTCTTGTTTGTTGGTTTGCTGTTGTCCTATGTTTGTGCCGCAGTCAAACTGATCCTTTGACCCCCACTCGTCAGAGAAGTTGAGGTGTTTCTGTAGAGGATAGACAATTGACATCTACCTTTATCAATACACTTCTGACCAGCTTCTGTAGGAGTATGTAAACAACTGTTACCTCTACCGTTTATATGCATCTGGGGAGCTTCTGTAGGGGTGTGTTAACACTTAACGACGAGCTGCATTGCTTTCCCAGATTTCGCTTCTAGTACGCTCTTGTCATTGAAGTGTTAACAGATGTGGTCCTTTTGTCTACAGACTTTTGAGATCTTCTGTATAGGGTCATAGAGATGTATTGCCTTTACCTCTATGCTTCTGAGAAGTATCTGTATAAGCATGTAAACGCTTGTATTACCTATATCCACTTTTATTTGTTACCAAATAAACATTGAGGCTGTGTTGTGATGAGGTGCCATTTTAAAGCTGAATTACTTAATGACTGTATTACAATCAGGATTGCTGTTATAATTCTGTGTATTATAAGGAGGTGATGTGTTTATTCTAAATATATTTGTGGTGCTGGCGTGTAGGCCTACTTCTAAATATTTTTTATATTTTCTGAACACTTAAGTAGATTTTACAGATGAACCGGTGATTTTTATATCTTGTCATTACAATGATTGGAACTAATAATGTAGAGTATGGATTTTATTTGTTGTTTGCATGTGTGTACAGTATAACTTTTTAGAATATTTCAGTAGAAACTTGCGAGTAGTATGCGATTTCATTAAATGCTGCATTGCAAGATCGGATCTAGAAGGGGCAAAGCGGCCACTTTTTGTGTGGGCATACCATCGAGTTGGCCCTCAAACTATTTTGGGCAGATGTTGCATTCTAAAAAAGGTCATAAAATCCGTGAAACTAAACATAAAAATCTGGAATTAATGTAAAACTTAACTAAATTCTGTGAGAGAGCAATGAGTAACCTGAGAAAGTAAGAAAGAAAAGCGTAAGAAAATATAATAAAATAATTATGCAGCAGCCAAGATGCAGAAGATTGTGCAAAACTGCAGATATCTAAACATGATTCTGAAAAGCTGTTAAGTCTGTAAAAGAAAAAAAAGATCCTCAAAGTATTTATGAGAGTGATATATTTGCACACGATCTCTTGGTAAACTTCAGAATGCGCAAGTGGCTTTGGGTGGGTTGAACTTCAAAGAAGTGCCTTTATTGCAAAGAGAGGAGAATTTTAAGCGATTCCTTCCACACTCTTTCGCTGATGAATCCTTGTTACTACGACCATGGACAAGTCAGTCGAGCGAAAGAAAATTATTAATGAAGAATAAAAAATCAGTTTCACCAAAAAGAAACTAGACGTAATTACAATACATGCTTTAAGTGCCTTGCTTTCTGTACGATATATATATGCATTTACATATATATATATATATATATATATATATATATATATATATATGCAGTAAGAATTCCATTTCTCTGATTTGTGAAATAAGCAAATAAATTGGTGTTGATACAACGCAGGCTTTGTAAACTATTTCTCACCTTGACATTACGGCTACTTTGGCCAGAAAGTTACGAGATGTATGCAGTCTTCTGATGGCGAGAAAAGTAGCCTACTTGTAGGCCCTCTAGCCTGTGGAGTATGTACGATGGTTATACAAGGTGTCCACTTATATTGTCTGTTGTTACCTGACAAATTGACAATGCTTTCTAGAATGTACTGTGTGCTGTCTTCAGATACGTTTGGTATACTAAAAATAAGTGTGCTTCAAACTTGACCTTGTCAGCTGCAGGTTTTTTTTTAAATAATAAAAATGTTTTAATCACTGTGTGTCTTTAAATCATGTTCTGCTTTCAGCCAGTGAGAATCTAATCTTATGATGCATCTTCTGTATCATGTTATGGTAAGACTTTCTAAACAGAATTGTTACATTACGAAATGACAATCTCACGAATGGTTTAGATAACGTGGGAGCTGTAGTTGTGTCTATTAGATAGTGATGTTTAATGCTTTTAGGTTCTGAAAAGGCACTACATAAATATCCAAATACATACGTACATAGGCCTACATAACATTTGTTTCTCATGCATGTATTGCATTCAATTCTAATTAACGAGGCCGATAGGTATATATATATATATGTATATATGTGTGTGTATATATATATATATATATATATATATATATATATATATATATATACATTATTACACATTTGTTTTATTCAGATAAATGACATTTTGGTCCTAATTCCAATTAATTCATACATTATAAAGGAATGGTAGGTTACTAGTTGGAATAATTGTAGGCCTATATCCGGTTGCACTCTTATCCACAGATGTCGCCCCGCTGCAATTCTTACGCCTGACATTAAATATGGTTTAAATCTCCACAGGCAATTTTTTACTTTGCAAAGAATTAGTCGTCAAATAGCCAACCTTCATACAGTCCCACCCCCCCCCATGATCGCCGCAAAACTAGTCATAGGTCCTACTACATTATAAAGGACTTTCCAGTCCTGTGTGTTATAGGTTCGTTGCTATTTAACGACACTGTCATAACAGTCATAACAATGATGATTAGGGTCGCCCTCCTCCTTTATCCAGGCTTGGGGCTGGCATTACCAGAGTACGAGTAGTGGCGGAGTTCCTGTGTGTTATGGGACCTTGATCCACACATATCGGTCTAAAAACCCTAACGTTACAACTTGGACAGATTTACGTTTGTGCGTTGGCCTTTATACAGGGTGCTACGAAAGAGACTCGATCTCGTGATAACAGACAATTTGTGTCTAATTTCCTTTCCTTTGCTTGGCGATAGCGTAAATCTACAAAATATATTTAAGTGCAGTTTCGAAATTGAAATTAAATATACTTCAGATGGAAACATTTCTCCAGAATTGTAAGAGGTTAATTTTCATGAGCCATGAGCAAACTTCCTTAATTGCCATTATAGATTAGATTTTATACTTTCACATAGAACCACGGCATATATATATATATATATATATACATATATATACATATATATATATATGTATATATATATCCGAGCCAATTAAAAGCAGACTTTCTAGTTAATTTTTGAGGCCTGGTGTTTTGCAATGGTCTCTTATCGGATACGCTTACCACTCAGTCTATTGCCTTAAAACGACCTCAGATATTCGATAGGCTCTACAATGTTTGTCTTTTTGTACGTATGCATGTGTGTGTGTGTGTGTGTGTGTGTGTGTGTGTGTGTGTGTGTGTGTTTGCGTGTTTGCGTGTTTGCGTGTTTGCGTGTTTGCCTACACGAACCTTAAGACTGTACTGTAATGGCGTATATAAAGTGCATTTAAAATGAAAGTAATCGACTTTAAATGTCCACACCAGTTAATAAACAAATAATTAGAAATTATTTGTTTATTATCGACGACTGTATGGGCTTTGATGACTAGTTGGTCTGATAGGCTTAAGTTACGTTTCCAAGCGATCAAATTCCTTGATGAAAACGATATCGTAAAACTTGGAAGTGTTATCGGCCATTACGTTCGCCAGCTGCAGAGGGCAGGAGATTAGATGACTTAAAAACAGAGGCCAGGAGAGCAGAGGGAAGAGAAGGACAAAAGCAGAGGCCAGGAGAGCAAACGGAGAGCAAGGGGAAGCAGAGGAGAGCAGAGGAGAGCACAGAGCAATCAGAGACCACGAGAGCATAGCGGAGCAGAGCAGAGGAGAAGAGGTGGAATCTGAGACGAGGAGACCAACGGACTATGAAGATGATGAAAGAGAAAAGGAAACAGAGAGGAGAAAAGAGGGATGTGTGTATTACATCTTTTGGAGTAGCGTCTCATTTGTTTGGGCATCGTTGCTGAGGCATTGACATTTCTCATTGGGGTTGTACAACGGGTAGCGATGGAGATGGTGGTGGTGGGAATAATGGCGGCAGTGGTGGTGTTGGTGTAGCAGGTAGGCGTGGTGGTGGTGGTGGGGCACCAGGTCCGTCCTAAACGCGTTCTCACCAGCGGTAAGAGCAACGCACTGGTGAGAGACCGGAAAAACCTTTCCACCGACATCACCACCAATCTTTCCACACCCCATTAGTCGATCACTCTTCCCCTCCTTCCGTCCCTCTTTCCTTCCTCCCTCCCCTTCAACGTCACAACAACAACAGCTACGGTCCATTTCCGCTTCCGGTTCAATCACGTGACACCGAACGCGTTCAACCGGGTACAAACTCAGGTTTGTACCCTCGATCACGTCCCCCGATTTGCTCGACCTTGACCCTGGCGGGGCGCGTCGACGCTGGTCAAGGACGAGAATCTTGACAGTTACCACGAGCAGGAAGAGCAGAACGACTGTACCGATCAGAGACACGGCTATGACGAGCGCCTGAAACCAAACATGGCGGTCTGCGGACGCCCTCTGGTGGTCACCAGGCGAATGATGCACAAAATGGCTGCCTGAATGTAAAGACAAAGACATTTATTATTTGAGTCATTGGCAGAAATTATGCGCTATTACTAAGAAAACGCTTTTAGTTAGTTGCCTTTGCAAGATTACGTGTTACTCAGCTCTATAGCACAAAACTGCGATAGGCGGTTATCCATTAATATAGTTTCCCAGAACTGTGTGTCGATAAACGCTCTCACAGGCACCCGAAATTGGCCCCTCCCACGAACACTGGATACTACGGAGATAGACGTACACAATGTTACACATGCAAAGTCAGACAGACAGACGGACGGACGGTCACACAAACAGACGAAATGACACACAGACAAACAGCGGTTATTAAGTCTGTCTATGCCTCCCAGTGTAATTTGTCTCTGTGCTTCTTAGACACAAACTCTTTTGACAGCACCGACTGGATAAACTTTCGTATACTGTCACCTTACCATTTTGTTTACCACAGACCTGTATAGCGTGTCCTTCCCCTTCCATGCGTAGTGTCTCGTCGCTCGGTCTCTATAATATCTACTAGATGTTTGCCCGTCCTAAGACGGTTTAAAAAAATTGTAATGTATTTTCGTTCGTTCGTTTCAGCCTTTCGCAACCTAAGTAAATTAGTTTAAGTCCGTTTAAGCCGTTAGTCTAAAACAGCAGCCCTTTACGGTAGCCTATATTTACCTTGAATTAAGTGCTAAACGAACGTCAGTCGGAATGTCGCCATTTTAAAAAAAGTTACGTCATTGGTCATTAATATTCATTAGTTGGAAGCGGCCAATGAGAAGAATGTAACAAGCAATATTCACTTCGCCTCATTTCTGTTCGTTTATGTCATTAATTTTGCTATCTAGGAAGTGTGATCACAGACGATGCAAGATGCCACGAGGAAATAAAAAGAAGAATATCCATGGGAAAAGATGCATTTTACAAAAGAGGAGCGCTGATGAGAGGAAGCTTAAGCAAGAAACTAAAGAAGAGAATGGTGAAGACACTGGTGTGGAGTGTTGTTCTGTACGGCTCCGAGACATGGACAATGAGGAAGGACGACATAAAAAGATTGGAGGCCTTCGAGATGTGGGTGTGGCGCAGAATGGAGAGAGTTAGCTTGGCGGAGCGGAGGACGAACGAGGAAATGCTGCAAATGGTAGGAGAACAAAGATCACTCACAAGTACTATACGCGGACGACATAGGAAATGGATCGGGCACATCCTAAGGAGTGAGACACTGCTAAGAGACATCATGGAGGGAAGGATGGAGGGGAGAAAGACGCGAGGAAGACCGAGGGCAATGCTGCTATAGACTGGATGATGACAAAAGAAGAAGGATACAGTGGACTGAAGAGAAGAGCACAAGACAGAGAACGATGGCGTCATTGGTCATACGAACCTGCCGGTGGGCAGAGAACATAAAGAAGAAGATGTCATTAATGGTCTCTAAAGCGTGGGATTCAGCGTCCATGCAGGTACATTAGAGGCGCTCTCTAATTGGATGCTTGGCCTAGGCCCCATAGCGATGACCGGAATCTCGTTGATTTAGGACATCCCTTTAATCTAACGGCACTCTAAGTTTATAAGTGCAATAAATTATTGGACGGGTGGTGTAAACTTAAGGACTCCGTTATGAAATTGAATTAATAAAATAAATCAGTAAATATTAGCGACTAACAAAAACGACGTATGTGCATGTACTATATATAATACGTGTGTGTGTGTGTGTGCGTGTGTGTGTGCGTGTGCGTGTGCGTGTGCGTGTGCGTGTGCGTGTGCGTGTGCGTGTGCGTGTGCGTGTGCGTGTGCGTGTGCGTGTGCGTGTGCGTGTGCGTGTGCGTGTGCGTGTGTGTGTGTGTGTGTGTGTGTGTGTGTGTGTGTGTGTGTGTGTGTGTGTGTGAAGAAGTTGAGTAGACAAAACTACACTGAAGGATTTTACGATTACGGTTACGATATGACCACCGGAAATATCAGGTCGGATCAGTTCATCGTGGCGGATCTGGTCGGTGTACTTTGCCAGTGTTTTGTCAGTCGGCCAGTTTGGAAGCCAGTCGGGAAAATTTTTCCAGTCTGATCCTGTCAGTCTTATCGGCACGGATCGGGTTTGGTCGGTGTACGATACCCAGACGGCAGTTTGGCTCCGGTTTGGCAATGACGTCTATATAAGCTATATAAATATATAGTACGTATATACGCAATATATAATTAATAATATATCGATATTATTATCTATACATATAATATCCATAGAGCGTGTGCCTGTCGATAAACGCTACGTCACAAACGGTTTCTGTTCTATTGTGAAACAGAAACCGTCTGTGACGTCAGTACTGCGGTCTTGACGACGGCGATCAGAGCATTTTAACTAACGATACATATAGGCCTATATACACTGCCGTCATAATATGACGGGTAAATACTCTAGTATTAAATAATATTAGTATTAAAATTATTATGATAAAATAATAATTATATTTTGTCGCTCTTTATTACATACTAGAGTATTTACCCGTCATATTATGACGGCAGTGTATACAGGCCCGCCGAGAGGGGGTGAAGGGGGGGCAAATGCCTAGGGGCCCGGCGACTTTTTAGGGGCCCGGGCCGGGCCCGCAATCAACTTAAGGAATATATTATAATCAGTTATACAAAGTTTATGATTTATGCCTTTTAAAATATATTATCTAACGCTTAACAACAATCAGTTTAAACTTCAAGCATCTGAATAAAATCATAGTTGTGTATATATATATAATTTGTTTATATAGGCCCTAAATATAATATCGCACGGTGGTACAAGCACTTTTATTATTTCAATTTGTGTTTTTTAAATTTTTTTCGTACGACCCTACGATATTATATTTATATAAAACCTAAAAGATAGTTTAGAGGCCCGTAACTGCTCTGCCTAGGGGCCCGTGACTGTTCTGCCTAGGGGCCCGCGACTGCTCTGCCTAGGGGCCCGGAATTTCTGTCGGCGGCCCTGGGTGTATATAGGCCTATATGTATCGTTGGTTAAAATGCTCTGATCGCCGTCGTCAAGATCGCACTACTGACGTCACAAACGGTTTCTGTTTCACAATAGATTCCAGAGCGTTTATCGACAGGCACACGCTCCATGGATATTATATGTATAGATATGCACACATATAAATTACTTGTATTTGTAATTGTAATTTAAGATTATATAGTACCATAGAAACTAATCAGGGTCCTCCTGTGCCATCCTATAATAATTTATGGTGTCAAATATTATTGCACTGATAACTGGAATGTCATCAGAAAGCAAAACAATGTATACATCTAACAGACTAAAAGAGTCACCAGTCACCGGGCTAATTAATAATGCATTTATTTTAGCGACGTCATAATCGCGTGACATAACGACCAGCTTCTAGCGGCAGGACGTGACGTCACACGATTATGACGTTTCTTATAGATGTCCACAATCGGGTCAGCCTGACCATGCCTCAACCATAGACTGAGTTTGTCCTATCGTAAATAGGCCTATACCAATCCGCTCCGATCCGACTGGAAAAATCGAATTGGATGGGATCCGTATGCCCAGCTTCATACAGCCCAGTGTAAATCAGCCTATACGTGAACGAAATTTGGCGAGTAATTTACAACACGCGCGTCCCACACTTCAGAGGTGGACAAGAGCATACGACAGCAATTAATAGATACGCGCGCAGAGGCTTTCGGGTGAAGTGTGGCTCCCTCTCGAGACGACGCTCGAAGCAGACGACATTTGCTGCAGACGCCGAGAAATCGCGCCGCGCTCGTAGAGCAGACGGCCGGAAGTAGGCGCGGAACATGCGCCGCGCGGAAGATAACCAATGAGAGGCGCCCGTCGTAAATCGCGCGCCAACAAAAGCAGACGACCGCGCGTCGTCCAGTAAAATCAAACATTACTTATACTCTCGAAGACTCCGTTCGTAAATATTTCGAAAGCTTCAAGAACTCCGCTCGGCGCCAGTCAAGTATACTACAGTGTATACATTTATTATACTCTTTATATAAGACGCGTTTAATATTACAATATTTATATGTGCATATATATATATATATATATATATATATATATATATATATATATATATATACATATATATATATATATATATATATATATATATATATATATATTCACCGCATTCGGCTTATGTACGCCTATACACAACTTCCCAGATGTATACTTACAACATCCCATGAATATATCTGGGAAGTACGATGTTTGATATATTGTCCATATATACAGGAAGTTGAATATCCTTGTTTAAGACTTGCAGCTCGTGAGTTAACGAATATTAGGCTACCTGACGGTTTACTGTGCGCCTTTTCTTATAGACATACAGTGTGGTGAATAGGATAGTTAACTGAAAGGTCCTTTGGCCGAGGCACATTATACACAAAACATTCTTTTCTCGCCAGCAGTGGAACAAAAACTCTTCCACAACGGAGTTGTTAAAATTCTTGGAAACTTACCTTTCCCGAATACCACCATCTTATCCACGTGACCTTAATTTACTATATCTTACCTTAGTTTACCTCATCTTTCCTTCCTTAGCTTACTTTGATTTACCTTACGTCACCTTGACTGAACAAAACGAGAGCCGACTAATTTGACTGACCTTCATCGGTCTGTGGGTTGTTGTGGTTTGTAGACGGGGGTCGAAGCTGATCAACCTGGCCTCTGCCCTCCCTGTAATTGCACATGTCCGTTGCACAGCAGACAATTTGCACGCGATCGTCCAGTACGACCTCCGACCTTGTCGTTACCCTTGAACTGACCTCGATACCTCCGGCGCATGCGCTCTCGTGGTTTTCCGGTAGCATTTCGGCGCATGCGTGGTAGAACCGGATGCGAGTGGCGCCTTCGTGCGTCGTTTGTGAGAAGCAGATGCCCAGCGACGATTTGCACATGTAACCGGTTGTAACGCACGAGACGTCATTGCAGTAACATCGCCTCTCGCCTACACACAAGATTAGATCAGATTACGTTAGATTATAAATATAATCCACAAGATTAGATTAGATCAGATTAGGCCCCTGGAATAATCTAATCCAATGACTTTTATAGCGCCGTCATCCTGATGCCCAAGACATAAATCGATAATGATAATGATAATCCACTTAAGAAGCCAGGTTGAAATCCGATAGATAAGAGACTGGACTTAATTTGATTAGATCGAATTAGATTATATCTGATTAGATTAGATTGAATGGGAAAATGATATATTCTACACTACGCTGAACTTTATTGAATTTGATTAAATTCGGTTGGATCATGATCAGATTGAATCAGATTAGATCATCAGACTAGATTAGACTGGACTGTATACTAGATTAGATTAGATCCAAAACACTCGCGCGTAGTGGTTCACAAGATACGACAAGATGTCGTGAGTTAACTTAAGACAGATAGGAGTACAGAAAAGAACCGAACGGATAAGATAAGACTAGAAAGACAAAGGCCAGAGAGACAAGCCAGATAAGACGATCGTAAGACAAGATGGCGGAAGACAACAACAGTTTTTAGAAGATCAGATAAGAGTTCAGATCAGATAAGACAGAAAATCGATGTCCCAACCAACCGCAGCCGAGACCAATATTTATGCCGACAGATAAGATCTGTCGAATTCATCAATCAATTACTTCGGTCGAAATGTTTTTCCCTGCCGTCCAATCGACTTTTTTTATAATAATATACTCGGCCACAGTTGACCCTTGACCCGCCGAGCCGACCGACTTCCTGTCGAAAAACGCAGCCGATTGGTCGCATTTATTGTTCAATTCCGCCTCGAAAATCAATCTCTTCTATCGGCAATCAGTGACCCGGTCGGTCGATCGCCCAAGTCTGACCCCCTGGCGGTCGGTAGGCCGTCTGGCGCCCCCAAGTGGTAGGCGGACTGGCGCCCCCAAGCGGTCGGCGGACTCTACAGATCTGATTTTCTGACGTGTGGCGCCTTCGGGATTTGATCGACAGTGATAAGAATCGCAACGCAACAGTCGCGACGTCCGTCCACCGTTGCCGCGCATGCGCAGTTCATGTTGGGTGTGTTCGAGTGAAGTAACTTGGAAAAAGTTGTTCCGGATGTGGCGGTTTATGGTGACGAAAGGAAAAAGTTTACCGGGTGAAGTAGAATGGACGCGACCGAGTATTAATGTTAACAGAGTAGTTTGGCTAACGGAAATTTTCTGTACATACGTTTACATATATTATATATGCGCAAATATCCATCCATCCATCCATCCATCCATCCATCCATCCATCCATCCATCCATCCATCCATCCATCCATCCATCCATCCATCCATCCATCCATCCATCCATCCATCCATCCACCCACCCACCCACCGACCCACCCACCCACCCACCCACCCACCCACCCACCCATCCATCCATCCATCCATCCATTTTTCCATCCATTTTTCCATCCATCCATCCATCCATCCATCCATCCATCCATCCATCCATCCACCCATCCATCCATTTTTCCATCAATCCATCCATCCATCCATCCATCCATCCATCCATCCATCCATCCATCCATCCATCCATCCATCCATCCATCCATCCATCCATCCATCCATCCACCCATCCATCCATTCATACATCCACCCATAGGCGTAGACTCTGGGGGGTCAGCCGGGGCACGTGCCCCCCAATAATTGAGCAGCCGGGGCAATGCCCCCCCAATCGAGAGCAGAATTCCTTCAAATATTAAAATATCATGTTTTAATATAGACAAATTTCTTCAGAAACAGAAAAACAGAGACACAGAACCGAAATACTATCAGAAATTTTTAATGAAAACAAAGATTTATTTTTATCTTCAATATCTTCAACATGAAACAAATTTACATGTAAACAAAACGCCCCATTTCATACGCATTAACGTAACACCGGAACTCCGGAAACCTCTGCTGTCTGTCCAGACCAGAGGTGAACCAAGTTTTTTGCGGTTTTTTGGTTTTAAACAAAAACATAAGAAAAAGAAAACCACAAAATTTGTTTTTAAAAAATTTCTTATTTTTGTGGAAGTTATTTTAATAACATTGATTTTGATTTAACGAATCTTAAGTTTCGGAAATCGCAACTGAACTAAACTGAGTTGGAGCTCTTGTTCATTCCATTTTTCATGGTTTTATGATCCGAAATCCGAAAATCTTAAGAACAACCAAAACAACAAACGCCATAAAAACAACAACAAAAAACAAAAAAACAACCACAACACAACTTTTCATCTTGAAAAATTTGTTTTCTTTGCACCTCTGGTCCAGACCCCATGCCCCCCAATATTTTGGACAAGTTTATGCCAGTGCATCCACCCATCCATCTATCCATCCATCCATCCATCCATCCAACCATCCATCCATCCATCCATCCATCCATCCATCCACCCATCCGTCCATCCATTACAAGCCCCCCACACACACACCGTAGCAAACATGTGTTAAGAGCAAATATCACGCAGGCGGTCTATAAGAGCTACGTACCACGCCCTGGACCCAGAAACAACCCGTAGATAAAATTCGTTCTCAAAGAGAACGCTATATAAATACATATCGATATTCCATCGCTGAGGCGGTATATATCCATGGAGCGGACTTTCCAATCGACTGCAGTGGATAATATTCCTGAGCTTTTCCAGAGACTCAAAGGAGCGGAAAGTAACGAGAAGTGAAAAACTATTTAATCGGATTGTTGTTCGGCTTTTGGCCGCCGCCGCCGCCGAGGGCATAAGACGGGCGAAGGAAGGAGGCAATGGGATGCAGGCCGCGCCGGCGACGACGGACGGGGCATGCAGGGAAGATGGAAGGGGAGACCAGGAGGATTGGATGTGGTTCACGCCCCGTCTCATTCGGTCCAATGGAATATGCATCATCTGTTTCTGCGGCCCCGGAGTTTCATAGGATAGTCCGATGCATATATACACATATATGTATGTAACTATGTATGTAGCCTATGCATGTGTGTATGTATCATGACTTTTAATATAGCGCCTTTTTAGTACCTCACAAAAGAGGTGCACACATGGCTGGCTATGTGAATGATCTAAGCTGACATATATGCCTATTATATAGACTATTTTGATCATACATATAGCAAAGTGTTTAATCTATAGTCCCCTCTTCTGGGAGGGGATACAAGGTTTCTGGGGGGAGCAAAGAATTTACACAAGATTTTTTTATCCATCTTGAAAAAGTTTCAGACTTTTCCTAATTTAATCTTCAAAAAAAGTTGATGACCTTTTTTTTAGTCCTTCGCCCGATTTTAACTTTTTCTACTACAGCAATTACTCTCTGAAAAAGGTTGATGACCTTTTTTAAGGAATTCATCTCTCTGGGGGGGAGGGAAACCATGTATCCACATGTATCATGGGGAGATTTTTCCTCCCCTAAAGGTCTCTACATTGTAATATTCCTGGCACCTGGGGGGAACACAAATCCTGGGGCAGACATTTCCCCCAAAGACGTCTAGATTAAACACTGCATATGCCTATACATAATATTATGCCTACATAATTATTATCATATATTTTTATACATATATAAATGCTCATAATTATGGGATATTCTAGTGTCTATATATATATATATATATATATATATATATATATATACATATACATATATATACATATATATATACATATATATTGTTGGGTGTAGGCGCCCATACCTGACCGGATGGCACGTGTAGTACACCTATGGAAGGATGGGTCTGGCTCCGGAAATAGACTGGCGCCAAGAACTATCTATATAAAGCGTTTGCGAGGTCAGGTGCCTTAGTCTGCCGTAGGATTCTTGTTAGTGGCAGGCTGGTGCTATTGTTTGAGCCGACGTTGGCTTTGGTCGCCCTTGTGGCTGACACTTGTAATTTCGGACGGTCGACGCTGAAGGTCTTATTTAGACTTGTTGACTCGTGTTTGATGTCGGACGTTGATCTGTGCTTCGAGACTGTTCTGATGTCGTTTATGCTGTCGCTCTTGCTGTCGTTTGCTTCGTCTTCTAGTTAAGGTAGTATAAGTTTCTTGTATTTTTGATTATTAAATTGTTAAATCTTAAAACCCGGGACGCATTATCTTTGTCCCCCTAGACAACTTCCAACATATGGGGGCTCGAGCCGGTGCTGAATTTGAATAAGTAGTGGGCGGTTGTTTGGTGTGAATTTGGGTTGCTAAATTTTGAAATTGTGAAAGTAGAGTGGTTGTTTTTCGCTAAATTTTGAAATTGGGAGCGATATTTTGATATTTAGTGTGCGAAGTAACTACGTTATTGACTGTAGAAGTAGAGAGTTGAAATGGAGACTTCTGTAGCGGAAAAGCCGTTGACAATGGACGATGTTTTGGAAATGTCGGCCGAGGAAATTAGGCAGGAGTTGGAAATGCAGGAAAGAATGCGCATGGAAGACAGAAAGTGGGAAGAGAAGAAATTAGAAATACAGGAAAGAATGCGCACGGAAGACAGAAAGTGGGAAGAGAAGAAGTTAGAAATGCAGGAAAGAATGCGCAGAAAGTTGGAGAAAAGAGCCGCGCAAGACATGGACACATTTTGTATGGACAATGCGATTGACAGTGTGCCTAAATTTGACGAATGTGACGTCGATAGTTATTTGGTATTGTTTGAAAAGATAATGACATTACATAAGGTTCCTAAGGACAAATGGACTGCACTTCTGCAAATTAATTTAAAGGGAAAAGCTCAGATAGTGTTTGGAGAGTTATCTGTTGAGGAGTGCCAAGATTATGAAATTGTCAAGGAGGTTTTGCTATCGGCGTATTGTCAGGTGCCAGAAGTGTACAGACAACAGTTTCGGAATGAGGTTAGAGAAAACGGGGAGACGTATTCGGATTTTGCGTGTAGGTTAAATATCTCGTTTACGAAGTGGTTAAAAGGGGAAAAGGCATTGCAGGATTTAAATAAGGCATTGGAAGTGTTTAAAATGGAAAACTTTGTGCAAGGCCTGCCAGTGGAAATTCAGAATTGGATGATTGGGCGTTACCCAAATTCGCTCAAGGAAGCGGCCAAATTAGCGGACGACTTTGAAGTACTTTGTACGCAGTATGATGGGGAGTTGCAGGTGTGTCCAAAACAAGAGTTTGATGATTGGGGTCGTAGTGCACAATCACAGGCTAAGGCGGGAATTAAGAAATTTTCCTCCAAGCGTGGACGTTACGAATCACTTGGAGTAAAGGATTGTTGTAACTACTGTCATAAATTTGGACATTATAAATATGAATGTGTGAAATTAAAGCGAAAAAACGAACGCGCAGACGAGGAAAATTGGCCTGTGGGTTTGGTAAATAGGATGGGTCCTGTAACGCCTCCTGGGTTGAGTTATAATTCTTTCGGTGTGGACAGGAGAAATGTACATGGTTGTTCGAAGGATGTGTGGTGTGATGATAAGGAGTCGTACAATGAAGAGGTTGTTGACTTTGTGCATGGAAGTGATTTATCGACATTGTGGAATGAATCAAATGAATCTGTACGCATGTGTTCTGAAGTGTCTAGTGCTAAGCTAGTTAAGAGGCAGCAGAACAGTCATAGTTTAAAGTTATTGTGTGTGTTGGGTCAGACTAAAGGAAAGAGTACGAATGAACGGAGTATGTGTGAATTGCCTGTGAGTAGGCCTAATACGTGTGTTCATGGCTGTGACAGTGATGTGGTTGAGAAAGTTAAAGTGCAGGGCAAAGAATTTGAGTGGGACGACTATGAGTTGTTGTCGTTGTTTGCATTGGATGACACTGAACGAAGTGGAGTCTTTGAATGTAAGCAGTATGAAATTGTTAATGACTCTATTGATGTGCGTGATAGTGTGTTGGCTGCAAGGGTAGGCCTAGACTTGCATGTACAGTGTGACGATGATATTGTGACGCATGGAAATGGTTTAGCCGAGAGTGAAGAAATGGTGTTGTCGGCTGATGATTATGTGGTTGTCAACCGTGATGGTGTGTATGAGTCAAGTTATGATGTGTCGATTATTGATGAACTTGTTATGAGGAATGCTGTACAAAGTGTAGAGAATGCACTGTTGTCATGCTGTGAGGTAAAGAAATCAGTCTGCTCGTCGAATGTGGATAGTGTGAATCATGAGTCTGTGCAGAGTGTCAGACATAATGTAGTATCGTCATTGATGATTGATGAGACTCGAGGAATGATTGTAGAGGACAGTAGTGTATGTGACTTTTCCAATGGAATGTTGCATGAATATGTGGATGTCCATCGAAGGGATACGAGTCTTGGAACGAATGATGTTAACTCGACAAATTGTGGTGATAGTCTTGATCAAAGTTTAGATGATGTTACTGTTGCTGAAACTGTACTTGATAGGTCTGTTACACATGATATTTTGAGAGGTCCAGAGTTGTGTATGACTGCAAGTGTTTGCTTTGTGAGAGAGTCGTGTGAGTTTTTGGTGATGACTGCTTCAATGCATGCGAATTCGTTGTGCTGTTGTATTGCTTTCACTTGGACAGTAGTCAATGACAGTGGCATATCGAGTGCAGTTATGTCTGTGTGCAAGTGGTTGGTTGTGTATCGACAGTACAATTACAATTATGTGTGTTCTACAGTTGGAGTCACTGTGACGAAAGTTTTGTGCGGTGATATCCTGATGTGTGTATTGTCTGTTGTCACAAGTTGTAATGATGCTCATGTTGTGGCGAGAGTTTCGTTACAGAGAATGTCGGTGGTGGAAAACGTTGTTGGGAGTCGTCATCGCAAATGCTTACAGGATTCGCGGATGTCTGGGTGTCGTAGTCGGAAGAGGACGCGTTCTTCGAGGCGATTCTGTGTATCTGGAAACAACTTCTGGGGAATGGTCATGATCGTGGCCACGTGTATGTGCTGTGTTCCTTGGTCGTCAGTGGTCGCCGTGCTACGCGTTTCTGAACATATCTGTGCAGGAAGGACGAATGTGCTCTGGTGTCACGATTGTGCCGTGGATGAGCATACTTGGACCACAAACGTCGTCGGTGCTTTCGACGGTCGAACCATGTATGAATTGGACGATTGTTCTTCGACGGTATTCCTTCGACATCCGTTTGCGACAGGAACGTCTTCGCTAATGTCACGATTTCTCGAGGCAACCTTCGTCTTCACTGGATTTTTGGTTCTTGGACATTCGGCACAGACCGGGTCGCTTGAATTTGTAACCGGACATTCTGAGTAGGCCGGCAACGTAGTGAAACCGCTTGGAAGAATTTTTTTCATTAAATAGATTAGTGTATTAGTTAAGGATGAAGATTTGCATAAAACGAACAATTGCCTTTACATATATATAGAACGATTATTGTATTTAGTCCAGCGCTAAATAATAATATATATTCGTAGCACATCAGGCCTACTCATATATATTTTAATGTATATACAGTCACTGGATGCCTTGATGTATCTATGGGCACAATATAGTATCATTGAAGTTGATAGGGCTTTAACTTAATTTCGCTGCAGATGGATGAAATTCCAACAGAATTGGACAATCGAAAGGAATGTCTGGAGACAGCATAATGATTCTGCGCACTAACCCATTACCCCAAACGTCTCGTATGAACAGATAACAATATGGCCAGAATTCTCATTGACACTGTTGCATATTGCCAGACAAACAAACGGGTGTCCGTAATATAGTGTATATGGCTAACGGTTATATAGTGTATACCATGGACTCAGTTAAGAGGTCGGGGTTCAATCGCCTTCCAGGACAGAATGTTTCAAGTTTGCCTCGTTTGCGCACCTTGCAGTCACCTATTAAATGTGTATACACTGCAGATCGTAAATTGTCGATGGGAAGATCCAGTTACAAGGAAGAGAACCACCCTCGTGTGCCGAGGCTAAGAAAAACGAAGTCGTTAACAGTTTATACCCATGGTTGTCTCTCAGGGTTGTATACCTTCAGGCGCTGCAATTCTTTCTTCTTCTTTCTTCTTCTTCTTCTTCTTCTTCTTCTTCTTCTTCTTCTTCTTCTTCTTCTTCTTCTTCTTCTTCTTCCTCCTCCTCCTCCTCCTCTTCCTCTTCTTCTTCTTCTCCTCCTCCTCCTCCTCCTCCTCCTCCTTCTCCTCGTCCTCTTACTCCTCATTATTTGTATTCTTATTCTCGTTCGTCCTCTTACTGTTATTATCTGGAGGACGTTAACTCGCCAGATGTTCCAAAGTGTATATACATATGTAGTTATGTACACTAGCAACGTGCTCGGCGCGTAGCCGCGACGGACAAGAAATTCACCCATGGCGAAGTGATGAGTCAGTAGTTAAATCCTCGCGTGTAGCCTACCTGATATAGGACTTTAAAAACATGTCGAATAAATCGTTTTGTCTAAACTGGATTGCTGACAAATAAGACTTCGCAAATTGTAAAAATGTTGACATCTATCATCCGGCCGCACAAAACCGATTAAGACTTTGACGTTTCATTGCAAACTATAATCGAAAACTCCAAGTGCATCGGACCATATGGTGCACTGAATACATATATACATGACAAAAATTTAATAGCAACGTACATATCTCTCTCTGTATATATATATATATATATATATATATATATATATATATATATATATATATATATATATATATATATATATATTTATTTAAAACACAAAGTATACACATTACACATGTATGTATCCATTGCATATATTAGCTACAGATTTTAGGGTGTATACAGTAGAGGCGTGTAACAAAACTATGTATATCTATTGTAAATTATAGGGCCTACTATATATAGCCTATTGCATGAAGGCCAATAATATATAATTATTTTACTAAAACTTAGAACACTTTTTCGCATGTAATTATAAGACTGCTTGGTCTATAGGCAACTCAGTGCGAAGGTGTCAATTAGTGCAGGTGGGTAATTAAGACAACTGTATTGTTGCTATTTATGAAACAACAGCTGTCAGCGACAGTGCCAGACATGCATGTAGAAACGATGTACATGTATATAGTTGTCATATTTGTACATTTTGTACACATATTTCATCATCATCATCATCATCATCAGTTCCTGACGCCAGCCATTTGGCGGCGATGGGTACGAATAAATGATCTCCATTGTCCTCGGTCATTTGTCAAGTCTATATATTGCCCCCCTTACTTACACATATTTATTTACTAGATACATATAGTTACACATATTTACCTGATGCATAACTTAGGGCCTTTAGTAAGTCACACAACGTGTATATATATATATATATATATATATATATATATATATATATATATATATATATATATATATATATATATATATATATATAACTAATAACTGTATATACATACATATCTAGGGTCTATAATGTATGTGAATATAACGAGAAAACTTTAGCTAAATCTCGAAAGAGCTATTCTAGTGGTCTACACGCATCAGACGGCCATAGATAAGACAGAGAGGCACGTAAACAGGCATACAGACAAGCAAAAAGACGGAAAGGATAATATATAGGCAGACCAAAAGAAACAAAATAACACACATGTCTGCAGACAGAAGGGCAGACACACACACATATACAGTGCACACTGGCAGCCAAAGATTGCATTTCAATTGAAACACAACAATCCCCTATCATGCCAGTCAAAGTTTAGTCTTATACACAGACAGACAGACAGACAGACAGACAGACAGACAGACAGACAGACAGACAGACAGACAGACAGACAGACAGACAGACAGACAGACAGACAGACAGACAGACAGACAGACAGACAGACAGACAGACAGACAGACAGACAGACAGACAGACAGATTATTACCTGTCAACGCCAACAAAAGTCTCACACAAAAGACAGATCAAATAGAATAGAGTAGAATAGAAAAGAACAGAATAAAATAGAACAGAACAGAATAGAATAATATAATATAACAGAATAATCTAACCAGAATAATATAACCAGTGCTTTTTTCTAGAAAAATAGGTTCCGGAACGGAACAATTAAGGACATGCTAAAATCCAGAGAAAAACGGGATTGTGGATTGGGAGGGGGTCTCTATAAACACTGAAACCAGTTCAAAACACTGAATTAAATTAGAGTAACTAAATTATTGTTTTTATTATTAAAATAAATAAACTATATTTTAGTGGCGCGTTCCAGCTGAAAAAGCACTGAATAAGTACTTATAACAGAATAATAGAATAGAACTGAATATGATATAATATAAAAGAACTGAATAGAATAGAACAGAACAAAATGGAATACAACAGAATAGAACAAAATAGAATAGAACATACTAGAACAGAATAGAATAGAAAAGAACACAATTGAACACAATAGAATAGAATACATAATATCGAAATCTGTATAGTAAAGCAGTTTACAAAAGCTAGCAACGACAAACAATATTTAGTGTCAAATGGAAACCCTAAAACCAAGAGGTGGACATACACACAGACACAAAAGCACACAAACCGATACACGCAGACACAAATACACAGATACACAAACACATCCACGCAGACAAATATACACGCGCACGCATTCCATCACCAGTTCAACTGTCTGTCGGTCTGTCTGTCTGTCTGTCTGTCTGTCTGTCTGTCTGTCTGTCTGTCTGTCTGTCTGTCTGTCTGTCTGTCTGTCTGTCTGTCCACCATGGACAGAAGGACTTGTCACTGCGCCTCGCTTTGCTCACGGTCTTTCCATCCGTCCGTCCGTCCGTCCGTCCGTCCGTCCGTCCGTCCGTCCGTCCGTCTGACAACTGGCGCCTCTGGTGACAGTTTATTGCTTATCTACGGTCGCCCTCTGGCGACGAATAACACATCCAGACACAGCGACATAAGCACGTACATATTGCATACATAATATGAAGGATAGAAATGTATATATGTTACAGGGAATGTGTATTTTCAGGGAATATGTATATTCCCTGAATTTTCAGGGAATGTGTATAGAAGCGGGATCTATGATGAAAATGTAACTAAGACTATAGAAGCTGGATTAGCGATGAAAATGTAACTAAGGCTAGAAGCTGGATTAGCGATGAAAATGTAACTAAGGCTAGAAGCTGGATTAGCGATGAAAATCATAGACATATTCCCTGAAATCTTCAAGTGATCTCTATACACATTCCCTGAAATTTTCAGGGAATATACATATTCCCTGAAAATACACATTCCCTGTAACATATATATATGATGTATATAAAATTATATAGACAGAGAGACAGACAGAGACAGACAGAGACAGAGACAGAGATCGAGAGATCAATGTATAAGCATACATGATAACAAATAATAAATATTCATACAATTTACATTAAGTACTTGTATTATTCTAGATATCTATCTGCTGCATGCGAGCTTTCATTTTTTACCACTTATTCATCTGTCGACCAATCCAGTTATCAGTCCAGCCGTCCGTCCGTCCGTCCATCCATCTATCTGTCCATCCATCCATCCATCCATCCATCCATCCATCCATCCATCCATCCATCCATCCATCCATCCATCCATCCATCCATCCATCCATCCATCCATCCATCCATCCATCCATCCAGCCGTTCGTCCATCCATCCATCCATCCATCCATCCATCCATCCATCCATCCATCCATCCATCCATCCATCCATCCATCCATCCATCCATCCATCCATCCATCCATCCATCCATCCATCCATCCATCCATCCACCTGTCCATCCGTCCATCCATCCATCCATCCATCCATCCATCCATCCATCCATCCGTCCGTCCATCCGTCCGTCCGTCCGTCCCTCCGTCCGTCCGTCCATCCATCCATCCATCCATCCATCCATCCATCCAGCCGTTCGTCCATCCATCCATCCGTCCGTCCGTCCGTCCGTCCATCCATCTATCTGTCCATCCATCCATCCATCCATCCATCCATCCATCCATCCATCCATCCATCCATCCATCCATCCATCCATCCATCCATCCATCCAGCCGTTCGTCCATCCATCCATCCATCCATCCATCCATCCATCCATCCATCCATCCATCCATCCATCCATCCATCCATCCAGCCGTTCGTCCATCCATCCATCCATCCATCCATCCATCCATCCATCCATCCATCCATCCATCCATCCATCCATCCATCCATCCATCCATCCATCCATCCATCCACCTGTCCATCCGTCCATCCATCCATCCATCCATCCATCCATCCATCCATCCATCCATCCGTCCATCCGTCCATCCGTCCATCCGTCCGTCCCTCCGTCCCTCCGTCCCTCCGTCCGTCCGTCCATCCATCCATCCATCCATCCAGCCGTTCGTCCATCCATCCATCCGTCCGTCCGTCCGTCCATCCATCCATCCATCCGTTCGTCCATCCATCCATCCATCCGTCCGTCCGTCCGTCCGTCCGTCCGTCCGTCCGTCCGTCCATCCATCCATCCATCCATCCATCAGACCATCCATCCAGCCGTTCGTCCATCCATCCATCCATCCATCCGTCCGTCCGTCCGTCCGTCCGTCCGTCCGTCCGTCCATCCATCCATCCATCCACCGATCCATCCAAACGAAACTGGATCTTACTTTGAGCAATCTGTACAGTCCAATGCGTCATTAGAATCCGCATCCAGAGTTGAAGGAGTATGCTGACCGTTCCCACGTATTCTGATGCCACTCCCATTCTCAGCTTGACGTACATTGACGGTGCAGTGCCTCTGGCCAGTTCGAAGAAACGGCGTACCAAGGAACCAGTACAAAATATGTGCCACAATGTAGCTATAAGAAATCCAGCACGAAATAAGTACCACAAATATCTAGGAAATTCAGCATAAAATTTATACTAAAGCACACCTAGAATATCCAGCACAAATTACGTATTAAAGCTTACCTATTAAATCCACCATAAAATGCAGAGGCGTAGCGACCGCCCTCCGTACCCTCCGCCCGGAGGGGGCCCCGCAAGGAAGGGGGCCCGTAAAAGTGGCAAAAATAACCGTGAACGGCGTGAAGTCATTATGATACTGTTTTGATACATCACAGAGTGCTATTTTATTTATGTCATCGACAAAGTGAGAAGAGTTGTCACGGCAAACAATTTTTTAGCGTACATATAGGCTACAAGAAAGCCTTCAGAAGATATATCCAAATCTTTGCATTTGCATCAGAATTCTTCTGACCACATCAGTCACTGTTGCCAGTGCTGAAAGGAGCTTCAGCAGAATGAAACTGATCAGGAATATCCTGCGCTCAACCATGACAGATGACAGGCTTTCTGCGCTTGCAGTTATCTCAGTCGAACACAATTGGTCCTCTCTCTGGAATACAATGTCTCCTTCTACTCGCTCTCAAATTTTTATAGGTAACCCCTCATCTTCTTTTGCTTTCCTCAAGACATTTCTTTTCTCTTGGCCTTGCACACTGGGAGCGCCTCTGAACGGTTCACCCTACTAGAGGCGCTTTATAAATGTTTAAATACAATAAGACTTCTGTAATAATAATAATAATAATAATAATAATAATAACAATACAAAAAGATTGCCAGATCTCTGAATTATGACGCATTGATTAAACCAATTTGCGGAGAACAAGGCCCGAAAGAAGCTCTTTGCGTAAATACGGAAAATGGAATACATGTACAGTGTACACAGTAGGCGTAGGCGTATGTATACATAATATGAACCCTGTATATTGTATATTACCGCATTCCAGTTTCTGCATTGTCAGGGGCCCCGGACCTATGTTCGGAGGGGGCCACGTTCTTTGCTGCTACGGCTCTGATAAAATGCGTACTAAAAGTCTAAAATATAATCTAGAGAATCCAACATAAAATACGTACTAAATCATAGGCCCCTACATGTGAAATCCAGCATAAAATAGGTAGGCCTACTAAATCATACCTAGGAAATCCAGCATAAAATACGTACTAAACCAAACCTAGAAAATCCTGCATAAAATACATTCTAAATCATACCTAGGAAATCCAGCATAAAATACGTACTAAACCAAACCTAGAAAATCCAGCATAAAATACATTCTAAATCATACCTAGGAAATCCAGCATAAAATACGTACTAAACCAAACCTAGAAAATCCAGCATATAATACGTACTAAACCAAACCTAGAAAATCCAGCATAAAATACATTCTAAAGCCTACGTGAGAAATCCAGCATAAAATACTTACTAAAGCATACCTAGGAAATCCAACACAAAAAATACGTACTAAAGGATACCTAGAAAATCCAGCATAAAATACATTCTAAATCATACCTAGGAAATCCAGCATAAAATACGTACTAAACCAAACCTAGAAAATCCAGCATAAAATACATTCTAAATCATACCTAGGAAATCCAGCATAAAATACGTACTAAACCAAACCTAGAAAATCCAGCATAAAATACATTCTAAATCATACCTAGGAAATCCAGCATAAAATACGTACTAAACCAAACCTAGAAAATCCAGCATAAAATACGAACTAAACCAAACCTAGAAAATCCAGCATAAAATACATTCTAAAGCCTACGTGAGAAATCCAGCATAAAATACTTATTAAAGCATACCTAGGAAATCCAGCACAAAATACGTAGGCCCCTATACTAAAGCATACATATATAGGAAATCCAGCATAAAATATGTGCTGAAACATACCTAGGAAATCCAGCATCAAATACGTTCTAAAGCATACGTGAGAAATCCAGCACCAGATACGTACTAAAGCATGCCTAGGAAATCCAGCATTAAATAATAGGGGATAGAGTAGTGGTAATACTCATGGCCAGGAGAGCATAAGGTACGCGGATCGACTCCCGTAACCCCCTCTACGGCGGCGCCTTGCATGGCTGCCAAACCGTGTGTTAATTAAGATCTTGATTGTACTTTGATGTTTCAATGTACATGTAATCTTACTGCGTCTGTCGGTTTGAAATAATAAAGAATATAATTATTATAAAGCATACATGAGAAATCCAGCATAAAATACGTACTAAAGCATACAGGAAAATTCGCCATAAAAAGCCCGAAAGCATACCTAGGAAACCATGTTAACGAAATACGAACCATATACCTAGGAACTATGTACGTAAACCTTGCAAAGAGTAGGCCTACCTCGTATGCGCGTTCCAAGTACGCTAGATTGTCGGTAATCACATCCAGTAACCCACACTATTAGAAGTCAGTCGTGTCTGTTATCACAAGAAATTACTGTGACACATGTAGAACGTTGATGAAATACATGTTTTCAAAGAACGTGACGTGCCGCCTTCTCTGATGTACGCGGCCACATTAAAAGTGAAGTAATCAGGCTTCAGCCACAGTCCTCTATCCATCCAGACATCATTGTGTTAACAGACTTCGTGTTTGCTTATCAAGTATACAACAACCGTGTTCTTCCGCTAGACATCCAGCTCGTGTGTTCGCGCCTAATACTAAGTAATCAGACTTCCTCCACTGTGATGTATCCAACCAGACATTTCGCGGAGCTCACCGAACGAGACAAAAGTGTGTCGAGCGCCAATGTAGCACAGCGAAAGACCTGCAAACAGACACAGGCTTACGTAAGTTACCTTGCAGACGGTGTGAACGGAAGTCCATGCCCGTCCCTCCCTCTCTTCTAGGGCGTATCCAAAGCAGGATTTCTAGTTAATCGGAAGCAGGCTTTTCTTAGACTTTGCGAAGTCCTTTGACGATGTTACGTCCAACCGCTAATCACACAGCTCACCGTCGGCCGAACGCATAAGCCTTTGCCCGCTTCTCTAAGTTGCGCAAAACGGATGACTAGGTCAATATATACTTCGACAAATACATACATAAATCTAACATAATATACATATGAAATATAAATTATTATATGTATAGGACTATGTATATAGGCGTCCGGTGTGTACTGATATACACATATATTATATAAATATTATATCAATACACAGGCCTATATCGAACGCCAAAATATGTATCTGCGTAGATATCGTAAGCGTTTATACATTTAGTCCCATATATACAGACACAACTGTATATATAGGCGTCCAATGTATATACATAGATGTGTATTGTAGACGGACGTTATATGTACATATATATCGGCTTTCGATTCATATATTGATATACATAGGGCAGCAACGAAACGATCTTCATCGCACGATTACTGCGGCGCCTGGCTGACTCTTGTTATTCAGCGTTCTCTCGCTGTCGTCGGATTGGTTCGTGGACTTCTGGATAACAGCAATGGACAGAAAATGTACCCGTTGCCAAAGCGACTCAGCTATTAAGCGAATAAGACACCGTAGAACAAAGAACAGAAGAAGACGACTGATCGAGAAGTTTCCAAAACGCTGAGGGGCGTTATTTTAATACCCTCTCTCATTCATCGGAATTTCTCTCTATTTTTTCAGTTTTATAACCTTTTGATTATCTTTATTTTCCTCTTTCCTCAGTTTTATTGGGACCTATTTTACTTTCCCAGTTTATTACGCAACTAAACTTAACCAGTTTGGGACGTCAACCCTGTGGCTTTGCCCATACCCCCTTGGGGGCATGGTCGTCCCTCTTGATCTGGCCTTAGAAAACGATTTTTTAACCGGCAAAGGTCGGGGGTTCAAATCCCCGCTGT
>OY744605.1:70529464-70694464 GCA_963556255.1 Allolobophora icterica
TGAGACGATCTTATATATATATATATATATATATTAGGGTGGAGTGAAAAAATTTTTTTCCGAATTTGAAATTCCGTTAGCGATCAAAAGTTGCGTATGGTATCACAGAATTGCTACAAAAAATTTGAAATTTTTATGTTGACGTCTTCTGCCCTCTACCGGACGATTTTAGGACGCCATATTGATTTTCAGTACTGTCAGGCAATTTAGCCTGCAATATTTCATGTTTACGTCAACCAAAGTGATAGAATTCCATCATCGTGACGTGACCTAAACTATTATGTATTCTTAGTAGTATTCGTAGTATTCTTTAAATACATTTTGATAGAATTTCATTTTCTTAGCAAACTGTAGAAGCAAAATGGCTGAGAGTCGCTTAAGACTTAAGAGAAAAGTGATCATCTGTCCAATATTTGGAGTTGCAAAGCGAATGAAACTAGATGTCTTACCAACTATTCGAGATCTTCTTGAGGACTACCAATGGGTAAGGCGTGATTTACGTAAACACCCAGTTAAAGAGCCCGAAGCATTCGAAATTGTCAGTGTTCTAGTAAAAAAAGTGAGAGAAATTTGGACACGGGCCTCTGTCCCGACTGTTAAGATAGATCGAATCACTAAACTTGTGCGAATCCATCATGATCAGTATCTAAAGTTAATCCGATACCCCGCATGTAAAAGAAGTGCCAACTACGAGCAGAAGGTCGCAAAATTCAGAGAACATGCAATAAATACGTTGTTTGACATTGCCAGTTGCAAGTGCTCAGATCCAGCCGCATGTAGATGTCCAAAAGAAGGAAAGATTCCGGTGGAAGAAAGACAATTTCTAAAAGACCAAAGAACTGTAAGGACAATGATGATAGGGTCAATCGACCGGCCGAAAACAGAAAAACTTATGCTTAGAGCACAACGAAAGAAGGACGAAGCGATGCGACTTACATCAAGCGGTGCTTCAACATCAAGGTCGGTTGATGAGCTTGATGAACATTATTCATCTGACAAAAACCTTGAAGGTGACGAAACCGATAATGGATCTTCAGCAGGCAAGGAAGAAATGGAAGACAAAAAAATCGCCAAAACTCAACACTCACAACAAAGACGACGACTGACGAACACGGCACAAGCGTCAGAGAGATATGGAATATCTGACAGAGCAGCAGCAGACATTGCTTCGAGCCTACTTACAGATTTCGGAATAGTAACAACTGGCGATAAATCTGAGGTTATTGACCGTTCCAAACTCCGAAGAGAAAGAAAAAGACTGCGTGAAGATTTGCTTCAGGAATCCGCAAGCCATTCTTCGGATCTTCGCGGTCTATACTTCGACGGCAGAAAAGACAAGACTCTACTGCAGGAAAATATTGGAGGTAAGTTACATCGCAGGACTGTTATTGAAGAACACATAGTATTGATTGAAGAACCCGATTCGAACTATTTGGGACATATTGCTCCAGTGCGTGGCAGTGCTGAGTGTATAAAGCAGGCCATACTGGATTTCTTCGAAGAAAGAAAGATAGGCATGGAATTATTGGCTGTCATGGGATGCGATGGAACGGCTGTCAACACAGGACATAAGGGTGGTATTATCAGATTGTTAGAAGTACATCTTAAGCGTCCACTCCACTGGTTCATATGCCTATTACATACCAACGAGCTACCGTTACGTCACCTCTTCGAGCAACTTGATGGCAGTACTACCGGACCACGAAGCTTTTCAGGCGAACTTGGAACACAAGTTCAACGATGTGAGAACATGCCAATGGTTAAATTCCAGCAAATTGAATGCGATTTACAAGTGCTACCTGACTCTGTTCTGCAGGATCTCAGTACAGACCAGAGATACTTGTACGACATGTCTCAAGCTGTATCTAGTGGTATATGCGATGAGGCACTGTTGCATCGAAGTCCTGGAAAACTAGTAATGTCTCGTTGGTTGACTTTGGCTAACAGAATACTACGCCTATACGTTGCCACGAAAGAGCCAAGCAACTGTCTCTCGACAATTACTGAGTTCGTTTTGAAAGTTTACGCCCCTGTTTGGTTTGCAGTAAAGTCCAAACCCTCCTGCAAAGATGGTGCGAAGCATCTGTGGATGCTTGCTAACAAATCACGATACTTGCCTGATTATTTAAAGTCAATAGTTGATCCAGTTATTCAGAGAAACGCCTTCTTTGCTCATCCTGAAAATGTACTTCTTTCAATGATCACGGATGAGAGGAAATCAATTCGAGAATTAGGAATCAGAAAAATAATGAAGGCGCGATCGAGTAAGAAGCCTCAGAGAGGAATTCGCATATTTCACCCCCCAAGTTTGAACTTTCATGCAGCCGACTATACAGAATTAATTGACTGGCAGTCATGTGAAGTGACAGAGCCACCTCTAACGAAGGACATAAATGATGACGACCTGGAACAGTTGATCCACAATGCCGACGACTCCGCGATTGATTTACTTCGCTTTCCAAAGTTTCCATGCCATACTCAAGCAGTCGAGAGGTCTGTCAAGACAGTTACAGAGTCATCATTGCTGGTTGTTGGACAGCATGCAAGAGATGGATTAGTTCGCGCAAGACTTGAAGCTAGAAAGATAATGCCAACATATGAAACAAAGCGTGATTTCAATACTAAATAATTACATACAGAACTCCACTAATAGCCAATTCCAGGATATGGACGCCATTTTGTCCGCCATTTTGGTTTTCGTGCAGTGCTACCTGAATGACATTGGCTTCATCATATTTGTTGACCTCGAAAATGTTGACTCAGACCCTGAAATCATGATTCCATTGCATACATGACTTCATCAATTGCCATTTTAAGATTCTGGCCGCCATTTTGTCCGCCATTTTGATTTTTTGAAGTGCTACATATATATCTTTGATTCCATTGCATTCCTTGAACCCTATAATCTTAATTTAGAGCCTAAAACCGTGTTTCTGTCACATAAAATGCTTTACTTTTAGTCATCTGAAGTAATTGGCAGCCATTTTGTCCTTAAATCGTCCGGTAGAGGGCAGAAGACGTCAACATAAAAATTTCAAAATTTTTGTAGCATTTCTGTGATACCATACGCAACTTTTGATCACTAACGGATTTTGAAATTCGAGAAAAAATTGTTTTTCACTCGGATTCACTCCACCCTAATATATATATATATATATATATATATATATATATATATATATATATATATATATATATATATATATATATATATATATATATATATATATATATATATATATATATATATATATATATAGTACAGATATATATATATATATTTATATATACCGGTAGTACAGATATATATATATATATATTACAGATATGGCCGAATGCCGGCGCATTCCACATTATCTCTGAGTAGCCTATATGCACGTGTGCCACGCCTCTGATGCGTGCTTTCAGATGCTCCAGGGTTGATTACGGTAATGCCATTTATGCAGGCCCTACTTCTTCACGCATTTATCACCCTGTTTTAAACGCTGCTGCTCGCCTGATCGGTGGCATACCTAGGTTCGGGCATCAAAATGCATGTGGGATGCGCTGCACTGGTTTGTATACCCAAGCAAAAGCGCATTAAGTTCAAGATCTTGATGGTTGTGATTGTCTGGCAGGTGATTGTGCTTCATCTTACCTCAAGGATCTTTGCATTTCAGTATCTTCCTTTCCCGGTCGCAGATTTCTCCGCTTCGTAAGGCGTGGCGACGTGGTTGTTGCGCCGGCCCGGACTTCCACCAGAGGCGTAGACTCTGGAGGGGGCAGCCTGGGCACGTACACCAAATGCAACAAGTGTAGAATGAATAACCAAACCCCCCCCCCAATATTTTGGACAAGTTTACGCCAGTGACTTACACGGTCCTGCATAGAAGTTCTGCTGTGGTCAGTCCATCCACCTTGAACAAGCTGCCTATATATAGCGAGCTGCGACATGAGCTTCTCCGTCTCTCTTTGCCTCTTTCTGCAAACGCTTGAAGACCATTTTATTCGATCGTGGTTTCATAGTGTTATAGGTCCGGAGCGCCTCTGGTGAGTCTGTCTTGAAGTAGCGCCATATAAATGTGCAATCGTGGATGAACGACGTCCGCAAAAGGACCTACATTGGACCATGATTCCCTCCCGTTGTCCCCATTTGGCATTACTCGGGAAATCGGGATCTCGCTGGCGAAACATCCGGTCTCCGCCAAATTTCGATCGGAAAGAATGTGTCCTTTATTGGATTTTAAGCCGTCTTCTTGCAAACGTCTCGACGTCTATTCGTGGATATATTGAGTCCGAGTCCGCTTCTGTGATGCTTGTCAAGTCAACCGCGTGGAATTTTCTCGTTTTGGATGATTTTAATAACATCTACAATCATCACCGCATGGCAGCACCCACGTGGTTTTGGAACAACTAACAACGAATAGTCCGGAATTTCCATCTGCTTCTCCTGTGAAAAGTCTTCAGAACTGGACTATAAAGATTCCAGCGGCACAACATATGTTGCCAAGAATATCGCGGATCCAGTCTTATCGGGCACTATATATATATATATATATATATATATATATATATATATATATATATATATATATATATATATATATATATATATATATATATATATATATATATATATATATATATATATATATATATATATATATATATATATATATTGTTGGAAGTTGTCTAAGGGGATAAAGATAATGCGTCCCGGGTTTTAAGATATAACAATTTAATAAGCAAAAATACAAGCAAACTTATACTACCTTAACTAGAAGACGAAGCAAACGACAGCAAGAGCGACAGCATAAACGACATCAGAACAGTCTCGAAGCACAGATCAACGTCCGACATCAAACACGAGTCAACAAGTCTAAATAAGACCTTCAGCGTCGACCGTCCGAACTTACAAGTGTCAGCCACAAGGGCGACTAAAGCCAACGTCGGCTCAAACACTAACACCAGCCTGCCACTAACACGAATCCTAATGCAGACTAAGGCACCTGACCTCGCAAACACTTTATATAGATAGTTCTTGGCGCCAGTCTATTTCCGGAGCAAGACCCATCCTTCCATAGGTGTACTACACGTGCCATCCGGTCAGCTATAGGCGCCTACACCCAACATACCCTCCCACCAAAACGAGAGGCAACCAGAAGGGTTGACGACTAACTACAATAATCGTTCGATATATATGCAAAGGCAAATGTTCGTTTTATGCAAATGTTCATACTTAACTAATGCACTAATCTATTTAATGAAAAAAAATAATTCTTCGACGAGGTTTCACAACGATGCCGGCCTACTCAGAATGTCCGGTAACAAATTCAAACGACCCGGTCTGTGCCGAATGTTCAAGGAATATTGCTCCTCATCGACATCGCGAAGTATGACCATCACTGCCGACTCCCGAGTGCAACACAGGTACGTCGCAACGACCAGCCACACGACCACGAAGTTGTCCACGGCCGTAACCAATCGTCTCGACCAACGGGCCCGCTGATGTCGACCCCTTGAAATCCTCTGTAGGTGTCTGCGATGTCGACTCGCAACCACTCCCTTCACCGCTTCCAGTTGTTTGCGACGGCAACACCCAACGACGTTGTCCACCACCGATCTTCTCTGTAAAGACACTCTCTCAACAACATGAGAATCACCACCATGAACAACAATAATAGTGATAACAGGCAATACACACGCCACGATCTCACTGCACACAACTTTCGTCACACTGACTCCAACTGTAGAACACGCATAATTGTAATGGCGGTACACAATCAACCACTTGCACACAGACATACCTGCACTCGATATGCCACTGTCATTGCCTACTGTCCAAGAGAACGCAATACAACCGCACAACCAATTCGCATACACTGAAGCAGTCATCACCAAAAACTCTAAAGATTCACTCACAAAGCAAACACTTGCAGTCATACGCAACTCTGTACACCTCAACATAGGCCTATCATGTGCAACAGACGAATCAAGGACAATTTCAGTAACTGCAACACCATTTAAACTTTGAACCAGACTCCCGTCACGATTTGTCAATTTCACATCATTCATTCCAATCCTTGAATCACCTCGATGAACATCAACATATTCATGCAACATTCCATTGGGAAAGTCACATACACTACTGTCCTCTACAATCATTCCTCGAGTCTCATCAATCATCAATGACGATACTACATTATGCTTACCGCTCTGCACAGACTTATGCTTCAAGCTATCAACATTCGAACAACATACTTGTTTCTCTACCTCACAACATGACAACAGTGAATTCTCTACACTTTGTACAGCATTCCTCATAACAAGTTCATCAATAATCGACACATCATCTCTTGACTCATACACACCATCACGGTTGACAACCACATAATCATCAGCCGACAACACCATTTCTTCACTCTCGGCTAAACCATTTCCATGCGTCACAATATCATCGTCACCCTGTACATGCAAGTCTAGGCCTACCCTTGCACCAAACACAACATCACGCACACCACTAGAGTCATTACCAATTTCAGATTGACTATTTTCAACAACGACTTTTACTTTACTCTCCGTGTCATCCAATGCTACAACATGGAACCAATCATTTTCACAACCCTGAACAAACGTATGATTCACAGGCAATTCACCATTATTCCGTTCATTCATAACATTTTCATCAGTCTGCGCTAGCACACACAATGACTTAACTAGCTTAGCACTAGACACATTTTCAGAACACATTCGCACAGATTCATTCGATTCATTACGCACTGTCGATAAATCAACTTCACGCACAACATCGATAGACTCGCCCGAAACATCCTGTACCTGTGCGTTTTTCTGTCTATCTAGACCCAACACACCTGTTCCGTCGTCTGCACTCATGCGTGACTGCACTTTTGTAGACCCAACAACCCCTATAGGCACAATATCCCTGTCTAACTCCAAATCATTCCCAATCAGAACAGAAATACCTCTGGGCAGCTCATCACTTACGCAACATAGAATTTCACCTTTGACCCATTCACAATCGACTTTAATCGCAACCAAGGGCAGTTCTAACGTTACACCACCAATCCCCTTTATCAAGCGGCTTCTACCTGTGTCCCGATATGCAGACGATTGAACTAGCTGTGTACACACTAAAGACTGCAATGCTCCAGAATCACGTAACAATACAACATATTTGTGCACATTATTGACATCACTCACATTCCCATTTGCACAGAACGGTAAATAGCGTCTGTCCACGTGTGATATCTCATCACCCGCTTCGGACACTTTCACAGACGCCGATACGTTATGTACCAAACCCACGTGGTTAGGACCATCCCTCCAATTTTCCTCATGCTCTCTTCTACTCTTATTTTTCAACAACCAGCACCTGCTCTTTATATGACCTACCTCCTTACAGTAGTGACATCGAATTGTCCCCCCAAACGGCTCCTCCTTATGGGTATCGTAATCAAAGTTCTGCCCCTTGGGTTTACCATTCTGCTGCCAGTTCCTATCCCAATTTCCAGAATCCTGTTGCTGTCCCCCAATGGCTGAAATCGGCACCTGTTTATATATCACCGCATATTCATCAGCTAACTTCGCAGCAGCGCTCATCGAAGTTGGCCGTTTATCTACCATCCATTTATGCAATTCAGGAGGCAGACACTGAACAAATTGCTCCATCTTAAACACTTCTGCCATCCGTTTTACATCATGCAAAGCTTGTTCACCATCAAGCCAGCGTTGGAACGGAACCTGCAGCCGGAACGCATAATTTGAATAGGTTTCCATTTTCTCTTTACCCATTGCTCTAAACCTTTTTCTATAGAATTCTGGGACCCTTTCGTATGCTGTCAACAACGCCCCTCTAACAACATCATAGTCAGCACACTCATTTACCGACAACTCCGAAAAAACTTTCTGGGCCTTCCCCGTTAATTGTGGATGCAACAACACTGTCCATTTATCCTTTGGAAACTTATGCAAAGCCATTGCCTTTTCAAAAGATATCAAATAATGCTCTATATCAGTGGATTCAAATTTTGGAACAACTTTTACGGCATTCGCAAATCTAAACGACTCCGAATCATGTCCATGTCTCTCAGTCACGTTACTCGTATCAATTCTCCGAAATTCCATATCTATCTTTCGTTCCTCCAATTTTCTGTCTTCCATGCGCATTCTTTCCTGCATTTCTAACTTCTTATCTTCCGCCTGTGCTTCTAAAGTCAATTTACGCTCTTCCGCCTGTGCTGCCATTTTACGCTCTTCCGCCTGTGCTTCTAAAGTCAATTTACGCTCTTCCGCCTGTAACCTTCGCTCTTCCACCTGTGCTTCTATTTTAAGTTTTTCTAACTCAAACTGCCTCTCTTTGTCTCTTTCTTCACTCCGCCGCGAACTTTCTTCTGCCTCCTTCTTTTCTTTCAGCTCTAAAGCTTTACTCTTCTGTTTCAACTCTTCTTTCGGAGAAACCACCGGAACTAACATTTTCAATAAGGACTTTTGTAACTGTACTTTAGTTAACCCTTTCGTCTCCTGTCCTACTCTGTCCATTTCCTGTCTCAACTCATCGACAGACAATTCTACTACATCCTCTGCTATCAAAGGTTTAGACGCTACCGGAGTTTCCATTGTCACTATCTACGTCCACAGTCAATTACGCATTTACTTATCGTACTCAATTTCGGTCAAAATTTCACTCCCAAATTCAAATTTAGTGACAAACAACCACTAACTCTTTCAAAATTTCACCCGCAATACCCAACTACGCACTAATTCAAATCTAGAACCGGCTCGACTAATACCCGAATTTCCAATTTTCTCTATCGAAAACCCGTCTACCACATTACTGAACTACAGAACCGGCTCGAGCCCCCATATGTTGGAAGTTGTCTAAGGGGATAAAGATAATGCGTCCCGGGTTTTAAGATATAACAATTTAATAAGCAAAAATACAAGCAAACTTATACTACCTTAACTAGAAGACGAAGCAAACGACAGCAAGAGCGACAGCATAAACGACATCAGAACAGTCTCGAAGCACAGATCAACGTCCGACATCAAACACGAGTCAACAAGTCTAAATAAGACCTTCAGCGTCGACCGTCCGAACTTACAAGTGTCAGCCACAAGGGCGACTAAAGCCAACGTCGGCTCAAACACTAACACCAGCCTGCCACTAACACGAATCCTAATGCAGACTAAGGCACCTGACCTCGCAAACACTTTATATAGATAGTTCTTGGCGCCAGTCTATTTCCGGAGCAAGACCCATCCTTCCATAGGTGTACTACACGTGCCATCCGGTCAGCTATAGGCGCCTACACCCAACAATATATATATATATATATATATATATATATATATATATATATATAGTGCCCGATAAGACTGGATCCGCGATATTCTTGGCAACATATGGACCGTGTATATATATATATATATATATATATATATATATATATATATATATATATATATATAATAGGCCCTTTCGAAACTTCGACTGTGTAGACTGCATCATCGGCTACCAATGAACTCGCCATCTTCAAACAGTTCACCATCTTGATGCGAGCGTCAGAAGCGCTCATAGTATAGCTGCTACATAAATATAGCTGACGAGCCATTTTCGACAGTAACATTTACATTTTGTAAAAATGTGAGCGTTTTGACTTGCATTATTCCAGATGCAACTTACTTACTTACTCTCCGCATCCACTTTACATATTTCCACTCCAGCGGAGTAGGTCTGCTAAAGCCTAGATCAGGCTACCCTGTGATTTTGTTGGGCTGACCATTCTTCGGGGTGGGGTACTTGCCGCTCTCTGCAAATGGACCAATTACTATCTGTAACTAAATCCATTCAATACCGACTGTCTGCTCTCATATTGAAGCCGGTGTTTATAATAAAACAAAATAGTACCAAATGCAGTCTTGTTGTCCTCGAGACCAAGGTCTTGGTCTCGAGTGCACTCGAGTTCGTTTTTAAAAGTCTTGGTCTTGGTCTTGGTCTTGAGGTTCAAGGTCTTGGTCTTGGTCTTGGTGTTGAGGTTCAAGGTCTTGGTCTTGGTCTTGGTCTTGAGGTTCAAAGTCTTGGTCTTGGTTTTGCAAGACCAAGACCAAGACTTTTGTCAATATGAACAGTCATTAATTTTAACAAACGGCAAGAATTTTAAAATTTATCCAACAATTACTCATACAGTTATTGCTTTAGTATTTACACGGTGTGAATGAGGCTTCACTGTTGTTTTGGACAATTATTTTGACTTCCGGTTATTTACCATGGAATGATTTCAAAACAGACTCATGATTAATTTGTACATTTACATCCGGTTCTTTAAAAGCTGCTTTGTGTGCTAGCGATTTCAGCACTTGTAGACCGTGTTTTTTCACGTGGCAGAATTTTTATGAGGCACGTCTTGGTCAGAAAACTCTGAGCAAATTGGTTTTTATAAAATTCAACAGGCATTTGGAATAACATTTCGCATGAAAGACTTTTGTAAATACGAATTCGGAATTCTCTGCAGTCTCCATTTAGAGTTGTTTTGCTTGAATAAAAGAAAAAACTCATGTATTCATTAAAATAACGAGTTGTCCGACTGGACAATTTTTATTAAGGAATAGAAGTCTGGATATGACTGTGATTTTTGGGTCTTGGTCTCGGTCTTGGTCTTGAGGTTCAAGGTCTTGGTCTTGGTCTTGGTCTTGATGTTCAAGGTCTTGGTCTTGGTCTTGGTCTTGAGGTTCAAGGTCTTGGTCTTGGTCTCGAGGTTCAAGGTCTTGGTCTTGAGGTTTAAGGTCTTGACAACAAGACTGACCAAATGCGCTAATCCCTTCCCTTGCCCACATTTGGGTAGGCCCTAACCCCTCCCTATTTGCAGAGGTTCTTAACGGGTGATTCGGTACCAACCTACCATATTCCGAGTATTGGTTGTTCAGAACATCTGTGTTCTACAGGACGACGTCGAATGCGTGAGACACCATAATTTGCGTATAATTGCGACTGCATGTGTGACGAGTGTTTTGGGATATTGCGCATCGATTTTCGTGTTCAACTGCTGCTACACAGAGCGCCACAGTCTCACACACACGCTGGCGCCATCTGGCCAAGGGAAACGTGCAGCTCGAGTGTAGGCCTACTTCACTAGCGCCATCTATTTGCTGGAGATGGAGATAACGGTTAACGAGCACGGAAGGGAGAATAGAAGGACGGAAAGGAACAAGAAGGAAGACCGGAAAGAAAGTCTAAAGGAAGGAGATGGAAGGTAGTAATGAGCGAATGATAGCATGAATGAAGGAAAGAGGGACGGACGGACGGAATCCAGCTGTGCAGGGCACAACTTTGGCCTAGAAAGTGGGGGTACCAAATTTGGCATCGTTTTCCCTCACGACTGTTAAATAATTATTATAACAGCGCCTATTATGCGCCATCCCTAATAAATATTATAATACTAATAATGAAGATGATTAGGATGATGATGAACAGGAGGATGCCCTGCTCTTGGACTTCGAATGACGCTTTAGAAGTTTGAAGATTACGATTACGATGACGCTCGGCACTTGGTCTGAATCTTGACGGCTCAGATGAAAGCCTTCCTTCAACAAAATAATGATGGGACTTGTTTCTTCTGGGTACGAAGAGTGGGAGGTAAGGTACCCTTCAGTCCAAAAGGTGGTAGGCGTACGGGTACCCCTAAAAATTGCGCCTATGTAGGCCCTAGCGGTGTCTATAAACTTCTCGGACGTATTGTCCCAAACCAGAGAACCTGAGTTTAAATGTTAAACAAGGCAAGGGTCATCCATAAAGGACGTCCGCAAAATAAGACCTACTTTGAACCTCTCAAAATCACCCCGGGAGGCCGAGCGCAAGGCACGGCGCCCCGCACAAGCGGAAGTTAAAGTAAAGAGCTCGCAGAGGTAGGCCGGGGCCCGCCCTGGGACACAATGCCACGCCATGGTGGAGACCATGTAATGAATGCGATGCTGGACAGGAAGCCAATGCAGATCAGTGTCGCTCAGAAGTATAGGTTATCCTCACCATCGAAAGTATAAAATTTTAACTTAACCCAAGCGTGGGTAAATTAGGTGGACATGACTGAATGAATACTTCTGGCCTTTTTTTGGAGACACCGAATTATTGCACAACACAGCTGAATCGTTAAAGCATGGCGACCTCTTTGTTGCTTTGTCAAATGGGAAACATGTCCATAATACTCAGGTACCATACTTTACGTGCCATACAGTATTAAACATTCACGATCTGAGGGTTTTATCACCTCACCGTAAACGAATTCAAGACATATCCCAACGCATCCCATCTCCAAACCATTCCCATGCTAATCCCATCCCATTATCGTCCCAGACCTTCACGTGACATCCCCAACCCCATCTCAATCCTATCCCATCATCACAGTAATTTTGGGAATTTGAATGTGCACATTTACATAGCGCCACTTGAAGAGACTCGTCAGAGGCGCTCCCCATACCATCACATCCAGTTCAACCCCATTCTGTTCGGTATCCTATCAAAAGGGTGACTTCGAAAGGGCGACCATCAAAAGGGCGCGTTCAAAAAGGCGCCGCTCATAAAGGCGCGTGTTTAAAAGGGCGCCGATCAAAAGAGCGCGCTATTAAAAGGGCGACAATCGAAAAGGCGACCCGAACAATAGGTTTAAGTTCTGTTCTTCAAATGTTCTTCTTTGGAGATAACGTATGTTTTTCAAATGTTGAGGTTGAGGTTATGAACGATCCCTCTTAGATACTCCATGTTTGTTCTGTTGCCATAATCTTCAACTATGGTCTTGATACGTTTGGCAACTTTCCTGTAGATTTTCCTTCCATGCGAGCGATGTTGACACGAAACGAATTGCTCCAACTTCATTTCGTTGAGACTCTGTTCTTTCTTCAAACTGTCTATGAACTTCCATATGGTGGGATGAGAAGCTCCAAGTAGTTGACTGAATCCCCTAGTTGGTTCCCAATTTTATGTTTAAAAGTCTATGCTTCTTCCAACTGCGAATTTTCTCGCCTTTTCGATTGTCGCCCTTTCAATAGCGCGCTCTTTTGATCGGCGCCCTTATAAACACGCGCCTTTATGAGCGGCGCCTTTTTGAACGCGCCCTTTTGATGGTCGCCCTTTCGAAGTCGCCCTTTTGATAGTAAATCATTCTGTTCGAATCCCAATGTAAGCGTGAATTAACGTGCGGTGCGTCAATTGCGTGCGTCAGTGCAGGCAAGTCAATGTAGGCCATACGTATGAAGGGCGCCGCACAGGCAGGCTGCGAGAACACTGAAGGCATTCGACTTGAACTTAACCGTTCCATTAAAAAACATTTATTTGGATCACGTTTGGACTCTGCTATAGCCACTATAGTGTCAAAATGCTGGCAGCTGGACCCATATTCGGCTCAATAAACGTGACTGTCTACTACAAAAATCCTACTGTATAGGCCCTATACAGGAAATTGAAACCTATTCTCCTTCTACAAAAGACTCAGGTTTATGATCTTAATTTGTTTAAAAAAAAGTTAACTCTGTGATCCTACTACAAGACATTCGAACGTATGGTCCGGATATCAGAAACTCTATAGTAGAGGTCCAACTATACAAGAAACTTAACTATGTACAGTTAATTCACGGTTGATGCGAGTTGAGTTGTATTCGTAGTGTTCTCTTTGAAACGGTTCTTAAAGAACATGCTCTTTAGGTTCTTTCTGACAAGTTCGTGTTTCGAAGCGTAGATCAACGGATTTACGCAGGTATTGAGGAATATGAAAAACACCGTAGAGTTGTAGACAACGATATCGATCTGGGCGATATTCAACGTATTTAATATCGCATACACCTGATTTGGAGACCAAGACACGACAAAAGACAGAGACACTGTGAACATAGTAATAACGATATTCATCTGAATGCGTCTGGCGTTATTATCTTCGCTGTTGGCGTTGCCATGGCTTACTCGATTTCTCTTGCGAATCACGAACACGATGCTGCCGTAGAACCAAATGAAGAGAACAAGTGGCATGATGAATTGCCAGATTATGAGGAACTGTACAGACATTGTGGCTGCCTCCGCTGTTACCCAAAAAACGAACGTGAGACACTTCCCATCAACAACTGCGCTCGTGAACAGTATGGGAATGTTCATTAAGAAACCATTTATCCAGGCGAAGGTAATGGCAACAACGGTCATCCAGTCCCTGTAGAATCGCTTGTGCAGAACGGGAAGGACAATCTTGAAATATCTTTCGGCTGCAATCAACACCAAACTGGCAATGGATCCAACCTGAACTGTAAAAACCAAGGCATCGCTTTGGAAAAGAATGCATACGACGTAGCCACTCGGTCCTTCGTAGTAATAATTTGCAGCTGCAATCTTGAAAGCGTACACGACGATCAGTAGGAAACTCGACAAGGTGTCCATGATGACCTGATTTGTGAGGAAGGTGTGCGAAGTGTTTTTCTTGAGTTTCTTGGATGATACAGCTCTTAGCACGAATCCATTCATGATGAATCCAATCACTCCTACAGCTACAACAAAGCATCTCATTACAAGCACGAAGTCGGTCTTTTTTGAGAAAGCGGCACCACCAGGTTGAGAACTATTACTGACCTCTTGCGGGCTGAATAAAGACTCGTTCACCGATGAGTTAAACCCATCATTCGATTTCCAACCTTCAGGCCATCGAGTCGTTTCTTGGATGGCCATTATTTCTCCGGAGAACTTCAGGACAAGTTTTACTCTGTTTCACGACTTAGGTTGATGTCGAGAAGTGATTTAATGTCAATCTCACCCTCCTTACTCGTACGAGTAAAACTCAGATGTGTGAGAATCGTTGTAAGATAACCAGTTTAGCTTGATTTCGGAGAAAAGCGACATGAATTTCACTCACAACTGAAAACTGAACTGTGCCCAGTTCAAAAAGCTGCCAGGATGCAGTCTGTTGGTTCACCAAAAGTGCTCAAAGTGTTCGGCCATTAATCATTATAAAAGATGAGCAATTAGATCGATCGTATCTCTCCGTCTTTTGCAATCTGGAGCAACAGTAGGCCTGGGACAAGATTTAGCAATCTTAATCCCAGAGTAGGCTAACACTTTAATAATTCGATCAGACTTCGCATTGCAAGGAATGAATCGCGCAGATTGTAGACGCAAAATCATTAAACGCAAAATTCATATAGAGCGGGTGAGACTGTCCGCGACTTATCTGCGATGAGACTTAGGCCTATAGGGGCCTATACGAGTCTTTGCTCCATATTTAAAGGAATCTGTAATGACGTATTCCGGTTAAATAGCTGAGAGCGGTTAACTAGTCTATACAATAGATTAACGCCAATGATTTTCTGTCGGCAAATCTGCATAACATATCGACGTACGAAATTCGTGTACTCGTCCACCCTTAAGCAAACTGAGTCTAGTTAAATGTTCTGTCATACTGAGTCCTTAGAAAATACCGAATATTAATTGACGAATCAAGAATAAGAAGAGAAGCCCTTTAGCGAAAGTCGTACGAACTATTCAGATGCGCTCCATGATATAAGGCGAAAACAGGAACCAGTAATTAGGCTTAATTAATACCCCTGCAGACAGACAACACTCCTATTGCGCAGTTTCATCACCTCTGTCTTGAAATCGCACAGCATGACAACACGTTTTGATACCCATCGAGTGAAGTACTGTACATAGGCGTAATTTGTGGGGGGTACGAGGGGTACCCGTACCCCCCACTATTTGGACTGGGGGATCGTACCCCCCACTTTTTAAACTGTCAATCAATATTTTGTTATTGTGAATTTGTGCCTTCCCAGAGATCGCAGTCCCCGCCTTGCTTCGTGCGTGTAGACAGATTGAGGAGTATGTATCACAAAAGTACTTAGATACTCTCAACGTGGCTACGCCTATGTACACAGGTAAACCGAAAGTCAGACGAACTGATTCAGTAACAGGCAGTCAGACAGGCAGACTTTTAGCCACAGGTCACTCGACAGACTGAACTCCGTGACCGGCCCGCAGGCGCCACAGATCTGGGCCACGGCTCAGTGCCGGCCTTAGATCGATTGAGTCAGTCGATCAAGTCGATCGAAACTCGGCCAAGTGGAGTCGATCGACAAATCTTCGACTCGATCGACTTGCAAGTCATATGTTTTGACAAGTCGAGTCGATCGTTGTTTCCTCGACTTGACTCGACTATGAAATTTTTCTTACTATTTATTTGCGGCTATATCACAAAATGACCGACATGACGTAATTCTTTGTAAACGCACAACTACCGTATTAACCTGATTTGAAGTTCAGTGCCAATTATGAACCTTTTGACGATTTCGTATAGTGGAATCTGCCGATACTTTTTCACAGTTTTACGGTGAAAATGGAAAGATTTTTTAAGATGCGTTAAAAATACGCTAGTTTCAGGAAATTCAGCTCTGTAGTCAGTAACGACGATCTCAAAACGTTCGATTGTCTGTATGTTACGACGGGACTGAATGCTTCGACTTCTCATTCGGATGTGTGGCAACATTCTGGCAGACCTCACCCGGGGAACAAACAGATCAAGCCGATTCAGAGAACGTAGGGTCGATGAGAAGATGCAGAGATAGGTTTGCGCATCAGGTCACATAGGTAGGCTGGAGCTATGCCCTGTTGCGCCTTAGAGACAAGTTATGATCTTGAAGTGGATACGAGCGGAGATAGGAAGCCAATGAAACACATCAGTCATGTAAGTCATGTTAATTCTC
Organism: Allolobophora icterica; assembly: GCA_963556255.1. Classification (NCBI taxonomy): domain Eukaryota; kingdom Metazoa; phylum Annelida; class Clitellata; order Crassiclitellata; family Lumbricidae; genus Allolobophora; species Allolobophora icterica. Next base: position 70,546,187 of record OY744605.1, read on the forward strand.
GTCCATCTCGGACGAGAATCGAGAACGATAAGCAATGAGGCGGACAGCCGCATTAAGTACCGATTGAAGGGCAGAAAGACGGACTTTCGGAAGGCGTACCAGAAAAAGAATTACAATAATCAATGCGGCAACAGATGAATGCATGGATAATGGCAGTCTTGTTGTCAAGACCTTAAACCTCAAGACCAAGACCAAGACCTTGAACCTCAAGACCAAGACCTTGAACCTCAAGACCAAGACCTTGAACCTCAAGACCAAGACCTTGAACCTCAAGACCAAGACCAAGACCTTGAACCTCAAGACCAAGACCGAGACCAAGACCCCAAAAAATCACAGTCGTATCCAGACTTTTATTCCTTACTAAAAATTGTCCAGTCGGACTACTCGTTATTTTAATGAAAACATGAGTTTTTCTTTTATTCAAGCAAAACAACTCTAAATGGAGACTGCAGACAATTCCGAATTCGTGTTTACAAAAGTCCTTCATGCGAAATGTTATTCCAAATGCCTGTAGAATTTTATAAAAACCAATTTGCTCAGAATTTTCTGACCAAGACGTGACCTGTGGGGCCTCATAAAAATTCTGCCATGTGAAAAAACACGGTTTACAAGTGCTGAAATCGCTAGCACACAAAGCAGCTTTTCAAGAACCGGATGTAAATGTACAAATTAATCATGAGTCTGTTTTGAAATCATTCCATGGTAAATAACCGGCAGTCGAAATAATTGTCCAAAACACCGTGTAAATACTAAAGCAATAACTGTACGAGTAATCATTGGATAAATTTTTAAAATTCTTGCCGTTTGTTAAAATTAATGACTGTTCATATTGACAAAAGTCTTGGTCTTGCAAAACCAAGACCAAGACTTTGAACCTCAAGACCAAGACCAAGACCTTGAACCTCAAGACCAAGACCAAGACCTTTGGTCTCAAGACCAAGACTTTTAAAAACGAACTCAAGTGCACTCGAGACCAAGACCTTGGTCTCGAGGACAACAAGACTGGATAATGGTAGTGAAAACTGCAGGAGAGACGGATAGCTCGCAGTCTCCTCAAGTGGTAGTAGTAAGTGCGAGTAAGTAAGGAGAGGTGAGAAGTAAAGGTTAGTGAACTGTCTAAGGTGACTCCCAGGTCGCGGACATTCGTAGAGTATGAGAAAGTTGGAAAGTGAGAGAAGTGAGAAATCGAGTTTAGATAATTCAAGTTAGATAATTCAGTTTAGATAATTGTTGTACTTGTTGACAATATACTAAAATAAAATGATTAGCAATGAAAAACAATTTGACTTGTGTCATGGGGGGCCCATACGGGGCCCGAAATATCCTAAGGCCGGCGCTGACAGCATCTTGGTAGCATGTAACCATCTCATTACAGAGACCCATCCTTGACCAACTGAACAGTGTTTCGTCAGCAGTGTCATTATTGGTTTTGTCAAACTTTGGCCATTCTTTTTGAATAAGCCTACATCTGGTCCACTGGCAGTTCCGAAGGTTGTGGAAGCAAAAACGTTGGAGAGCATAACTAATTAATATTATTTAAATTTTCAATTTATAAAATTTAATTGTCATTTTTCAAATATCAAACACATGAAAGGAAGTGAAAACATAACAGAAGTGAAAACAACTACAAACCAACCTAAGTGAAAATCTTAAAATTAAATAAGTAAGCAAACAAAAAGTTTTTAGAAACTTTAGTAATTTTCATAATGTCAGTAAAAATGTTCAGCTTTGAGCCACGTCTAAATATAATTGAATCCGTTTCATTTTTGATCTGTAAGCTCCTCCAGTATATAGAAACAAGGGCAACTATGACCCAAATTGATATTTGAAATTCATTTTTTTAACATGGTAGGTTGGACCACCCTAATGAATATAACAAGGCATAAAACCGCGTGTCTTCTAACATGAGGTGTGAAGTTGACTTGTCTGGAGTGTGCACTGTGTAGAATGAATTTTTGAGAGATTAGCTCAACCACAAGTCGACCACAAACGACATCATTAGAATAAGTTAAATTATCCTTGCCAGTTCAATTACAGTTTTACAGTTTAAGGAAGAGTGTGCAATTGAAAGTCATGAGTAGGTACTGGAATATAATAATGCAACAGTTAAGTACAGTCCAAGTCGAGAAAAGTCAACCAATTCGATCATTTATTTGCCAAGTCGATCGAGTCTACGAGAGGCCGACTAGTCAACAAAGTTGATTGAGTCAATCGTCGGCAAAGCCAAGTTGATCGTAGCACTGGTCTCGATCGACCATGGAGTATATCACTCATCCAAGTACTAACCATGCTCAGCATTGCTATACTTTCTCTCCAGCGTCGTATCCACAGGGCAAGGCATCCATTCTGTTTTCTCTACTAATACACTTCCTGACCTCTACTAGGTGACCTGATCCGGATTCCAGCAATAGTGTCGGTCAACGTTTAATTTTTCCAACGCGGTCATCTGGTCTGACGTCAGGTTGAAGTTGAATATATCTATGTTTTCACGAATACGTTGAGGATTAACAGATTTTGGAATAACTCCTGAAAGCGAAAGAATTTTAAGAAAAATATTTATTTATTTGAAGCGTTAATTATGTGCACAAATTCGGTAAATCTGAATAGAAGGCAATTAAACTACAGAGCTTGAGTATCGACTGAAACTTAGTGACACGCGCAAATGTAATACATACATAATGGCCTTTGTAGAGTTGAAAAGAAAGAAAAAGTAATTACATTGTATGTACAAAGATCGAATAAAATAGTTTACCTTATGTAACATATTTACATGTATATAGCACCTGCAAGGTATTCACAAATCTGTAAATACACTACAATAAATACAATACAATACATCTCAGAGGCACTCCTAACTTTCTCTGATCTGTTGAACTTGTGGCTCATTGCTCACAGAAAGTTTATTGTAAGCAGGAAATGTTTGATCAGCTGGAAGAATTCCCACTCATGGGCTCTCAAACACAAGTAGAACCCAACTAAATGAAGTTCTATCCAGGGTTGACAGTTGAGACCGAGTTCACAGTTCTAGGACCATGTTGCACTGAGGACAAGGAATAGGTTTTGAATGTACTGAACCTCCTCATAACGTGCATCATTATAGCAACTTCTGTCAGCTACACACACTGTTTTTCCCGCTTGGCCTGGGTCGAGAGCGCCTCTGAGTAGAAACCTTGGAGGGGTGCTATATAAATTTCGATTGACTGATTGATTGACTGATTGATTCCAAATGGAATCCGCCTTAGAAATGCCTTATGCTCTAACCTGCACAAGACCTTGTTAAAATACATGTTTTATTTAGTTTATCTGCTTATTTATTGCACTTATCTTAAGCTCAAGTTCCTTAAATCAGGCGCAAGCAACTTGTCAGAAGTATTTACATAGAGTCCACTCAGCTGGTGCAAACCCACAATCATTGGATCACACCCCGAGCACACCATCAAGAGACCAGCATGCCAAACACAATCTCTGATCTACATGTATTTCAATAAACTGTTCACCACCTTAAATTGGTGCCTTACAATCGTTTAAACAGGAGAAAACTGTCATTTGAAAACTTGCCGATGTCTTGTTGAACTGCCCAACGCAACAAAACTTGAGCTTCTGTTCTGTCGCACTCTTTTACAATTCTTCTTACTTCAGTGTTTGTCAGAAGCTAAAATTCACAGCAGCAGCAAAAACTCATCATCTTTTCTCTTCACAGAAAAGTTTTTAGTTTAGTTCCATTGCTAGATGACTGAAATTTAATGATAATTGACTATTTTCTAACAACTGGTGGTTTCTCTTAAATTAGGCTCTTCTAGTAATGCAGAGTTTTCGGGTATGAACCCCGACCCCGAGATGACTAGGGTGAAAGTATCTTCAGCAAGTACTTCACCCACAATTGCTAAGCACCATCAATTGTTGCTGAAACATGTATGGGTGCTATATTTATATATACATAAATATACAATTTGTATATCACATATTGAAGTAAGTAAGTATATTGTTCATTAAACCAGCTGCCAGGCTGCACTCTGGTGTACATCCATCAAAAAAACAATGAATGTGACTCAAAAAACTGCCAAGTAAGTTAGAAACAGGAAAACAAAAGTTATAGATAAACCAGAAACCCTACGAGAAAAACATAACCGGCAGCCAGAGCAACAGTGCCCATTGGTGCTATATTTATAATATATATATATATATATACAATTGTACATGTATATACAATGTATACATACACAATATGTATATATATCACAGTACACTGAAGCTGTTTCAGAATGCAGCCTTTAATAGGCGATATCATGTAAGGCAAGTGTATTTCTGTAAGATGTTATAATATCAATAATCTTATCATTATTATATTTATTATTAATAATATTATTATTCTTATTATTTAATTTTTCATGAGTCAAGTGTAATTTCTCAGGAGAAATTGTCTGGATATTGATGAAATAATGCCATTATTGTTATTGTTATAGTATTATTATCACCATTATAAATTATTATAGGAAAATAAAGCATACCTAGTAAATCCACTCACTTCGTTTTCCGGGGAAGAGCTGCCAAGAGAAGAATAAGCCTGGAAATGAATAGAATTCTGACGACAAAGGTCGCGAAGGGTCGTCTGAATGAGCTGTGGATGGCATTCGACCTACAGAAAACCATGCAACAGCAGCTGTCGTCAGCAAGTGGTCACAAATCCCAAGTTCCTGGACATGGAGGCTGTGCATAGCAGGACGTGTTCCTTATTTCCCAGTGTATGGCTCTGCCGAATTCTACAGCATGATGACAGATTGCTTAGTAGGTTCTAAATTGCAATCATTAGATTATAGAAAATGCACACTACAGAATAAACGACCAAGTCACACCATGTAGGAATCTAACATTCACAAGAACACAAAAAATTCACAAAACCACAACTAACAGATCTAAACGCTTCTGTCCTGATTGGTTAAATAATTACAAAAGCAGTGCTTCAATGGAAAGATACTTGAACGATGCAACATTAAGTACTTTGATACATATGTATGTACGTATGTAATGTATGTACGTAATGTATGCACTAATGTATGTACGTAATGTATGCAGTCATACATGCATGAATACATAAGACATACAACTACATAACCACTGCTGACCTGTAGTACAGATGGCCTGATTCGGCTGGCATGCAACAGTTTCAGCAAATGGTCTTCCCTGTAATTGGAGACCCCAATTGCTTTAAGAACACCTGTAAGGACAATGAAAACACCCATCTTCAACATTATTCACAGAAGATGAAAGTCAAGAAAACAAACAACTCAGTTAAATCTCAGTTAGTTATTTAACAAGAACTAAACTGAACCAAAGATGGTTTAGTTAGGCTTTCTGGGTTTAGATCTGATAATGACTTGGTTTTGGTTTGCCTCGGTTGAAGCCCCGTACAGTAGACGTCGGCACTACAGAAGTTGCTAATTCATAACAATAATAAAATATATTACATTTTTGATATGTTAAATTATACAGCAAATGTCATTGATTTGCATTGTATAACAATAATATAACATTACATTGCATTACCAACTTTACTGATGCTACAACCATCGAGAGACGCATAGTGGCAGTTTAGAAGTCATTACCACTAGATTAGATTCAGAAAGACTTGCTTTAATTGGACTAAATCAGACAAGATTTGATGAAACACAGATATATGATACCTTCATCATATAGCTCCTCCAAGTCACGCCAGCTTTCCAATCTCAGCGTTTCATGCCTTGCATCCTCCGGCCTCATTCCGGATGCTCCTGGCCAGTGGATCAAGTACAGATCCAAGTAATCAAGTCCGAGCATTTTGAGAGACTTCAGACAGGCTTCACGGCATTTTCCAGAACCGTGGTCCTTCGGTGCTAAATGTTGAAAGCATGACAAATTCAACGTAAGACAATAAGAGAACTGAAGCATAAGGTAAAGTGATCATTTCAGAGGTTCTTAGACTATTACATTCTGTTGAAACTGGCTTGTTGCTACAGCCGAGGTTCAGTTCAATTATCGGAGCACGTGCTTTCAGTGCCTATATCCTTCGTACCTCGTGTGAGTCCGAGTGATTTAAAAGAAATATATTAATGCCTAGATACATACACATATACAATTAGGATAAATGCATACATACCAAGCTTGCTCGTAACAAACAGATCTTTTCTTTCCAGTGAATACTGCTGCATGAGTTCTGGTAAGACAAATCCAATATCCGCTTCATTCTTGTAAACACTCGCAGTGTCTGAAAAGAAGAAGTACTGGAAAGCTTTATTCCTTTACAGTTACTGCAACACATCCCTGTCAGATCTCTGTGTTAAAGGAAGCTAGATTGAATACTGATCCAGTAGTGACCATATGCAAGCGATTTCTATATTGACTCTGACCTGGAAACTTCGATTGCACCATCATCGTATTGCACAAGAAATCAATTTTCACTTGTAAGCACAACGTAAGACCATATTCTGAAATCGCAAATCTTTGGACAGAAGAAGCTGAGAACTATGAAGTCTCTGAGGTGGTAGGACAGGTAATGGCGAGGTGGTAGGACAGGCAATGGCGAGGTGGTAGGATAGTCTATGGAGGATAAACAACTAAAAAAACATGAAAGAGACAGAGGACTTTTTGTCCTGCTGGGTAGTGCTTATGTTGACAGAAATGGAAAGTAATCGGATTGGCTTGATGAGGGTAACATTTCTGGAAAACATGAGACTAGTTTTAAATGGAAAACTTGAGGAGTCACAGATAGGTCTTAAAATAGAAGATGATGGGTGAACACCAAGAAGGGTGGAGGACTGGAGAATTTGTGAAATTCTAGCAAGAGATTGTTCCGGAGTTGAGGTGCAGCGTGGTATATTAATCAGTTAAAGAACTTAAAGCAAGTAATTATTGGAGACAGACAAGAGTGAGGTAAGAGGATGATCGGGTAGAGCAGGGTAACTGGATGATGAAGAGTTTTAAAAGGCTGAGAGGATTGCAGATAGTTAAAGGTTACAGAAAGAACTTTGCAATGAATGCAATTGGGAATTGTTAGCCAGTGAAGTGATTTAAGAATATGAGTGATATTGTTTAAGGATATGAGTGATATTGGTGATGCTTGGGAGTCCAGGTGACAGCTTGGACAAGTGAATTTTAGATGGTTTGATTATGTTTAATTTGAGTGGATCCACATTTAGCATAAGTTACTTACCGATGGAGCGATATCCGGCTTCTAGGGCGGCAGATACGGCAACCTGAATCATATCTCTTCCCACGACTTTATGAGTTCCAACTGGAGTTCAAACACAGAAAACAAATTGAATAAATACAATTTGACTTTCTTCTGGTGCTTACTTGTTGAGAAATTAGTCAACAATAATTTTTTTTACAATTAACTGAACATTCGATAAAATTACTGCCCTATAAAACGGCCACATCACAAACCCACAACTCCACATCACTAACCTACAATGACCACATCACTAACCTATAACTTCTTCGATATTCCCAGCCCAATGATCTTCAAGATCTATTCACCAATCGACCATCCCGCTATAATCAATCCTCCTCCTAGCTCAGTCTTTCCGGACCCATCTCAAGTTCTGCAACAAAGCAATATACGACAACGCAACTTGACTCTGGAACCATCTCCTTCCGGAATTCCGCAAATTTTCATTCCCTCTATCAGTATTGTCACTCCTGACCCACCATCATCTGCCTTAAGCGCCTCTATCACCCCTCAGACTACTTTTCACTCAAAGCTAAAGTCTCAATTCCTCAAGCATTCTTACCCTGGCTCATCTTGCCTTCCAGTTCTTCTCGGCCTAAATCACACCAGTCTCGGCAGCCTCCTCTATCTAGACTCTGGCAATCGGACTGGATCTCCTTTTGACTACCATCTGGACAACCTCTCTGACTCGACACAGCGCTCGTGAACAAGGTGTTGCACTGCGCTTAGCCTTCCGCTGACGCTTTGGGAATTTGAAGTTAACGATTACGAATACATTCTTACCAAGCTTTAAAAGCAAAGCGCTACAGAAGTTGCACGCTCTTAACTTACGTCCTATAATAGGCATCGATCTTCCATTATTCAGAACCACAGACATTCTTTTTTCCCTGCCGTTCACGCACGATCGACGCCTACAATTAAATGTCTCTTCAGAAATTTACTTTAACATTTTTATAACGTGTACAAGTCGCAGACTACGTATCTGTGATTCCGCAATTGATGACGAAATGAAGTCTATGCAGTGGCTGCTCCCTCTGACGGACTAAACTAAAGTGATAACTAAATTTGATAATTATGGTCACAAACGAGGTTTCAACACAATACAATACACCGGTATTTTGATATTGCCTTCTTAATTTCAGCAGTGTACACGACCATACGACAGAACATCGACGGCGCTGAGCAATTGTAAGGAAGGACTTACGCAAGGTCCCTAGGCCTACACAGTATAACCTAACTGTCTCGGGCGAGGATCGAACCGTACTCTACGCCAGAGTTTTTCAAACTGTGGTCCGCGGACCCCTGGGGGTCCGCGAACGATTTGGCGGGGGTCCGCGAGAGCGTTCTAGAAATAATGTGATGCTTAGGCCTAACACTGTATGGTTTTATCATTAACAGCCTGTGTTTTCAAATTGATACGCTACTTATAGTGTGCCTGTAACTGTATGATCCACAAGGATCCAATTGGGTATTCGATCACACCAGTTTTGTGATGCTGCTGATAGTTATTCTTTACGTACTAGGGCCTACAGTGACGTAAATAAGATGTAGGCTCATGGTCACGTTACATTTCTAGCCTAATAACACGTGTGTTTTTATAAAATTTAATATAGGGCCTATAATTTCTGCTAATCGACTGCCAATCATTTCTGCACCCAATGTAAGCGCGATGTATTTGAAGCCTTCATCAGAAGTAGGCCTACAACTAGATTCCATTTAAAAAAGTTTAAGATATTCACAAAACAAACTTTGAAAGTCTACAAGTGTTTCATTTAGAAAATCAACACTGAATATGAGCCTGATTGTTTTTTCCATGGAAGAAACACCGAAGCTCTAGCTAGGACTCTAGGCTAGTTGTTTTTACATATACGCTATATTCTCTTCTAATTGTAACTCTGGACTGACTTGGGTTTTCTGAAAAAACACATTTGCTCTATAATAGTCTATAGCATTAAGTATTACAAGACATAGTTAGCTAAAAAAAATGTCAAAAATGGACTAGTGGTTCCTCCAGTGAAGGCTTCATTTGCAATATGCTGGTCTATTTCCGGATTGTGTACTCTGGACTTGTAGAATTAGAAATTTGTGGAATTCGCCTGGTTTTTACATTTAGATGAACGATAATACAGAGATTTGCAAAGCATATCCCTATTTCGTTCACGTTCGCTGTTATATGCGAACTATATAATAATTATTTTGCTGTTTGTATTATGGATAACTTTCTGAAACGTAAGAAAACAGTGCTTAGGCCTATCCAAACTAGCACCAATTAGGCCTACGGACAGTCTTTGCAAAGCAAAGCAAGCACATCCCTCTCGCTGACATTACTGGCTTTTGGCGAAACCGATGTTATTCATTTCTTTTAAAACTGACAGTGTTCCATAGTTATTGCAGGGAGTTATATAATAACAATTTATTTAGTGTTACTTTTTATATTAGCCTATAATAGTCCTCAGCGTCATAAATAAGCAAGCTTGTATTGTGGAAATAGTCTACCTGCCTGTTATTTTTATTAACTTTTAAGGACAGGGGCCTAAATTTTGCTTTGTATAATTATACTGGGGGTCCGCGAGCTATGCCTAGAAAAAATAGGGGTCCCTGGTCCAAAAAGTTTGAAAACCTCTGCTCTACGCGTTAGGCCATTATGCCCCGGTTTCGTACATTTTGTACTCACAAATTTCTGTCAGAGTAGTAGTAATATATTGTAGTTATCATATCATATCAATTTCGAGATTTTTTATAACGCAGCTCGCAGCTGCGGCCATTCAGTAGCGCTCCCAGTGCGAAGGCCCCGAGAAAAGAAAAGGTAGGCCTAATCCTTGGAAAAAAGGCTTTAACAACGGATATCAGGAAGGTATGGTTGCACGTAAACGGGAAGGAACTTCAAGGAAGAGCATTGCACAGTTGTGTTATTTCCGCAAAATACTTTTAGCTACGTAGAATTTGTTTCCTGATACAGATACCTGCCACCATGCCCATATAGAGCCCATCCAACTATTAGGTATAGGCCTATGGGCTTAGGTCCCCATCTGCGAGCGAGGTGAGGAACCCGTTGTCCGAAATTTTTACGTGGGTGACAAGTAGGCTCATGTGCTTGGGTTACCCATATCGAACTCACCTAGGCTTGAGGTCAAAAACCCATAACCCGACATTTGCAATATCCGACTTTAGATGGGCTCTTCCGTCTCCCTGACGTGTATTCCTCATGCAGTGTTGGGTATGAGTTAACTGTTAACTCATATGAGTTTAAACTCACGAGTTAACTCACTTGCTGTGATTTATGAGTTTGAGTTAACTCACCTTAAAGAGTGTGAGTTATGAGTTTGAGTTGTAACTGTCAATTATTTTAAACTCAACTCACTCTTCGGCACTCGGCACATATTATGTTGAAACAAGCCTTTTTTATATCGTCGGCTTTCCATACTGGTGAGTGGTGACGGCAGGGAGGGTCGTAAACACTGCTAGCGGACAGTGTTTAAGCACTGCATATTTTGTATAATTATTGTGAACAGCTAAGAACAACATGGCTGAAGTAACGTGTATTCTTGATGGAAAATATTTTTCTGTTACAAGTAGGCGTGATGGAAAAATTGGTGCTCGATTAGAACGTGCTAGTATGAAACGTGTGAGTTTATGAGTTAACTCATTTAACAACTGAGTTTGAGTTAACTCATTTCACTTAGGATGAGTTGAGTTTGAGTTTAAACTCATTTTGAGGTGCATGAGTTGAGTTTTGAGTTAACTCATTTCTTGTGTGAGTTTACCCAACACTGTCCTCATGTATAGCCTAGCTCTTGCCTCTTGGATGACATTAGACCGGCGAAGCCAAAGATTTTTGCCAGCACACATATCATGAGGACAATGTTGGACAACGTTGGGGTCACAGCAGTTGCTTCTTATATTTGTTTACAAGACTAGTAATAGCTTAGAATGTAGGGCGGAAGCGGAAGTTCTGGAAAAAAACAGATAGAAGAATTTGATTCTTTGTAGGCAGAGACTGCTTCCAGCTGGACAGTCACTGATATGGTAATGTCTCCCGAGGTTTCGGTGCATCCACTGTAGTAGGACTTTCTGCCTCTTAAGAATTAATGAATCAATTAGTTTAAAAAACTATAAATTATAAATTGCAAATGTAGGGTTTTTCTTCAGAGTGGGTTTTAGTATGGTCAATCAATCAATCAATCAATCGATCGATCGATCGATCGATCGATCAATCAATCAATCATAGAATTTATATAGCGCCTCTATATAGTCTAGAACGCTCTTCCATACAAAATAATGCTTTGTGACAAAACTTGCATATACGTGGTTTTTCTCCAGTGTGGGTTCTTCTTTGGCGTTCCAGTCTAATTACAATGATAATTAAGTAAGAAAATGTAATGTAATTTAATTACAGAATCTGTAGGAGGGCAGTATAATTAATAACGATAATGTTCTAATGATAACATAATTAACTCTTAGGACTCGGGTTCGATACCCGCTAGCCCTATAAGATTGGCTCAGCCTTGCACTCGCTAGAAGGCAACTGGTAAATTGAGCAGTAGGACAGATGGGCGCCTTGCACGGCTGCCGTATAGGTCTACAATTAAATTCGACTCCTGTAAAACTTGTTTTCATCTGTTGCCAATGTTTTTTTTCAGCCGGAATGCGCCGTGTTCCAGCGTTAAAGGTGGCGGGAACACTATCAAGAGGGTTCCGCGTCAGGAGAGGGGTTAGACATGGATGTGTATTAGGGGGGGGATTTGATTATTCAATCTACACTTTTGCATTGGGTGTACAGTCCATCTCAATTATTGGGGGGCACGTGCCCCGGCTTCCCCCCAGAGTCTACGCCTATGTTGAAGGGTACCGCAAAGTGCCTATTAAGGATCAACCGTATGCATGGGATCCAAAGGCAAAGCCTTATAAGGACCCAATTTGGACCTCTCATAAATGCGGCCGAGTTCGCTAGTGTCTAAAAGACCTAAGACCAAATCTAGATGCGGACGTTCGCAATCGCTTAACCTTCGCACTCCCCTAATCCGAATCGGGGTGACCTCTCGTCCCCTTTGCAGATATCGTCTTTATGCAACTCGAGACTAAACGTTGTCCATGCCATTCTAGTAACAGAAGGCACATCAAAATATCATAACTCAACAGTAAAGCGTCAGTGGTGGCAGACAGGAATAGCTGGTATAGTGTATGCTTCAAGCCTACACATTGATGAAATATGACTAGACAAGAATCAAACATGTTTACAACAGTCAAACTGGTGAAAAGTCAACAGACGAAACTTTAGACTTGCAAGCTATTCTGCTTCCTTTGTTCTACGAAATTAACTAAACCGATAGATTTAAAAATGTCAAGAAATGTATATGTCTGTTGAGCATCAGAGTAGTGATGATAACATAATGATAATGTTCTAATGATAACATAATAATAATAGCAATGTTCCATAAAATCATTCTCAATTAAAACATTTTGTCCTACGTTCCACATCCACATGGTCTAAAAATTAAATGAGTAATAACATCAGACATTACTCTATAATAGCCCCAGAAACCGTTTTCAACTGGACTATTATTCGTCCTCTACTTAGGAAGATCTTGCAAGATTTCTTTAGTTGACATCTGTTTTCCATCAACACAGTTGTCATAGTCAGTATATACACTGAATCTCTTACACTAAGTGCCTGCATGGCATAGTTGTGCCATGTTCGGCACAATGAATTCATAAAATTCACTCACATAATATTTTACCAGCATGATATGTTGCATGGTAGCTGAAACATTCAATCCTTGCAATGCCACATCACTTTATTTACACTTCGGTGGCTTTTACCAGGCGAGTCTTCTTGACTGCATCTGGACAGCGTAACTTCGTGTAAATGCTTTGTTACATAAAGTGCACCCTTATAGTTTTTCTCCGTTGTGGGCTCATGAGGGCATGTCTGTGTAAATGATTTTGACATACATTGCATGCATATATTTTCTCCAGTGTAGTTTCTTACATGGCATTTGAGACCACCACTGTGTGCAAATCGTTTGTGACATAAACAGCACTTGTATGGCTTTCTCTGGTGTGGGTTCTTAAATGGTGATTCAGGACATTCTTACGTGCAAATGCTTTGTCACATAAATTGCACATATGTGGCTTTTCTCCAGTGTGGGTTTTTCTATGGCGGTCTAGAGAACTCTTCCATACAAATGTTTTGTGACATAAATTGCAAATGTAGGGTTTTTCTCCAGTGTGGGTTTTAGTATGGTAATCTACAGCACTCTTCCATATAAATGTTTTGTGACATAACTTGCACATATATGGTTTTTCTCCAGTATGGGTTCTTCTATGGTATTCCAAATGAATCTTCCGTGCAAATGCTTTGTGACATAAATTGCAAATGTATGGTTTTTCTCCAGTATGAGTTCTTTTATGACATTCCAGCGTAGACTTCTCTGCAAATCCTTTGTGACATAAATTGCACATGTATGATTTTTCTCCAGTGTGGGTTCTCTTATGAGATTCCAGAGAATTCTTCCACGCAAATGCTTTGTTACATAAATTGCACATGTATAGTTTTTCTCCAGTGTGAGATCTTTTATGACATTCCAGCGCAGCTTTCTCTGCAAATGCTTTGTGACATAAATTGCACACGCATGGTTTTCCTCCAGTGTGGGTTCTTTTATGGCATTCCAGAGAATTCTTCCACGCAAATGCTTTGTTACATAAATTGCATATGTAGGGTTTTTCGCCAGTGTGAGTTCTTTTATGACATTCCAGCGTAGACTTCTCTGCAAATGCTTTATGACATAAATTGCATTTGAATGGTTTTTCTCCTGTGTGGGTTCTTTTATGGCATTCCAGAGTATTATTCCACGCAAATGCTTTGTGACATAAATTGCACATGTATAGTTTTTCGCCAGTGTGGACACTTTTATGGTGTTCCAGATGAACCTTCTGTGCAAATTCTTTGTGACATAATTTGCACTTGAACGGTTTTTCCCCAGTGTGGGTTCTTTTATGGATTTTTAGACTGGATTTCCATCTAAACGTCTTGTTACAAAAATCACATATGGATGTGTTTGGTTTGTAGTGGCTACTTGCTTGCATCTTGAGTTCTTGAACACAGCTCAAATATTGGATTTATTCATAGGTTGAATTTAATACTGTTTTTCCATGTTATTGCAACCCTGTCGTGAATAAGAAAATGCAACTGTTAAAATAAAATTATTGAAGATGGGATGCAATAGGAAACTGAAGACAAAGAATAGTGAAACCCTTATTTTGAATCCAAAGTCTTGAACTGCAAGTATGTAGAGATGTCACAAGGATGATTTTAGAGGGTGCGTGGTAGTGCAGCCAACAAGTTACTGGAGAGATGACTTAAACACTGGAAACACTTTTCTGTTACCATCTGTAAATCTGAGATCACTGTACCGGGGTACTGATATTTGAAAGGTTTCTTTCTCTTTTTAAATGTGTAATTATGCTTCCAAGATATGCTGATAGAAAGTTTGGAATATTTAGGCAGTCTAGCAACATAATTTTATAACTGAATAAAATTGTTTCCTTGTACTTAGGCCAACAAAATAATGGTGTGTTTCCGGTAACGCGACCAAGTAACTTTTTTGACGCGACTCGGATAATTTTGGGAAATTTTTTTTCGTAACCTATTTTGTGTCAGAGTTACAGATTTACCACAATTGAAAACATTGCGTTCCGTGCCAGAGGTGCAGAATTGCGACATTAGACCTATAGGGTGCACTCACTAAAGAAGACGACGTTGGGAATCCAGCGATCTTTCTATGTAAATACAAGCACCGTTAATTAAAGCAATAAATGGGCTGTAAGTTTCCCACGGTAAGTTTTTACAAAGGTCGGATGTTGGGGAGGTAATAGGCCCGAAAGTCGGGGATTTTCCCACGGTGACTCGCCAGTGTTATTTCCCAAATCCTTCCTTCGGCATGTAGGCGACGCGTCTTTGAATCAGCTCAACACAGCTTCCTGTCTCTTTTCGCCGTGTATTGACCCCTTCCCTCCTCCTTCGGCCGATAGGGGGCATGTCTTTGAAGCCGTGTGCCAAGATAGAGTTCTCTATCATGCCTAGCATCCCCCTCTCCCACGCCCCGCTCTGTATAGTCCCGGTAACGACAACAACCCTTTAAACTACATCTGTGAGATCTGCATTTGAAATAATGATGATGTCAGAGGCAGCAGAGAAGTGTGCTCCTTCCCAGAAAACAAGGTTTGAACAAGCATATTACATAGTTAAAACGTTAGAAACTAAATAAAAAACGGAAAAAACGGGAGAAAAAAACGAAGAAAAATAATTCGACTTTCTTGCATCTTGACGGCCCTACTGCAATTTAAAATTAAAACCTTGTTTACAGAATTTAATCAGCAAATAACAACTTTATTACTTCGACAAAAAGTAACATCAGTCTTCAACAATTATTTATTTCTTATAAGTTTGGTTTAGTAAGATATTGAGAAATAAAAAAAATATTGAAATCTTTTCAAATTTAAATTGTAAACATAAGTCCACATAAGTCCATGCTGACTAAGCTAACACAATTAAGAACTAAACTGTAGGTATGGACTATATAGTGTAACCTTTCTCACAGCAAATGCATTTCAATTAAGCCAATGTTGAGTTTTTGTCTTTCTCGTTTATCAAAGTAACGTGAATCCATTCCGCACCCTTTTCTTTTGACATTTTAGATAACTTAGAAATAACTTTTTACAATTTTATTTCTTGTACTGTGCTATTTCATAAAGTATTTATTTCTCAAAAATGATCACGTAAATAATGATGTAAATTAGCTGAATCCTTGAAAGTAGGGCCTACGGAGACAATGTACGGGACATCAAACAAAAAATTTAACTGAAAATGAAAAAAAATTAAGAGACAGCAAATAAATAAATAAAGTTATATACAAAATAAAAGACGGAAAAAACAATAAGAAAAATAAAAAACGAGCTTTTTGGGAAAAATATAAAAATAAAAATAAACGATTTTTGTAACCATGAGTAGTAGGCCTATGTTTATTTACAACAACATAATACTCAAAACGTACAAGCTGGAGTGAAATTATATCATTAGACTATTGTTGATGGCTTCTAGAAAATGATTTTGATCAGGGATCGGTTGGGACCGGAACGCACCGGAACGGCGTTCCGGTTCTTTTTTTGACGACCGGAACGCCGTACCGGTTCTTTCTTGGAAAAAATTTCTAGTATCTAGAGCGTCTTTTCGTTACTTCCTATACTTTTCTTGCGGATTATTAATGGCCCATGTAGATTTCAGCCTCTCTGCAGCCAGAATATACCCTGTAGGGTGCATACGCTATATACACATGTAGGGCCACAGACGTATATATATACTATTTGTCTGTGTAAGTGACCCTCACCCTAATGGGTTGAGTTATTTGACCCTGGGTGACCCTCAGTAGCAAAGACGCCCATGGCAGTTGTATATATGAGATTAGGCCCTATGTTCATTCGCATGCACACTAATATACAGCCAGATTCTCCCTTTCCCAACCACTTCATACACTGTAAGGGTATGTCAGTCAGCTCCAGCGCTAAGAAATGCCTGAAATATGATCGTCTGTCTTTCCGATCTTTCGCCCTCTCACTCCCTCGCTTACTCGCTCTTACTCGCTATCTCTCTTTATCTGCCTTACCGTGTCTGTCTGTCTGTCTGTCTGTCTCGTTTTCTCTCGCTCTGTCTCTGTCGCAGTATGTCTCTTTCAATGTCTCTCTACAACCCTGTTGTATACGGCTGCAGTCTTCGTTCTTCATGTTACTCGGCCTGCTGTGATAGTATCATAGTAGTCCTTCACGTTGAGAATACAGTCGCTATTTTCATTCGTTTACTTTCAAACAGAAAAGAACGACTTCTAATTACATTTTTAAGTCTAGTTGCTTAAATTTAATAAATAGATGACGAAGCGTTATAGAGAAACCGATCTGTTGAATTTCTTCACCAAAAAAAGCAAGCCAGCAACGACTGTTAAGGTGGAAATGGGACTGAAGAGGTTTGCACTACAGATAATAAAATATTCCATTGGCATTGTTAACGAAAACGATTTAACAGCTGTGTGTGAGCCTGTGTCACTGAGAACAGTCTCAGTTGCTCAATCAGAGAACTTAGGCACAGTAAAAAACGTTGGTCATCAGAATGATTTTGTTCTAGCCGTTGGTGCAAAGTTAAGTTAACTGATGCAGACAAATTTCGATTTCTGACCGAATTCTATGCTCCACCAGAATCATATGCGTGGCCTAGCACCACGAACTTCTTAATTCAGAATGGTATGATATGGTATCTGGGAAGTTATAAAGCGCCTCTCAAAGTGCGAACTATCTCAGCATGCATGTCAGCCTCTCGCGGAAACAGAAAAGACTTTAAACGATGAACAAGAGAGACGGAGAAGGAGAAGGAGAGGGGAGAGGGAGAGAGATAGAGGGGGAGAGGGAGAGGGAGAGAGAAAGAGAGAGAGAGAGAAGCAGGGTCCCATGCAGTACCAATTCAGAATAGTAGTTGTCGCTTTGCTCTTTAAAGTAGTAGGCTCTACATAAGTAATCTGCTTCACTTTGTGGAACATTACTTATGCCTTTACAAAGTTAAACCTTAAGTGTTACGCAGCCTCTGTGAAATCTGTTAAAATAAGAAAGTATTATCGAAAAAGTTGATTCCGTGATTGTTTAGCATTCTATGCTTCTGGAGATCGCCCTATAAACTCACCTCTGAAGACTACTGCTTCGCATTACGCAACCCCTATTTTGTTAAATTGATGTAATTGTATTATGCAGATATTTGCATTTGGGATCAACAAAATGTTATGTTATGAACATTTTCGTGTCATCCAGGTTTAGCTAGAAATTTCTAGATTAACATGGCGCTTGAAGAGCTGGTTTAGGTAGTTTTTTCAAAATCATTGTTGAAAAATTTGAGGTAAACAAGAGCCTAAAATGTACTCCATTTTGGCATCAAATGCTCAAAATTGCGTCAGCTTCTGGGGCTCCGCCCCAGACCCCGCTGGGGGAGCTTACGACGCTCCCCCAAACCCCCTAGTCGTTAGGGGCTTCTTGCCTTCGGCAATCGCCGTTTCGCCGGCGTTCCGGTTCTTTTTTGTTTAGGACGAGATCCCTGATTTTGATGAACTACACTTGTGAAAATATTAGTCTTCTAGCATATATATAGAAAACATTTTTAAAATTTAATTTATTGACAAATAAGTTTAAAGAACACTGAACTGTTTTTAGCAAGGTGTGTATTTAGTTACATCTTCTTTGTTCTCAAAACATAAGAAAAACAATAAGGCCGCTATAAACTAGCAACGTATAAAAATATTTTGCAAAAAATTTTTTTTTCCTACCTACCTACCCAGTTTTTTAAAACTCTGTTACTGGAAACACATCATTATTTTTTTGGCCTTATTTAAAATATGGCAAATAAAGGCCTGAAGCTATAGTAGCTGCCTCAAGATCTAGGTAATTTAATAATTGGAAGAATTAATAACCATGATCCTAATCATAAAAAAGCATAAAACAAACGAAAATATGCTGCATAAATTAGACGAGGAGAGATTTCATATCTATATAAATAAAGCCAGCTTTCTGTCTGTCTGTCTCTCTGTCTGTTTGACCGGGCTTAACTTCTACAATTTTGCACCTTTTCACTCCAAACCTCACTACTGTCTCGGCATCGGACACCCAGTGGAGGGGTTCGCGTACCCCCTTTTCACCGCTAACATGGTGAAAATGCCCCAAAACTACCCAACCGACCGTCCATAACGCCCCAGCGAAGCGGTTCTATTTATGGCGCCGGTATTCCCCAACGTCATTAATAATGCGTATAACGACAAGCGGTTCAATTTATGGCGCCGGTATTCCCCAACGTCATTAACAATGCGCATAACGGTCGGTTGGGTTTACTTTCGCACCAAATTTAATGACGATCGATTCGAAATATATTCATCGTTTTACAGCTAAATTTTAACACATGTATGTTCAAAGACAAAGATCTAAATTATTTCCAGTATGTGAAACAATCAGTCTGCTTTACTAAGGGCGAGGCCGACTACAGACCGGCAGTGAGGGCTAGATTTCTGGCGTTTTCTTTAACACGCCAATCCCGGGTTCACCCTCTTCGACTGCGAAGCAGCCAGTCCAGGGGAGACTGCGAAGCAGTCTCCCACACAGGTCACCTGACGCCACAAGGGCCTCCAAGACTGCGAAGCGGTCGCCGCCAGAGGGCGACTGCGAAGCAGTCAGTCCACGGCAGAGGTCGCTAGACGCGAGAAGGCGTATACAAGACTGCGAAGCAGTCTCCGCTGTACGCCAGAAGGCGTCTACAAGACTGCGAAGCAGTCTCCCCCACAGGTCGCCAGACGCCACAAGGGCCTCCAAGACTGCGGAGCAGTCGCCGCCAGAGGGCGACTGAGGGCGACTGCGAAGCAATCAGTCCAGAAGGCGTCTACAAGACTGCGAAGCAGTCTCCCCCACAGGTCGCCAGACGCCACAATTAGGACCGCCGCGACCGCGAAGCAGTCGCCGCCAGAGGGCGACTGCAAAGCAGTCATTCCACGGCAGAGGTCGCTAGACGCCAGAAGGCGTATACAAGACTGCGAAGCAGTCTCCGCTGTACGTTGCCTGCTCTCCGGTTGGGGCCAGTAAGAATCTCTTTCTTCTGGCACCAAATGGCAAGACAACTAATGTTGTTTATCTCCAAGCTCTACAGGGATTGAAACTTATACCTACATTTCTTGCTTATTCGCTACACGGATTGAAACTTATACCTAAATTTTTTGCTTATTCGCTACAGGGATTGAAACTTATAACCCCGGGCAACGCCGGGTAAACCTGCTAGTTAGTAATATAGAAGCGAGACAAATGAAGTGGATTGGTCACATATTGCGGGGTATTTTTTACTGAGAAGAAGCATAACGAAAAAATGGGAAAAAGACAATAAGAAGCCCTAGATGGGTGCTGCTGGACTGGATGATGGTCGTTGGATACTGTAAATTGAAGGAAGAAGCCCAGCATCGACAGAGGAGGGAGAAGCCATTGGACGTTTGAACCTGCCTTAAGGCACTAAAAGCAGAGAACTTTAAGAATAAGATCCTTGCCAAATCTAACCTTATTTGGAATCCGGTAAAACCATACTTTACGTTGCTTAATTAATGCTATATGTCTTCAGCCCCGTACTTCACGTTGCTGATCATCCAACTTCTAGCTTGACTTTTAATATTAAATATTTTCATCGCTCATCCAACTTCTAGTTTATGTATGAAATGTTTTCATCGCTCATAGACGGCGATAATATCCGCACTAAAAGATATATTTTCATTGCATATCCAACTTCTAGTTTGACTTTTATTATGTAATATGTTCATTAATCATTCAGCTTCTAGTTTAAGTAATAATCCAACTTCTGCTTTTACAATGAAATAATTTTCATACGCGGTAGGGCCTAATAGACCTAACGTCAAAAGAATTTAGCAACGTAAAATACGGATTTCCAACCACTATCAATTTAGTAACGTAAACTACGGTTTTACCTGAAATCCAATAATACAGTGCCATAGAACAAAGGCACGTCGTTGTTTCATTAAATTACATCTGAGTATTTTGCTAAATTGTAAAACAGTATTGTATTTCGCTAAAATTTACAAATTTACCATGTCTAAAACTTCTAAAAGTATATATAGGCCCTACCATTTGTAACTTTAAGTGACTGCACTAAAACAGATAAGGTTTATTTTTTAAAGAGCTATTCTGTATACTTTCCGATAGAACTGTAATTCGTCCAAATCATTTCGCACAGACTTCAAAACAATTACAGGAAACAGTTATAAGCAGTGGCGTCTACCAATGGTGGAGTGTGGAGAACGATCTCCATCGAACTTCAAAAGTGGGGGGTTTGACATATTTTGACTGAAAGTGGGGGGGTTGCCTTTTTTCATGATAGTAGTAGACCAGGGAGCAAACTAGGCCAATTAGGTTAATTAATAGGTAATTAATTAATAGGCCACTAATTAATTAATAAACAGTGCAAATGGCCATCACATGCTTCGTTCAGGAGCTTCAGGAGCTTCAGCAGCAGGAGCACGAGGTCTTTTTCAATAATCAGTCGTTGGCCAGCGTGTGTTTTAAGACACACACACATGTATACATGTATTGGTAATTTGATTGACTAATTGATTGATTGATTGATTGATTAACAGTGCAAATGGCCATCACATGCTTCGTTCAGGAGCTGCACCAGGAGCGCGAGCTCTTTTTCAATAATCAGTCGTTGGCCAGCGTGTGTTTTAAGACACACACACACACACACACATGTATACATGTATTGGTTGGTTGATTGACTAATTGATTGATTGATTGATTAACAGTGCAAATGTCCATCACAGGTGCAGCATCAGGAGCTGCACCAGGACCACGAGGTCTTTTTCAATAATCAGTCGTTGGCCAGCGTGTGTTTTAAGACACACACACACCTGTATACATGTATACATTCATGTATACTTACATACATGTATACATACATGTATACATACACGCACACTGTGTGTGTGTGTCCAAACGTGACTTTCAGGTCAAGATTAAGGTTATCAGGTGCGTTTGGAATGAATGAATGGTTGGGTGGATGGGTATATTATTGAATTATAGGATTAGTGGACGAATGGATGGTAGATTGAAGGATGGATGGTAGATTGGAGGGTGGTTGGTTGGGTGAATGGATGTATTGGATGGATGGGTAGGTGTGGGTTTCAGTCTCTTGAGTCTCATATTCATGCAAGACTTAATTATGTAAACCACAATGGGCATCTGTCGGCGGGTACTCGCTTGCTTGATATCGGTTGTTTTTTTATATTTAAAATTTCTTTCCAACGTTGCTACGCTATCGCTACTTGAGGTAGATTCAAATCTGCAACCACCCGGTCACAAGGCACAGAACACATTGCTACACCACAGCGTCGTAACTTATCCAACGTCGCTACGCAGGGACTTGACGTAGATTCGAATCTGCACCCTCCGGTTTAAAGGCCCAGAACACATTGCTACACCACAGCGTCGTAACTTATCCAACGTCGCTACGCAAAAATGATAAACAGTAATAGCACTCATTTTAGAATTTTATAACGCCCAGCCCATATCAAGCAAGTGAAAAGCTTCAATAACGTATGTTTATGTTTGCGATCTGTCCGTCCGAAAAGATGTCTGCGTTCTATCGCAGGTTTCTATTGATCCATCGCTAATTTATTCGGTTGTGCAATAGACGCAATATTCCTGCAGTCTACAATTTTGAGCCTGGCCATTGGTCTTAGGGAGCAAAATGTAGGTCATGAAGCAATTAAAAATTCACTTTTCGCTCCAATTAAGTCTCGTTCTAACGTTCCGGAAATGAACTCGTTAGTCTGACCTTTCAGGCCAACTATCCTTTTTTAACCGGTTGTAGTAAGGTGAGTGAGTAAGTAAGTAAGTAAGTAAATTGCAAGTATTTGGAATAAAATATCGAATAAGTAAGTATACGATCAAAAATTATGAAATGTTATTCACAGTTATTAATGTATTTCAAGATTTAAAATCATGCTATAGGCCTAGCCTGTTTTTACTTAAATACGATCAACCTTCCTGCAAAGCCGTGTAATTTTCCCATTCATTTAGCCGGATAAGCGATGAAATTACAAATCAACTGGAAGCTGGATAAGCGATGAAAAGTAGATCAAACGAGAAGCTGGAATGTCGATGAGAACATAGTTCAAATCAAATAACTTTCAAATCAAATAACTTTATTAGAATAACACATTCAGTATACAGAACAATCAGGTTATGCTGTTAATTAAGTTAAGTTAAAGCATAAATTAAAGTTTGTCACAAATAAACAAATTTAAAGGAGATAATAATTAGTGCAATTCTAATAGGATGCCACTAAGGGCGTTAGCCCGCTTAGCTGTGGCACCCCAGTGTCACCGGCCGAGCAGCAAGATAAATGATAAGAGATAGTGATATTATGTTCCACATTGAATGGATCAAACTTAACTAACCTAACTAACAGTTTAATTGATATCTGAATCAGCTATGGTCTTAATAATTCAGCGCATTAGGTACCCTGCACACTTGGTCTTCACTATAGGTAGGCCTATTCACATCACTGTGCCAACAACTACAACAGACTTAATCAACCCGCCTGCTCAAAATAGCCGCATGACACATAGTTTACAAACCCCGATAACGACAAACCAGACATAGCAAGAATATGAACCTTCCAAAGACCAAGCCAGTAAGACTAAGCAACACCAAGTAGTTTATATACCGTAAATGGGACATTGTGGATTTCTATGTTTGGACGATAAGATGTGACTTGAGCAGCCTTTTAAATATATGTAGTTGCGTTATTAATTTTAGTTCAATGGGAAGGGCATTCCATGGCTTGGGTCCTATGCATTTGATAGAGAAACTCTTTGGATTTATACGTGCGAATTGAAATTCAAACGAGAAACTGGATTATAATTATTTCAATGTCCTCAACATAATTAATTACGCTAAAGGGTACGTTTACCAAAGGGTTTGAGTTATCGGAGAGAAGAAAGATCTCCACTAGATCTAATTGAAGCTTATAGATTATCAGTGAAAATGACCGGGGAAATTCCGTGTTTCTAAAAATAGATAATATCGAAAGCTTAAGCTGGACACATCGCGATTAGGCCTAAGACTGTGTTGTAAAATATTTTCTAATTTTACCCGAATATTGGTGTCGGGCTTAGAAAATAAATTTAAAAAAAACCCAATCATAATAATACATTTGATAGAAGACTATAATTTAGCCTAAAGCGATGTTTTTCTATCTAAGAGCGTGTCTTAGCAGTCTTTTAAACATGAGAGTATATTTAGTTTAGGAGACAGCACAAATTTTCTTACAGAAATGCATAATTAATCACCAGGCCCTAATCAAGATTTAGAAGTTTCTATAGTCTTAGATAAAGATTTAAGTAAGTAAGTAAGTACATTCTTTATTAGCCTACACCATTACCAAACGCACAGCGCTTTACATACAATATTACAAGCAGAGGAAAGAAATTTATAGGATAGAAAAAACAGCGTTAGATCTAAAATGAAATAATAGCAACAGAGGCTAACTGCACAGCATCCTACCCAGGAAACCTTTAGGGTAAGGGAGTCAAATCTAGGGAAAACCAGATTATGAGAACGTGTCTTTAGAACTGCAGGTAGAAAGAAGGTCATCGAGGTGCAATAGGCCTATGTGGGATTCGGTCAACTGGCATTCTCTCTACATGTCCAAACCATCGGAGTCTTCGTTGAGCGACTTTGTCTATCAGAGTTGTTTTGATGCCTAATGATTGTCTTATGTCGTCGTTTCTTATTTTTTGGAGTCTTGAAATCCCTGCGATCTTCCTCAGCCAGTTTATTTGTTATTTGGCATAGAACGCTTATGTATATTCACTGAGAGTGTTTTATGGCCTTCAATCTGTTAGGAGTAGGCCTACCATGTGTAATACCTCATTGGAAAGCTTGTGCATTCAGGTTGCTAGAAATAGCCTCATTTGGCGTGTTTCCCATACCGGGTAGTGATTTCGATGCGTTTAAAGTTAAATACACTGAAACTTTGCAATTTATGTTGAGTTTGTAGCAATACATTCTAAAATTCATATCTCTGGAACGAATAAAGATAGAATAATAATTTTTTCGACATTTAAAACAGAAATTACTGTTTATCATTTTAAGTCTAAAATAGGCTATATCATGCTAACTTTTTGGACAACAGCCCCCTTTTGCCAGAGTAAAATAACGTCTAATGCGCTCAGCCTAGCTCTAGTGTAGATTTATCAAACTTTCATTTTCAACCCAAGTGTTAAACGAATCGTTATATCCTAACCATTTAACAAATGATTTGTTTCCACGTGTTCTTATGATCTTTTCGATCCTAAAGACTTCCTGAGTCGTTTTCTGTAATTCTTGCTCGTAAAATGACCCTTGAATCTGTTCTCCGTTTAAATCTGTTATCTTATAGGTCGGAGGATCGGTGTATTGAATTTTTGTCACAGTAAACACCTCTTCCGTCCATCTAGGCGTAAAGCCCGCCTCAAAGAATTTCTTCTTTTTAGAAATTCTGACTTTATCGCCTATTGAAAATTTCGGTTTATTAGGCGGTTTTGGATTCAATCCGCCATATAAATTTTTCCATACAGTGGTCTCATTTATCTTTATACTCGCTTTTATTGGAGTCATTTTTATGGAAGAATGTCTAGTGTTGTTATAACGAGCAACCATATTTTCTAAAACATCGATATATTTCCTAGTCGAATTAGCTGTGAAATATTTGAACATCTTCTCCTTCATCGTTCTGTTCCAACGTTCGATAACGGATGACTTCTCTTCATTTTCAATAGAGTAAATCTGGAATCCAATTGATTTCACGTTTTTATTATAAAACTCCTTACCCTTATCGACCCACAGTTTCTCGGGTTTTCGTCCGCTACTGGAAAATATTTTGGTGAAAGCATCGAACACAGATTTTCCGCTTTTATCTTTTATCGGGACAAGCCACCCGTATTTTGAAAATATATCGATAACACTTAATAAATTTTTATCGCCATTGTTATATTTCGCGAAAGATTGCATGTCTATGAGGTCTGCAGCCCAAGTGTCGTCAACACCTTTAACGTAAACCTTCCTTTTAGTAAAATGTCGTATTACCGGTTTATGCAATTGTTCGGCGAGTTCATCCGTCCATTTTTGAGACGGTTTAACAGCTGGCTTTGAATCGGAAGTACCTAAACCAAAACCAAGATTGGCTTTTGTCATCAAAATAGGTTTAATTATCGCTCTTTCGACGCGCTCACGTAATGTAGGATTATTTATATTATTTAATTCATTTACCATTACTCTGTCGGCGGCATTTCTGGCAGCGGTATCCGAATGCTGGTCATAAGCCAAATCATGAGAGTATGCTGCTCTATCGACTCTGTCAACTGGTTTACTCCAGTCTTTGGGGGAGCCGTCAGGATTCAATCTTAAATCTAATCTAGTTCCTGGTCCCGTAAACGAATGTCCTGGGAGATGCAATTCTCCAGGAAATTTTGACCACGGCAGTTTTATATTCTTAGTAGCTGAATTTAAAGACCCAACTAGATCGCCTCCTGTTTTGGCAGCGGATACAAATCGAGTTTTAGTTTTTCCGCAGTCGGAACATACGGCTCTAATCATAGGTCTTTTATTTTTACTGACAATATTTTGAATATTTCTCGATTCGGTTTCTCTCTTGCACTTTACGCAATACATCTGTTCCATATACATTTTAATATAAAACTATTTTTATAATTAAAAAAGAAATGGAAGTTAAAGATTTATCTTGGAACGACGAGACATCTAAAAGATTTAATAACCCGTTATTACCTAGAAGTATAAGGGGTCTGATCGTTGGGAAGTCTGGATGTGGTAAGACTACGCTATTATTAAATTTACTTTTGAATCCAGGATGGTTAGATTACGACAGCTTACAGGTATTTGGAAGATCTCTCTTTCAACCAGAATATAAAATACTTAAAAAAGCATTCGAAGAAAAGTTATCGAAAGAAGCAATCGTCAATTTGTTTGGTTGTCAAGACGAGATTGCAAGGTTAAATGTATCGCCAGCATTAGTCGTTGAAGAAATGGCTAAAAGCACAGTTAAAAAATCCGATATGAACTGTCGATTCTTTGAAACTTCGGAAGAAGTGCCCGATCCGAGAGACTTGAATCAGCATAAAAAGAACTTGATGATTTTCGACGATTTACAATTAGAAAAACAAAACAAATGTGAATCGTATTACATCAGAGGAAGACACAGTAATGTTGATTCGTTTTACCTCGCACAAAACTACTTCAAACTGCCTAGACAGACCATCAGAGAGAATTCAAACTTTATCTGTTTATTTCGTCAAGACCTTAAAAATATTAATAATATATACAACGATCACGTAGGCGTAGATGATATGCCTAAAGACGAATTTGTAAAACTGTGCAAAACTGCGTGGGAGCGTCCGCACGGATTTGTAGTGATAGATTTAACCAGTAAAAAGAACAACGGTAAGTATAGGAGTGCGTTGGATACATTTTATATGCCTTCAGCATAAGCCTTCAGCTTCTTCATAAGTTATATATTATATATATATTATATATATATAAAATGGAAGCGCGATTGGAAAAGATAGTTCTCAACACAGAAAAGATCGCTCGTAACACGGAGCCTAAAGAGTCATTCAGCATTTTGGTGAGCGAAAGGAGCACGCAAATTAGAACTAAATTTAATCCTCTGATTCAACTTGACAAAAACAAAAAGTATGAAATGTGTCTTGTTAATTTAGAGACTTATTTTTCCTTCCCGAATATATATTCTTTAAACAACAAATTTGCGTATTCGCCGGATAATGGTAAAACGTGGTTTACTATAGAAATCCCAGAAGGGAGTTACGAAATCGTAGATATAAACGAACACATTCAGAGAATCATGAAACAATCAGGACATTATGACGAAACGGGAGACGCGTACTGTATAACGTTACAAGCGAACAACAATACTTTGAAATCGGTGTTAGATATCGGTGCTAACTATCAGGTTAATATGACAATCGAGAACTCGATTAGAACTGTTTTAGGATTTAATAGCCGAGTGTATTCAGAAGGATATAACGAATCCGAGAACATAGTAAATATTATGAACGTAAATAGTTTGAGAGTAACCAGCGACGTAATCGGATCTTCGTACTCTAACGGAACAACGGAAAACATTATATATTCCTTTTTCCCGAATGTAGGTCCCGGATACAAGATTATAGAAGTGCCCGTTAATTTAGTATATCTTCCTATTACGCTATTTACGATTTCGGCTATGGAAACAAAACTCACAGATCAAAATGGAAAACTAATCAACCTTCGAGGAGAGGAGTTGTCGATCAGGTTTAAAATTAGAGAAGTGTGAGAATTAATTATCGTGGTATTAAAGTTTTTAATTTCAATTATATATATAAAATGAGTCGATATACGAATACAAAAGTTAATGTTTCGGATGGACAAAAAGACAAAATTAAACGCGCAGTTGAAGCAGGGACAGAAACGAGTATAAGACTAACTCACGCAGATCTATCCGGGGAACACGTCTTAGCTCTTACACGAGCACAAATTAATAAAATGGCGAAAGCATATCAGAATGGGACTGGTACTATGCTCAAAATGAGTAAAACGCAAATACACCATAATATGAAAGTCGAAGGTGGTTTTCTTCCAGCGTTATTACCACTTCTAGCTACAGCTGGAAAATTCCTTCTTTCTAGTGTTCTGCCAAGTCTTGCAACTGGAGCTTTAAGTGGATTAGCGAGTACAGGTGTAAGTAAGTTAATGGGATCTGGTGTTAATGGAAGTGCTTTATACATAAAGAAAGGAGGAAGAAGCTACAAGATGGTTCCGCACGCAGCAGGTCTTTACCTGAAACCATGGTCAGGGTCGGGATTAGACGGTGTAGGAGAAGGACTGTACATGCGCAGAGGTTCTGGATTTGTCAATGGTTCAGGATTGATTCTTGGAAACGACAATCCTATTTCAAAAGTACTTTCTAACATCCCAATCCTTGGTCCGCTTCTTGGAATGATTCTGTAAAGGTTTTAATATATAAATATATACATATATATATAATGTCGCGATACGGTATGCCAATGCACAAGTTTATAACAAAACGCAATTCTCCGAGCAGAGTTAGAACTCGACCAGAATCAGTATTTTGGTTGCCTAAAGAAGCAACGCATCGGGCTATAAGACAACCGGGCTCACAGCGTTGGGAGATTTTCGCACAACGAGCCATCACAATTCAACCCAGATCGTCGGTCTCGCAAGAGCTAGGATTTGGCGTTCGACTAACTAGGGGAGTCTGTCTAGTCTCGCTTAGACAAGCGATTAAAGAAAAGAAATGTAGCTTGCAAGATTCAACCATTTGCGAAGATGTAGAAGACATTGTTATCACTATTCAAAACAATTCCGATTCTGTAGTTATCATTAACGAAAAAGATTCGCTATGCTACATTAATTACCACGTTTAAATTTTTAAAAATCTTAATAATAATAATAATGGAATATAAACAAGTGGAAAATTCAGCCCAATCGTATCGTTTTAAAAAAATTAATGAAATTCAAAAAGAAATCGAACAAGAACGCGATAAAAGGACCGCCTTAAGTACAAAGTATCGTAGGAACATAAGAATGATTAGCATTATCGACAACGCTCTGATAGTAACTGTGATGGGGCTCAGCAGCTCGGGCCTGGCAGCTCTTGCTACTGTAATTGCAACTCCGGCCATAGCGATAGCGACAGGTACGGCAGTAGGTGTAGGATTGTTAATTATTGTCGGAGGACAAGTTAGTAAGAAGCTTGCACTGAAATTGACAAAGCACGAAAAGATTAAAACGTTAGCCGAAGCAAAACTAAACACAATCAGTAGCCTTATTTCAAAAGCTCTTGTGGACGACAATATTTCAGACGTTGAATATTCGCTAATTCTAAGCGAGTTTGTGAAATTCAACGATATGAAAGAAAAAATTAAAAATAAAACCAAAGTTAGCACAGAAAAATTAACGTTTAACGAGAACGTTTTAACGGGAACGTAAATTAAACGTTCGAAATCAACGTTCGAATTTACGTTCGAATTTACGTTTAAAAAATATAGCTATAAGCTTATATAAATAAAATATAATGTCGTTTCTAAAGATAACCGATCCCGCAAAAAGAGATTTTATCGTTGAGGAGTTTCTGAAATCGAAGAAGAATATTCGACAAAACTTTTTATCCGAGAGATTAGGAGACATCGGACTACAACGAGAATTAACGAGATTGTACAAACCAATAGTCGACTCGCAATCAACAATTTCAAAAGAACAAAAGGCTTTGTTATCTACTATAAAAGAAAACTCTGCAGAGACAGCTAACGCTTTAAAAGCGCTTCCCGCTTCTATATCGACATCGTTAAAAGCCATTCAGTTTCCTCAATACCCTTCGATACAGGCTTACGGAGAAGACCCGGTAGGCCTAGAAGATATAAAAACCTTAGAACTAGGAGATATTGCGGTGAAGTACCTGCAACAATACGCGTCCGATAAAAAGACGGTAGACACAACGTTCGGTATAAACTCAAAAGCCGGCCAATTTTATATAGGCGACAGTCCTATATCGATCGACGGCAATAACGTGACGGTAGGCGATAGGCCTAAGATATACGAAGGAACTCCAGGACTTTGGGAATTATTAACGATGGCCAAACCGGACGAGTCGATTTTCAATGCAAACGATCGGGAAGAATATGCCGAGATTCTGAAGATAACGAATGCTATGAGGCAGCCGAAAAATCCAAGTAAACCAAAATCCTCTAAGAGCTTAAAATATAAAAATATTATTAAACCGATATGGGACTCGATGATGTCAAAGGCGCAAGGTAAAGGAATAGGCCTACAGCGTATCGTTATTCCTCAAGATCCTAATGCATTAATAGAAATGTTATCTCTGCGAATGGCCAGCTTCGAGGCGGGGAATACGGGTGTGAGAAATGAGATAGTTGGTATATGCGACGAGTTACTAAGACAAGGAGCGATAAATAAAAATGAATATAAAAATATAATGCTATTAATATAAAAAATGTTAGTAGTTACTAAAAGAAGGTATAAGAAACAATACGTTATCGGAGGGGCGGGAATATTCGATATTGTTGCGGGTTTTTTCAAGAAACTATTTACGTCGAATGCGGCTAAACAAATAGCGTCCACCGCTCTCAGCGTAGGAAAAGATGCGGCTAAAGACATCGGGCAGAAAGCGCTGGATGTTGGTAAAACTGTCGTTGCTGACGCCGGGAAACGATTAGTCGATAAAGCGGTTGCTAAAATTATGAGTCCCAAAAATTTACCGACTACAAGTTCACAAACGCTTTCAGCGCTTTCAGCGCTTCCAGCGCTTTCAGCGTTCCAACCGCAGCTGAACGAAGGTAAGGACTTGCTAACTCAAGAAAGTAAAGACGTGCTAACTAGACTTATTAACGACGGAACGCGTTCGAAGAGTACAAATATAAATAATTTAATGATGGGGCACGGTATGAATTCCAATGCAAAGAGCGCTATTAGATTTCAAGATCTCGTTAGACGTTTAAACGGAGCTGGATTGAAAGTTGCATAGGTTATTTATATTTAAATAAAATAAAATCATATATTATTAATAAAAAAATGCAATCAGATATACTAAGATTCACGGAACAACCTTTGACGGACGAGAGTATCGAACGATACGAATTTCACGAGTACGAACCTACTGCGAGAACGAATCTAAACACAACTGGCGAGATTCGTATCAATATTGAACTCCAAGACTTGTTCAGCCACCCTTCAGAGTCTTATTTGCTATTCGAAGGAAGACTGACTAAAGCGGATAACACCGCATACGTTAATGCCGATGCAGTGGCTGTTACGAATAACGGGCTAATGCATCTATTTAGCCAAATATCGTATTCTCTATCGAATCAAGAAATAGAAACGTTATTTCACCCGGGTCAAGCTACCACGATGCTTGGATTGCTAAAATACCCAAACGATTTTCAACTGGCACAAGGTTTAAATCAGCTGTGGTATAAAGACAGTGGTGCAACGGCCGTTCTCGCCGATAACACGGGGTTTGCGGTCAGACAACAGTATCTTATTCGAAAACCAACTGCTAAGGGAACGTTCAGCTTTATAGTTGCATTAAAGCATATCTTCGGTTTTTGCGATGATTACGACAAGATTGTTTACGGTTTGAA
Organism: Allolobophora icterica; assembly: GCA_963556255.1. NCBI lineage: Eukaryota > Metazoa > Annelida > Clitellata > Crassiclitellata > Lumbricidae > Allolobophora > Allolobophora icterica. Next base: position 70,578,200 of record OY744605.1, read on the forward strand.
ACATACGCTAACGTTAGTGCGTAAAGCCGACGACGATGCTATTTTTAGAGGTCACGATGCAGCGGCTGGAAAAGTTGCAATAGAAAAGATATCGTGGTTTATGCCTCACGTTATTCCATCCGATATGGAAAAAATCCACTTATATAAAACGATCGAATCGAAAGCATCGTTGGCCGTTGCCTATCGCGCTCGTCAATGCGACACCATAACTGTTCCTCAGTCGACTACTTTCAGTTGGAGACTTAGTGTCAAGACATCTCCGGAAAAACCGAGGTATATAATCGTAGGATTTCAGACAAGTCGTGACGGTAATCAAGAACATAATCCGTCGATCTTCGACCATTGCGATCTTAAGAACATGTACGTAATGATGAATCAGGAAAGATACCCGGCTGTAGACTACAACCTATCGTTTCCTAATCAACAATTCTCGAGAGCGTACCGAGCCGCGGCAACGTTTAGCGAAAAATTCTACGGAATGGATCAGTTGATAACGCAGAGTAATATAACACCGAGTGATTATAAAGAACTATATCCGCTAATGATTTTCGACGTTAGCAAACAATCTGAGCGGTTAAAATCGTCTGTCGTCGATATTCAGATCAAAGCTATATTTAATACGGCAGTGCCGGCCGAAACCGAAGCTTATGCTATCGTAATTTCGGACAAGTTGCTGGAGTTTCAATCGGACGGGCAGAAGCTAAACGTCGTCTACGGTAGGAGCTCGTCTTAAATCGCCGCGATTTAAATGCTAAATGCTAAGGGTGAAGGCTATGAATAAAATTTCTTTTTTTTCTTAAACATACATAAAGAGATGTTTACTTATATTAGTAATAAGAAGATGAAACTTCCAGAGCTGAGAAGCTTACTGGTCCAGCACAACGTTAAGGGTTGTGCTCATCTCAACAAGCCCGAGCTTATAGCTCTATTGAGCGCAATGGAGATTTGTGTTCAAGATAACTCAGAAAAAGAGAAACTAGAGAAACTAGAGAGACGACAAAGGCAAGAACTGCAGAAAGAGCAGCAGAAAGAATATCGGAAAGCATATCAGATAGAATATCAGAAAGGATACTGGAAAGAATATCGGAAAGAACGAATACTTAAAAGAAACTACCAGGAAGGCGCGTATGATAGAACGAGGTATATCAGAAATCAGCCGAGAAAAGTAGAAATCTTAGACCTAGAAACCGGTGATGTTGTCGTGTATCCGTCGATGTACAAAGCAGCTAAGGCGCACGGGCAAAACGCACCAATAATACAATGGTATAATGGAAAAGTATGGAGAAATAGATACAAAATTAAGGTGTACGATAGCATTAACGACAAAACTATCGATTCCGTTGTGAATGAGCTGTGAGATTTTGGGAAAAAATAAATAAATAAAAAATTAAACATAAATAAATATTTGTGTTTTTCTTAAACAACACTTAAAGAAATGAATATATATGTATATATAAAGGAATGGACTACAAGTTGAAAACTGTAAAAGAATTGAGAGTCATGGCAAAACGGAGCGGCTTGGTCGGATATTGGAAACTGCGAAAAGCGGATCTGATTGCTGCTATGAGCAAAAATAAAAACTTGCTCGACTCTCCAGTTCCCAATATTCGAACCCCAATTCTTACTCCGACCAAGTTCGTTTCCAAACCAAATAAAGTTCTCAGTGAGTTGAAAACTAAGGTTAGGTCGAGTATTAATTCTTTTGCGGATTGGTTAGTTAGTTACATACCTCCTAAAGTGAAGAAACCTGTGAACGAAAGATTGGAATCGTTTAAATCGAAAATAAAGAGTCTCTTTGCTAAAATCAATACAAAGAAGTTTGAAATTCGAAAGACTGCATCGGCTATTAAAGGATTCACTAAACAATACACTATCGATGGTTCTTCTGGAATAGATGCCGTGTCTTTTCTTAGCGCCGTTAGACCGCAGGTGGTTAGTATGTTGTCAAGAAATCGTCAGGTTAAGGTTCAACTCGTTCTTACATGTACCATGGAGCGCGTTGATATGAAATCTGGAGAAGAAGAATCCGCGAATGTTCCATTCGTCTCGAAGACTGAAGTTATTTTAGATGCTACCGATATCAACGAAATATACGATAATGCAATAAATAAGATCCCAGAGACTATGGCCAGTTTCCAGATGCGTGGAAGTAATTGGAGATTCGTGAATGTTGTAAAGTTAGATGTCAATACTGCTGTTTATAAACCATTGAAAGGCAGTTCTTACGTTCCGTTGCCTACAGAACTATCTAGCAAAAAGGCTATTATCAATATGAAGAATAATGACGAGCAATGTTTCAAGTGGTGCATTACTAGAGCTTTAAATCCAACTGACAATCATCCCGAACGAATTACGAAAGAATTAATCAAACAATCGAAGCAACTCGATTGGAGCGGTATCGAATTTCCGGTTGCTGCGGATGCTAATATAATAAGCAAGTTTGAGAGAAATAATAATATAAGCGTTGACGTATTCGGTTTTGAAAATAAGATAGTATTCCCAATTTATGTGTCGAATCAACGGGATGAGAGGCCCAAAGTTTCTATCGTTGAACTATTGCTTATTTCCGACGGAGATAAGAAACATTATTGTTGGATAAAGAATTTCAACAGATTGATGGCATCACGAACGGAAAAGTCAACTACTTCAATGCACTATTGTAGAAGATGTTTAAACGGTTATACAAAAATAGAAGCGTTTAATAAACATTCCGAGTACTGTTCGCAGAACGCCGCTCAAAAAATAGAAGTCCCAGAACCGGGAACTACGTTAAGTTTTAAAAATTATAATAGGTAGATGAGAGTTCCCTTTATCGTTTATGCAGATTTCGAATCTTTCATCAAACCTATAGCCACATGCCAGTCAGATCCTCGCGTGTCTTACACCGATAAATACCAAAAACACACGCCTAGCTCGTTTTGTTATTACGTAAAATGCTTCGACGATATATTATATCAACAAGATCCTGTAACGTACACGGCCGAAAGCGAAGACGATGATATCGGTCAAATATTCGTAGATAGTCTCGAAGAGACTATAAAACGAATATATAATCAGTTTAAATTTCCGAAGAAGATGATATTTACTCCAGATGACCGAAAAAAGTTTAAGGAAACTACTTTATGTCATATCTGTGGAGGAGCGTTGGGTACAGATCGGGTTAGAGACCACTGTCATTTGAGCGGTATTTTTAGAGGGGCCGCTCATAATGGTTGTAATCTAGACTATAAAGTTCCGAGGTTCTTTCCAGTAGTATTCCATAATCTGTCCGGATACGACAGCCATCTGTTCGTAAAGAAATTGCGAGGTGATCAGAATGAGAAAATTAAATGCATTCCTAATAACGAAGAGAAGTACATATCGTTTAGCAGAGAAGTGATCGTCGATAAGTTTCTAAACAAAGAAGGGAAAGAAATTAACGTTAAACGTGAATTGCGATTTATCGACAGTTTTAGATTCATGGCATCGAGTCTTGACGCTTTATCGAAGAATCTGAAGAAAGAACAATATAAAAATCTTGGTGCGTTATATTCTGGGAAACAGCTCGATCTTTTACTTAAAAAAGGAATTTACCCGTACGATTACGTTACTTCCGTCGATAGATTTAACGAAACCGAACTACCTCCCAAGTTCGCATTTTATTCGAGGCTCAATGATTCAGATATTAGCGACGAAGATTACGATCACGCCAAAAATGTATGGAATGCATTCGGATGTAAAACGTTTAGAGAATACCACGACCTGTACAATGTTTCGGATGTTCTACTCTTAGCCGATATTTTCGAAAACTTTAGAGACGTTTGCATGAAGAATTACCGGCTTGATCCCGCATGGTATTACACATCTCCGGGACTAGCCTGGGATGCTGCTTTGAAGTTGACCGGTATAAAGTTGGAGTTGTTGAGCGATTACGATATGATTCTGATGATTAAGCAAGGAATAAGAGGAGGAATCAGCACAATTTCGAATCGTTATGGGAAAGCCAACAATAAGTATATGACGGCGGATAAATTCGATAGCAGCGAGCCTTCGTCATATATAACTTATCTAGACGCTAATAATTTATACGGTTGGGCGATGAGCAAGCCTTTACCGACTCGTGGATTTAAATGGATGAGCGACGACGAGCTAAATAATTGGAATTTATTGGGATCGTGTATATTGGAAGTGGATTTGGAATATTCTGAAAAATTGCACGATCTCCACAACGACTATCCTCTGGCTCCCGAGAGCATCTCGTCGGAATTTACATATAATATACCAAAACTAATTCCAAACTTGAACGATAAAAAGAAGTACGTGGTACATTACGAAAATTTGAAGTTGTACGAAAGTCTCGGGTTGAAAATCGCGAAAATTCACAGAGGGATACTATTCGAAGAAAGCCCTTGGTTGAAATATTATGTAGATTTGAACACAAACTTGAGAACGAGTGCCACTAATAACTTTGAGAAAGACTTTTTCAAATTGATGAACAATAGCGTCTTTGGAAAAACTCTTGAAAGGATCGAAAATCATGTAGATATAAAATTGGTATGTCACGAGAAGGAAGCTATTAAGCTAGCTGCAAAAACTAATTATGACCGCCTGACGATTTTCGACGAGAATCTAATCGCCGTTCACATGAAAAGACCGAGGTTGTTTTATAATAAACCGATATATCTAGGCATGTGTATATTAGACTTAAGTAAAACTTTGATGTACGATTTCCATTACAATTTTATACGGCAAAAATACGGAGACAGAGCTAAATTGTTATTCACCGATACAGATTCGTTGGCATATGAAATACAAACAGAAGATTTTTACGACGATATCGCTCAAGACGTTGCGGTTCGATTCGATACGAGTGATTACCCAGAAGATCACCCATCGGGTTTAAGAAGCGGAATGAACAAGAAAGTTATCGGTATGTTCAAAGACGAATCAGCAGGAAAACAGATTTCCGAGTTCGTAGGTTTAAGGGCCAAGTTGTACTCGTATAGAATCGATGGTGCAGAACACAAGAAGTGTAAAGGCATTAAGCAAAATGTTGTTAAGAAAACGATAACTCACGATGATTATAAAAACTGTCTGTTTACCAAAAGAGAACGACTAAGAAAAATGAACGTTTTTAGATCGTATCATCACGATATTTATACCGAGCAGGTAAATAAAGTTGCATTATCCGCGGATGATGATAAACGAGTAATAATGGAAGACGGTATTCATACATTAGCGTACGGACATTACTCGTTACGCTGCGCACATAAAGAATCTATTCGTTGATTATAAAATGAGTTTTAGAAGTGTTACAGAAATCGACGTTTGCGGAGTCGTGTTACCGAATGTTCCTTTGACGAATATACAACTGCTAGACGCCGCTAAGAAGAAACTAAATATCACAAACTTCAGAGGAGTGTTCCTACGAGACGAGCTGCCCGAGAGACCGAGTAGGCCTACTAACGAAAGCGGCATTCTTAACCTAGATAAATCCAGTGGGAGCGGGACTCATTGGGTGTGTTGGATCAAGAAGAAAGGCGAAATTTCGGCGAAATATTTCGATGGCTATGGTCTCCCTCCACCTACCGAGCTACTGAAATATTTACGTCGTCCGGTTTATTATAACAGCGAACGAATACAGCCCGATAACGAAGTGTTTTGCGGTCATCTGTGCTTGTACGTGTTGAAGATGATGGACGATGGCGCGAATTTTCAGGAAGTTATAAACGGTTTGTTTTAATATATATATATATATATCTATATATATTATAAAATGCCTGTGGATAAATTCGGACATACTGATGTTGGATATTCAGAAAGAGTAATTGCCGGAGGAGTTACATTGTCTCAAGCAAATGCTACTTTCCTTCGTATGGATGGAACAAACGCTGCGACCGAGAATATTAATTTAGATTCTCATAAAATTGTCAACGTGTCAGATCCTACTAACCCCCAAGATGGTGCTACCAAATATTACGTAGATAATGCTCATAAGAAATGTTATCTCGGATATATACCTAATTTAGAAACCGACGAGAGTAGTACCGGATTCGTCGCTAGTGCCAGTTCACACATAGACGGATATCGAGCGTACGGAGCGTTCAATAGTCTAAACGCGGATGGTTTGAACGGATCTTGGGTTTCTAATGATTCTTTGAATACCTGGATACAGATAAAATGTCCTGAGCCGGTTAAAATTTGGCGAATCGCGTTGAAAGCCATCGATAATGTACATAGAATACACAGTGTCTTTTGGACCATATCAGGGCGTAACGACGGCGATTCGACATTTACGACGTTATTTACGATGACGACTCCGTTATACAGAACCGCAACTGCCCCGTCATTTTTCAATATTTCAACGAATACTGCGTATCAGTATTACAGAGTTACGAAAACACATATTCCCGGTGGGACTATTATTATCGGTCAGATTAACGTAGGACTTCATAGCATACAATTATACATATACGATACTTAAATCGTGGTAGGCTATTCAGCCTCCTTTGAGCTCATGAGCTCACTCAACGACTTATTTTAATATAAATAAAAAATATAAATATATACATTGTATATATATTTTATATATATATACTAAAAATGCCTGTGGATAAATTCGGACATACTGATGTTGGATACTCGGAAAGAATAATTGCCGGAGGAGTTACATTGTCTCAAGCAAATGCTACTTTCCTTCGTATGGATGGAACAAACGCCGCGATCGAGAATATTAATTTAGATTCTCATAAACTGGTCAACGTGTTAGAACCTACTAATTCCCAAGATGGTGCTACCAAAAATTACGTAGATATTAATAGCGGTGTAAACAAAGTTTCTAAGACTGGTGACGTTATGACCGGCAATCTATTTTTAAGTGTGGGCTCGGATCGTCAACGTAATATGGGGTGTAAGGATCTACGCGGAAACAAACTGTTTGCTTTGACACTGGGTAATCTGTTAAACAAAATAGAAGGTTATTTAAACCAACCTATAACGTTGCAATCGATCGAAGGTTTTTTGTGCAAAGTGGGAACGGAAAATATAATTCGATTCGGTAAATCGTCCAGCGACCATAAAATCGATGTTTACCAAGATATCGTTATGAGACAAAAATCTATAACCGATTTAAAAAAACCCGTTAATCCTCAAGATGCCTCCACTAAAAATTATGTAGATAACGCTCTTAGTAGAGCGGATAATAATGCTCTTAAAAAATGTCATATCGGATACATACCTATTTTGGAGGCTGACGAAAGTGTTACCGGATTTATGGCAAGTGCTAGTTCAACTGTTACTGACAAGTATCAAGCGTATGGAGCTTTCAATAGTCTAAATGCAGATGGTTCAAACGGAACATGGATCGCGGATAGTAGATCAATCCTAAATGTCTGGCTGCAGATAAAATGTCCTGAGCCGGTTAAAATTTGGAGAATTGCGTTGAAAGCGATAAGACACAACAGAGGCACATACCAGATTACAAACTGGATTTTAAACGGAAGTAACGATGGATCAACGTTTACCCAATTACTAAGATCGACGCAGGCATTATTAAACACCGAAGCTGCTCCGTCATTTTTTAATCTTACAACGACTCCGACTGCGTACCAGTTTTACAGACTTACAGTAACAAGCAACCCCAGTCACACTGTGGTAGGGGTAGAAGTCCTACAATTATATGTATACGATACTTAAAATCGGGGAATTATAATAAGTGATCATAAGTTCACACACACACAGCAAGTCCGTCACCAAATTACTCTGGCCCAGATACCAGATCATAACTCCCTGTTGCATGAACAGTTGTTAATTAAGTGGAAGTCGTTCATCCCAACCATTCATTCATTCATTCAAACATTCATACTCCCATTCATTCATTCATTCATTCATTCATTCATTCATTCATTCATTCATTACAAACGCACCGAATGATCTTGACCCGTGAAAGATATGCCTACTTAGGCCTATTGCACACACACATACACACACTGTGTGTGTATACATGAATGTATACATGTATGTATACATGTATGTATACATGTATGTATACATGTATTCGATAAAACCTGCTCCTGCTAATCCAGCTGCTCCTGCAGCAGAAGCTCCTGAACGAAGCATTTCCACTGTTTATTAATTAATTAATTACCTATTAATTAATTACCTATTAATTAACCTAATTGGCCTAGTTTGCTCCCTGGTCTACTACTCATGATAGCTCTTTTGTCCCGTGTGATAATATAGCCAAATCCAACAAAGCAAAAATATTTAAAATCCGAAAAGGTCCCAAAAACTTTTTTCGCGCTACACGCGATGATTGCTCGGACTCTCTTTGGGCACTGTCAGTCTAGACGTAGACTCAGCACCTATTAGGGCCTAAAGTAGAAAACATTAAGCTAAGTCGTCCATTAATTCATTAATCTGTCTCAGAATGACTGATTAATTCGTTTATTTTACGACGCCGTCATATCAAAGACGATTGGCGTCTCTGCCACTGCAGAATCTCAGAAAACACCAAAATGTGTACTTCAGGGGGTAAATTTGGGGGGGGGGGTTGATTCTCCATTTACTTTGGGGGGGGAGGTTAGACGCCACTGGTTATAAGATCTTGAAATCAGCACATGATTGCATAGATAACCGGTGTGGTTCAGTTTCGCTGACTTAAAAAAAATTCGAATAAGTTGGCATAAATTACAATCGTCAGTATGCGTAATAAGGGCCTTGTTGTAAGATAAGATTACAAAATAATCGAAGGCAATCGTCGGTGAAATCAAAGATTGCTCTAATTAGATAGGCCTACATACATATATAATAGTTGTACTTACATACTATGTATAGCTTCCTTAGCTTAGATATAGAGCGAAATATGCTTCACCAGTTTATAAATGCAGAAGGCGAAATCAACGTATCAAAAAGTAGTAGCCCTACCGGTATAATAACGAAAAGAGTAGTTATGAATCGTTTTCTTTATGAAGCCAATGACATGGTTCCAACCATCGACGCATATTGGGGCCAACCGTTTCACAAGATGGCGTTCCAAAATGCGAATAGTAAACTCCATGATGTAAAAATGGAAAAAACTCCAAACTGATGAAGCGCCACCCGCCCGAGCGGAGGGCGTCAGCTTATTCACAAGCGCTGCATCAAGTCAGAGAGTTTTCCAGAGCAGTACTTTTCAAACTTTTTGGGCCAGGAACCCTTTTTTTCTAGGCATAGCTCGCAGATCCAAGTATTTAAACAGTAAAATTTAGCACTTAAAATTTAATCAAAATAACAGGCAGACTATATCCACAATACAAACTTAATTGCTTACGACGATACCCAATCGGACCCGTATGGTGCATACAGTTACGGGCGTACTATAAGAAAACACAGGCTGTTAATAAATGCTGAAAGCATGCAGTGTTAGATTGTTAATCACAGTGAATGAATATTTTCAGAACTCTCTCGCGGATCCCGCCATGTCCTTCGCGGACCCCAGAGGCGCTCCCGACTACAACATTTGATACTGTACCAGAATTTTCACGCCGAAGCTAGAGCCCTGCGCCGACGTCATAGTGTCGGCGGCGGCGCGCCGGTCATTTTGGGTCGGCGGCGGCGGCGCCCACGAAATGTCGGCGTCGGCGCGGCGCGCCGCGGCGTGCCCTAATCAGAAGCTTGATTCACTATGAGAGTTGAACAGGCAGAACAGCCGTTGGTCCTGTGACCAGTCAAGAGGGCCAAATTCTACCAATTAGGCCTACTAAGTATTAAGTCAAAACCTGTCTCAACTGATACTGTTTAGGCCTACTTGAATAGATTTCAGCCAAAAGTATTAAACAATTATACCTTCCGTTCTGTAGGAATTAGTTAAATGGTATAATCTTGATTTTAACAGCACTTATAAACTCCTCTAACCTTACAACATTAAGCCAAAAATTTACACCATTTTAATAAGACCACAGACATCAAAGACTACAATCAATATGTTATAGAAGCTATGCAACATGAAGTTAACGAATGAGGCAATACTGTGTAGTACTGTGTACACATACAAAGACATGCATTGGATATTGCTTTTGTTGTCAAGGTATTAAGGAAATGGCAACAGGAACAGAAGTGTCAAAACAATGGCTACTTGTATGAAAAAATCGCTTTAAATGATTGTGTGTATCATGGCACAAAGATAAGATCAGTAGAGTATAAGGAAAATGAATTTGGTCAGAAAGACGATGCATTCTTAGTAGGCCCTATCAAGATAAAGACCAGAAACATTGTACTCAACTATATTCACTCTTTATCTTCTTCATTAACACACGATTTCTACCAATCAAAGTGCCACTTTTGAGAATAGTTTGTTTAATAAAACATTTATACGTAGATATATACGTATCAGCTTATCTTACCTCTAATCTTTTAAGAACTGTTAAATAGCCAATTAGCCGTGTTTCAGCACCTTATATTGCTGACATTCAAGCGTTTGTGTAGAAATTTTATTTTGTCACAGAATAAGAGATTTCACAGTGACTGTAAGAACGGCAACAGAGAAAATTGTTTTATTTTTTGTTTATAGTTATTTTAGTTCGTCTATTTTTTTTCTTTCTTGTCAACTAGTACATCCCATTTCATAATCACCAGCATGCAAGTGAACTTATGTGTGCTATAATAGCTGCAAATGTCAACACGAATAATTGGTGATATAATACGCTCATAGCATTGACGACACCAATTCAGGATGCCGATCAAGTTTCGCAAAGAAACCCAGAAAAAGAAATGAAGTAAATATAAGATGTCCACTTCCATTTTGCACCAAGGCAAAAATTTATCGCAATATCATGCAAAACATGAAAAATGCAACAATAACAATTAAGCATATCAAATTGGCATCGGCGGCGCGCCGACAGATTGTCGGCGGCGGCGGCGGCGGCGCGCCGACAAACAAAAATCGGCGGCGGCGGCGCCCACGAAATGTCGGCGGCGGCGGCGCGGCGCGGCGCGGCCGGCGCAGGGCTCTAGCCGAAGCGCCACGAGCAAGTGCGAGTGAAGGACTTGCCCAAGGTCCGTACGCAGCGGATAGAGTGGGATTCGAACCTGCAACCTTTCGGTCACAAGGCGCCGAACTTACCACTTAGCCACCACGCCCCTCTATCTGGTTAATTGGTGTCTGTAAAGGCACGTGACGTTAGGCCTACGAACTCGTTTTCATATATGTAGGTCGAACAGAAAAGGTCAACCTCGTTCCTCATAGAGCTATGGCTACAATAGTTGACTCTCATGATGCATCCATGAAAATTATACTGTAATAAAACCAGCACGAAGTGATTGCACGGTTTGCACCGTGTTAAACTCTCTATCGTAAAATTGTAGGAGTCATCTTTATCGTCAGTCTTGGGTGTGCAATGAAGATTAAGACTTAATTGGGGTCCTAACAAAGGCTAAGAGGCTGAACCTCCCAACCCCCTAACAATTCTCACCCTGGGGAGTAGGCTACTTGAGCAGCCCACACCCTTAAAAAGGTGATCCACACAATTTTTAAAAATTCGGCCTAAGAAGTGCTCCATTTGATATCAACTGCTACAAAATGCGTTGGCTTACGCTCCTTTAGAAGTTTAGAACCCCTAGTCGTTATAGGCCTAGGCTTCGTTCCAGCGTTTTTATGAATTTCATCTTTAAAAAAAGTTTATGACTTTTTTTAGTCATTAGTCATTCATCGACCTTTTTTAGGAATTCTTCTCAAAAACTTTCATATACTTCATTCTGCTCTTTTGGTCTTATATTACTCTTTTACTTGTCTCTGTGGGGAGAGCAACATGTATCGGGGGGGGAATTTCCCCTCAAAAACGGTGTCTCCATATAATATTGCTGGCCTCTGGGGGAACATAAATCCTGGGGGAATTCCCCCCCCCCCCAAAGGTGTCTAGATTAAACACTGTCTAATGCCCATGCAAACGCTAGTAGAGGAAAGTAGTTCCGCGCCAAAAATGTGCTTGAAATGTGTGTATTACTTTGGTCTCACATACATAATAAAGGCTTATGGGTAGGCATATCCCATAGTTTCTGTTTAACGACGCTGTGCCATAACAAAGATGATTGATTAGCTGCGCCGTATACTCTTTTGTCCAGGCCTGGAATTGGCACTACGAGAGTACTGGCCACTGGCGTAAACTTCTCCCAAAATATTGGGGAGGGGGCATTTGATTATTCATTCTACAATTGTTGCATTAGTTGTAGAGTCCATCTCAATTATTGGAAGGGGGCACTGGCGGCGAGCTTGTTTCACAGGTGGGGACACTGTTGAACTGATCTGGTTAAAAGAGTTTTGAACTGATCTGCTCAAAAAAAGAGGTCAAAAAATTTGTTCGCGCGATTTTTTTTATCAATTTTTTTAAAATTTGACGACCTTTCTGGGTTTTCTTCAAGACGTTGGGGGCAAATGTATGGTGTATTCCCCCACTCTTAAAGGTGGGGGACTTGTCCCCCTCGACCCCCCATGATCGCCGTCCATGGAAGGAGGCACGTGCCCCGACTGCCCCCCCCCCCCGCCCCTCCTCCCAGAGTCTACGCCTATGGTACGGGCAGTGGCAGAATTTCAAGTATTATTCGTACATTTATCCATTTATGTAGACTGCCCTTGCAATAGGCCTATATAATCGTGGAAAGCTGGCGTCTGTGAGTGTGCGTTTTATATATAGCTTCAGTGTTGTTGATGGTCGATAGGTGGCGAATGGTGCACAGCCGTCGGCTTCTGAACTGCGGCTCACCGTTGCGTCCCGTGGATGGAGTCGGCCTAACCCGACAGAAGAATGGTAGCTGTAGGGCGTTTAGGCGTCTTCCAGTACGAAAGATATCGATGGAGAATTGTTAGCTGCGTTTGGCGGACTCCTAGCAGACTTGGGCGAATTGCTAGAGCGAAGTTTGTGCCGATTTTGCGGATAGGGCAGCTTGCGCTACTTTTTTATACTTCAGAGCGCACGGAACTTTACGAAAATGTTGATTTGCGGTTTGTCTGACTGTCGGATTTCGACTGAGCTTCTCCAGCGGATTAGGCCTACGATTTCTCATTGCGGTTTCATTGTGAGCGACCATTGATTGAATCCATTGCGTAGGCCTATGATAAAAATGGAAATATAAAAGTCGTTTTCTATATTAGATCAACTCGCGAAGTTACTGTTGAAAGTTGATGTGATGTGATTTGAAGTTTTCGTCCTACAGTTTGCAATGGTTTGTTAAAAGTTAGTCTCAGACATCGAAGCACAGGTAGGCCTATGATGCATTTATGACGCTATAGAAGTCTACATCTGATCGAATCGGAGATACATATATAGGCCTATAGGGCCTATACACTATATGGGGGCCTACGTACTTGCACAAAACATGCATACTGATATATACACAGGGCTGTAGTGGTAAAATTTGAGGTGAGTATACGCTACCGGTGACCAGCGGCGTCAGTAGGGCTGGTGTCACCGTAAACAAAATTTGAAGACCTTTTTTTAAGAATTCGTCTAAGAAAAATTTATGACTTTTCACCAATTCTCTGAAAATTTTCAGAGTTTTTAAGATTTCGTCTCTGAAAAAGTTGATGACCTTTTTTTTAGTCATTCGCCCTAAAAACCTGTCAAAACCTCTCTTTTTCAAAAAAATTTCATCTCCAGAGGTAAGTATACGCTGTATACCCGCGTATACCCTCGTCTATAGAGCCCTGAGTATACGCTCTCAAATTTCTACAGAGGTGAGTATACGCTGTATACCTGCGTATACCCTCGACTACAGCCCTGTATATATGTGGCGGACTGGCCACTGGGCTCGAATGTATGTTGTTTTAATAATATCTGTCTTATTGACGCGTTATCCGGTGATATAATGCATCGCAGGGCGTCAGCGGCCGATGCGTAAATGGTAGCACTAACGCGATATTAAAATAGCCAATAATTAAGTTTGAGTATGTTTTTGCCATTCAAGCGATTTAAATTATTAATTAGAATAATTTTACACACTTTTCGGTCCAATAAATAAGGCCTAAAGCTAGGGCGGCGCTTATTATCATAGGTTGATTTCGATACCTTAGACACCTGTATTTGAGAAGGTGTGCGTAGGCTAGTATATAAGGAACAAGCCACGGTATAGTGTGGTGAGGGATAAGTAAAGGCTGCCTCACGGTGTTTTGCCTATATTGTAGGATGGCGACGCTGCATCCTGCATGTACAGCGATACTGTTCTTCAGTGTCGTTGGTTAGCGATTAATACTGCACTCCGTGTGGTAGTATACGGCGAGTGATTCGATCGGGTACCGGTTAGGTTACAAATATTTATTTACAAGGCTAATCAGTGCGCTCCCGAGTGACAGCCGCTCCAAACGCGGTCTGACCAGTGCTGGCAAAGCGTCGATCCAACGGAGTTAGGGCCCACTCTGTTGTAGATCGCGAGCAGTACCGAGTCTGATCATGGAAGGCTGATTCGGGGAAAGACCGATCGTGAGAGATAACGGCTCACAGGTCTGTATCGGTAAAGTCCGGGAAAGGCCCGGCGGTTCCGTTCGATAAAGACTGGGAAGCAGACCTAGTCGGTGGCCGTTCGGTAAAGACGGGAAAGGTGAGCCCGCCGGTGACTTTACGATAGATCTGGGAAAGGCCCCGGTGATCCGTTCGATACACGCAGGTCTGTACAAAAGACGGGGAAGCAGACCCGTAGATGTCCGTTTCGATATATACCGGAAAGACCGGTTGATGTCTGGTGAGATATACGGGCAAAGTTCCCGCTGTTGAGTGTCAGAGAGATACGCGGGCAAAGACCCGGTGTTGGCCGTCAGAGATACACGGACAAAGCCCGGTGGTAGCAGTCAGAGAGATACGCGGGCAAAGACCCGGTGTTGACCGTCAGAGATACACGGGCAAAGCCCGGTGGTAGCAGTCAGAGATACGCGGGCGAAGACCCGATTGGTGATAACTCAGTTCAAGTATCGTCCAGTGCGATCCCGAGTTACAGCCGAATCTAATCACTCTTGGGTATTGGATTGACCGCCGATTCGACAGGTTTGGGGCCCACCCTGCCGTTAGATCGCGAGCCGGTCTGAATCCCGATTGTGAAAGTTTAACAGGCTGAGTAAACCTCGGGGAGGGACCGATCGTGAGAGTTAGAGAAAACACAGGTCTGTATAAAAACGGGGAAGCAAAGTCCCCGGTGGTGACAGTTCGATTTGTACGGGGAGGGTGACCCCGTTGGTACCGTTCGATAACATCGGGGAACTACCGGTAAATTTTCCATTCGCGGTCACCGTGTTTGGTTCCCTTGCAGTCATAGTTACTCCCGCGGTTTACCGGCAAATATCCGTCCGGGAGTCCAACCGGACGATCCGACCGTTGTCTGTTCCGGTGTTCGGGAAAGTTCCCACGGGGGAAAAATACACAGGTCTGTGTGCAATAACGGGGTAAAGTTACTGATATTTACCCACAGATACCGTTAGCAGAATCGAGTGTGAGGACCGAGAAACGAAGCCTACGAGTCTGTGCGCTCCCGGAAAAAGACACAACTGTTACGTTCTCTATTGGATTCAGTCATGTTCAAGAGATACGGCTTGTGGAGTAAGGGCCCACTCTACTGCTCAGGTCTCGAGACAGACTAATTCTGAATAGTGGGAAGATAAAAGGTTGTGTAAACGGGTAGGGATACGCCGCAACGAGAGGATACAGCGGTTCAGATCCCAGGGTGAAGTGTACGGGAGTCCCAGGTAAAAGGGACATTGACTCAGACCAAGAGTAAACGATACGTGAACTTTCGGGTAGTCGGGAACCCATGTTTGGAAGAGAGATGTCCGGGTTTTCCTAGCTGAAGTTCAGCTAGTCAGAGTCCCAAGGTGAAGTGTACGAGCGTCCACAGGTAAAAGGGGCATTAACGCAGACCAAGAGATTAACCTCAAAGTTTGGATCGGGTAGTCGGGTACCCAGGTCCTAAAGAGGCACGACCGCGTTTCCCAGCGAGATTCGGCTAATCAGAGTGCCGAGGTGAGGAGTACGATAATCCCGTGTTTGAAGGGAAATAATAAAGCAGACCAAGAGAGTGATACGTGAAAGTCCGGGTTGTCGGATACCCAGGTAGAAACATATTTGCTTGTCGCAACACACAGCTCTGAGAACTGACTGAAGTGCGAGGATGGGCCCCCTCGTGCGTAGGTCGGAACGAAGTTCTGTGTGTAGATAGCGAAGGGTAGAGAGAGGACCTTCACTATCAGAGTGCCATAGACCCCCTTACCGTTATCTTTCGAAGCAGAATTTATCACTGTGTTGGTCGACAATTGCCAACACAGAAGACGGGTAAGGAAACTTACTCCGTAAATGTGGTGCATGATAATATACGTGTGAGGCCGGTATGCCCTGCACGGACATGGAGCGAGAGATACGTACGGTGGGAAGACGTATGGACAGGTGCCTAGACGACACGACGGAGAGTTACAATTGACAGTTGCCCAATAGACCGGTGTCTAGGACGATGTGATGGAAAAGACTTGTCACATGTATTCCTTGTTCCCGATATTTAGAAAACGTTTGGTGTCCCTGATAAATGGCGATAGTTCAAGAGTCACGAGATGTATAATGGTGCGTCAAGGTTTAGATCAGGTGGAGAGTTGGAGGAAGCCCGTAGCTAAGAAGACACACAAAGAAGGAAGACTCCTGCTGGTAAGAGAACGAACCCTGTTCTGAAGGACGGCCATCCTGCAGGACGTTGCCCATCCGGCGACCGCGGAAAAGAGCAGAGTCAGACCCCGAGATAGAACGGTATAGTGTTGCCTTTCTTAAGCGGCCAATCCTGAATCTCCTCTGATAGGAACGTTCACTATGGGAAGAGATAGAGAACAGCCATTTTACGGTTAAAGTACACAAGGAAGTGACTCTGGTGGGGCTCCAGACGGGCAGTGGGCTGGAGTCACCACCACCAGGACACCCGCCCGGCGCAACGAGAGTGCAGGCGTCCGGACGGGCGCGCAGAACGCCACAACTGGTACCAGAAGTGGGGTACCAGCGTTTTTTTTACCGTAGATCAGAGGAAATTCTAGAAGTTGCAAGTGACGAGTCGGATGATGTTACCCACTATTCGCAAAGACACGGCAGAATGATTGGGAGTTGCCTTGTGAATCGGTTGTACCTGGTGCGGTTAGTACAATTGAAACGGAAGCTGGGCCCAGAATGGCCACGTTAAAGGATCGTTTTCTCACTGGATTCGATGAGGAGATGAGATTCGTTCCAAGGACTACTGTGCTAGGTTTCAGAAGATAAAAATTACGAGTATGTCAGTTCTGGTAGCGAACTGTCGAAGAGACCGATCTTTGATTTATCAAGACAATTCGATTACGTTAGAGTACCGCGACTTATACGTTGGAAAGCGGTAGAAGATATCCCAGGAGCCTTTGAGCTCGTTCGAGTACGTTTTTTTTACACACGGTACAAATCCTATACGTATTGGGTGTGGGCGTACGAGGAATTCGTAGAAGTACAGAGTTTCGGACATCCTGTAGAAACTGGAATCGTGGGAGTATTCGGTAGAGTTTGTTTTTCTCCTCTTTCTGTTTCTGCGTTTCTGCTGGTTGGTGTTCTCGGTAGTTCGCGCTGCCGTCTGCCGTTTTCATCTCTATGGTGTTTTCGGATCTTTCTGAGGTTGCGTGACGAGTTCTTGTGGGCGTTGTTTTGTTTATCGGTTCTCCGGTGTTCGTTGATTCCTATCTTCAGTTTACTGTGGGATCGTTTCCCTGTGTGTTGTCGGTTTCTTGTGTTGTTGTTTTTCCCCTTCCGTCGGGCCTTTTGAGAAACGTTGTTCATTAAATTGTCTGTCCACGTTGCGTCTTTTGCCTTCGAGACTGATTGGTAGTGAGGACCGATCCATGTCTTCTTCGCTGGTTTCTGTTGGATAGTTTCTGCTCTTTGGACGATTTCTGAGCGTTCGTTATTTCTTTTGCTGTTGTTGTCCTAAAAGTCAGGGAACGAGTTCTTGATATGGAAACGATTTTACGGAGAAAACGGGTGTTTGTGTGTTAGGTTACCGGAGAGAGAGGATATTGTATGTCCGATTTCAGTGGCTAAGGACTGAAATACGAAATATGAAGCGTAGACCGGGAAAGCGACAGTGGTCGATTATGCTGTAAAACGCCGGTGAGACTAACGGTTACGAAATAGATAGAGAAACAGATAGAGACAGGAACACGGGAACGTACCAGATATCCAACTTCAACCTCGGTGGTAAAGGTGAAGTTAAGGCCGTTGACAGACCGTGAGATATACGAAGGAATCTAAGCGGCGTACTGGTAAGACGCCCATTACACAGAAAAGGCTGGTGTTAAGCACTAGAAGGAAAGAGAAAACGCTTAGCAGCGGTCAGTGTCGAAACAGAATCGATGAGACATAGCAAAGTTACAAACGTGGAATACGGTTTGAAGTACATGATTAGAAGACGGCGATAGCCGCGTTTTGGGCGAGGTTTTAAGTTGGTCTCGATGTAACTCGTGGAGTGACCAATAAAGATACGTTTAAACAAGGTACACACCTCATTTGCTGTGAGATGTGGGTGTTTTGAGAAATGTAACTTGGCAAATGAAGAGATTAACGCCAGTTACGGGTCCGAAGAACAGAGAAGCCTAGTTCGAATGAATCTTTGCACTTACGGGGAAGCTCATGGAGATAGTCTGAGCAGTGCAGTGCAAGAGATTAGTAGGCTGATGGTTCTGTTGTAGTAAGGACCGATAAGAGATATTTTCGAAACGGTTACATGCGAGTATTGATACGCTCGCCAACCTAGTCTTAGCATAGAAGGTGCTAGGAAGAGAACCGGGTAACCTTGAGGCAGCTTATAAGAGTAAATAAGCATACGAAACAGACCAAGTACGGCCGAGGAACAGTTACAAGAGACAACCGGAAAACCAACGTTGTGGACCGAGAACGAGATCGTCGCTTGGCATTTCTTGAGGTCGAATTCGAGAATGCGATAAAGGACGAGAAGTTGATGAAGGACGACTGGCGTCGAAGCACGATTCACGTTATTGATCTCTTGCACCATTAAAAAGGCTGTCGTCAGCACGGTTCGCAGGAGATGGGCTTCTCTACGGTCGCAGAGTGGTTGCTCGCACCAAGGATTATTGCTCAGGCTATCATCGTTGCTTGGCGTTCGTGCGGGGTTGCAGAGACTAGGAAGTTCGCAATAGAGTTCACCAGGTTGGAGGCAGTGGATAATAGGGGAACGAGACCCCTGGAAGTGCATAGGAACCGTAGGAGCCCGGGTATTTGGAGGAACACTGATTACGTCGTTTGTGTCAGTGTTGACCAAAGGGGCAAATAAGACGGTGGTGTGCACAGGGAGCTGCCGGAGGAGGTGAAAAGGCGAATCTTAGGTAGGACGTCGAATCAGCTGAGGCAAGTGTTGTCGTCCGGGTAGTTCCGAACGTTGAAGTGTAGGAGAATGGCTTGTGTCGATACGATTATGGAAGGCAGGCCATAGCGTTGTCTCTTGGATTCAGGAAGCGAGAGGTCGTGGTCACAGGTGTTTCTTTGAGGTTAGAATTGTAACGTACAGAGCGTTGGCTGTTCGTTGCCGACACTAATAAGAGTGCAGTCGGCGCTTAACTACTTTGAGAGTTTAGCTCGGTAAAGGAACGTATCCCCTACCGAGCATTGGTTACAAGTTACTGAAGTAATTTTGAGACTTAGTAACGAGGAGATACACAGAGCTGCATCACAGGTATGATGTGGGTACCGCTTGATTGCGGTGGTTATTCAGACTATTGTCGATGGACAATCTTTAAGTTCCCTTTTGATGAAGCTTTTGGTTGGACATTTCATTGTTGGACAGAATAACAGTAGCGGTACTAGTTACCGCTTAATTGCGGTGGTTTTCTGAAAAGACACTTTTGAGTTTACATTTTGATGAGAGCGTTTCTTTTCGACTGTGTCTCGCAGAATACAGTATAGTGACTTAGCGGTACTGGTTACCGCTTGATTGCGGTGGTTTTCCAGACTTTGTCGAATGACACTTTTGAGTTTTCTTTTGATGAGACCTTTAGTTTGAACTGTTTCCTAGTACTGAAATGGATAACAGGTTTATTTACGGTGTTTCATGGACTGGAGGGATGTCGTCCAAGTTTTCTTTGATGAAAATCCTTTTTCTTTGGACTGTCTGTTGGTTCTTCTGAATAGTGATCCTAGTTACCTTTTGATAGAGGACTGCTCTTGAAGTACGATTTTGGAAATGTTCACTCGACAATGCTTTTGCGTAGAGCACTTCCAGGTTGACAATGTTTCAGTGATGCGTATGTTTAATACCGCATGAGTTACAAGGCAGTCGGTGATCCTTGTGGTACCGTTTAATTGCAGGAGTTTTCCTGAAAGTTTCCGATGGTGATTGTTAAGTGTATCCTTGGTGAGAAGATGTTATTGGGTGATATCGTACGTATATGCGCTGATATTGCGGTATTAATGTCTCGAAGCTTAGCGAGAATAGTGTGTTGTAAAGTTTCGTTACTTGTTGGACAATTGTGCAAATACGAAAATATGTTTGAAAAGAAAACTACAAAAAAATATAAAAAAAGAAACATAAAAAAATATGTTATCATAAGCGGCTGTCACTTCCCATGTTCGATTATTTGTGTTCCGTTGTTTTATTTTGGAGGTGTGCGTGACGTGAAGGAGTTATCGTTTATATGCAAGATCGGGAGATAGTTGGTGACTTTTCTCTCCTAGGTCTCCTGGCCATATGGGTTAGGTAGAGCTCAGGTTCATGACAGAGGGCCGGCTAAGGTTGGCGACTTGGTGGATTAGACAAGTTGCCAGTAGGGTGGTGGTTTGGATCTCTAGCACCATTAAACAGGCTGTCGTCAGTACGGTTCGCAGGAGATGGGCTTCTCTTAGATGCTCAGGCTATCATCGTTACTTGGCGTTCGTGCGGGGTGCGGAGATGGATGGGTCTGGATTGAGTACTTGACCGAGTAAGTCGTCCAGATGACCGAGGTATTCCGCCCTATAACCAGTGGTACAATGGTTCCTTGCTTTCTAAGTGGATCTGGGTTGGAGATGTTTCTGTGTCACGAGTGATTAAGATCCCCGATTTTGTCAGAGATGCTCCGCATCTAAGTAAGGTGGGGAGAGTGTGGCGGACTGGCCACTGGGCTCGAATGTATGTTGTTTTAATAATATCTGTCTTATTGACGCGTTATCCGGTGATATAATGCATCGCAGGGCGTCAGCGGCCGATGCGTAAATGGTAGCACTAACGCGATATTAAAATAGCCAATAATTAAGTTTGAGTATGTTTTTGCCATTCAAGCGATTTAAATTATTAATTAGAATAATTTTACACACTTTTCGGTCCAATAAATAAGGCCTAAAGCTAGGGCGGCGCTTATTATCATAGGTTGATTTCGATACCTTAGACACCTGTATTTGAGAAGGTGTGCGTAGGCTAGTATATAAGGAACAAGCCACGGTATAGTGTGGTGAGGGATAAGTAAAGGCTGCCTCACGGTGTTTTGCCTATATTGTAGGATGGCGACGCTGCATCCTGCATGTACAGCGATACTGTTCTTCAGTGTCGTTGGTTAGCGATTAATACTGCACTCCGTGTGGTAGTATACGGCGAGTGATTCGATCGGGTACCGGTTAGGTTACAAATATTTATTTACAAGGCTAATCAGTGCGCTCCCGAGTGACAGCCGCTCCAAACGCGGTCTGACCAGTGCTGGCAAAGCGTCGATCCAACGGAGTTAGGGCCCACTCTGTTGTAGATCGCGAGCAGTACCGAGTCTGATCATGGAAGGCTGATTCGGGGAAAGACCGATCGTGAGAGATAACGGCTCACAGGTCTGTATCGGTAAAGTCCGGGAAAGGCCCGGCGGTTCCGTTCGATAAAGACTGGGAAGCAGACCTAGTCGGTGGCCGTTCGGTAAAGACGGGAAAGGTGAGCCCGCCGGTGACTTTACGATAGATCTGGGAAAGGCCCCGGTGATCCGTTCGATACACGCAGGTCTGTACAAAAGACGGGGAAGCAGACCCGTAGATGTCCGTTTCGATATATACCGGAAAGACCGGTTGATGTCTGGTGAGATATACGGGCAAAGTTCCCGCTGTTGAGTGTCAGAGAGATACGCGGGCAAAGACCCGGTGTTGGCCGTCAGAGATACACGGACAAAGCCCGGTGGTAGCAGTCAGAGAGATACGCGGGCAAAGACCCGGTGTTGACCGTCAGAGATACACGGGCAAAGCCCGGTGGTAGCAGTCAGAGATACGCGGGCGAAGACCCGATTGGTGATAACTCAGTTCAAGTATCGTCCAGTGCGATCCCGAGTTACAGCCGAATCTAATCACTCTTGGGTATTGGATTGACCGCCGATTCGACAGGTTTGGGGCCCACCCTGCCGTTAGATCGCGAGCCGGTCTGAATCCCGATTGTGAAAGTTTAACAGGCTGAGTAAACCTCGGGGAGGGACCGATCGTGAGAGTTAGAGAAAACACAGGTCTGTATAAAAACGGGGAAGCAAAGTCCCCGGTGGTGACAGTTCGATTTGTACGGGGAGGGTGACCCCGTTGGTACCGTTCGATAACATCGGGGAACTACCGGTAAATTTTCCATTCGCGGTCACCGTGTTTGGTTCCCTTGCAGTCATAGTTACTCCCGCGGTTTACCGGCAAATATCCGTCCGGGAGTCCAACCGGACGATCCGACCGTTGTCTGTTCCGGTGTTCGGGAAAGTTCCCACGGGGGAAAAATACACAGGTCTGTGTGCAATAACGGGGTAAAGTTACTGATATTTACCCACAGATACCGTTAGCAGAATCGAGTGTGAGGACCGAGAAACGAAGCCTACGAGTCTGTGCGCTCCCGGAAAAAGACACAACTGTTACGTTCTCTATTGGATTCAGTCATGTTCAAGAGATACGGCTTGTGGAGTAAGGGCCCACTCTACTGCTCAGGTCTCGAGACAGACTAATTCTGAATAGTGGGAAGATAAAAGGTTGTGTAAACGGGTAGGGATACGCCGCAACGAGAGGATACAGCGGTTCAGATCCCAGGGTGAAGTGTACGGGAGTCCCAGGTAAAAGGGACATTGACTCAGACCAAGAGTAAACGATACGTGAACTTTCGGGTAGTCGGGAACCCATGTTTGGAAGAGAGATGTCCGGGTTTTCCTAGCTGAAGTTCAGCTAGTCAGAGTCCCAAGGTGAAGTGTACGAGCGTCCACAGGTAAAAGGGGCATTAACGCAGACCAAGAGATTAACCTCAAAGTTTGGATCGGGTAGTCGGGTACCCAGGTCCTAAAGAGGCACGACCGCGTTTCCCAGCGAGATTCGGCTAATCAGAGTGCCGAGGTGAGGAGTACGATAATCCCGTGTTTGAAGGGAAATAATAAAGCAGACCAAGAGAGTGATACGTGAAAGTCCGGGTTGTCGGATACCCAGGTAGAAACATATTTGCTTGTCGCAACACACAGCTCTGAGAACTGACTGAAGTGCGAGGATGGGCCCCCTCGTGCGTAGGTCGGAACGAAGTTCTGTGTGTAGATAGCGAAGGGTAGAGAGAGGACCTTCACTATCAGAGTGCCATAGACCCCCTTACCGTTATCTTTCGAAGCAGAATTTATCACTGTGTTGGTCGACAATTGCCAACACAGAAGACGGGTAAGGAAACTTACTCCGTAAATGTGGTGCATGATAATATACGTGTGAGGCCGGTATGCCCTGCACGGACATGGAGCGAGAGATACGTACGGTGGGAAGACGTATGGACAGGTGCCTAGACGACACGACGGAGAGTTACAATTGACAGTTGCCCAATAGACCGGTGTCTAGGACGATGTGATGGAAAAGACTTGTCACATGTATTCCTTGTTCCCGATATTTAGAAAACGTTTGGTGTCCCTGATAAATGGCGATAGTTCAAGAGTCACGAGATGTATAATGGTGCGTCAAGGTTTAGATCAGGTGGAGAGTTGGAGGAAGCCCGTAGCTAAGAAGACACACAAAAGAGGAAGACTCCTGCTGGTAAGAGAACGAACCCTGTTCTGAAGGACGGCCATCCTGCAGGACGTTGCCCATCCGGCGACCGCGGAAAAGAGCAGAGTCAGACCCAGAGATCGAACTGTATAGTGTTGCCTGTCTTAAGCGGCCAATCCTGAATCTCCTCTGATAGGAACGTTCACTATGGAAGAGATAGAGAAGAGCCATTTTACGTTGAAAGCACACAAAGCAGTGACTCGGGGGTGGCTCCAGACGGGCAGTGGGCTGGAGTCGCCACCACCAGGAAACCCGTCCGGCGCGACGAGAGGGCAGGCGTCCGGGCGGGCGCGCAGAACGCCACATATACATGCACGCATACAATGCATAAATCGCAAGATATACGTACGAAAGGCTTACTTAGGCTTACATACAGGCCTACATGAGTACACATACAAATATGTAACAAATAGGCCTACATAACAGAGAGTGTCTGCAAGCGTTCTAGTCACACTGTGACACTATAGTCTCTGCTTTCAGTAGACATTACTAATATGATTATAGAAATAGATCGTGTTTGCTTCACTTGTTTATTTCCATGCATAGTGATCCTGTTTACAGCAGATTGCAGAATTCTAGCACAGCATTAAGGATGCTGGATTTTCAGACTGTTTTCGTTCTTTCGACCATATGGTATCCAGCCAATCTGCACTGAGGTTTTCTGAGAAGGGACCTGACAAGGGGAAGTCAAGCGCTTCCAGGAGAAAGCACGAAGATTTTCAGTTCATAACAAATTCCATTAACACATTAGCAAAGTAAATGGCTGATGGGTGAAGTGAAGATGGTAAAATAATAATGCATACCCATGAACAAATACCTGTGGGATACCGTCAGTGCAGAGAGAATGATCAGATTGAGCAGTCACCTTGTGCTGTCGATTCGTTGAATCCTAGCGACTGTCATGGTCAACCTTCTCCATGTGCTCCGATTTCTAATTGCCTCTTTCAGCTCCGAGATGTTCATCTTCATTGCCTCTTGTATCTCCTCCATCCATCTCCTCCTTGGTCGTCCTCTCCTCCTCCTGCCCTCCCCACACACCAACATCATCTCCTTTTCCAGCCCATCCGCACCCATCACCTTGAGCAGTAGCAGCTTATAATTGCTGGGACCAATAGCAGAAGTAAGAAGTCAAAGGCAGTTTCAGACTCACCAAAGGTTTTATCGAGTCGAGAATATTGTAGACTTGTCTTGTGAAAAGTAATCAAATGATTAAAATTATACAGAAAATTTAAATACATCTGAGTTGTTAAGGTCCAGAAATAAATTTAAGCTAATTAGAATCAAGCCAAACTAGTGAAACTACAGTAGTTTCTGAAAATTATGCTGGATGTGAGCAAGATATTAAGAATGTGTGGAATGTTGTTTGAACACTACAGGCTGTATTTACATTGATGGAGTATAATAATGTGGTCCCCAATGGCATAACTTTGCCCCCAGAAAGTGTTGATGACCAATTCCCTTGATAACTTCATACAACAAATAATGGAAAGGAAGCTTAATTTGTACATTATCAAACTGATAAAACAGGTCGTGTTCTGAATTATCGACGGCATAAGGATTAGAAGTACACCAAACATAAGAATGGTTTGCTAATGTCAAGGATTGTTGCAAGCTGGATGATGCTGGATTGGATGATGAAGGAAGGATATAGAAGACTCAAAGAAGAGGCTCAAAATCGAGAGAAGTGGCGACGTCAGACGTTCGAACCTGCCTGAAGGCAGAGAACCAGAAGAAGAAGGATGTTCAGTTAAAAGCTGAGTCTGGTGGCACAATATCGAAACAAGAGTGGAGAAAGACGTTGAAACATGTGATGAACACCAATGAGTGATGAGCCAACGGGCAGAAAGTTATTTGGGATCAAATTTATAGTCTACTTGCATTTGAATGTTGGTTTTTGCCAGACTTGTTTATGTTCACACAATTTATAGGCCTATTCGTTATATCGCTGTAGGCCTATTAATAGCCATCTCACTGCTACTGTTTTATATGAGTGGCCTTAATCAACCAAATAATTCAAACATTTCGTTGTTTCTCGGTGCCCTTTGCACCCAGTTCAGTTGCCAGAGCTTATTATACTTATAGCATTTAATTATTGTTCTTGAGTTTGGATTAATAATAAAAAGGGATGAATGAATATGAATTATTATTATTATTATTATTATTATTATTATTATTATTTTTTTTTTTTTTTGCCGCCCGAAGTGTGACCCTCAGGCTTTTAGAGATTATGAACGTGCGTGGTTAAATTGGTTTACTGTGCCTCGTCCTCCCCCATTTATTATTATTATTATTATTATTATTATTATTATTATTATTATTATTATTATTATTATTATTATTATTATTATTATTATTATTATTATTATTATTATTATTATTAAGGAGCTTTTATATAGCGCCCCTTCAAGGTGATCTACTCAGGAGCGCTCCTAGTCCAACCACGGCTAAAGAGAGTAGTTTTCAAGTTTGTAAGAAACAAGGTAGTGTGAGTTGTAGGGACCAAGCGGAGTGCAACAGGAAGGCCATTCCAGGTTGCGGGGCCAGCGACCGAAAAAGAACGGCTATAGCCTCAAAATCTATGGAAAATCTATGGCTGAAACTTTGAAGGAACTGATAGTCTTAGTTTTTGGAGCAGATTTCCTCACCATTTAAAAGATTTTGGAACTGTTGGGACTGATTTTCTCATGTTTGGCAATTTTGTATCTGTTGGCAAAAGAGTGCATCATGGTTGGCAAGATTTTTGTAAATACATTGCGGCATGTTTGGCAAAGTTTTGCGATATGGTAACCGTTACGTGGGTCGGCAGTTCCAGGACCGGCACTTATCGGGTTTTTTATTTACCAATACATTAACGTCTGATTGCCTTTTACGACTGACGGATCAAAGGTGAATTTGGAGGCTTCCACTGTGGCTTGCCTTGGGCTTGGCCCACACAATCCTAAACTTAGATCTACTCGCCCTTCCCCCTCCCCAGTGTTGTGTGTTTATGTAAGTTTGCGTGGGTGTACATGCATGTGCGTGTGTGTACCAGTATCTATACATATGCATGAAAATGTTTGTGTGCATTGTATGTATGTATGTATGTATGTATGTATGTATGTATGTATGTATGTATGTATGTATGTATGTATGTATGTATGTTTTATATGTATGTATTGTGGATTTGTGTATATATGTATTGTGTATATGTAGTGTTTGTATGTATTGTGCATATGTATTGTATGTATGTATATTTACATACTGGCATGCTTGTATGTATGTATGTATGTATGTATGTATGTATGTATGTATGTATGTATGTATATATGTATGTGTGTATGTATGTATTTTTGTTTGTTTTTATCTATGATGGTCCATCTTGAGGAATTCACTTAGCCTGAATTGCAGATGTTGTGAGTAGAGACTCTCGAGCAGCAGCAACCTCAGCAGCTGGCCTCCATCTTCTCGGCTGTGGTATATTGGTCGTGGCACTGAAAGATATGCACGGCTGTTGGTGTTACAGCTGCTTCGTACCTGGCTCTAAAGACGATTTAAGGTCACGCTCATAAGAGTAATGACTAGTAACGGCAGACTCTCTTGTGCAATGTGCAGCACTGTAGCCTGTTCCGTAGTGTACCGCGTCTGTGGTCCAGATATTACGGCTTGAGCCTGCTGAGCCGACTCCGTGGAACGACCCTGGACAAGTTGTTTGTGTACATCATTTAGCACTTCAGATTCAGACTAGTTGACTTTTCGTGTGTAATAAGTGCAATAAATAAATAAATTAATTAATTAAATGTAATCAGAATACTTATAGAAATCAACAGTCATTAGCTGCTGTGGCATTTTGAAGGAATCAGCAAACCTAGTGTCATTTAATGCCAGACACTATATAGGTTTGGAAATTGTGAGCTATGTCTAGCCACATTAGCGTCTATACTGTTTACTTCTGAGTGCGTTGCGTCTGCTGTTGCTCTCAACCCAATGGTTTTCATCACCCATGCTGTGCTGTCGGCCACGATTCCTAGAAGCGTAGTTGTGTAGTGCAATCTGTCAGTGGATCCGTGTTTTTCTAACTTATGCAACTGTTTATTATAACGAGGACGGTTATTAGAATCGTGGTGGAGCCATTCGGTCTCGTTGTTCTGGTTGTGTAACTGCACAGCCTGGTTTCAATTTGGCAAAGACTTTTTCTGTTCTACATCTGCGATCTTCAAATGCAAAGTTTAGTGTGACTTGGATGGAAACTGGTCTAATCGGATTTATATAAGCTAATCTAATCAAATCTAATCTAATCTACTTTCAGCTGATCTGATCCAATGTTAGGTAATCTGTGCTTTAGTTCTCAGTTTTTCGTGGATTAGAGTTTCTTGTCTACACTCGTATCTGCTCTCTTTGAGATATTGCTTGTGTGAGTTAACGTTAGTTGGATCATCAGAGATTCAAATAGTTCTGTAGTGGCTCTTTTAGAAATTAAGCTTTGCATTACATTACATCACATTTTTAAAAATTTAACATTACACTCCATTGCATCACATACAAATAAACGGGTATTGCATAACTTTCCAGTTTCCAATGTATTCTGTATTCTGGTTGTTTGTTTTAGAGATTTTTCAGCGAAAAAACAGCAAACAAGTCTTTGGCACATCTGAAAGCACGGATGGTCTTTTACAGTTACAATTAGTTACAATGACAGTTACAATTACATTCTGATGCTTTGTTCATCAACTGTGGCGCCATAGTAGTTCTCATCTTAGACGGATGACTGCTCTATTGCTTGATCTGATCTTATGACTCTATGCTTGGACATGACTCCGGATGGTGCTGGTCATTCACTCCAAATGACCGACGATGCAGAAATCGAGGTTCCACATGACTGGATGGCTTTGTCGGCCTCGCACAGCACCAGGACCAGTGCTGCCAGGATGCCAAGAGATACAGTGACAGGAACAGGTAGTAAATGTAAAATTGGCATACGACCTGGGTCGAAAGAACAAGGTCGCTGGGCAGTGCGCTCTCCAGCAAACACTCGTGCAATTGGAAATATTGTGATGGTGGAACTTAGGAAAGGTATGTATGCTTTAACATGTATGTATGTCTGTTTTTTTATATATGTTTGTATGCATTTATGTATGCATGTTTGTATTTGTGTATGTGTGTATGTTGTATGTGTGTATGTTTGAATGTGTGCTTGTATGTGTGTGAATGTTTATTTAGCACATTGGAAGAATATCTCAAAGGCACTAATATATGGTACACTATGTACCGTGTATGACCTTGAACTCTACAAGTGATGATTATGATGCTGTTATTGCTGTTATTAGAGGTGGGTCATGATGACGAAGTGAGGAATGCATTGATTGTGATGAAAGTAATGTTGAGAATGGAGGTAATGCTGGAGGAGGACGAGGGTCATAATAATGTGGTTTATAGTGCTGTAGATTAGGATGATGTTGCTGCAGCTGCTAACTATGATGAGGAGAAATGGATGAGGAGATTGAGGACTGAAGAGAATGATGATAGTTGTGATAATGATGTCTGATGATAATGATCGTGATGTGATGACGATGATGATATTAGTGGTGGTGAGGAGAAACACAAGGATGGTGGTGATGATGAGGATGACGATAATGAGTGTATGTTTGGGTGTTTTATAACCATCTGACTTTACCACTTTCTATTGCAAATTACATTAATAGTATTTGTGTAGAGTGGTTCAAATTAAAGACTTGTGATGTTCAGTCTCTCATTTTCTTTCTGCATCATAAATTTCCAAGAGCTGTTTATTTCTTCCTAAACAGAACCTCGTGTAGATTACCTAGGTGCAGTTACTTAGTGCAGAGGCACCAGTGAAAATACAGCCTACCATTGAAAATTCAGCCTATACCAGTGAAAATTCATCCTACCAGTGAAAATGCAGTCTGGAATTAATCGACAAATAGGCTTTTGCATGGTAGAAAAGAAAACCAAACATCAACTAGACATTCATTATTTGGGTCTGGATGGGTGATAATAAAATGTATGCACTCCCTTAAATGCTTATATAACCCCTATAAGCTTCTCATGCAAATACTTTGGTAGTTTTTATTTCTTGTTTTACTTGAAAATGTGAACACTTACACACAGGCATCTGCACACATGTGCAATTTGTAGAGAAACCAAGAAGTACACATTTGCGCAAATTTCGCTCATGCAATTCTTTTCGTTGAATTTTCTGTTGTTGATGGAAAGGTCCGAGTGGTGGCCTCGGGTTCAGCATCACTATGCGAGATAACCTCGAGGGACCGAACTCTCCAATCTACATTAAGCACGTATTACCAGATGGCGCTGCAATTAAAGATGGCCGCTTACGACCCGGAGATCGTCTGCTTCAGGTATCGTCAGGTCTAAATTTAACGTCTGTCTGTTTGAACTGGCTTCCAATCTGGAGCAGGATATCTGGTTTCTCTAACCTTTCGGACTTTGACTGAATGTTACTATCAGTTTACGATTCTTGAGTATGGTTTATTTGAGGCACCCATCGGTGAATGCCTTGCGTTGTGATTGAGGCGCTATAGAAGTTATTACAGTTGGAATAACCATTGCTGCCTGTTACTTTACATTCTGTAATGGGTCAGATGAGCTGTGGCTACCTGTTCAGTCCAAACGAGTGAACGTACTTGACAGTCATGCTCCATTGTTGTTGAGGAAACCTTTATCGAGGCTCTGTGTAAATGTTTAAATATTTAATTAATGGTAACGTTATGCCTTGGAAGTGGATGACGACTTGAAAGTTTGTGTGTGCATGCACGCGTGGGGTGTAACCTCATAAGGCAAACAGAGAAGTGTTAGTCGCTTTGTTTCATTTGCCTCTAGTTGTCTTTGTAACAGTCTGGTCTTCCTGCCAACAGTGCACAGTTGATGTGCTCATTTTACAACTATAGGGCAGAAGTGGAACAGAACTTTTTAACCTGGAGAGGACTCGAGTCTCTGACTTTTCGGTTGACAGTACAGCGTCCTAAATACTAGACTGTCTCACATACCATACTGCCTCTGAAGAATCTCTCAAATACTAAATTACAATGTTTTTGTTTGTGTTTTGGTAGGTTAATGACGTATTGATGACCGGAAAGTGCCTGAATGACGTCACGGCTATTTTAAGAAACATAGAGATCGATGCATTGACTCGTATTGTCATCAGCAGGCAGATGGCAGCACAGAACGAGACAAAGGCCTCACCACAGAACGAGCCAAAGGCCTCATCGCAGAACGAGACAAAGGCCTCGTCACAGAACGAGACAAAGGCCTCGTCGCAGAACGAGACAAAGGCCTCACCACAGAACGAGGCAAAGGCCTCGTCGCAGAACGAGACAAAGGCTTCACCACAGAACGAGGCAAAGGCCTCGTCGCAGAACGAGACAAAGGCCTCACCACAGAACGAGGCAAAGGCCTCGTCGCAGAACGAGACAAAGGCCTCATCGCAGAACGAGACAAAGGCCTCATCGCAGAACGAGACAAAGGCCTCACCGCAAATTGTGAGATCAGTTTCTGGCTACATGTAATGTAACTGTGTAATCAAATATTGCATTATATGTAGCATTTGTTGTTACATCTAATGTACTCTTTCCATCCAGACATGACATTACAGGAAATTTATACAATTGATAATCTATCTAACCAAACATTCAAATAAATCTGCTATTGGGGCCTATATAATCTTCCTAACCATACAGTAAAAAAATGTATGCTATAAATGTTCTGAACAGCCAATATTCTTGTCATTACATTACATTGCCTTGATCACTTTGAAACTATGTGGGACACTGGCCGATTGGTTGGGCCCTTGCCTTGTAACATGGAGAATATGGGTTTGAGCATCCTCTGAGAGTTGGTTACTGTGTAGCGACCTTGAGCAAGTCCTTCTCTCACAATTACTCATCGCCATTGACTGATGCTTGGTCATTAGATAGTGATGCTTAATAAATGTGTAATGATAATAAAAATAATAATTTTTGCAGAATTCTGCATTTCTTATAATAATATATGTACTGATTAACAGCTAGCAGTCTGCTGAATTGTCACCCAGAAATTGGGAGTTCAAAGCAGAAAGATGTTTTGAGATTTAAGTAAGTATGTAAGTAAGTAGCCTTTATATCTGCTCCCCTTGCACCCCTTCAGTGAATGGGGCTATTAATGAATACATCGGCCACTGTTGGAGAGAAGATCTGGTGAGGGAAGGACTCTGCAACTGCCCTCATATGCCGAGGCCAAGGAAATGAAGTTGTGAACACTGTAATCTGGGCCCCAGAATTGCCCTCAATAGTCTAGTTTGTCTAAGTTGCGCCTGTGTCAGTTTAGTGTATATGAATAAACGAATTTGATTGATTGATTGATTGATTGATTGATTGATTGATTGATTGATTGATTGATTGATTGACCATTGGCTGCCTCTTGGCATTGGCTTAGTGTGATTGGTCTTCTTTTTCTTCTGACACAATGATAAAAGTCGCTACATAAATGTATGCTTACATTCCATCACATTTATTCAGTCTATCAGAGAAAAATTTCTTATTTACTGTTGTTAATATAAGAGCCATTTGTGAAGTCTTGAAGGGCGTTATATAAATGGATGTTTACACTGTCCTCAGGTGATTGATGGAGGTGATTGCTCAGAGGAATCTGGTTCAAAAGAAGATGCTCTTGTCAGTATTTGTTCTGCCTCCGAATCCAATTCATCAACTTCTTTACCTCAGGTCAACTGTGATTATAAAACGGAAACTCTGTGGTTGAGGGTGGCACACGACGGATCAGCTAGATCAGACCAATTAGGACTTAAGGTCAAGAGGTCAAGGAAGCAAAACTTCAGTGGTCTACATGTCAGATCTGTGATAACAGGAGGATTGGCTGACAAGGTAGACGCCGGATGATTGATTTGATTTGTGTGTTGATTGAGTAACTGATTGAGTAACTGCTTAATTATTTAACTGCTTGTCTGGTTAGTATTTGATTGTTTTCTGGATGCGGATTGATTGATCGTTTATTTTATCCATTGTTTTATCGATTGATTGATCACCTGATGCATGTGCAATATTAATATAGGAATATTTTATAGTTAAATAATTATAATTAGACCTGATAAAGAAGAAGGAGAAAGAGGAGGAGAAGGAGAAGAAGAAGGGGAGACAGTTGAGGATGAGGTGAAGAAGAAGAAAAAAAAGGAGAAAAAAAGGAGGAAAAGAGAATAAGAAGAAAAGGTAGAAATAGAAGAATAAGGAAAAGAAAGAGGAGAAAAAGGAGGAGAAAGAGAAGAAGAAAGAGGAGACAGAGAGGATGAGGAGGAGAAGATTAGTGTCTTTGAGCTTACAGCCGAAGTCGAGTGTAGTCATGTCATTTAGCCATGACTGCAGTTAGACTTGATACTCGTCACCTTCGCATCCAAGGCTATGCGCAGTTCGATAATGCCATGTATATTGATTTCACTTAGTGGGACAGGATTCGAACCCATGTTACAGTGATGATAAACCGATATGGTAGCTCACTGTGCCATTCCTCACCATGAGTGGGGTGAACAATGGTCCAGTGGTTGGTATGCTGAACTGTCAACCAAGGGTTGGGTAGGCTATTCAAATGCCTGCAAGACCAGCTAATGTTTTCAGATTCATGCTCCACTTGTCACTCTTAGTTAACTCTTATTTAATATGAGTATGGTGACTGTATGCAGCTGGTGGTGTTTGATCTTGTGTGTTTCTCTCACAGGATGGTCATCTTCAGGCCAACGATCACCTCATCCAAGTCAACGGAATTTCACTGGCAGACATTGACAGGTCAACGGTTGTCAACATATTTCGCTCGGCTCTACAGAGAAGCGTCGAGAACCTCAGTGCAATCGAGATCACCATCGTTCGATGGAAAGTTCCAGAAACCTTTCCTCCTTCGAAGTTAGAACCGATGATCTGTGATGAAAACATCGAACTTTTGACGCTGAATACGATCTTGGAAAAAGCCGATTGTGATAAGCGAGTTATTCTGTTTTCGAATATAACTGGAGGGGCAGACGTGGTTGAGGGTTTTCCTGTGGATTCTCTGGCGTTGGTGGATCATGATGTCGTGTTTTCCAGTGGAAAGCATTCCTGTGATTTCCTCCCAGATGGAAATGTCCTCCCTCAAGTGGAGGGGCAAACTCCAGCTTTTCGTGAGGTGAGGGACGAATATTGGATGAGAGATAAAGGATTTTGAAGGACATCATGGTTTCCATATTGATGGTGATGATGATGACGATGATGAGATTGTAGTGATGGTTGTTATCGTGACAATGATGGTGGTGATTGTGGTGATGATGTAATGCAAATGTAGTGTAATGTAATGTAATGTAAACCTTTGTAAAGCACTTCTTGCAGCAAAGCTATTCAGAAGCACTCTCAACATGATAGGCTCGTGCAAAAAGAAAGGTCTTTAAGCATTTAAGTGAAGCTGGTGAAAACGCCTCGAGCGTCTTGTTCCGGATTATGATAACTTAGACGACAATGATGATGATGATGATGATGATGATGATGATGATGATGATGATGATGATGATGATGATGACGATGACGATGACGATGACGATGACGATGACGATGATGATGACGATGACGATGACGATGATGATGATGATGATGATGATGATGATGATGATGATGATAACAATGATGATTATGACAATGCTGGTGATAATCCTTTAGCAACAGGCACCACAATTTATTCCCGCCAAGATGCACTATGTTGAACAGACTGTAGGGTTTGAATGAGATCTCTTTCTACCTGGAAATGAGTTTTCTCCTTTCTTTGGGTTCATGCCTCCTTCTTGCAACAAATATTTTCTCTGAAGTGTTTAATTTCTGACACAGATTGAAGTCTGCATCACATGTAGATTTTCTGATGACAACTCAGCTTCTGCAGCTTCATCTTTAGAATCTTCTGATGCAATTGTCCAAGAAAAGGAAGAGGTGTAAGTGTTTACTTATGTGTAGTTTGTAATTAACTTCAAAGTACTTGGTATATACTGTAAGGTAAAAATGTGATATGTAATCTATCTTGAAGTATACTATTAGGATAAAAACACAAGTATGCAGAGTACTTTAGAAATAATGTAGTAAGATAAAGCAGATCATGTAATATGGGTATGGTAAGCACTTCTCGAACAGAAACTCGACATAGGTGACTCGATGTAACGTGTCATTGTTATGTTTTCTGTTCTGGGTTGCAATCAAATGATTTGATTGATTGATTGATTGATTGATTGATTGATATGACGTAAAAAGAACACAAACCACGAGTGAAAAAGAATGGTTTGCAAGCACTTCTTCTGCATGATATTCTGCTGTTATAAATGGATAGTTGTTCTGCAGGGACTTGAAGGTCGCATGTTTCGAGAGACAAGGCTTCGGTCGGAAAAGTATCTCAGAGAAGCGCAGTAGCAGAGAGCTCCTATCAGACTCTGAAGTTTATCGAAGCATCAAAGAGAATCGAAAGAGGAAGGATCAGATGAAACCCGGTAAGACCGATCTTGGAAGAATAATGCATCTGTTTAAGTTTTTCCCAATATAAATGGGAGTGAACATTATTGAGACCACTTTGTATGTTTCTTTGTGCAAATTTGGTATGTCATTTTCTGCCTGTTTGAGTTTAAATTTCTGGATATTTCTCGCACCATTTTCTTCCAGTATGGTGTGCCACCTCTGCCTTTTCAGCTTGCAATATCTGCATATCTAACATTACATTTTTTCAGTTTTTAAAACCAATTTCTGCCATTTTGGAATAATATTTTCTTATCATTTAGAGTGCCCTCTTTCTAAGGTATATTAATTCTTAATCATGTTAAATTTTAAAAGCTGTTATATGAGTAGGCCCTACTACATATGATGTATCATACTTATGTTCATTTAAGTCTTGGAATTCCTTACAAGATGTTTTTTCTTATGTTTCGTCAAAAGAAATTATTGCTGGATTTCACAAGGCATCAGATTTCGACAGAGGGGAATTGGAATTTCGAGAGCAGTTCCATGTTTTGGAACCAGCAACACTTGAATCCAATCCCCAAGTGTCTATTCCACATGGATCTGATCCACAAGGACCTCTTCTCGGTTCATCCACAACTCTTGTCTCTATTTCGGATAATTCTAATGCACTTGGATTGCTTCCAGGTGAATCTAATCAACAAGGATCTCTTCCAAATCAATCCACTGCTCATCCAGTTCCATGTAATCCACTAGAATCTGTGTGGCTTGGAAATGCTCCTACGAGATCCATCCCACATGGATCTGCATCACACAACTCTGATCCTCAGGGATCCACACAGAATGAGTCCTCTTCAGTGGAATCCATTTCACAGATCTCACATGGATTTGTTCCATGTGGACCTGTTCCACTTGGACCCATTCTACACAGATCTGTTCCACTTCGATCTCTTCCACCTGGATCTGTTTTAAAGAGATCCATTCGACATGAATCTGTTCAACTAGGATCTGATCCAAACGGACCTGTTCCACTTGGATCTTTTCCAGTTGGATCTGTTCCATGTGAATCTCTTCCACAGAAATCCGTTCCATCTGTTCCACGTGGATCTCTTTCACATAAATCCGTTCCACGTGAATCTGTTCCACATGGTTTCATTCCATCTGGATCTATTCCTCAAGAATCTGTTCCACTTGGATCAACACCCGATGTCCTTATGAACGCTTGTAAATCTAATGATCTCCATGTCAAACGATCAACGGATGTTTCAACAACAGATGCAATGATTGGACTAAGTAAGTACTTCCATTGAGCTGTTATTACTCACCTTAACTGATTACATTATTTATTTATTTATTTATTTATTAACATCGTATTCAGTTTAGAAATTAATTCAAATTATCTCTCAGATTTTTGAAAAGATAAAATGGGATTTTTATCATGGTAATTACTATTTATTATTATTGCTATTATTATTAAAATCTGTTTTTGTATTAATTTATTTCTGTTTATGTTCTGTTCATTTCTTCTGGTAGATGATTCTGTTGTTCATTCAAATTCTTCTTCTTCGTCATCGACGTCGTCACAGATTCCATCGGAAACATTTTCCACTGCATCATCGAGTTCAACAAAACCTTCAAAAAAATTCACTGCCTCTTTAATCAGAAGATTCTTTAAGAAGGGATTTGCCGAAATCTTTGGGTCAGGATCGGCATTTATTTATCTCTTTATTGCATTTCTTAAATGTGCATGGTCAACCAGCAAATTGTCGCTTGCCATATGATGGTGGTGGTGGTGGTGGTGGTGGTGGTTGTGGTGGTGGTGGTGGTGGTGGTGGTGGTGGTGGTGGTGGTGGTGATGATGATGATGATGATGATGATGATGATGCTTGGTCCAGAGACGCCTATAATTTTCTCTGCATTTACTGCTGATAGACTGTGCTTGGATAAAAAAAACAAAAATTAGAATAAAAGAGTAGTAAAATTACATTACTGTA
Organism: Allolobophora icterica; assembly: GCA_963556255.1. Lineage (NCBI taxonomy): Eukaryota > Metazoa > Annelida > Clitellata > Crassiclitellata > Lumbricidae > Allolobophora > Allolobophora icterica. Next base: position 70,615,625 of record OY744605.1, read on the forward strand.
CCTTATTGCATTTTATCTGGTCAAAATAGGTCTGAAACACAGACGAGAAGCCTTCGGCAGTCTGATGAAGACAAGAATGAAGGCATCGTCAAACACTTTACTCCGATTAGGAAAGACTTTTCACTTCCAAGGCAAGAGAAGAGAACTCCTAATCGTGCAATTTTACGCAATTCTTTTAATTTTCTTTATTTATATAGCGGCTGATTGATTAGCCTGCTACAGTGCTGCTATCTGTTGTTTGGTTGTTAAATGAATACCAAGATTATAATAATGGACAGTGTTTAATCTAGTCCCCCTCGTCTGGGAGGGGAAACCAGGTTTCTGGGGGGAGCAAACAATTGACACAAAATTTTGTCTTCCATCTTTAAAAAGTTTCAGACTTTTCCTAAATTTTTCCACTTTTCATATTCGAAAAAAGTTTATGGCCTTTTTTTTTTTTTAGTCCTTGACCCAATTTTTTACTTTTTTCCTCTGTCAAAAAAGTTGATGACCTTTTTTTTTAGGAATCCATCTCTCTGGGGGGGGAAACCATGTATCCACATCGATCCTGGGGGGGATTTCTCCCCTGACGGTCTGTACATTGTAATATTGCTCGCCTCTGTGGGGGGAAACATCAATCCTGGGGGGGAACTTTCCCCCCCAAAGACGTCTAGATTACTCACTGAATAATGGATATGATAACATTCATCTACCGTGTAGTCTAATCGAGACTTCTATAGCACCATTTATTTAATGATCACTGCCTTACATGATATCTTTGTGGGGTGTGGTGGTTCAGTGGTAAGTTCGGCGCCTTGTGACCGGGGGGTTGCAGGTTCGAATCCCACTCTAGCTGCTGCGTACGGACCTTGGGCCAGTCCTCCACTCGCGATTGCTCGTGGCGCTTAGGCGTGAAAATTCCGGCACAGTATCAAATGCTGTAGTCGGGAGTAGTAGTTGACTTCGAGAGGCGCTATAGAAATATCCGGAATAAATAAACAAAAATGAACAGGACCATGTTTCTGAGAAGTTTCTACAGAGGTGCATGCTAAAACATATTATCTTTACCTTTACTCTACTTTTAATTGTGTTACCTTATCTTTACTGTCTTTAATTGTGTTACCTTTATCTTTAATGTGTCTCTGAATAGGCCCATATTACCTTTATTTTTACTGTCTTTAATTGTGTTACCTTTATCTTCACTCTGTCTTTAATTATGTTACCGTTATCTTTACTCTGTCTTTAATTGTACTAACTTTATCTTTACTCTGTCTTTAATTGTGTTACCTTTATCTTTACTCTGTCTTTAATTGTGTTACCTTTATCTTTAGTCTGTCTCCAATTATTTTACCTTTATCTTTACGGTTTTTAATTGTATTATCTCTGCCGTTGTATGTTTCGTATGTCAACTGCCGTTCTTTTTTGGTTAGACAACAAAGCGGTCGAACCGACAGCGATGTCATTTCCTCCAGCCACAGTCATCCAGATCTTCAGTACAGCTATCCGAATGCATTACGGACAGTTCCGCCCAACATCTATAACCCGGAACAGTTTCTACGTCAGCCAACGGGATTCCGGGTTCCACAGCCTTCTGCAAGGAACTGTTTTCCTGTGCAGTTCTATCGTCCAAATCCATATCCGTTCTCCACGGTCCTAGTCAGGTCACCCGTTCCTGCAATTCCGACTGGCTTTACGCTCTATCCGACATACGTTCCGCTTCAGCGGGCAGCCATTCAAGCGTGTCCAATGCAGGGAAATCGCTTTCCTGGTCCACCGTTCTGTCCTGCACGGTTGTCATGGGTTGGACTTAGGCAGAAGTTTGTGAACGTTCAACAAATTGCGTCCAAAGAACCACGCGTGACCAACCAATAGGGTAGAGTACGGTAGGCTAGGGTAAATATAAATTTATGCTATAATGTACACGTTTTCTTACAGGGACCGTATTGCCTCGACCCTGGTTATGCGTCAATGAATTGATCGGGTGAAATCATTCACCACCGTTGTGCGTTTTAATGGGTGCCACGCCATACATAAATTTTAAGGTCCCCGTGTGTGGACCGTGCTAGGCCGAGATATAAATCTTTGAGCTGAGACACTATAGCGCCGTTGTAGCGGTATGCGAACCGGCAACGGCACGCACAAAGGTGATGGGACGTACGCTCTGACCAGTGTGGCTAACCGATAGAGCAGCTTGGACTAGCTGTGTTTTATTAGGGTGCACGCTAGTCTAGTGACTGACCTGCTGGACTATCAACCCAGAAGTTAGGCATTAAAAGGCAGAAAGATGCCTTGCAATTTCTGTTCCGCTTGTGCTCCCTTGAGAACGGTTATCAAGAGAGTGACGAGGAAAAGTATTGGCAATTCTCATTTATATAGGCTAAGAAAATGTAGTTGTTAACTATCTTACCTTACACCCTTATAAGCATTTGACTGGCTTCCGAGACCCGTTATCTAGATATTTTTGGTGGCTAAGAGAACCCAGACCTCTCCATAAGTTTGGTAGACTTTAAGTGTTACCTAACTGGACAGATAAACTGCTCTTTCTTGACTAATTACACAATTCAGTAGGGCCTAATGTTCACCTAACTGTGCCTGGTTTGGTACACGTACGTGCTTATTCTTTAAATTGATTAATTATGTATAAAATAAGATTGCCTTGTTATTTATAGTTTCCAATGCTTAAATTAGAGAACTGTATGTAGGCCCTACTGTAATCATAGGCGTAGACTCTGGAGGGGGGAGTCGGGGCACGTGCCCCCAATAATTGAGATGGACTGTCACCCAATGCAACAAGTGTAGAATGAATAATTAAATCCCCCCTATTTTGGACAAGTTTACGCCAGTGACTGTAATGTCAAATTCAAACTTCTGAGCGCCAGACGTACATGTAGGCCTATACGCCGCGTCATGCAGAGAAACGCCATCTTATTCGTCTGCTAGGCCTATATATCAATCAAGCCATTGTAGATTAGTTTTGGTGCTAGGTTGGAAATTGGAATGCGTTGGTCAGGCCGGAGATCTGCAAAAATTACTCCCTGCCAGATTGCCCACATGAAGCCCACACGGGATAATATTCCCATGTGTAGAGCCCACATGGGACTCGGTGGTGCAACGGTATGTTCTGTGGTTATAACCGGAGAGTCGTAGGTTCGAATCTACCTCAAGCCACTGCGTAGCGACGTTGGAGAAGTTGCTCACCTACAATTGTCCAGCGCTCGTGAATAGGCTGGTGCCCTGCACTTGACCTTCGAGTGGCGCTTTTGAAGTTTGGAGATTACGATTGCGATGGGTACCATCTATGCAGTGTACGTCTATAGATCCGCGAACGGTACCGTATCAAGAGCTGACCAACTAGGCCTATATTTATAACTCGGCGACCAACGAGAAAAGAAAGACCAACGCTTCTGTTAGAGCATATAGGCCTTACTAATCTCCCGATATACGAGTTTTCTTCCCAAGGTCACATATGTGCAAGGTACCTAAATTTGGATTCCATGGTTGCGACCGCGTTATACCCGACAGTAAGTGGGCTCATGCGCTTAATGGGGTTGCCCATGTTGATCCCATATGGGTTTGATGTCACACGCCAATTAACCGACATTTGCGACATCCGATATTTGGATGGGAGAAAAGTGGGTTTCATGGGCTTGGGCCACACGTCTTGGCAGCCTGTTAGGCGCCCGCTCATTTTGCAGCTGCGTCCTAGGGAGTGGAAGGCTGGGTGGACCTATAGCGAGGTTACGGGTATCGAACCGCGTCTTTCAAGATCTTATTTTCTTCGAGCAAGTGTTATCATTCATCTATCCCCAGTTCCCCACTCTCTATAGATAGATATACATGTACAGACAAATAGACAGATATATAGGGATATAGTGATGGATGGAAGAATGAACTGAATGGCAGGTAGACCGACAGATTGAATGATTAAAAGATCGATCAATCGATATGTTTATAACATTAAAACTGGTGTTCTTTGATGTAGGAAATTAACTAAATTAAATATATCTGTCTGTGGAGCATCACAGTAGTGATGATAACATAGCCTAATGATAATGTTCTGGTGATAACATAAAATCGTTCTCAATTTCAAACACTTTGTCACGCATTCCACATCCATTCTGGTCTAAAATTAAATGAGTAATAACATCAGACACTACTATATAATAGCCCATAAACCGTTTTCAACTGGACTATGATTAGTCTTCTGCTTAGGAAGATCTTGCAAAATTTCTGTCCTTGACATCCGTTTTCCATCAACACAGTTGTCATAGTCAGTAGGGTATACATGTACTGAATCTCTTACATAAAGTGTTTGCATGGCATAACTGTGCTATGTTCGGCACAACGAATTCATACAATTCAGTCTCGCATGTATTACCAGTATGGGATCGTGCCTGGTAGCTGACACTCACACTGTGCAATGCCACATCACATAATTTACACTTCTGTGGCTTTTACCAAATGTGTGTTCTTGACTGCATCAATTTTTTACAGCGTAACTCTGTGTAAATGCTTTGTTACGTAAAGTGCATTGCTGTAGCTTTGACCCATTGTAGGTCATGCATGGCGTTTCTGAGGGCATGTAATTTATGTCATAAAGCATTTGTGGAGGAAACTCATCTGGAATGCCCTAAAAGACCCACACTAGGGAACCATACATTTGTGTAAATGATTTTTGACATACATTGCATGTGTAATTTTTTCTCCCGTGTACTTTCTTACATGGCATTTGACAGCACCACCGTGTGCAAATCGTTTGTGACATAAACAGTTCATGTATGGCTTTCTCTGGTGTGGGTTCTTATTATGGCGATCTAGGACATGATTATGTGCTAATGCTTTGTGACATAAATTGCAAATGTATGGTTCCCTAATGTGGGTTCCTTTAGGGCATTCCAGATGAGTTTTCTCTGCAAATGCTTTGTGACATAAATTACAATTTTATGAGTTTTCTGATTTTTCTCCATTTTTTGTTATTCTATAGAATACCAGAGGAGTTTTGTCTTCAAATTATTTGTGACATAAAGTACATTTTTATGGTTTTTCTCCAGTGTGGGTTCTTTTATGGCATTCCAGAGTATTGTCTGCAAATGCTTTGTGACAAAAATTGCACATATATGGGTTTTCTCCAGTGTGGGTTCTTTTATGGCGTTCCAGACTAGTATTCCATACAAATTATTTGTGACATAAATTGCACTTGTATGGTTTTTCTCCAGTGTGGGTTCTTTTATGATATTCCAGAGAAGTCTTCTGCACAAATTCTTTGTGACATAAATTACATTTGTATGGTGTTTCTTCAGTGTATATTCTCTTATGGTATTCCAGAGCAGTCTCCTCTGCAAATGCCTTACGACATAAATTGCACATGTATGGTTTTTCTCCGACGTGGGCTTTTGCATGACGTGTGAGATCAGTCTTTGATACAAGTGCTCTGTCACATAAATTGCACATGTATGGCTTTTCTCCAGTGTGAGTTCTTTTGTGGCGTGTCAGATGAGAATTTCGTGCAAAAGCTTTGTTACAGGAAATGCATATAAATGGTCTTTCTCCAGTGTGAATTTTTTTATGACAGTTCAAAGTAGCATTGCTTGCAAATATATTGTGACATAAATTGCACATGTATGGCTTTTCTCCAGTGTGGGTTCTTTATGGTAATCCAGAGAAGGCTTCTGTGTAAATGCTTTGTGACATGAACTGCATATAAATGGTTTTTCTCCAGTGTGGGTTCTTCTGTGGCGATTCAGAATAATAGTCTGTGCAAATTCTTTGTGACAGAAATTGCACATGTATGGTTTTTCTCCAGTGTGAGTTCTTTTATGGTATTCCAAATGAGTCTTGTGTACAAATGCTTTGTGACATAAATTGCACTTGTATGGTTTTTCTCTAGTGTGGCTTCTTTTATGGATTTTCAGACTGGATTTCCATGTAAACGTTACGTTTTGTCACAAAAATCACATATATATGCGTTTGGTTTGCTGTGGCTACTTGCTTGCATCTTGAGATCTTGAACACAGCCCAAATATTGGACTTATTCATAGGTTGAATTTACTGCTGCTGTTCCATGGTATTGCAAATCTATAATGAATTAGAAAATGCAACTGTTAAAATAAAATTTTTGAAGGAAAATTCAATATGGAATGCCATAGGACACTGCAGACAAAGAATAATGAAACCCCAAGTGCAAATCAGAAGTCATGAATTACAAGTATGCAGAGACGTCACAAGGATGATATTAGAGGGGCATGGTAGTCCAGCCAACGTGTTACTGGAGAAATGACTTACAGGTAAACATTGGAAACACTTCTCTGTTACCACCTGTAAATCTGACGTAACTGAACTGATATTTTAAAGGTTTCTTACCCTTTGTAATTATGTGATTATGCTTCCAAGATATTGTGACAGAATGTTTGGAATTGGCAGTCTAGCAACACAAATTCGTGATTGAATAAGATTGTTTTCTTGTGCTTATGTAAAATAGGGCAAGGAAAGGCCAGGAAGCTATAGTAGCCACCGCGAGATCTGGATAAAACAATTAGGGCCTATTGGAAAAATTAATAACTGTGATCCTAACTATAAAACAGCATGAAACAAATGAAAATAGGGTCTATGCTGCAGAAGGCAGACGAGGAAAGATCTCTTATTGCTAATATATGAGAGACGCAGGCATTGGCGGCTCCAGACATTTTTGTAACCAGGGCATAGCCAGGGCAGTCATACAAGTAACCAGTGCAGAGGGTGATTTATGGAGAGCGCGCATTCGCATGCTTTAGTGGTGCCAAATATAAGATCGCGCTCATCGATATCTATATTTAGACCTGGATTGCGCTTAGCCTATTCGTTCTGCCCGAAGCGGCGCGGTCGGCGAGCTGGCCTTTCCGCCATCTTCCTACTCGTATTCTATCAGCTGTGCGTTTCATACCTGTAATTAAGTTTCGACTAAAACCTTCAAGTAAAGAGCATTTCCACATTCACTACAAGCTAGCCAACCGTTAATTGATGTTCAGTCGTCTTACTACGACTAGTACAAATTAGTATGTTGTTTAGCAACAATTCTTTAGTAAAGGACCAAGGGGCGTCCATATAGTGCGTAAGCTACGCACAGCATAACGCATAGAGCTAGATGGTCAGACATCACATGCAAGCGTGGGGTCAGCGGAGAATGTACGTACGCATTATGCGGTGTTTTGTTAGGCCACTAAGGGGCCATCCATGGAGGGGAGATGGGGTAACCGAAAGGCATGTGTTTGCGTACGCTTGCGAATGGGGGGGTCTACTGATAATGTACGTACGCATAGGAAACGGGGCCTTCAAATTCTTTGGCCTTCAAGTGAGCTAGAGTTCAGTCTTTCCAGCTATCCGGTACTACCAGAGGAAGTAGGACTGTGGGAGAGGTGTCATTTGTATGCCACCTTACCTCTGAACGCTATTTTAAAACTCACAACTCAGCAGTGAGTCCATGGATTACTCATCCTTCAATCTGGCCTAAAGTGCAGACAGTCGCTGCCAGGACCTGTGGTACTGACACATTCTGCAGTTGGTCTTGGGGGGGGGGTGCGTCAACCGTACGTACCCTGGTTGGGGGGAAGGTAAGTGTGCGAACAGGGAAGGGGAGAGGGGTCCAATTTTCCTGAATTTTTGCATACGTAATATATGGATGGCCCGCTAACCGGACTGATTTAAAATAATGCCTAGTTTGCTTGGGGATATCTCTTTAATGCACACAATCCACCTCCCTCCGAAGGGTCTCACTTCACCCTCCCCACAGATGGCGCCACTGGAGAAGAGTCTTCCTCCCTGCCCTAGGACACAGACCAGGCCGAACACTTCGTATCCTTCCAGACCTGCCCCGAGACCGTCACCACCACCTGAGACGGCGACCTACATCTCCTCATTCCCGCGTAATGATGACCACCATCCCCCTACCATTACATCACATCACGGCAGTGACAAGTCATTTGGCAACTTTAGACTCCATCGAGGCAGACATTTCAAACCATACCACAAATTACACTATAACTTATTAAATAAAACTTTTTATGACTGACATGAAAGTTCAGTTTAATTGTTTCCCTAGATGCAATAGTGACATTCAAGAGCAGTCTTAACTCAAAGAAACTACTACAAGACATGAAATAACTCATTTCAAACGAGAATTAGAAATACGCTAATCAAATACAAATAATTGTTCAATGAGAATAAAAGACTGAATAATACTGAGAAAAACAATGTAAAACACACTAATTAATGGATTATTAATGCCAAGCAAAACATAAATTATGTCCTGTTGGGGCTGATGGAAGTAAACTCCATGTATTCAAAGTCAAATCAAAAATATTTACATACTTGTTTCTTGATGTAATAAGTATTTGCACGTCTCTAGTAGCATAAGTTGGCATGAAAAGCTTCCTTACTTATCAATCACTGATGCTTAAACAGTACAAGCTTTGACAGCTGCTTACGTATTACTGGTCCAGTTAATTGGACAGTTTTTTGGTTGGCCAGATGATGCATTCTGATAGTGCAATAGCAACTGCTTATGCACTTAATTAAATTGAAAACATGATTGTTGTCTGGTGTACTATCAAACATGATCAACAACAATATCCATTTTCCTTTTCAAAGATCTTGGACTATCTTTTATCGAATAGGCGTGATCCTTCTCAGGCAGTACAACTGTAGGCGATGTTAACGGTGCACACGGTTCTGACATCAGTATTCACGGTGGCCTCAACTTGCTGCAATCACTCTTTCGGAGGTTTCCGAGACTTCACAACCTAACACAGCAACAAGCAACATATCAAGAATACAGCTGATAATGGAAGACAAAGATGTGGTTGATAGGCTGTTCAGAGGTGGCCCTATCTAGCGAGTCTCCAGTGCAACCGAGAACACACTATTGTGTTATGTATTATTGTATCCTTGTGTTTTTCTCTGGATGGTTACCCAAAAAAATGAAATGAATGTGCTTGTGTTTTTGACACATCTCTGTAAACACGTCAGGTGCCAGGTATGGGCTGCGACTGAATTTATGCACTATATCAGTCCAATGTTCCTTGTAAAAGTACATATTTGACTGGTTCTGGACTTGGACTCAAGGGATGTCTAAGTGGTGTCATGTGCTGTGCTGACTTATACAAACTACCATCATGGTCTAAAACCATGTTACCATGTTAATAATTGTCTATATATCATAATAGCAGCATAAATCAACAACAGCTTTACAAAACAATAAATAAATTAATTAACGGTGTGCACAATTCTGACATCTGTGTATTCATGGTGGCCTCAACGTGCTGCAGTCGCTCTTAATTAATTAATTTAATTATCCTCAGTTCACCAGTTTAAATAAATAATAGCTGACAGATGGTTATGAAGTAAAAAGTTGTTGCAGGAAAATCAATATGGAAAGAAACCTTAACAAGGTGATCAGGCAAGGTAAAGATCGTTGGCACAGATCCAACACGAAGTCTGACTGTCTGTCCAGTTCGATCAAAGCAGCTTGGCTGAAAGTGATCAGAGCAAACGACCGATTTCTTTGATGGTGCAAAACTTTCTCGATGCATATTGTTCACCCACTGTTTCAGCAGTTCCGGCTGGGAATGTGGAAATCTGTTGATATATTCAGCATATTCACAAATTTCAATTAGTAAATATGCATCAGTTCAAATTGCAAATATTTATAATACATCTATGTAAGGATTTTGGGTGAGGAATTGTGATTAAAATGCTTAGGATGCGAAACTGGCAACTTTAAAGGTGAATGATGCAATGGTTTGGGATGTTTGGGACGCGTAAGTGGGGGTCTTCCCGAATCCCCGAAACCTGATTCCCCGAAAGTGGTGGATAAGCAAAATTGTTTGAATTCCTGAAAACAATTTGCTACCATTTGTTCGAATACTGAAAACTACTATGGATTAGCCTATAAAATTGTTTTCGGGAAATCGGGCTTTTGTGATTTGGGTTTCGGGGATTCGAATTGATCCCAAATAATCATCAGAAGAATTTAGCAACGTAAAATACGGACTTAAAAGCACTATCAGTTTAGCAACGTAAACGGTGAACATGTACAATCGGGGTGCCTATGTACTATCTGGGTGGGCGTCTTTGCATCGTGAGGGTCGGTTAGGGTAAGGGTAAGAGTCGTGAGGGTCGGTTAGGGCTTAGGGTCAGTGTAGCCTATGTATATGTGCCACTAAAAAGCTATACCTGCGAGTGGAAGCTGGATTTAAAAATTCAGGACTACCGTTAGGCACCCCGATTGTACATGTTCGCTAGAAAATAGTTTGTCGGTGATCCGGCGAAGTTCTGTTTCGGGAATTCGCCACGCGCCCGTGTAAGCGATATGGGTATTTCGCGTGATTCAAGTCCGTATTCACTTGAATTTATTTACATTTTCATCAGAACTCCGCTCACTCAGTACTAAAATAGTCAGTAAATAGGCATACTCACACATGAAACGACTGTGGTGCTCCTTTAAATTGCTGATTAGAACAGTTTATAGCCGCGCAATAAGGCATCTTCAGTCAACATTCGACAACACTCAGAGGAGCAAGATGGCAGGTCGCTGACCTCATTTCTCAGCCCCCTTAGCGCAATCCAGGTCTAAATATAGATATCGATGATCGCGCTAGTGCGCATGCCATAAATCGCCCCCAGCATTTTGTCTATAGTCAGGAGGTCAGATGGGCGAAGTCCCCGGAAGCTGAACGCTTTTTGACATCTGTAAAGCAAATTTTAACATTTCAGTGAATTAAGTCTTCAGGATATTAACAAATATGCCCGAACAAATTCTGGGCAGGGTCAAAATTCTGGCAGGGCATCGACCAGGACAAAGGCTTTTTCACCAGGGCATTTGCCCTGGCACGCACTGGTGTAGCGCCGCCCCTGGACGCAGGATCTTGATGTGCCCTCTGGAAACTGGACTCGGTCCTCTTTTGGACTACTTTCTGGAAACCCCCTAGCGCTCGTGAATAGGCTGGTGCCCTGCGCTTGGCCTGCGAGTGGCGCTTTCGAAGTTTAGAGATTTCAATTACAATATTCAGGGTATACTGAGAACTATCAGTCAAAAGAATGGGGAAGAGAGAATGAGGGGACGACCTAGATGGATGCTGCTGGACTGGATGACAGTGGATGGATACAGTAAACTGAAGGAGGAAGCCCAGTATCGAGAGGGGAGGAGCCATTGGGCGTTTGAACCTGCCCAAAGGCAGAGAACTTAAAGAACAAGATCCTTGTCAAATCTAACCCTGTTTGGAATGCTAGAGTGCAGTGCAATAGAACTGAGAAAATCAGATGAACACCGAATAACATACCGCAGTGGAAGAAATGCAAGCCAGATTGACTACTTACTGGTGAGGAGGGAGGATAGAAAGCATATACGTGATTGCAAAGTTATACCAGGAGAGGCAGTGGTCAGCCAACACAGGGTACTGATCATGGACATGATGGTGCAAACTCAACATCAGAAAAGAAAACAGATCAAGCAAAAGGAACGTATCAGAACTTGGAAACTGAAGGGAGATATAAAAGATGCTTACAAACTGGAGGTGCAGGCACGATTAGCTGGAGCAGAGGAGGTGACATGGGACAAACTGAAAAGCGGCGTGCTGGGGGCGGCAAAGCAGGTGTGTGGAACAACAAAGGGACAAAAAAGGAAGGAGAGAGATACTTGGTGGTGGGAGGCAGAGGTGCAGACGGCAATACAAAGCAAGAAGACCGCCTATAAGAACTGGCAGATGAATCGACACGATGATGGACGGAGAGCAGAATACAAGGCAACCTGTCGGGAAGCTAAAAGGTCTGTGGCAATAGCCAAAAATAGGGCGTTACAACATATGTACCAGGAGCTAGACACCAAAGAAGGGGAGGGCAAGATATATAAAATAGCAAGGGCAAGACAAAGAAGTCGACAAGATAAACAGTCAGTAAATGTTATTAAGGACAAGAATGGTAAAATACTCATCGATGAGGAGGCAATCAGATCCAGATGGAAAACATACTTCGAGGAACTGCTAAATGAAGAAAACCCAAGGGAGCCTCTACAGGAGACCAACCCTGTAGCAGGACCAGAGATGGAAATCACCTATAAAGAGATTGAGACAGCAATTGCAATGATGAAGAACAACAAGGCACCGGGGCCATCTGGAATGACGGCCGAAATGTTTAAGGCACTGGAACAAAATGGGGTTGAATGGTTATATGTCATCTTAAACAACTTCATGAAGCAGGAAAAACTACCCCAAGATTTGAAAGAAAGTGAAATACTAGCGTTATACAAGCAGAAAGGAGATGTGCTGGAATGCGGGGATTACAGAGAAATCAAATTGTTGGAGGTCGTACTCAAGGTGTATGAAAAGATCATTGAGAGGCGTATCAGAGAGCGGGTTGAGCTACATGACAACCAGTTTGGCTTCAGGCCAGGGAGGGGTACAACAGATGCAGTGTTCATACTGAGACAGGTACAGGAAAAGGTTTTAGAAGGAAACAACAAAAGATACTGGACCTTCGTGGATATGGAAAAAGCTTTTGATAGAGTTCCAAGGGATGTCGTTTACTGGAGTTTGAGGAAGAAGGGAGTCTCGGAGGTAATTGTGCGCTTGGTAAAGTCAATGTATGAAGGTGCAAGAACAACAGTGAGGAGCAGTATAGGCAACACAGGAGAATTCGAGATACGAGTGGGTGTACATCAAGGATCGTGCCTGAGTCCTCTACTGTTTATTATTGTGATGGATGCAATATCAGAACATGTAAGGAGAGAGGTACCTTGGGACATGCTGTATGCGGATGATCTTATACTGGCGGACGATGCAGAGGCGAAGATGCAAGCACGTTTTACAGACTGGCAGATGGCAGTGGAGAGCAAGGGTCTTAAGATAAACATCAATAAAACAGAAACCATGGTCTGCTCAAAAACAACGGAAGCAATTGAGATCAGAGACATTGCAGGAAAGTCACTGAAACAGGTTGAAACATTTAAATATCTGGGATCGACCATGAATGCACAGGGTGGCTGCGAGCATGACATCAGGAACAGGATTAAGGTGGCTTGGCAGAAATGGAGAGAACTAACGGGAGTGTTGTGTGACGCCAAAATGCCAACTCAACTCAAGGGAAAGGTATACAAAACAATGGTAAGACCGGTGATGCTATATGGAGCAGAGGCCTGGGCGCTGACAAAAAGGGATGAAGGGTTACTGGAGAGAACAGAGATGAGAATGCTACGATGGATACTTGGGATCTCACTGAAGGACAGGAAAAGAAATGTGGACATCAGAAAGAAGCTCGGGGTGGCATGTATAACTGACAAAGTACGAGAGACCAGGCTGAGGTGGTATGGACATGTAATGAGAAAAGAGGATGATAGTTGTGTGAAAAGAATCATGAATGCAGAGGTATACGGACGCCGCAGCCGGGGACGACAGAGGAAGAGATGGGAAGACACGATACAACAAGACCTAAAACTCCTAAAACTGAAGAAAGAAGATGCTCAAGAAAGAAACAAGTGGAAGAGAAGGATCCGAGTGGCTGACCCCTCTCCAAAGAGGGATTAATTCGAGCCTGAAGGAAAAGAAGAAAAAGAAGAAGTGCAATAGAACAAAAACACTGCACGGTTGTTTCATTAGATTACATCTATCTGAGTGTTTGCTAAATTGCAAAGCAATATTGTATTTCGCTTGCTAAGGGGCCACCCTTATATTACGTACGCAATGAGAGGGTGATCGGATTTAGGCGATTTTTCATACGGGTGCGTAAGGCCAAGAGGTTGGGTTTCGACAAAATGTACCAGTGCCTATTTTAAGGAATTTAGACTACTGGAACAAAATCAGCCATGGGTCTAGTTCATGACATTTTTTTGCAACTCGTCTCTGAAATACTTTGATGACCTTTTTAAAGGAATTCCTCTGCAAAAAACTAAACTTGATGACCTTTTTTTAGGAATTCATCTCCCGAAAAAGTTGATGACCTTTTTGGGGAATTTCATGACATTGCGTTTTACTAATTCTGATTTTACTACTGGGGCAAATCTTAAAACTCCTGCAACATTTGAACTTCTCCCACTATAGTTATACTTTAAACATACATTGCCTGGGACAAATCAGAATAACTACTGGGACAAATCCTAAGACTACTGGGACATTTGTCCCACTAGTTATACAGTTAAAATATGCCCTGAAATGTACGTACGCAATATAAATTTCTAATTATTATGACGTCTACTGGCTATATTTCTGCTTTATCAATTTTATGTAGTATTAAAAGTTTTTTAAATGTAAGTGTTAATGTTGTTAGTATTTTATTTCTTCATAACAGTAACAGTTAACAAATTTTAGCTAGCAAATATGAAGTTTAACAGAAATAAATAGTAGCCTACGGTAAAATAAATGTCTTATAGACATGTCTTTAGCTAATTAACTTTTGTAAAAGGGGTTAGAGAAGCTTAGTTGTTCGTACGCATATGGGTCCATAAAATGTATGAGGTGCAACAGAGGTCCTGAGGGCAAGAAAATATGATTTTTGCGTACGTAATATATGGATGTCCCCTAAAATTTACTAATTTACAACGTGTAAAATCTGAATAAGTTAACTAAATTGCATCTGTCAGTAAGCCCTCTATGCGTAATAAAGTATTCTTATATGAATATATAAAAATATATGATTTACTATCATATAGGTTCCAACCGTTTCACAAAATGGCGTTCAAAAAGCAAAAATGCGAAAATACCATAGACATCCTGTTTGTCTATGGAAAATACTAATCGTCAGGGCTTTTTTCAGCCGGAACGAGCCGGAACGGCGTTCCGGCACCTTTTTTCAGTTACTAAAAATATTTTTTTTATTTTAATAATAAAAACAATAATTTTGTTATTTTAATTTAATTTCAGTGTTTTTGAACTGTTTTCAGTGTTTATTCAGACCCCTACCAACACCCAATCCCGTTTTTCTCGTGATTTTAGCCCGTCCATAAATGTTACGTTCCGGAACCTATTGTTCCGTTCCGGAACCCTTTTTTCTAGAAAAAAAGCACTGCTAATCGTAATCGAAAACTCCTAACTTATAAAGCGCTACTCGAAAGCCAAGCACAGGGCACTAGTTAATCACGAGCGCTGCATCAAGTGAGAGGGGTTTCCAGAGAGGGTAGTCAAAGGAGGTCCAAGTCCGATTTCCGGGAGTCCAGATCAAGAGAGGAGGCAGAGCAGCTGTTAAGGCGGGTGTAATTTAGGTCGACAAGAAATAGAATCAAGCGGAGGATCGGATGAGTCACTCAAGGAATTCTTCATCTCCGGCAGTTCCCGCAACTTGTGGTAGCCAGAGAATGTCACAGAAAATTAGCATGAGCAAGACACCATAATAATAATAACTACGAAAAACAATTTGACTTGCGTCATGTGAACGCGCTCGCGGCGCACAGTAAGCGCATGGCCCGAAATATCCTAAGGCTAGCACTGAATTCTTGAGTTTTGAGTGAAAAGCCTATAGGTGATCGATAGATCGAGGAACCTCATTTGAAGCGGATGATGGAGGGTGATTGACCATATTAAAGATGATTGAGGAACCGAAAATCTTCGGAATTGGGGAGGGGGGAGGAGATATCGTTCCAGAATCGTGGTGCAATGTTGGATATAGCTGAGTCATTTTCCGGTAAATGCATAAATTGACAATTCAGCTGTCCCCGGTCATTTCTCAGAAAACAATACCTAGTTTAATCATGCTAAGTGATTAGATTAAAACGTTATTGATCAGTCAATACCAATACAGAAGAAGCAGAATGCAACAAATTGCGAAGACCATCGCACGATAAGCCTTCTGACACATGCATCAAAAATCCTGCTAAGAATTATAACAAAGAGACTGCAGACAAAGGCGGAAGCAGAAAATTGCTTGGGAGAGGACCAATATGGGTTTAGAAAGGGAAAGGGGACAAGAGATGCGATAGCAGCATTGAGGATAATAGCAGAAAGAAGCATCCAACATGACCAAGACATATATATCTGCTTCGTCGACTATGAAAAAGCTTTCGACAGAGTAGACTGGAGAAAGCTAATGGGAATACTGAGAAGAAAAGGGGTGGATTGGAGAGAAAGAAGATTGATAGGTAATCTATACATGGGACAAAGAGTGAAAATAAGAGTTGATGGAGAGTACTCAGAACCAGGAAAAATAGGAAGAGGGGTAAGACAAGGATGCCCACTGTCACCAATCCTATTCAACATCTATATAGAAGAGATCATAAGAGAAACGCTAGACGATATGGAGGAGGGGATAAAGGTAGGAGGAAGAAGGGTGAAGGCATTGAGATTTGCAGATGACCAGGCGATGCTGGCAACTAGCCAGGAGGGCTTACAAAGGATGATGGATCGTCTAAATACGGTATCACTGGAATATGAAATGAAAATAAACGTAAAGAAGACAAAGGTAATGAAGATAAACAAGAGAAGCGGTATAATACCACAAACAATAAAGATCACACTAAACGGACAAGAAATAGAACAGGTGGAGAAGTTTTGCTATCTAGGAAGTGTGATCACAGACGATGCAAGATGCCATGAGGAAATAAAAAGAAGAATATCCATGGGAAAAGATGCATTTTACAAAAGAGGAGAGCTGATGAGAGGAACCTTAAGCAAGAATCTAAAGAAGAGAATGGTGAAGACACTGGTGTGGAGTGTTGTGCTGTACGGCTCCGAGACATGGACAATGAGGAAGGACGACATAAAAAGATTGGAGGCCTTCGAGATGTGGGTGTGGCGCAGAATGGAGAGAGTTAGCTGGGTGGAACGGAGGACGAACGAGGAAATCCTGCAAATGGTAGAAGAACAAAGATCACTCATAAGTACTATACGCGGACGACAAAGGAAATGGATCGGGCACATCCTAAGGAGTGAGACACTGCTAAGAGACATCATGGAGGGAAGGATGGAGGGGAGAAAGACGCGAGGAAGACCGAGGGCAATGCTGCTAGACTGGATGATGACAAAAGAAGAAGGATACAGTGGACTGAAGAGAAGAGCACAAGACAGAGAACGATGGCGTCATTGGTCATACGAACCTGCCGGTGGGCAGAGAACATAAAGAAGAAGAAGAAGAAGATCAGTCAACAATTTAAGACCTTTGAAAGTAATTCAGAGCAATAAAATAATTTATTAAAATTTAATTTAAATTTAAAATGCTCCACTCCGTTACCGTCCCTAGGCTATAGTACATATTGATTCGTCTACAATTTCAAAATGATTTGCATTAAACCAATAAATGTGTATGTTTCTTTTATATCAATCTTTATTCACCAAATATGGTAGCACAACAAAAACAGAACAAAACAATCGATACAGCATTCACTGGACAGTAGACCTACCCATGCTATGCTAATTAAACATATTTCACAGTCCACATTTCCTTAATAATGCAATTATACTATGTACATAAAAGTTCACACACAAAGTTTACAACAGTATTCCCTGTAATTGGCCCCCTAAGAAAGAGTCTTGTTCTTCTTAACATCCAGCAGTCCTTAATGTTAGGTTCCTGCGTGAAGTGCAGTATGTCCTCAACACTACAGTGGCCGACCTTGAAGATCTTACAGATGGCAGTGCTGTAGGTGTAATTTAGTGTGTTCAGTTCACTGTTACTGAGGCTCATAGCTTCCATTCCGTAAAGCAAGAATGGCTTACAATAAGCACTAACAAGATGCAGTAGAACTGGCTCAGTGAATTTACAACATTTACTATATAAAGAGTTGAAAGATTTGTAGAATTTGACTCTCATTTCATGCAAACTAACTTTAAATGACTTGGCAGAAACAAGACAACACCCCAAGTATTTAAGTTTTTCTACATAGTTAATTTGAACACTGTTTAGCCTAATCATTTTACATGCGGCACGATAGGAAGGGCCAATCCTCATTACCTGAGATTTTCTTACATTTAATTTCATGTCAATACTCTCTAGTTCTTTCACACAAATGTCGACCATGGCTTGAATGTCACATAGAGAAGCTGACATCAAGATAAGGTCGTCAGCATACATGATGCATCCCAGAAATAATTCCCCAATCCGGCAGCCATGGTTGGACTTGCTCAATTTTTCTATAACATCATTCACATATACCGCAAAAAGTATTGGTGAGAGGACACCACCCTGCCTGACTCCACAGCCTAGACTGATCATATCAGACAACATGCTATCCCATCTCACATATGCTGCACTCATACTATACCAACTTATGAGGATGCATAAAAACTCACGAGGGACTGATCTATCCATTAACTTGCTAAATAATGCATAATGATTGACTTTATCAAAAGCTTTAGACATGTCTAATGCACACAGGTTTACATTAGAGCCATGATTAGAAAAGTAATCAACTACTGATCTTACAGCAAGCAATGCATGAGAACAGCCCAACCCCTTTTTGAAACCAAACTGCAGGTCGGAAGTCAGCAAGTAGGTACCGTACAGTTCCAGCAAACACATTTCAAAGAGCTTGGACAGATTGGAGCTCAATGTGATACCTCGATAGTTGTCACTCTTACTATTGTCTAGGGTGGCCCCTTTTTCCACAGGTATAATGATGCCTAAGCCAAACTTGGTAGGTACCTTGCCATGCCTAAGCATCTGGTTGAATAGAAGAGATAGGAGCACACACAGTCTAGGATGAGCATGTACTAGATGCTCTGCCTCTATCCGATCTAAACCTGGGGCTTTACCACGCTTCATTTTGCGGATGCACTGGTCAACCACCTCTACAGATACTGTGCTGCAATCAAAAGCTGGATTGTACTGGCTGAACCGAGAAAGAAATTTACTTCTGAGTTCTTCATTACATTTTTCATTATTGGGTGAACATGCATTTTTAAAATTGATGGCAAAGGCATTGGGCTTTTATAATAAACAATTGTATATTTCTAAAAACAACTTTGTGAACGGGATCTTCAGTATAATTTTTTTAAATATATTTTAACTTGTCCCCGGAAAATTATGTCCGCTCCGTTAACATGTAAAAATTATCTCGTATCTCACAACCCTTTCAGTTCTTTGGTCTCGCAACTTAACACATCTCTTCTGTGAAGATCTGTGTAAGTAAGTATGTCTTAATACAGGATCTGAATGCTAAGACAAATTTCTTACAAATTTTCATTTATTACGTACCTCATGTGTTTTTTCATTATACATCCACTCCGTTACTGCATTTTTGCAATGATTATGAATAAATTTAATATAAATAATATTTTTATATAACATTTATAAGCTATATAATGAGTGTACCGACGATTAATGTGGACGCATGAGAGATAGGCCTAATATGATATTTACCGTGCTGATACACAAATTGTCCACTCCGTTAACTGTCCACTCAGTTACCATAAATGGCGCCGACTTTTGCTTTTGTCTCTGGGTGCCACAGGGTGCATGGTCCTTCCTCCATTTCCATACCCCTCCCCTTAGGTAGGCGAGTTTTAGGCTAATGGATTTTCGGAGAAAGAAAAGTGTAAACACAGTTGTATTATTTATACTGTGGTGTAAATTTTCTTGTCAGGGTTCCAGCGTAATTATTTATTCATTTAAAATAATGAATAAATAATTTATTTATATACGGGCTGTGACTTTGAGAATGATCATGCACTGTAGGGCATTTGTGTTGTAGGCCTACTTCTCACGTTGTGAGGATACTGTATGCATGCTTAGGTGTAGAAAATTGAATTTGGGGTTCGAATTCTTCTGAATTCACCAACTGAACTTTCTCTCTGGGTGCATTGGCACCCAAGGCTCCCAAGAAGTCGGCGCCTACGTATATTATATAGTAATAACATTATTTATGTGCAATTCTGAATTAATCGTAGAGTTTTTGTTATCACAAATAAATGCGCTATATGACTCTAACAATTTAATCTTGCGACCAACAACTTGGTTGTCAGCAGCTAAGAATAGGCATAGTGTTATATGGTGTGTTTAGAAGAAACACGCGTGTAGAAAGTACTTTACAAAGGGTTGGGGTAAATTTCTGATATTACTGGTAAATAAAGTTAGCCTTTTATTGGCAATGGTTCACTTGACTTTAGATCTCAAATCTGAACCGAAATTGTGCCGATTTTGATTGCAATAATAAGCGATGGAGTGGTTCTTTTAATATCGCTCAGAGGAGATAGTTTTCTTAACACAACTTGTATTCGTGAGTTAGTTAAATGTGAGACACACACTCTCAAGTTATTACCCATTTATGAAGAGCTTAAATTTAAGATTGCTAGCGACAAGCATTGTAGGAAATGGTCGTTTCAGGTTTATTGAAGAAATATGTTATCCATCTTCTCCAGTCCGTTCACAGTCATGAACCTGAAAACAAGAAACAAATCGGGTGCGTAGAGAATCCCCGAAACCCGAATCCCCCAGACGAATTACGGCCGCACCCCCGAAATCGGTTTGTCATGTATAAGAGTTCGAACTTCAACAATTTATTTTTAAACGGTGTTATATTTCAAACATTACTTTTTAATCTAGGGAATATTTGAATAGGTTTTGAGATTTAGACTGCTTTCCATAACACTGTTTTTCGGAAATCAGGCTGCTGCGTATTTCAGTGTTTTCGGGGATTTAGGTTTCGGGGATTTGGGACGACCCCAACAAATCATTACCCTAAACAGATTGCTGACACCTGATTTAGGTAAAGTTTTCAAAATAAACCAAAACCGTGGGTGCAAGAGTTTATAGATTTGTGTATTTATTCAACACTTGTCCAGGTTGGAGTAAATCATGTCTCAAAAGGCAGGCTATACACCAGGTGATGTGGCAAGTTTCCTGGCAAAGCAGTCCACAGGAACAGCAGCCATTAAAGAACAGAGTCAGCTTCGTGCACTTTTTGATAATCCTGTAACAGTAAAAGCAACACAAAAGAAGAACGAAACTGTAAGTTGTTGCATATATGTATCATGTCACTTTATATATATTATTGCACAATTTACTTAACTCACAGAAGTGCTGGGATATAGCATTAGCAACAGTACATAAATGCAATGGCAGACTGTTCCATGAAGACAGTCAAACACATGATGGACTTGATTTGAAGTGTAGAAGCACAGCTGACTCAAGCACAGGCTGGAACAAAGGGATTTCCAACAAATGAGGCATTTACCAGCAGGATAATCTTAAATGATATTCGCTTTGCAGCAAGAGGACAGTGTAGCACTTCTTGCGTATATTCCAAAATATGTAAATACTTTGGCTTGTTGAGTGGCACAGAAAGGACAGACCAGAGCTGGTGAAACTTTGGTTACTTTACAAGGATAGAATTGCGGTAATCCAGGCCCATCATCATAAGTGAGTGCATGAGGGTCACTGCAGCACTGGATGACAGATTTTGCCATATGACCTGTATCTGGTGCAGCTGAGTATAACATACTCAGTCAAGATTAGCAAAGGGACAGTGTATTGAGGCTGCACTGAGACAGGTATAGAACAATCACTACATCTTGCTTGCAATATATATAGCTATGATTTATGAGGTTTCTTGTGTGGCCAGTGTCAATATATGGATGTGACCATTAAGGACGAGGAGGCAAGAATCAATGCATTTGAAATGAAGTGTTTGTAGCAGATCCTCAGGGTATTATGGACTGTAAGGATGACAGACGAGTGGGTGTGAGAGACTGCTGTAGTAAAAAGTAGTCTGCTCGGATTAGTCTAACGGAGGAAGCTATCGTATGTGCTGTGGAAGAGTGGAGATTGTCTGGAGAGGAGGTTTTCCAAGGCATAGTTACTGATCAAAGGCTCAATGAAGATCTAAAATGCATGGATTGATAAATAGAAGCGGTGAACTGGATTTTCATTTGACTGGTTATTGAAAGAGACAAGAAACAGAAGTCGATAGAACAAAATTATTTGTGGTTTGGCCAATCCACGGATCAAGGATGGTTAAGAACAAGATAATTGTGACTATCAAGTCGTCATCAACCGTTGACCGTGAATGGCATGCATGTCCCAACCATATATACTGGATCTTCATCGGATTCAGCTGCAGCCGATTTGAAGATTCCACTTCTGTACTTTTTGCTGTAATGATCTGGGTGAAAATACACAGGCGACTACATAAGACGGATAGCAAGTAGAATACAGGGGAATTATTACCATTGAGGTACCTCAATGATTATTATCATATTGTAATGTATTTGGAAATTTATAAAGTCCCTCTTGACAGTAGAGACTATACAGAGGTGCTCTTAATGTGGGAGCCCCGGGGGTAGAGAAAGTGAACAGATAAGGAAGAGACCCCAGATGGCATCATAGATCTGATTAAGCATGGGAGGCCGTTCCAGAAGGAAGGACCAACAATAGCAAATGCGCGATGTTGGGCCATGGAAGTCCTTGTACGAGGGACAAAAAGATCGAGATGACCAGCCAAGTGAACGGAGGAAGGCCATAGAAACAGGCTTATTAATTAAGTCAGAAAGATATTTGGGAGCCAACCGTAGCTGAGTTGTAGAGATCAAGAGCTGAGGATCTGTATCAGATCTGCTGTGTAAAAGATGTTCTAAGCATACAGAGTACAGAGCCATAATTTAGAACACTGATTGGAACTGGTGTCCAAGCTGTGCAGTCGAAGCCAATGGTCACCAACATTGTCCGGCCATCCAACAAGGAGCAAAGTCAGTGCTGAGGTCGTCCAGCGATTCTGAAAGAGGTTCTGAGGTGCATGATCACAATCGACCGTGTCCAATGCTGTGTTAACAATGAAACTACTTTATGGTAATTGCTCAGTCACTGAGAGCATTTTTATTGGTGAGCACAACATTACATAGAAGGATTTCCATATATGTGGTGTGGTGCTAAATATAATTTACCTGATTTTCTGCTCGGTTTTGTTGATCCCGGAAGTTAGTATTTTAAAAGAATATTAATATCTAAAATAATATGGTTTCATATGGACTGACCATTGAGTGATGCCACGAGTATTATGATAGCAGCAGCTGCAGCACCCTAGATTAAATGTTATGAAATTCATACACTCAGTGACTGCATTTATACAGATCCTTCAAGCCATATACCATTGGTTGATGACTTGTACTTTAATTTAAACACAGTTGTCATAGAAGTTACTGTTTGATTCTTAGTAATGATATGCAAATGTGAGTAATTTTTCATTCAAGCTTCAAGGAATTTGAAAGTGAACTTTGAATGTGCCTTTACGTCAAACTTGTTCATTCATGTATTTAGAACTCTTCAGTATAATGTGTTTTAAGAAGAGTCATAGAAGTGTTAAGGAGTTGCTCAGTGCCACACAGTCACAAGATAAGCAGATAATTATCAATGATGACTGACGACTGTATGCAATTTTTGTGACAGGCAGCAGCCGTGGGATCATTTGTTAAATCTCTGAAGGAGGCAAAGACAGTACTTTCAACCGAAGGACCAAAATCGAAGAAGCGGTCAGCATCACAGCTGGAAGATGCCTCTCCAAGGTGAGTTTGTCATGCTCAAAATTATGGCATGTACACATGCTGGACCACTTGCCTCAGACTCTTAGGATTGACCTCCTCCTCACTCTCCCTCCTGCCCTTGTCCGCAAGCACCTGAAACCTTTCTTTTCATTGGTGAAGACACTGAGATGGGTCGGGAGCGCCTGTGACTTCGAATGGCGCTATATTAGTTCTTGATTACAATGAAACCTTTTCACAGCTTGCTTTATTATAACACTAATTCGGATATGATGCAGTTGGGAACGTGGATGTAAAATTTAATGTGGCTTTAGAACCTACACCAAAAATTTTGAATAATGCTAAGTTTGGGAACCTCATCATGTACTGAGTTATAATAAGATCAAGTTTAATTACAGGTGATATTTGCGATACAATTGTGTCTATCAGAATTTGCTTTCGTATGAAGCTTGATTTATAATGAGTGACTATCTAGTGAAAAATTTATAAGGAGAATAGATTAGTACATATGACTGTGCCGAAACCACGTGTACCACATGCAAGGCTTCAGTTTCACGTGGCTCTCACCATTTGAAATTTTACAACAAAGATCTAAATAATTATGGGAAGTACAGGGTAATTAAAGTCTATTTCAGAAAAATGAAAACTGCTATCTTTAAGCGACTTTATTCAAAGAACTGCGATAAGAGACTGCTCAGGACTACAAAGTTCTCTAGATGACTTTGGCTTTGTGCAGGATGGGATTTGACTTATCCTCAGCTGGGTTTGGCAACAAGACTTTGGCAACTACAGACCTGGAAACTATAATTAATAGACCACAATGAAGCCTTGCATGCAAAAGACCTAATCATTCGATGTCAAGAGAAGGCAACATGTACCAAAACTCGAGGACTTCTGCCCAAGCTTTCTGACTGATCTTTCTATTGCAGCCTGTTACTTATCAGGGCAAGGGTCAGAGGGGTCACATTGTGAATTGGTGACTGCAATGTAAAGATAACCAGAAACTTTCCTTTCACATTAGCATTTAAACCATTTAGTGTTTGTAAACATAATTCACATTACTGGTACTTTTGTATCTAATGATAATTAAAGAAAGTCACAATTTAGATTATTAACTTTGGTAAGCTCCATTTCTGTAGGCTAGTGATTTATACGAAAATTTAAAAAATATTTTCGTCTATCTTTTACTAACATTTTAAACTTCTTGTTTACCATGTCCTACTAGACCATTACCTGGCATAATATTTGGCCAAATAGTATGGTCAATTATTTGTTTTTTGGCTGAATAGCAGAATTGCTATTTGATACAGCGCTAGTTTTTATGTACATATTATGTATGTGTGCATTTACGTGTGTTTCAAGACACGTAATATGATGGAGTGTTTTCAGTACTTCTCAAAAGCCTTGAACACTCGTTGATTCACTGAGAGCATTTCTATACCATTCCTTACAGATATACAATATACTACAACTGTAATTTGATAATGCCCTCCTTACAAAGTTCAGAAGTGCACAACAAAGTTCAGAAGTGCACAGGATATGTACTCAGAGGCACAGCTGAGGCTGTTTCCTTTATCTCATCAAGTAGTTTCAGGCTACTTTGAAAATTTTGCTGAACAGAGTCAAATGCTGTGGCACATAGATACATTGAAAGACTTTCAAGAATTAATACTTACCATATGTAACCTTGTATTTGCAGGATAGACAAATCAGAGCAGCCATCAAAGCGCTTGAAAAAGGAGCCTGTGATTGTTCCAGAAAGTTCCGAGCCAAGTGCCTCTGATGAAACGAAGCAGACGGCGAAAAAGGTTGAACAAAAACTAAGTCAAAATGAAATCAACGCTAAACGACGCCTGGAGGGGAAACAGAAGGAGAAGATTTCTAAGGATGAGGAAGTTAAGAACAAGAGAACTGCCTTCGTAGGAAACGTAGCTCTGACCGTCAGTAAAAAGGTGCAGGGTTTTGCTGCTGTCTGATCTTTATCTAGTCTTAATCATGGCTAAATCTGTTCTTTTCTGTTAATGTAATAATATTCTAACTTAGTCTTGTCCTATAATTCATTTCTAAGCTCGGCTATGCTCTACACTCAGCTTACTTACTTGTCTCATCTAGTCTGCATCTAATCAGTTAAATTTCATAATCTAATTTCATTTTGATCTAATTTTAATCATGCATATATATTCCTGCTTGATATAATCTTAATCTGGTATGATCATAATCTAATTTTGGCCTGGTTTTGGTGCACCATCAGTTGATGCCTTGTGCATTAGATGTTATTATTATTATTACAGAGGTTTTATATAGCGCCCCTTCAAGGTTATCTGCTCAGGAGCGCTCCCAGTCCAACCCCAGTCAAACAGACAGTCTTAAGGCAAGAGTGGAACAGAGAAGAGCAATCAATTGGGGTGAGGTAAAGCGATACTGGGGGCCTACTGCTAAATGTAATCCTGTTGTAATACAATCTTAATCTGATCTAAAATTAATTGAGTCTCAGTTTCCTCTCATTTTCACCTGATCATACTCTAATCTTTAGAATTTTGTCAAATTCAAGTGACATCCCTGAAATTGAACCCTGGACTCAAGGAGAAGTGAAAGGCACTTCATCGTCTGCAACTGTGCCATTCAGGGAGTAAATGCACTGATAAGCAACTATCTATTTAGCTCCAGTTAGAGTTAAAGCATGGACTGTCAGTTCAAGGTTTTGTTTCATGTATCTGTGGTGTTTCTATCATCTGTAGACTCTAACAAAGCTGTTCAAGCCATTCGGAAAAGTAGAAGCCGTTAGAATTCGTTCAGTGGTATGTATTACCATTATTAATGTGATTACTATTACTATTTTTATTGTTATTGTCATTGTTTTAATAAATATATTTTTATTAATATTATTGTTATTAATATTATGTTGATGTAATCTTTGTATGCATGTACGCGTATGACTTGTATCTTGAGTTTCTAGACACTTGCTATAGTACCTCACAAAATGACTTGGAAACTGTATCATAAGTCAAAATCCATGGGAGAAACCCAGGTGGTCAAAATCTTATATGTCAGGGGAACTCATTGTTAAATAAAATTAGTACAATGTAGTACAATAGTTGTAGTTGTTGTATTTGTATTATTAACCTGTGTGTTTATGGAACAGCATAACAGCCAGTGAGGAAGATGTGACTCCTTTCTGAATTGCTACAGCACCTCTCTGTAATGTTTGTCATTTTAATACAATTCATTTTAATACAATTCTGGTTTATATGTTAATATTGCTGTTTGGTTTTTTGGTCTGATATGTGTGCGACTCTCTTACTCTGTAGACAGGTATTTGGCCTTCAGCAGAAACTTTTTATTTTTCTTCTCTACTCGTGGTTCTGGACGATTCCTGTAGCCCACGACCAAGGTGCATTTCTGAACTGTGGTGTGGGAAGGGGCATTATCAGGTTATCTTATTGTGTTGTGTCCTGATAAATTGTTTATGTTTGTCATTGAGTATTGTATCGTATTGTATTGATATTTCTTTGTAGCCAGTTGCTGCCCAGAAGAAGCCCAAGAAAGCTCTCGTTATTAAGTAAGTTATTTTTGTTGAGTCTGTGAAGTAATATTACACTTAATTTTTGTTCAATTTGTCTTCTGCAAAACATATTGATAAACCAAGTGCTTTGATATGTGCACATAATTTGTCAACTTCAGTGCCGTTCTGGGGTTTTGAAGGTGCTATATAAATATTTACATACATACATCATACAGGGTACATACATATGTACCCTGAATTCCTAATGCATACATGCTTACACTTGAGCCTTTATTTAGCATGTTTCTTATAACATTGGTTCTGATATAATGTGGTGGGCACAATGTAGGTCCCAGATTTGGTTCAGCTTTAGAAAATGACAGAGGCGCATGGCTGTCTAGTGCCTGTTTGTGTTAGATTGGAGCATTTATAAAGCACCGTTATCTCCAAAGTGTCTGTTGCTTTTTGTCGATAATAGGAAAGAATTTGATCCTGAACGTCACAGCATGAACGCTTACGTTGTCTTTGAAACCGAAGAAGAAGCTCAACAGTCTCTGCAGTTGTATGTGTTGAGTCATTCATTTATTTATTTATTAATTTATTACCCAAGGTTGGACAATTTTGTAAATTGTATTTAAGGTGTAAACTTGAAACTAGTCAACTTGCTTATCCAGGTCTGGTTTCCCGACATATTGGATTTTGACAAAGCTTCTGCCATGAAGTATGATTTCTGAGCATGATGCAAGCAATGATTAATGCCTTATGCATTATGATACCAGTGCTGTTGAGTTGATTGGAATAGATTAGAATGATATGGGAGGAATGAAAACACCTGAAGTTAAAGTAGAAATGTTATGTCTGAAAAATCCGACCTCATTTGCCATCTGATTTCATTTATCCTGTATGATGTCATTTTATCAGATTTGACAAATTGGTTTGACAGAATATTTTTCTTGTGACAGATCATAGTTAAGGTTTCATGAACATAGTTACTATTTAAAACTCGCAGTGAATTCCAAAGTCTATATAAGTGGTGTATGATTTATAGTTCCCAAAGTTTCCCTGATGTCCCTTTTTACCTTCCCAGATTTATTATTAATTCTTTTGGCCTGTCTTTTAATGGGTTTTTTAGTGTTTAAGTTGTTTGCAGCATATTTATACTTGTAACAACCCTACCCTAAATTGTTTTGGGGTCCCTCTCCTTAACTGATATGGGGGTCCATGGCAGTATTGCCCTCCCGTGGATCCATCCTTGACATTGCTTACCTTTAGGATGAATTGTTTTTGTTTTAGAAATGGCACAGAACTTGAAGGCCTTCACATACGCGTAGATTTAGCAAGCGTTTCTAAAAAGGTTCATTTCCAGAGATATTTGTTTCTACTTCTGAACTGTCTTCTTATGATCTGCATCTAGTTTACACCTTCCAGTGGCTTTAATTAAGGAATTGACCAATTTAAAATCATACACAAGGATGTCAGTGCCAGATGTGGCATTCAAATGGATGCCTATCTGCTGAAACCGGGCTTCTGGTCTCTGGGACCTTGTGGATCTCAGTTGCTTTAGTACAGAGGTTCCCAAACTTTTTGGACCAGGGACCCCTATTTTTTCTAGGCACATCTCGCGGACCCCAGTATTTAAAAAGTAAAATTTATCACTTAAAATTAATCAAAATAACAGGCAGACTATTTCCACAATACAAACTTGCTTATGACGCTGAGGACTTTTACGGTATAATATAAAAAGTAACACTGAATAAATTGTTATTAACTTCCTGCAATAATTATGGAACACAGTCATTTTTTTATGAAATCAATAACCACGGTTTAGCCAAAAACCAGTTATGTCAGCGGGAGGTATGTACTTGTTTTGCTTTGCAAAAACTGTCAATTCTTTATGCTATTTTGGATAAGCATTGTTTTCTTACGTTTCAGAAAGTTATCCATGCATAATACAAACAGCAAAATTTTGTAGTTAGGATATTACAGCGAACGTGAACGAAATAGTGGCATTCTTTGCAAAAACTGTATTCTCATTCATTTAAGGTTAAAATCAGGCGAATTTCACACATTTCTACAAGTCCAGAGTACACAATCAGGAAATAGACCAGCATATTGCAAATGAAGTCTCTACTAGAGGAACCACTAGAGTCCATTTTTGAGCTAATTGTGTCCCGTGATAATTAGTGCTATAGACTAAAGAACGTGTATTTACAAGTGTGTTTTTCAGAAAAACCACGTCAGGCCAAGTTACAATGAAAAGAAAATATAGCGTTCAAGTAAAAACAACCAGAGTCCTAGGGTTCAGTTTTTCTTCCATGAAAACAACCAGAGTCATAGGATTTCAGTGTTGATATTTTAAATAAAATAGCCTACTTGTAGACTTTCAACGTTTGTTTTGGGAATATCTTTAAATCCTCAAAATGGAATCTAGTTGTTCTTCCGATAAAGGCTTCAAATACAATGCGCTTACCTTGGGTGCAGAAATGATCGATTAACAGTCGATAAGCAGAAATTATTTATTAAATTTTATTAAAATACACACGTTTTATTAGGCTAGAAATATAGCATGACCATAAGCCTATATCTTAGTTACGTCACTGTATACGGCCTAGTACGCAAAGAATAACTATCAGCAGCATCACAAAAATGGTGTGATCGAATACCCAATCGGACCCGTATGGATCATACAGTTCCAGGCATACTATATGTATAGTGTATGAATTTGAAAACACAGGCTGTTAATGCTAAAACCATGGAGTGTTAATCATTAATGAATATTTTCAGAACGCTCTCGCGGGCCCCAGCCAAATCCTTCGCGGACCCCTAGCGCGGACCACAGTTTGAAAAACTCTGCTTTAGTACAAAGAATTGTTGCTTTACCGGAAATTGATGCCTTGTCTATTTTGGTAAATTTCCAGACTAGATTAGATTGTTGTAGATGAATAAATGAATTAACTTGTCAATGAATAATTCAAAACATGAATAGGTAGATGAACAGATGGAGGAGTAAATGCATTATTGGTGAATTAGCAAATGCATTGATCAAATGATGCATTAACACTTTGACGATGAGCTGTTATGATTTCCCAGTTGCTTTTACTACACCCTCTGTGTTAAAGTGCTAAGGAATTGACTGATGATTCATCGTATCTATCGATTGATGTACTGTCGTAATATTTCACAGTTTGATCATCCGGTTTAGATCTTTTCTTGTCTTTTTAGCACGATCACAAATCAACAATCTTTGTTGGCAACATGCCGTTCAGTAAGTATGTCAACAGACACATTTCGTGTATTGTCCTGCTACATTTTCTGTGTTGCGTCATTTAACTCAAATTTATATAGCACCATGAGTGTGTTTAGTGTCATTTTGGAAGTGAGAGACAGATATAACCTGTAGGTTTTCCCCGGCAACCGAGAGAAGTGATAGAAAACCTGTATGGGTACCAGCCGGCGCAAACAACTGGTATATATGCTGGGTGAAGCCAACTGACGAGACCCAACCCAGGAGCAGGATCTTGAATTTGATTCTTTCCTCAATAGGTAGTAATTGCAGCATATCTCTCATATATTTAGAAAGATGAGAATTTGGGTAAATTGGCCACTAGATTGGTGGCACAGTTCAAAACGGACTGGAGCTGAAGAATTCAGAATTTGTGCATGTCTGCACAGATGGAATTGCAGTAGTCCAGGCATGTCAGGTGAAGGTAATTGAGTATGGTCAGTGTGGTGCTCTACGAGAGGTTTCACTGTATTGACCGAATCTGATGCAGGCATGACCTGCACAACAAGTTAATGACTGTCAGTTGTTTAGAAAGATTAAATTAAACATTTATTTAATTAGTTTGTTTGTTTGTTGCATTGTGGTACAGATGTAGAAGAGGAAACCGTAAGGAAGCACTTCGATGTCTGTGGTGAGATCGAAAACGTTAGAATCATCCGGAACAAGTTTGATGGATCAGGCAAAGGATTCGGATATGTTAAATTTGCTGTAGGTTCACAAAAAGTCTTATTTATGTATGTTATGTCTGTGTGGCTGTCTTTAAGTCAGTCTTTGTCTGCTTGTATTTCTCTCTGTGTCTGTGTGTTTACGGGTATGTTTTCATGGTGTGCATCTGTCTGTCAGACTGTGTGAGTCAGCATATATGTCTTTGTATGGATGTCTGCATGTCTGTCTGTATGTATGCACATATATCTATGTGTGCATGTGTCTGTCTGTGCTTGTATGTCTGATTGTGAGTCTTTCTTAATGTTTGGGTACCTGTTTGTCTCATATATCTTGAAGTAAACTTCTGCATATGGTGTCAGTTCTTAGCTGTGTTTGTGGTTCTGTTGATTGATGGTTCTTATATGCTTGCAAGTGCTTCCCAGCATAGAGCATCTCCAGCTATGCACATGTCATTCCACTAAAAACTAACAGGAATTTTACTAATTGGAATATTTACTGTATAATATGTAAAGTGTTAGTAGTATTCTAGCATTAGTGATCGAGAATGACTTTCATTGTAAACTTTATTTTGGCCATGCACAAATCATAGTTTAGAGATTCTAAAAGACGCTATATGTATGTTTGGCGATACTAAACTATTTCCAGGATCAGGCATAGCTTTATACAGTATAAACATTTTGGCAATGTTAAATTACATGCTGCATATGTAATTTTACTGACTGCATGTGTAATAAGACTAATAATAAGTGCTACAGTATTAGCAATAACATAAACTGCAAGTGTAATGATTGCTATAAATGAATGAATGAACTGTTTTCAGGATCAGTCATCTGTCAGTCTGGCTCTGAAGATGGACGGACAGGAGCTCCTCGGCCGAGCACTTCGAGTGAAGAAGGCGGCCAAAAAACCAAAGAAGAAGAAGTCGTCCCAAGCTGAAGATGTAAAAACGATGCAAAAAGGAAAGCAGATGAAAGCAAGGAATGAAAGAGCGAAGCCTAAAATGATGACAGCAAAGCTTGCTGTAAAAGCGGGACAAGCCGAGAAGGACGAATCTAACAAAACAGGGACGAAACCAAGGAAACCACTGCGAAAGGTATGGTACTTTGTGGTGAATATGGCTATGATAACGTAATGTGATAATCTCTGCTATATTTCTGAGCATTGCACTAAGCTGAGTCAGTGAGACGCAGTAGTAGTGTAGCATCATTTAACCTGATATTTATAATAATTTATGTAGGACCTTTCATTGATTAATTACAGTAGAGATTGGCGCAATACGAGATAAAGAAATATTTCTAATGTAAATTTTGAAATGGTTTGGTCAGTTTAATTTAGAGGAAGGAACTTTTAAATATCAATTGGTCCATAATTGTAAAGGAAGAAACTTTTGAATATATATTGGTCAATTTATTTTAATGAAAGAAATTTTTTTAAATCAATTGGTTGGTTTTGTTTTAAAGCAGGAAATAAATAAATGTGGTTCATTTATTTTAAAAGAAAAAACACAAAAAATAAATTTGTCTACTTATTTTCTAAAGGTAATTTTTTTCTTTAAGTCAGTTTATTTTCAGAGGACAGTATTTCAAATCAGTTGGTCTAATTGTTATAAACTTATAATTATTTGTTTAAATTTTCTTTATTTTCATTTTATGCTGGTTTTTCTTGTAGTTTGGTGATTTGAAGAATCGTTTGAAATCGATGAACAGTTCCTCAGTTTCTGGTCGAAAGGAAAAGCACGGTATCAAAAAAGCGATGCGAGAAATGGTTCGAGAACGAAAGAAGGTGGCTTTGGGAAAACATCTAACAGGAGGAAAGAAAAACAAAACCACAAACTAGTCGAGGAGCTCTGTATAATTTTTTTTGCGTTTCAATGCATTATATTATGTGTAGAATTTCTTTGGTGAAAATATGGACAGACTTGCTACAATAAATGATTGCAGTTTTGTATTTTGTGTTAAAAGCTCATTCATGCACTTAATTGTTTTAAAATTTAACACAGTGAAAGAGAAGTGTCTAGCCATGGCCGTTAGCATAATGACATCAACAGGTGATTTTGTGGTCAACAATGACTTAAATTTTTAGTATGAATTGCGGAATAAAAATCTGCGTGATACGCAAAATTTAATGGTAGTCCTGTAATTACCATAACTGTCCAATTTCTAACATGCTACTTAATAGCTAAGTGCAGCGTAACGCGTAAATCACGAGTGAAGTCCGATGGGCTGTGTAGAGATGCCCCATGATCGGTTGCCAAGGGACCAGAAAGTTACGAAAAACAGTACGACGCTTGTCACTTGGGTTCAACTGCCCCGTATTTGGGGAGCATCTTGGGGTCTCGGACGGGTTATGAGTTAAGTGGTGGAGGTGTTTCAAACTCATCTATATCAGCACATTCTGTAGGCCCTACTTCAGGGACGGGTCGTAGCCCATGGACTCGTGCGGTAAATGCATTAAGGGAATTAAAATATTCTGGCACTCGCATCCTTAAAATGATCACTAGGCCGTATATATATCGACCCCACAGCCGACTAAAATTTTCTGGTGGCGGGTTATATGCGGCCAAATTTAGGTCATATTTAAAAATTGGCTGCCCCACGGACAATTTTGTTCCATCTGCTCCTATCTATCGTAACATTAACACACGAGTTAATGCAGCTACGATCCGTACCCGAAGTAGGCCTACAGAATGTGCTGATTTAGTAACTGATGAGTGATGAATAGCTCACAAGTTTCGTCGTAGGCCCATATTTATGTCATTACACGTGGTTGGTTTACAATATTATACATGTTCTTTTAGGCCCTACATGTATGTAAACGTACACGGATTTCTATAGTGATTAGGGCCTAGTGACCGTATGCATTTTCGATCCTGCTCATTTTTCAGTGAATTGATCGGGTGAGATTCTTCACAACCGCTACCCGTTTAAGGTCCCCGTGTACGAAACATGCTGTTCCGCCTGTAAGTTCGTGTGTTTGAGTGGCGACGAGAGGTTCTACGACCAACCGTAATCGAGATTTCTACAGCGCCCAAAACAGCGAAATCGCTGGAACCAGCTTATTCACAGGCGCTCAGTCAAAATAAAATCGATGGACAGGAAAGGTCAGAATCGGGTAAAGGTCACGATCCGATGGTCAGGCAGGCCAGAGAATTTAATGGTCAGTCGACCAGCTGCTAGCGTCTCTCCTGCACAAGCCTGGAAGTGCGATGGATATCCAGATATGCTGCGTCTTCTACTATCTACGAGGGACTGCTTACCGGTGGTGTATGCAGGCGTAGCCTATGTGTGATGCGGACGTCATCGGCTGTCGTCTTTCCGCATTCTCGATGTAACATGATCCAGAACTCGATCATGGCATCAATTGTCAGCTCTGACTAAAGAAGAAGAATACGTCGGGCTGTGCGTGTGTTCGGAACCCTCTACTATCAAACTGAATGATCCTTTTGTTCTTGACTATGACATCACAGGCGCAAATAGGCAGCGCTTTTCTAAGACGCAGAATTATGGTCTACCTTATTACGTGTTTAGATACGTGTACATATATACACATTGCCAATACGTACCTACATAGGCCTCATGGGCGGAGTTTATCAGGGGCTAGGGGGTGCTAAGCCCCCCATGAACCAACCGACTTGACCGTGCGTCATTAAGGTATTGTGGGTCAGGGTATTTTTAAGCAGTAAACTCCTTCCAAATCTTCTCACCAGAAGGCCGAAATTAATACCAAGTATATGCTCAAAATGCATCTGGCGGGCAATCGCCCCCAAACCCCTCTGTTTTAAAGGGGAGGGGAGGCGAAGGTATGCTTTAGCCCCCCATGAACTAAAACCAAACTCCGCCGTGATAGGCCTACATGTATAGGCCTTACGTATAGGCATACATATGTACATACATAAATGTACATACATAGGCCTACATACATACACATACATACACATAGGCCTATATGAACATTTAGGTTATGTAGCGTCTTTTACGAATAGGCCTATAGAATTGCTGTAACATGGTGAAAACGCATGCTAGAATAATACATAATTATATCTGAAAATTTCCTGAGCTATTTCAGACGGAGCTTTTGTGTGGCAATGAGAAATTTCGTCGCTTTACATTACAGTATACATTGGCCCGTAACTGAACGACACATTGCCTTAACAGCCCCGACGAAGAAAACTCTTATCCCTGCCACACACTGCACCCACGAATGCGGACGACATAATAGATTGAAACAGATTAAGACTCGTGGGAACGGCACACGTTTCAGTTTCCAACTTCTAAGAGAAAGAGATATCGTCGTTCGGATGATTAATTCCGTTTTTCCGCTCTGCCCAGACCCGCAAACGTTCCAAGGAACGGATAAGACACGGAATCCAGCTCACGCAACGCCCCCAGACCGACGTTGACGAATGTAATATTGACGGGGCGATACAGGACCGGGTCGGGCCGGTCGAGTCCCAGCGAAGCAGAGGCATGATTACTATACGGGCGGCGTCCATCCGTCCGTCCGTCCGTCCTACACGGTCGACTAGACGCCCGCCCGTCCTAGGTAGGAGGGACCACCGTTCGAGGCTTTGTCGGCTGCGGCGTGCGTCCGGCTAATTAACTGACTGGCTCGGTTGTTGTTCGGCTTCTGTGTTGCTTTTTGTCTTCTGAGTCAATCCAGCGTCGATAAGGAATTAGTCTCGGCGGAAATTTCGTCCAGCTTTTTGGTCCAGGACGCAGAAACACAGAACGAGACGGAGAGAAGAATCTATCGACGAAAGGGTCCAGCTGACTGGTTCCCTCTTTCCCTGCCTGCAGTTCAGATCAGCTGACGTCGGCGGTTTAGCCTCCATCTGTCTGTCTGTCTGTCTGTCTGTCTGTCTGTCTGTCTGTCTGTCTGTCTGTCTGTCTGTCTGTCTGTCTGTCTGTCTGTCTGTCTGTCTGTCTGTCTGTCTGATTATGTATGCTTGTTTCTGTCTGTCTCCCCACTCTCAATCTATTTCCTCTCTACACATCTGTGAATGGCTGTCTTATTTTCTATAACTGTTTCTCTGCCTATCTCTGCTTGTTTCTCTCTTTGTGTGTGTCTTTCTCTGTCACTCTTACCTATATCTGTAGGCCTATATCTCACTCGGTCTGTCCGTCTTTATTTGTCTTTAGGTCTCTCTCTCTCTCTCTCTCTCTCTCTCTCTCTCTCTCTCTCTCTCTCTCTCTCTCTCTCTCTCTCTCTCTCTCTCTCTCTCTCTCTCTCTCTCTCTCTCTCTCTCTCTCTCTCTCTCTCTCTCTCTCTCTCTCTCTCTCTCTCTCTCTCTCTCTCTCTCTATCTGTTTCTGTCCCTGTGACTATATATATATATATATATATATATATATATATATATATATATATATATATATATATATATATATATATATATATATATATATATATAAGGGGACTATATATATACATATATATATACATATATATATCCGTCCATCCGTTTCTTTCTGTCTGTCTGTCTGTCTGTCTCTGTCAATGTACGCGTGCATCTGTGTGTCGATTGGTGTTGCGAGAAGGATTTTCTAATGGCGTGAGAATGAAAACCGATCGCCAATAGTCCCAGAGGCGACGGTCGTTTGGGTAACTCCCGGGGTTTAGCTAATCCCGTTTCATCCGGGGACCGGACGAGCAAGTAAGTAAGCAAGCAGGAGAACCGAAGGCAGGTTTCTTATCGCTCTGGTGATCAAGCACGTCAGAGAGTTTGTTCGGCGACTAATTCTATCCGTCGATCTCCATCTAGATTCCTCCGCATCGACATTGTTTTTTCCAACAGATTTGTCGGTAATTGATAGGCTAACTCCTATAACGATGCGACAGTGTTAGGCCTACGCAGGCTATAGCCTAGACCTATGTCTAGTATTCGCTGTTGATGACGACAATGAAGAAGAGGACGGCGATGATGCTGCTGATGATGATGATGACGACGACGACGATGATGATGAAGATGTCGATGATGGTCATCAGGATGACCATGATGATAAGTAAGTAAGTAAGTAAGTAATCTTTTATTAGTATAAGACAAACGCTCATACTTTACAACAATACATACAAAATGATCACAATATCAGTAACACTGTAAGACAGTTTAAACACAAGCAATTCTATATAATGTCTTATTTACATACATATACATTATACAGTATTATAAACAATAAACGATAGTGTCTTATTTACATACATAGGCCTATCTATAACTAAAGTTATGATCTAAGCCTTACATTCTAAGGAACATAAGCATTACTATGGTCTACAAAAAGAGCCAGTTTAGATATCAGAACAGGTACTAGAACCAGCATTAACCCAGTTTTTATACTTGTACAGTGAGCGAAAGATGAAGGATTTCTTATGTAGCAATGTATTAAAGTGCGGTTATTCAAAAGCATGTCCCCTTTTTCTTAAGTTGAATTTATGAAGGTGCTCTGCAGGCAGTAATTGGTGAAGACAGTGTTGGGGTGACTGGATGCTTTTGAAGAACTTCAATTCAATTTTTTCACAAATCTTCTCTAAAGTTAAACCATCACCACTAAAGAGGTTACTGCGCCCAGCCCTGCGCAAAAAAGATTCAATTTTTCCACCCAGTTCAGCCGACAGGAATCCCCCCCATGATGGTGATGATGATGACAGCAACACTGAAGATGACGATGATGATGGTCATCACGATCTAGATACCTCCGCATAGACGAATTATGGATTATGAAGGCCTTCTCCGAGAAAATAATAGGCCAAAAAGGCCTAGTGGGCAATTGTTTAAATCCAGGGCTTAAAGTGTGAATGGACGGTCATGGACGGCGTCCAGGCACTTCTTTTCAAGGCTGGACGCCGTCCTGCCACTTATTAGGCCAGCACGGCCTGGACGCCGTCCATGCAGCGTCCATGCAGTGGCGTCACAATATGTAACGAGGGTGGACAAAGTTTAACAAAATTTCATGTTTTTCCCGCCTAGATCTCAGCTGCTTTGCATGATATGCAGGGCCACTGCAGACGTATACATGTAAGTGTGGCGTCTGCCAGTCTGGTCTATACTAGGTCACCCTGATATTTTGTCGGAAGTATTTGACCATGGTCGACCTAGTTGTGCATGAGCCAGATTCTCTAGGCTCCAGCGCTAAGAAATGCCGGTAATATAATCTGCCTTGTTCGACGTTCTCTCGTTCTCTCTCTGTCTCTGTCTGTCTCTCTCTGTCTCTGTCTGTCTCTCAGTCTGTCTCTCTGTCTCTGTCTGTCTGTCTGTCTCTTATTTTCTGTCGCTATGTCTCTGTAGCAGTCTGTCTCTGTCAAAGTCTCTTGTGGCCGGTACACAATACATTGTCTCCACACGACTGCAATGTTCATTCTTCATGTGAATTTAAAGTATAGTCCTATTCGTTTACTTTTAAACAAAGAAACGACTTTAAATTAAATTTTTAATCGCCGGCTAAAACCCTCCTGAACCAGAGAAACTATTATAAAAGTGCAACTGATGGTAAGGAACTTCTAAATTTAAAATAGTAGTTTGTTGCGGGACGCGGTGGTATAGTGTTATGTTCTGTGCCTTGCAACTGGAGGGTCGCAGGTTCGAATCTACCTCCAGAGGCTCCAGCCACTGCGTATTAACCTTGGACAAGTTGCTCACCTATTATTGTCTGTGAGGAAGGCAACGGGAAACCACCTCACTCACCTCATCCCCTCATTGGCATAAAGCCAATGGACCTGCCTTCGGATAGAGAACTCATCATCATTATCATCATCAGTTTGTCGCACTTGCTTTGCTGTTTAAGTAGTACATAAGTAACCTGCTTCACTTCGTGAAATATTACTAATGCATTTTACTTAAACCTTAAACGTTACGCTGTGAATCTGTTAAAATAAAAAAAAGTAGTCTTGAGAAAGTTGATTACGTGATTGTCTAAACTGCTATGCCTACTGAGATCGGTCTAGTCTTATTGACTGTTTCATAACTGAATCAATAGTATTGAAGTTAAATGACTTCAATACAGCGCATTGATACGATACAATACAATACCACATAGACTTATACTCAGGGTGAGAATTGTTTGGGGTAAGGGGTTCAATCCCCAGTCTTTTTTTAGGACCCCAGTTAAGTTCATTGCACACCCAAGGGGGTCGGTGAACCCCATTTGGGCTAGTGTGATTATATTGTGCATATATATTAGCATTTGCTTTCGCAATTCACTTTGTGGGTTACTAATAAAGTAACGCTCTGGTTTATTGTGAGATTTATGACTGTGTGAATTGATATTAATGTATACTAATAAATTTGGTGATATCCTCACTCTATGGAGTTTAAGCTTTCTATTGCATTTTGAATTTTCTCAGTTTGCAAATATGGATAAAATTTTCAATTCCACATGGATTAAAGTCTACCTGCGTCTGTTTCAACAATTCTCACGCTGTTTATACTTGATGTCCAGTGTTTTTAATCTAGGCACCTCTTGGGGGGGGGAATTCCCCAGGATTTCCCCCAGAAAAATATAAAAATAAAATAATAGTTGTGAGTTGTTGTTGACAGCATAATATTTGTAAAACTGTTATAATATATAATGATATTATTTACCATTCTGTGATATAATGATATTATATATTTTAACACATATACTATGATATTATTATGAGTATAATCTACTGTTAATATTGTACAAATATTTGTACAACTAACTGGCTTCTCTCCAGTGTTATCTTTCAAATTTAAAAATATCTAATTTCAAAATGTTTTGTTCCTTGAACATGTATACAGTAATGATACTATGTACTATTATACGATATGACACTATCATATTATAATATGTAGGCCTATAATATACTCATTTTGTACAACTAACTGCCTTCTCTCCAGTGTTATCTTTAAAATCTCAAAATAAGACATTTCAAAATGTTTTGATCTTGGAACATTTAGTAAAACTACATCACTAGTACATGGCTTCCCAATTTGTTAGTTAGATCCTTCTTGCTTGGTTTGTGTACTATTTGTAAACTATTTCTACTAGTTGTGTCCTGGTCAGCAATGCAAGACCGTCTTGAGCAATAAGGATAATGTCGCGAAATACTCCTTTCGATGGGAACCGGACTTCTGTAAGGTGTTTCCGATAAGGCAGCCGACGGCTCGTGTCGCGACTTCAGGATGCCTCACGACCGTCGCTAATATCCGTTGGGCTCGGCTTCGGCTTTTTGGCCAAAGACTTAAAATAAGAAAAGACTGTTTTCGCCGTAAATTAAAACTCTTTTATTACACAACGACCGAGATTCTTCTTCTTTCAATAAAGTATACATCCAATGCGTATCAGACTACTACACGAAAATACGTAAAATCCACGAAGAGCTATGTCAACGATCCATACGAACATCCACGAAGAAGAAAGAGCGAGAGAACGAACGAACACGCTTGCAGTAGTAGTAGTTTCAGTTTAACGACGCTGTGTCATAACAAAGATGATTAACGTCGCCCTCCTCCTTTATCCAGGCTTGGGACTGGCACTGTCAGAGTACGAACAGTGGCGGAGTTGAACACGCTTGCTGTATACAAGGTCCTAGCTAATATACCATTCCCAGGCGGCAATTTATACTGCCGGCGAACATAGCTTGTGCCGGGCGAACTGGCGAAAGTCAGCCACCTAGTAAACCTTATTAAATGCATAGCTTATACTAACGAACATCAGCCAAACTTCCTACGGACAAAACTTAAATGGCAGTTTAAATAGACCGCCAGAGCATCGAATATATGCATGCTAGCGTCAGTGAAAAGTCAGCCAAAAAGCATCCGGCGCAAGTACATGAATAACTCAACGTATTTCTCAAGCGCGAACATAAGAAATCTAGCCAACAGCCCACGGCGTAAATACATAGTCAACCTAATACTATTTTTCCACACTACGATTAAACAATGTCCGCCAACACAACGGCGAATTCTACAGAGTTCGCCAAGCGAATAATGTACATCATAAGAACTAAAAATCCGCCAAGCGCCAGACTCAAACAAAAGAGAAAAGGGGAACCCATTTCCGTTACAATAAGCTGATCCACTCCTATCAGCACTGAAGTAATAGAGCAATTTTGTTAAGATGATGGCTTAAAATGCTACACCATTACAATGTCGAAATTCAAAAAAGTCCTAAATTAAGATAATAATAATATTTATTCTTTAATTAAGCGCCTGCAAACGCACTGCGCTGTACATGTACATGTTATGCGATAAATCTTAACTACTAACAGAACAGACAGCATACAATACACGGCACAAATTGCAGCCTACAAAGCATGTCCGCCTATGGGACTCGATCTCTGTACCTCTCGCACTCTACGCCAGATGTTATCCAATGCGCTATCGGGCTTAAAAATGCTAGAAGAACACAATTTTTAAAATGCTACCATTAGGCCTGCAATGCCGAAATTCAAAAAATTTCTAAACATTTAGTTAAGATGGCAGCTTAAAATACTACCATTACAATGTCGAAACTCAACAAATTTCTAAAACCCCTCCCCTGCTCGGCGATCATCCTTCGGACGCTCGTTGGCCCCCCTCCACAAACCTTGACCCCCCCGAAGAGGGGGGTACTAGATTAAACACTGCTACTTTATATTCAATATAAAATTGGACTGGTGTCAAGATAAATATGCCACGATTACAAGTATTCAGCTGCTAAAATATTTGGCCGTGTATGCCTACTTTTATAAAAAAAATATCGCATGGTTATGATACCGTGCATGGGCTCAAAGCTTCATCATTCTTAGTCAATCAATGTCTAGGAAGAAAAACCTGCTGTCAGTCGACTGCTTTTGTTTATCAAAGTGCATGAAACTCACCTACGATCATTCTAGTGAGTTTGTTGCTAAGCGCGAGTCACGGAAACTGATATTTGGCGACATTAAGTGATTCTTGAGTCTTGACGTTCCTTTAGTATTTTCATGTTTTGTTTGAATGTTTAACTCTTTTAAACTGTAAAATTTCATAACTGTTATTCTCAGCAATTACAAGTGGCTGGTTCTGCAGGCTGTCGATAAAATAAACGTTCAGGCTAAACTCAAGTCTATAAGAATTCAATGCAAAATAATTGCTATAAGGCTATAATTTCACTCTAAAACTTTACTTCATCTCGCTTTTTAAAATCCGACTATGGCTCACAGTAGAAGCACAGAAGGGCATTTCAATTTTTAATGCTGTGACTGCAAATTGTGTTCTAACACCTGAAATCTCAGTTTTCTCACATAGGCCTATAAAATACTCAAATTTTATCACAGATTGAGATGGTTTAGGTAGTTTTATTTCGAAATCATCGTTGAAAAATGTGAGGTAAACAAGAGCCAAAAATGTGCTCCTTTTGGCATGAAATGTTCAAAATTGCGTCGGCTTCTGGGGCTCCGCCCCAGACCCCGCTGGGGGAGCTTACGACGCTCCCCCAGACCCCCTAGTCGTTAGGGGCTTCTTGCCTTCGGCAATCGCGGCTTCGCGCCTTCGGCGCTCGCAATTCCCCCACTCACACGTTCTAGTAGGTCCCCCAACTTCTAGACCGTGATTGCCCCTATTGTAAGGGGCGTCCAGGCACTTCTTTTTTTACACTTTAAGCACTGTTTAAATCGTCTATGTCCAAAAATTGGTGTAGAAATACCCCTCGTTCTCCCCAAAAATTACGGATATGGGAGACCGAAAATGATTGGACACAAACTGCACGTGATCAATTTCGGTTCCGTGATTGGATAATAACCGATGACGTCATTTTAAAACAAAGGGTACTTATGACGTAAAAATCCATTGCCATGATAACGCCCACATACGTGCGATAATTTGAAGTTTCTTCTGAAATATTCACTCGAAAAAGTCGATTTTTAGATTCGTTTTCGACGTATTTTTGGCCGAAATGACAAGCCTCATGTTCAGAAATAAGACGATCAACAAGGTGATCGATAACACAAGGTATTAAATCATTTCGTTATCTAAATATTCGATGCAAACGAGCCAACTAGGGCGGAGAGAAAAGCTGACGACTTTGTTACAGATGAATGGTTAACTGCATGTAGGCCTGTGTGGTTTATTTTTGATGGTTACAACAGACCTACCACCTTAGCATTAAAATTAATAAAGAATTAAAATCCTTTACAAAAATTTGAATTAGCTTTTCGCATAAGGAAATGGTGCAATGCAACGAAAAAGCAATCGAGACCTGCTAATTGTTTCAGACAATACAAAGCACGCTAATTAATAGTAAATGCAGAATTTTTGCATACAGTCGACGCCATTTATTTTAAGAGCATGATCGCTCATGTGCATAGAAGCTGGCCGATCCCTTTTTAATATAGGGAATTTCTGTATGGAAGACAACTTCGGGTATGTGCTTATGATGTCTTTATATAGGCTATAGGGTGATTTAGGATAAAGCGAGCCTGCAGATAAAGCGAGCCACAACTACTCTTGGGCGTGTAGAATTTAATTTTTGCAGAATATGGTAAATATTATTGTTGATCTAAACTGAGTTATTATACGGTAACTGGTTTCCATTACGTTCGCGAGTTTGGCGCTGTCAAGGTTTTAGTAAAAGTTCGTGACTTAACGTGACCCATGATTTAAGTCGTTTTTCTTGTAACTTGACTTTTAAACTGACAAATCTTAAAAGTTCCTGTACATCTTTAAATCAAAGAACCAGCGTACTCAATTAGTTTTTGTTTATAACTCTTATTTTTGTCAAAATGTTGAGCGTGTCTGATTGATAATTGAGCGATATCAAAAGGAATTACAGTTAATTTAGCATGTGGCTCGGTTTATATGACCGTGTAGATTAACCGAGCCTCTTCGCATCAGATAAACCGAGCCATTGGCTCGGTTTTTATTAATTCTAATTTCGTCATAGCTTCTCACTGTTTTGGTTTTAGCAGGCCTTAAAATAGGATTTTTCAATCCTTAATCTTGCTATTCGCTTGTCGTCAAGTATTATTAATAAACAGGTTTGACTTTGAAGTCATGTTTTAGCATGAATTCGACTTATTATTTAATATAAATGAACGTTTTTTTTTCAGATTTTCAAGTTGTACGGGTTTCATTATGGGAAGATACATTCTAACGTCTAGACACAGCAAAAATAAGTCAAACAATAGGCCTGTTGTAAGACGTGGTGCTAACCGTTTGACTGACAATGTAGGCCTATATAGGCGTACTGAGAAGAATCCACCTTTGAAAATAGCACATACACGTGTTGGTGCAAGTCACATGGGAACAAAGTTGAACAGATGGTCTCTTGAAAATATGCTGGCTGCCATAGATGAATACAAGAATAAAACGAAATCTTGTGATGACCATGAACATCGTGGATTGAGAGCAATTGCACGTGCGTGGTCTGTACCTTATGAAACATTTAGAAAGCGTGTGACACATTCCCTGTCCCATTTACCTCTTTCGGGTAGTCCAACAGTTTTACCAAAAGATGCAGAAGAAGAACTATCAAGACACATAAGTCTGCTGGCTTCAGTAGGTTTTCCATGTACTAGAGCTGATGTTCGAAATTTAGCTACAACCACATCGGACTTAGAGATTTTCCAAGCTGCTGTCTGTGAAACACAGTTGATTCCATCAACAAGTCAGCCTACATCAGATGACTGTGCTGACCTACCTGCTACAACCACATCGGACTTAGAGATTTTCCAAGCTGCTGTCTATGAAGCACAGTTGATTCCATCCACAAGTAAGCCTACATCAGGTGACTGTGCTGACCTACCTGCTACAACCACAT
Organism: Allolobophora icterica; assembly: GCA_963556255.1. Classification (NCBI taxonomy): domain Eukaryota; kingdom Metazoa; phylum Annelida; class Clitellata; order Crassiclitellata; family Lumbricidae; genus Allolobophora; species Allolobophora icterica. The sequence goes on from OY744605.1 coordinate 70,660,207, forward strand.
CGGACTTAGAGATTTTCCAAGCTGCTGTCTATGAAACACAGTTGATTCCATCCACAATTATATCAGATAATGGTGTTTTGACATTTGCACAATTACTGCCAGTTCCTCACAGAGAAAGACCTCTTATTAAAAGACCACGTGTTAAACCACCTTCTTATGAACTCACAAGTTTAGAAACTTTGAAGCACGTGTCTAGCAAAGTAACAACCAGGAAAGGAAAAAGCATCAAAAAGAAAACCACTGCATGATGCCGACCAGCTTGTCAAGAAAAACGTGTGTCAGAAAAAGAAGAGCAAAAAGAAAATTGAAGCAGGAAATAAAGATGCAGATAACAATAAATCTTCAGATACTGACAATACACCATGTGCTTTCTGTCAGTGGATTTATGGAGACATTTCGGACCCACTAATTGAAGATAACTGGGAAATGTGCATAAACTGCAGCAAGTGGTACCATCACACATGTGCTTCTGTATGTGGGAAGTTTAGAGCTGGTTCATTTACTTGTGATAATAACTGTAGGCCTATCTAATGAACGTTTCTACTACTTTTGAGAAACACTTCAGAAAGCCTTGGAAACTGCTTCAGCGTTATAATTAAAGTAACCTTTTTAGTGACATCTTCAGGTTTTAGATGGACCCTAAATAATGTTCAATTTGTTTTGTTCAGTTAAAAGTAACTGCTAAAAAAAGTCAAATCCTGATAAAAAGAAAAAGAAAATGTGCTAGTCATTCATGCTTTTTCTGGTAAAGCGAGCCTTGGCTCGCTTTATCTAAAATTCTGGCTCGCTATACCATATTGCCCTGGTAAACCGAGCCCATTCACCTGTGCTAGATAAGATACATTTAGCTGGGTTTATATTACATTTGGCTCGGATTTCCTTAGTTTGTTAAGTGCAGGGATTGAGTACGATTGGAACTGCAGAGTTGCTTTTACATAGAGATTGGATTACTAGCGATTTTGGCCAGAATAAGTGGTATTGGCTCGGTTTTGCCGAAATCACCCTAGACAATTTTCTGCTAATTGTTTCAGATTTAAACTATAAAGAGACGGAAAAAACTCGCTCAAGTTAATCGCGAGAGGCAGGTAAATAGCATTTACTGTATATAATTAAGCCTTTATAATAGCTGCTAAAGTATAAGAAGAATGGATCTTTGTTGCACGAAGCATTAAATATTCATTTTACAAATTTAAAGAACAGGAGGCAGAAAAACGCAGTTAATAAGAGAAAGAGTGAGAATAACATAAGTTGAGATTTTTAGCAGGACGTTTTCTGCAGTGCTGCGAAGTATCCCCTACTGAAGAATACATTTGCCACATACATTTCGATCGTGCCCAATGTAGGTCTTTCCGTCATGCAACCAATCAAAAATTGTAACTTCAACAGTAGAGCAGTGTAAGACAGACAGACAATAATACATACAGTGTCGGTTGCTGCCATGTGCTTTAAGATAACGGCGCTATAGAAGTCTTTACATTAGATTAGATTACACTCATTACAGCAATTCAAAGATTAAGACAAAGGCAACTTCAAAGCAAAGCCTAGAAGATCACATTCAGAAAGTCAGCCTTCAAGTAAAGCCCAAGACAGAAGATGCCAGGTATTTTCATATTCAGTTCTTGTGTTTTATAGGCCTATCTTAAAGACAGGTATTGTGAAAATCAGATTCTCCGTTTATATCTTTATGAAGGAAAGCTTAAAAGCTAATTAACACCAGATTGTATATTTAAACATAGCTTTTTATCTGTTTTTATCTTTAAAGAAATTGATGGTTTTCAGAAAATATTTTTTTTTAGAATCCAGAAAGTCAACAATAAAGCAAAGCCATCTTCAACAAAGCAAAGCTCAGATAAGAAGACACCAGGTATTTTTAAATTCAGATCCTTCTGTACTATTTCTCTGTACAAAAATTTAAAGCATAGAGCTTCAGGTCAGCTTGTAGATTTAAACTTAGCTTTTTCATCTATTTCATCTTTAAAGTAATTGAGGGTTGAAGGGGGTGTTTTCAGCAAATAGAATTTAAAACATCCAGAAAGTCAACTTAAGTATGACAACAGTAAAGCAAAGAAAACTTCAACAAAGCAAAGCCCAGAAAAGAAGACACCAGGTATTTGAAATTCAGATTCTTTTGTTTTGCTTGTTTGAGACACTTTAGGAATTGAACAATTTTTAGTTTATAATGAAATACAGAACATTAGAACATATCATGGTGGCTTAGCATTATGTCATCGTTACCCATCCACTGCGAACTTCATCGTTTCCCTCCTCACCACCAGAGACAAGTCAAGATCAAATGAAAAATTAGCGACACGGCCAGAAGAAGAAAATGACATCTATGCTTCAAGAGCAATGAATGCTGCAAAGACAATTGGAAGTTTGGAACATTCGACATCTATGCTTCAAGAAGAATGAATGCGGCACACGAAGTTTGGAACATTCGACATCTACTTCAAGATAAATGAATGCTGCAGGCGACAAAATTTTGGAAGTTTGAAACATTATCTCTTCAAAGGAAAAGTCAGTACAGAATGAGGGCGATTAACTGTCGGCCTTCAAAGAATGAGCTGTTTAATTATCTAATTAACTTTTAAAACGAACCGACTATATATTATTTGTTAATTTACTAACACCCTGTGTTAGATCCACGATATTGTAAATGAATTTAATATAAAATCCCAAGCCTACCCTCTGCAAATACGAGAAAAGAAGTATCCAGTCTATAGTTTATAGACAGTACTCCTTTGTACAAGCACAGTGGGACTTGTTAATAAGTATATTCTTATGAGCCGCTCAAACATTGTTATATCCAGCTGAAGCTTTCAAAATTTAACAAACTCCAAACCCTTTTTGCTTCACTGAAAATTTTCTTACACTTTTTGACAAATTTAAGCAATTGCAACTTTCGCAGTTTTCAAGATGCTACTAGCTCTTAAAGCAAAATGTGCATGAGTTATTTTATAGCATAAGTACAGAAAGGCAAATTTAACTGAGATAATTTACTAATTTAAGATAATCTGAAATCAAAATATGCTTTAAAATAATTCAGTGAAATTCAGATTTTCCTAAGAAAGTAATTAAGAGAAATAATTCTTTTAATAATTCTTACAATTCTTTTAGTCTCTTTCACGATCTGCTGTAACCTGAGAAAAATTAGCTGGAAAATTCAAGGAAATTGAAATTATTGTTTTTGGATGTTACGAAACCACCCCTTGGCCTGTGGATCTGGCACTACTAACGTCTACTTTCATCGTGTTATGTTGAACTAACCTACTAACCCCTCACTCGTAGGCCAGGACCTTGTCGTGGTGAGTGGGCTTTCAACCAACACTGGCTAGATTTAGTATGAAACCACATCTAATTCAAGTTATTTTGTAATTTGACAGCTAGTAGGCCCCTACTTGTTACCATTGTGATTTGTGACCCAGGTAGGCCTACGTAACTTTGGTCTTAAAAGTGGGGGGTACCAATTTCTTATCCACATTCGCTTTTCTCATGGAGACCATTTTGTAACTGATAAAGGATAGAGAAGCTTGCGATTTGACCACATCTCCACATCCCGATTTGACGAAGATGACAACCATAAGGCGGAGAGTGAGAGTGATGTCAGATCTTTCCAAGTAGTGTGTAGCCGTGGCCAAGATCTGTGGCGCCTGCGGGCCGGTCACGGCGGTAAGTCTGTCGGACGACCTGTGTGACTGAAAGTCTTCCTGCCTGATTGCCTGTGACTCAGTTTGTCTAGGCTATCGGTTTATCGGTGCTAAGTACTTTCGTACTTTGTGGTACATGCTCCTCACTCTGTCTACATACACGAAACACGGCGGAGACTGCGATCTCTGGGAAGGCACAATAATAAAATTTTGATTGGCATTGTTTAAAATGTCGGGGGTGCGGTACCCCAGTGGGGGTACGGGACCCTCGTATCCCTCACAAATTACTCATGCTCGTCTGAGTCTGTTACTTCTATGGCTCGTCTGAGTCTATTACTTAGTCTATTACTTATCAAATCGGTCGTGATTAAAATCCTACATGGTTTTTTATAACCCGGTGTGATTCTTCACCGTCCTCACAAACTAATGCCTCATATCTGCTCTCAATTTCATCTCCAAAGTCCTGGAAAATATATATTTACGAACCGCTTGAACCGCTTACATCACTTAAACTGCTTCTTCCTTTCCGATCTGCCAATCGTAAATACCATTCGACTTTAAAGTGTAACACTTGCCCATCTTTCCTTAACTAAAAATCAGCTCCATGGTCAAAGGAAAGGTTACTGCTCTCGTTTTACTTGATCTGTTTGCCGCGTCTGATACTATCCTTCACCGTCTTGAACATTGGCTTGGCCTTGCTCGTCTTGCTGTCAGCTGGTTTGCATCTTACCCCCCACCCTCGTACTCAATCTGTACATACCAATCAATTTACTCCAAGCGGACAACTACACCAGCCCGCGCTATCATCAGACATTAATTTTAAGAGTGTATTTACACACTGGCCACAGTGTAACCAGATGAAATATCGGAGAAATTCATCGCAGCGGATAAGAACAATCTCAGACAGCTCTGGTCCTTGTGTACGTCGGAAGTGCTAGGCTCGGGGAGAGAGCCTCCTTTTATTTTTTTGGCGCCATTACAGAGACAGTCCGTGCCGAATACGAAATCCTTTCTCGCCTCGCTCAAGTCCGACCGACCAACCGGGTTGGATCGGGGAAACCGCACGAAGGAAAATCCGCGTCCCATTCGCTGGATTAGCGGCGAAATTGAAAGCTCCGACGACCGCCGCCGTTGGACGAGGTGCACACCTCTTTAAACAGAAGCGCAATTTAAAGGGTCGGCTCTACCTCTGTTCCGCGTGTGCTCAGAGGTTATTCCGTTTCGACGTGGAACGAGCGCGGACTGAGTAGCTAGGATTTGTTCAGAGTAAAAGAATGGCGGATGGAACTAGATCGTCGGAAGCTATTGATCTATACCGTAATTAGAATCTTAACATTTTAAACCGCTACTCAAAAGCTAATCGCAGGGCACCAGCTTATGCGGGAGCGTTGCGTCGTATCTAAAGGGTTGTCCCGACACAAGAGATACCAAATGGAGGAAAGTACATGAACGCGCACAGCATACAATGCTATAATGACGCAAATAATAAAACTGAGAATGCAAAAGAATAACATGTTTGACAAATTTAATAAATTAAACGAATTTACTGAATAAGAAGTTAAATAAACAGACTACCTCACCCTCTATTCAATTCAGCTTAACTGTTTCTGCATAAAGAAAATAACTAGCTCGTCCACAATTTACTCCCTCTACTTCCTCTGTTCTAAGTCGGAACGGAGTATACTCCGAACAAACTCCGACCATGCCCGGAGCAGCAGTGGAACAGACCATACGGAGGAAACGACGAGAACAGCTAGATCGTCTGGTAATTAATGACTGCCTTAGTGGCCGGATGCCCAATGAATTTAATGGAATTATATCAGCCGGTCGCAGCGCCAAGTACGATCATAAGACTGACTGTAAAGCGCTTAATCAAATCGCTGCCGTCCAGTGTCGTTGCGAACATCGTCGTTGCACTCGTTGAAGCCTTCTTGAAGGCAATGATCGGGTCTACCGTTTCAAAGGATGACGGTGGAGGATTCTGAGTCCTGAATGGAGGATACGGAGACATTTATCTTCCGTAAGAAGTACCGGAACTCCTCTGAAATCAACTCAAAAGAGGGCGCATGGTTAAATTAATTGTTTACGCTTTATACGAAGGACACATTGAATAAGTCTTAATTATCGTAAATCTCATTAGAAAATTTGCGAAAATTAAGCCATGGCGAAACTCGAAGCTAAAAGGTGAACGACAAAACTGGAAATGAAGCAATTTATTGAATCGGCGAATGTTGCGCTCTAAGTTTCTTTTGCCCTCGAACTAGAGGGATTGTCTTAACTCTTAATTCAATAAAATAATAAATACAATGCCAGTATTATTCAACTGTATTTTATATTGCCCTCCTTCCAAAGTTCAGAAGTATACACACGCCAATGCGACAGAACATCTACAGCGGTGAGCAATTGACGGATGAAGGAAGGACTTGCTCAAGGACCTTACAGCGCCTGAGTGGAGGCTCGAACGCCTAGTGTCCGCGTTACAGGCGATCCATTCACATGGGCTGCTGTATGACCTCTTCTAAATCAAGAAGGGTCCCTTCTGGTTTTGTTACATTGAACACTGGATCGCAGACGTCGGCTGATGGACAGAAATTAGTAGGCCCTAATTCAATAAAATAATAAATACAATGCCAGTATTATTCAACTGTATTTTATATTGCCCTCCTTCCAAAGTTCAGAAGTATACACACGCCAATGCGACAGAACATCTACAGCGGTGAGCAATTGACGGATGAAGGAAGGACTTGCTCAAGGACCTTACAGCGCCTGAGTGGAGGCTCGAACGCCTAGTGTCCGCGTTACAGGCGATCCATTCACATGGGCTGCTGTATGACCTCTTCTAAATCAAGAAGGGTCCCTTCTGGTTTTGTTACATTGAACACTGGATCGCAGACGTCGGCTGATGGACAGAAATTAGTAGGCCTAAATGCATTTTCCAATGTGCGTAAAATTTATTGTGACCTTCATAGTTTAAAAAACGTATCGGGCGTTAAAATGAAATGAAGTTTTCTGGATGCGCGCGTAAGTAAATTTGCCCGTTTAAACCAGTTAAGCTCGTTCGGTTCAGCCTGTTCGCCACCTAAGTGAATTAGTTTAAGCCCGTTTTCAGCACCTGAGTAGATTAGTTTAACCCCATTAAACCGTTAGTTTAAAAGAGCAGCCCTTTACAGTATATTTAAATTTACGTCGAATTAAGTGTGAATGTTGCCATTTGTAAACAGTGACGTCATTGGTAATGAATGTTCATTACTTGGAAACGGCCAATGTGAAGAACGTAACAAAAGGTTCACTTCATTCGTGACTTCATGACATTTCTGTTTGTTTATATTATTAATTTTAAACATACATTTTAACAACTCTTTCAACATCGTTTGCGCAGCTGCGGTTATGCAGGCGTCTATGGTTTGCGCCATGATGTGATGACGTCGTCGCCTTATTGTTGACGTCCTCGGTTGCCATGACACCCGGTCCGGCGTTCTTTGATGTACGTCTGTGGATTAGACCAGTGTGATTCTCGTTAACGTTAACGATAACGAAAATTTTCGTTAACGAACAAAAAATGATTTCGTTAACGATAACTTTAACTATAACTAAAAAATATCATTAACTATAACTATAACTATAACGAAAATAACACTAACGAAAATTCATTGCTATTTTCGTTAATACGAATAAAAAAAAAGTGCAATATCAACTAACGTGAGAACGTGAAAATACACCCGTTAACGAAAGCAAAATGATTCCTATGTTCGCCTTGGATGTCGGTGAATATGGAGCGCTGTGTATTCATGAAGCTGAATGCACCCATTCGTCAAAGCTCTAAGCAAATTATTGTGTAACACGTCTTCATAATTCAGTGTGATTTTCATTAACGATAACGGTAACGAAAATGTTTTCGTTAACGAAAGCAAAATGATTTCGTTAACGATAACTATAACTGTAACTAAAATATAATATTAACTATAACTGTAACTATAACTAAAATGAAAAACCATTAACTATAACTGTAACTGTAACTAAAATAAAATCTGTAAGGAGAATCACACTGGATTAGACCATGGACGCTTTATATAATAGCGCTTATACAGGCGTCTATGATTAGACGCAGCACGTCATAGTTTTGATTCTGGTCGTTAGATGGCCGATTGCAATTATTGTCTGCTTCTGGAGGCAAATCAGGCGTTATTAGAGTTTTTGTTTCCTTTAATTTTCGATTAGCATTGACAAACAATGCAACAGAGCCATATTATATGCCTTGGCAGTGCTTTCTTTCAGCCGGAACGAGCCGGAACGGCGTTCCGACACCTTTTTTCGGCTACAAAAAATAATTTATTTATTTTAATAATAAAAACAATAATTTAGTTATTTTAATTTAATTTCAGTGTTGTGAAGTGTTTTCAGTGTTTATTGAGACCCCTCCCAACTCCCAATCCCGTTTTTCTCGGGATTTTAGTCCTTCCGTAATTGTTCAGTTCCGGAACCTATTGTTCAGTTCCGGAACCTTTTTCCCCAGATAAAAAGCACTGTGCCTTGGTAACTACATTCATTATATGAATACTAGTGTATTTGCCCGTCATAATTATGACGGCAGTGTATATCGTTGGTTAAAATGCTCTGATCGCCGTCGTCAAGACTGACGTCACAAACGGTTTCTGTTTCACAATAGAACATAAACCGTTTGTGACGTAGCGTTTATCGCCGGACGGACACTGTATGGATATTATATGTATAGATAGGCTACCATACGTAGATAGATACGAAATTATATAAACACATGTATCTGATATATCAGAAGTTCTCAAACGGTGGTACGCATAGGCGCCGACTCCACAGGGGCAACAGGGACGTTCGCCCCAGTACTCACCAAGGTTCGGGGCGAGAGTATATTTTCGCCCCAGTACATTTTTGGCCATTCAAAATATCAAATATTAGGAATGCTTAATTAAACTTACTTATTTACTTTTAATTAAAGAACAAGGGACGCCTCTGCAGCCTTATATTTACTGTTTCCAAGGGTCCCAAGCTTTAAACTAAGGAAATTTCATCTGCTTTTTCCGTGTATGCAGTCTGAACTAGCCTGTATATATGACGGATGCCTCATGATACATGATACACAGGACCACAGATGTATGTAAATGTGGTGTCTCCTCACCTGTTAACATCTTAGTCTATACTATGTCACCCTGATGTGTCGGACAGCCGGAGTATTTGACCCTGGTCGACCCACACCCAGTTGTACATGAGCCAGATTCTCCCCTTTCAGGCGCACAACCACTGCAAACATCTTAACGGTGTATCTTTCAGCTCCAGCGAATGGGGAGAGAGAGCGAATGGAGAAAGGGAGAAAAAGAGCGAACGGAGGGTTGGAGGAAGAGAGCGAACGGAGGAAGGGAGAAAGAGAGCGAACGGAGAGTGGGAGGAGGAGAGCGAACGGAGGGTTGGAGGAAGAGAGCGAACGGAGGGTTGGAGGAAGAGAGCGAACGGAGGGTTGGAGGAAGAGAGCGAACGGAGGGTTGGAGGAAGAGAGCGAACGGAGGGTTGGAGGAAGAGAGCGAACGGAGGGTTGGAGGAAGAGAGCGAACGGACTTGTGCCTCTTGTTCAGAATGCAGTTATTCGTTTACTTTTAGACAAAACGACTTTTAATTAAATTTCTAATCTAAAGCTCTCCTGAACCAGAGAAACTAAGACTCAGCTAACGGTAAGAAATTTCAAAATTTAGAATAGCAGTTGGTTGATTTGCTCTATTTTGTAGTACATAAGTAATCTAAGTAATCTGCTTCACTTCGTAATCATACTGCGTTATTGTCTATAAGCGACAGGCCAAATTGACCAATACATTTTTGTTGTATTCTTGTTTTGTCTTGAACTATTAATGTGACTTGAACTATGGATCATTGATAATAGCGTTCAATACTTTTTTCTACCTTATTGCAGCACTAAATAGCTATCTCAGTACTTTAACTTTTTTAATGGGTAAGGGCCCCCAAGCTTAGAATAGCCAAGGGCCCGACTAGGTTGTTGCGCCACTGGTTGTTAACATCTTTCAAAACAGAATTATTGTTACAGCCATTATATAGTAACCTACTCTGGTATTACGATTGATAAGTTTGTTGTGAAACGTTGACGCTTCGAAGTACCGCAACAAGAGACTGTGTCACCGCCGCCGGTTGCTGTGTGCTTGTCTTTATGATTGTTGCATAGCGTTACAATTAGTCTCTTCCCAGTTGAAAGGGCTTGAAAGGATCACATCCGATCACGGGATCTTGGGAATGGAATTCTTGCCCCCAGTACCTTTTACTAAACGTCGGCGCCTATGGTGGTACGCGTACCACTAGTGGTACGCCAGGTGTCGCTAAGTGGTACTCGAACAAATTCAAACAAATTTAAATTTTCTATGAGTTTATTGCCATCTTTCTTTGATTAGCTATTGGCTATTGAAGCCACTATTCTACGTCGACCATGCACTTCTTTTTCTTTAAATTTTCTATGAGTTTATGCCCATCTTTGATTAGCTATTCTACTCCACCATGCTCTTCTTTTAAAAGTTTAAATTTTTATACGCTAATTGCAAGGGTTCTTCAGGCAGGCAGAGAGACAGAGACACACAGACAGACAGACAGACAGACAATCCCTCGCTGCACCTGTTGGAGTTTACTCTCCTCAGCAAACGTTTTCAAACTGTCCTAAAACCCACATGTTTACATCAGTTGCATAGTCAATGCGTGCAGCGCCTTGTCGTAAACGCTAAAGGCGCTTTATGCCATTAAGTGACTACACACTCGCACACCCATTCATCTGAATCTTTGAATCACCTTCTTCTTCTTTGGTTCTCTGCCCTTAGGCAGGTTCGTATGTCCAACGGCGCCATTCCTCTCGATGTTGAGCTTCCGCTTTCATCTGTCTGTAGCCGTCCCTCTTTATTGTCCAGTCTAGGAACATTGTTCTTGGTCTTCCTCTTGTCTTTTCCCCTTCCATTCTACCCTCGATGATATCTCGTAGCAGGGAATTTCCTCTCATTATATGGCCAATCCATCTTCTTTGACGCTCTCTGATTGTCCTCATCATGGATCTCTCCTCTCCCACCATTTGCAGTACTTCGTCATTTGTCTTGTGCTCTGTCCAGCTGATTCTCTCCATTCTACGCCATATCCACATTTCGAAGGCTTCTATCCTTTTGATGTCCTCCCCTCTTATAGTCCACGTTTCAGATCCGTATAGAACCACACTCCATACCAGCGTCTTAACCATTCGCTTCTTCAGATTCCTATTTAATTTTCCTCTCAAGAGCTCCTTTCTTTTATAGAATGCATCTTTTCCCATGGCTATTCTTCTTTTTATCTCCGCATGGCACTTCACATCCCTCGTGACCATACTTCCTAGGTAACAGAATCTCTCAACTTGTTCGATGACCACTCCATTTACGGTTATTCTAACTTCTTTTTCTTCTCTTTTGCTTATCCTCATGACCTTTGTCTTCTTGGTATTTATTTTCATTTCGTATTCTGTTGAGATCATATTCAGGCGATCCATCATTCTCTGCAGTCCTTTTTGGCTTCTTGCTAACATTGCCTGATCATCCGCAAATCTCAGCGCTTTCACCAACCTACCCCCAACCTTTATTCCCTCGTTCACTTCTTCCATCGCCTCCCGTACAAGCTCTTCGATGTAGATGTTGAAGAGTATTGGAGAGAGCGGGCATCCTTGCCTCACTCCTCTGCCCATTCTTCCCGGCTCTGAGTATTCACCATCTATTCTTATTTTTACTTTCTGTCCCATGTACAGGTTTCCAATAAGTCTTCGCTCTTTCCAATCCACCCCTATTCTTCGTAATGCATGCATTAATTTCCTCCAATCCACCCTATCGAAAGCCTTCTCACAGTCGACGAAACACACATAGACATCCTGGCCATGCTGGAGGCTTCTTTCCGCTAGTATCCTCACCGCTGCAATTGCATCTCTTGTTCCTCTTCCCTTTCTAAAACCAAATTGATCCTCCCCCAAGCAGTCATCTGTTTCTGCCTTGGCTTGCAGTCTCTTCGTGATAACTCTTAGTAGAATCTTGGATGCATGGGTGAGGAGGCTTATAGTTCGGTGGTCTTCACATGTTGTTGCATTTGGCTTTTTCTTGAGCGGGATCAATATGGTTTGTAGGAAATCTTCCGGCCAAACTCCTGTGTTATATATGTCTTGGCATAACCGCACTAGTTCTGTCATTGCCTTCTCTCCCAGGTTCCTCAGTATTTCAATTGGGATATTATCAATTCCTTCTGCTTTGTTGTTTTTCATATCACTGATTGCTGCCAGAACCTCCTCCCTTAGTACGTCCGGTCCTATGTTATCGGTACTTGGTGTTTGTTCTTCCCAGAGATCTTCTTGGCTACTTTTTCCCATATATAAATCCTCAACATATTCCTTCCATCTTTTCCTGATATCGTCTGCGTCCTCTAGCAACTTGCCATCCTTGTCCTTGATTGTGCTTCCGCCACCCATATTTTTCTTATTTGTCAGTGTTTTGACCTTTCCATATACCAGGTCGTGTCTTCCTCGATTCTGTAGCATCTCTAGCTCCTCACACTGCTCTTCCCACCAATCCTCTCTTGCCTTATCTGTAGTTCTTCTTAGTTGATTATTCAGCCTTTTGTATTCACTCCTTGCCTCTTCTGTGCTCTGGTGTTTCCATTTTCTTCTTTCTTCCATATCCCTGAGCATCTCCGTTGTAACCCACGGCTTGCGCGGTCCTGTACCCATCTGGAACCCCACAGTCTTTGTCGTTTCCTCAATCACGATCTCCTTCAGACTCCTCCACCTTTCATCTGTTGTTATCTCCGTACTCAACTCCACCACCCGTTCTTCTATATTTTCTGAGAGTTCGTTACTCTTTGTTTGCATTCTTTCTCTATTCCATTTCTGTTTAACTATCCTTTGCTTCTTTATGAACTTAAGTCGAGATGTATTGTCATGGCAACCAGGTTATGGTCTGTGTCTGCATCGGCTCCTGGGAGAGTTCTTGAGTTCTTGACACTGTTTCTGTACCTTTGTCTGATCATGATGTAGTCCAGTTGGTATCTTGCTCCATCTCCAGGTGCCTTCCATGTGTATCTTCTCCGCTTTTCCTGTTGGAACCAAGTATTTGTTACCATGAGTTTTTGTCTCTTGCAGAAATCCACCAGCTTTTCTCCTCTCTCATTTCTGTTCCCCAGTCCATATTTTCCTGTAGCCTCTTCCTGTTCTTTTTCACCAACTGTTGCATTCCAATCTCCCATGACAATCACATAATCTTTGCCTTTGATGTCTCTAAGCCTTTCCTCTATCATCTCGTATATGTCGTCCACCTCCTCCTCCTCGTGTGCTGATGTTGGCATATACACTTGTATTATTGTTATGTCGACTGGGTGTGCTTGCAATGTCACTATGAGTATTCTATCCTCACGTCTCTCCACCCTTGATACGCATTTGGCGACTCTCTCCGACAGCAAGATGGCCACACCATTTTGACTCTTCTCTCCTCCCGTGTATATCACCCTAATGCCGTCACTCATGAAGTCTCCTCCCTCTTTCCACCTGACCTCCGACAGGCCCAAAATGTCCAAACCTGCTCTCTTCATCTCTCCCACGACATTAGCCAACTTTCCAGGTCTCAGCATCGTTCTTACATTCCACGTTCCTATTTTTAGCTTTTCTTTTTCTTGTAAGGTTTTCGCTGGATGACGACCGAGGGAGCCTTGTCCCCCCCTGCCGAACGCGACTCTTTCCAGTATCTGGATTGAATCGTTCACGTTGTTCACTGAATTCTTTTCTGGCGTCATTTTACATTTAACTCGGGATAGATAGGGAGGTGGTTTCCCGTTGCCTTCCTCCCGGTGTTTTTAAGGAGACACCATCTCTCAGCGTCGATGACATCCATCGTCCGTCCTTCGGTTTCTTCACCCATGGGCACTCACTTATACCGGCGAGGACTCGGTCGCCCACCACGCAATCTACGTAATAATGAACAAGTCTGTAGCCTCTCTGTATCTGTTCGTTATGCTTAGTCGCTTGTGTTAGTTCGTTCTCAATATGACTTTCTTTTTTCAGAGTGTCTATCCGCTGTTTCATGCAAGTCTCTATCTGTCTTAGGAGACTCATCTAATCGATATTTACCTGAGCACGGCTTCTTTTTGATGCGCTATCGATCTATTCCTTGTGCAATAAATATATATATATACGAGCATGATATAAGTTAATTAATGATGATTAGGTTATTAAGGTAAAAATTCTAATTCTAATATTTGGAGAAACGCTACATTAGAGCTGTTGTTCTTACTTTATCTCTTTCTCTGTCTGTCTGTCTGTCTGTCTGTCTGTCTGTCTGTCTGTCTGTCTGTCTGTCTGTCTGTCTGTCTGTCTGTCTCTCTCTCTCTCTCTCTCTCTCTCTCTCTCTCTCTCTCTATATATATATATATATATACATATATATATATTTATGCCCAACTCATTTCCGCTTCCTCTTTGCAGATAAAACCGGAACACGCGCGGAGACGTGCACGTGACTTCCGGCCATTTGCATCTTCGAGCCCAGTCGCATGTATTCATGCGCGAGCGTCAACTGTTGCCCCGTTCTATTATATACGCCTTATAACGCGTTCTTCGGATTAATTGCAGCATACATAGACTTTCTATGGGAGCCTAGAAACGTCTCCATAGATGTTATATAGGAAGGTTTGACACGCACTATAGGCTGATGACCGATCGCGTGTTTTGTCTCTTTTAAGACTGTGACTTATATAGTTGCATATGTCTAATCAACTATTATACGCGAAGGTATTGCGTGTATATATATATTTTTACAAAAAAATTGAGTGAATGTGTATTTAGTGTATACATGATATATATTAATATATTAAGGCACATTAATATCATGTTATGTATCTACTATCTTAATATAGCACCTTGCGTGCATGCATATTTAATATATATTTCTACATGATGTAATTATGCACATGTGACACAGAACATGTCCATATTTATTATATATATATATATTTATATATATATATATATATATGATGTGTTTGCCTTTTCTGTACTAAGGACCTCACTGGCAACAGGTTTTGAGGTGAGAGACACATACATACCTACATACCTGCGTACAACACGCATTAGTACACATGCATATACATACATACTGTACATAAACATACATACATACATAGGCTACATACATGCACAGATATACAATATTGTTGTCGTATTCGCCTAGGGACAGAATAGAGCGAGTGGCTTAAGATAAAAATGAAGTTTAATGGCGAAGATGTACAGCAGACAGATAATGTAGCTTTACAAGTCAGTGTCGCCCAGCAGCAGGCTACGAAAACAATACGGCAGAATCACACTTCTCCGTCAGCAAAACAACCGAAAAACCATCCACAGACTAAATAGTAAACACGCCTGCATGCTTCGAGAATACATAGACGTCCTCCACACGGAGACACAACGTTGCGAGAACGCCCTAACACTTCACCACGACCGTACCGGTCGAAAAAATTAACTAAGTGTCTCTTCAACACACGGCCTAACACCGTTTCTATACAGCTAGATTTCCCGCCAATACAACCCAGTGGACCGTCTCTTAACCAGAGCAACTGGTCCGTCTGCCGCCTACATGCTACAATAATATACATGCAACACTACGAAAACACATGCAATATCAATATTACTTTTATTATTATTATATTTTTATATTACTACTACTACTACTACCACTACTACTACTACTACTACTACTACTACTACTACTACTACTACTACTACTACTACTACTACTACTACTACTACTACTACTACTACTACTACTACTACTACTACTACTACTACTACTACTACTACTACTACTACTACTACTACTACTACTACTACTACTACTACTACTACTACTACTACTACTACTACTACTACTACCACTACTACTAGTCTACTACTACTACTACTACTACTACTAGTCTACTACTACTACTACTACTACTACTACTACTACTACCATGACAACAACAACTACTACTACTACTACAACAACAACTACTACTACCATGACAACAACAACAACTATTTACATGTAGCATTAGATATGTTCTGTTTGTTCAAAAACTTTAACCCGCACAATGGCAGAGAATTGCGAATCTGAGGCAAGGTGAGTTAGTCGCCTGGTGAAGAATAAGACGTCCAGGTGTTTGAAGTGCAGTTACATTAGGCCTAGTAGGTTTTGAGGATTTACAGTAAAGAAAAAAGGGTCTAAGCATCGAAGACGCATACATACTCACACACATACATTGTGTTACTAAAAAAAAGGTCTTAATGGCTGTCTGAAGGACTAAAAAAATTGGGGTTCCACTTACTTACTTATTATTCACTCAGCAGGAAGTTCGAGTGTTTCTCAGGATGCAGGATGTGATGCATCCGATTTTGAAAATCTTTTAATTATTTAGACCGATATATCCAGTTATGCAGTGGTTTAGTGGTTCTGAACGCATTTGTTGCATTTTCATCTTGTATATTGTCTCGACACAGATAAAGTTGAGTGCTTTTAAAACGAAAGGTGATGCTGTCATATTCGATTAAGGTTTGAACATTTTGTGAAGAGTTAAATGCTCTTGTGAAGAGACCGTAGTCTGGAATACTAGACTGAATGATTGTGTATCCGACAGTTCTGGGTTAAAACGTTGGGCGTTTTCTTTACATCCGTTTGATATGGAATTTAGGCATCGAACTGGCACTTTGAATAAAAACTAGGATAACAGATTTTTGCGAAATTCAGGCTTAGTAAAGAAATTATTTCATGTAATAATTATCTCAAAGCCAGACAATTTATCAACTCCTATTTGGCTTGGTTAGCATGCGGCAAGCTGGTTTAATCATGTAATATAGGTTTGGTTAGAGTGTATCTCACGTATCTTATATATCTTTTGTGTCTTATGTATCTTATGTATCCTTTGTAAGTAAGTAAGTAAGTATATTCTTTATTTTTACCGGCTGCGAGACGCACTCCGGTGTACATACAGCATATAAACAACTGTTATCAAGTCAACAGGAATAGAGCATTCTACTTAGAAAAGTTTTCATGTTAGGGGCCATCCATATATTACGTACGCATGGAGGGGAGGGGTAACCTAAATGCGTGTGCTTGCGTACGCTTGCGAACGGGGGGTGGGGGGGTCTACTGATAATGTACGTACGCAAATTGATTGGCCTTCAAGTGAGCTAGAGTTCAGTCTTTCCAGCTATCTGGTACTACCAGAGGAAGTAGGACTGTGGGAGAGGTGTCACTTGTATGCCACCGTACCTCTGAACGCTATTATTAAACTATCCCACAACTCAACAGTGAGTCCATGGATTACTCATCCTTCAATCTGGCCTAACGTGCAGACAGTCGCTGCCTGGACGTGTGTAACTGACTCATTCTGCAGCTGGTCTTAGGGGAGGAGGGTGTGCGTCAACTGTACGTACGCAGGTGGGGGTGTTAGAAAAAAATACGCGTGCGAACAGGGAGGGGGCAGGGGTCAAATTTTCCCGGATTTTTGCGTACGTAATATATGGATGGCCACTTATGAGAACGGGGCCGGAGAGAATACGGCAACAGTTTTTTTGGGGAAGTAGATCGTGGAGGACATGGCCAGGGTTTCCAAGAACCGTCGTAAACAGATGAGTGTCGGCATTAAGGCAAATTTGTTCAAAATTTTGACTGACTATCTTTTATATAGTTTGTATCTTATGCATCTTATGTATCTTTTGTATCTTAAGTATCTTATGTATCTTAAGTATCTTATGTATCTTTTGTATCTTCTGTAGCTTATATTCATTAATGGGACCTTTTAAAGTTAGGTCACTTTGTAAGTAGTTAAATGGGCAGGTAAATAGTTTTTTGCTTTTTTGGTTTGTATTACTTGCCATAAGCCTGATTCAGCCAATCAATGTTCTGTTTTCTCTGTAAATGTTGGTATTCATTTTAACAACGTTGTCTTTGAAAGACGTGAGCCTTTGTCAGGACCCAAATATTTGGTTTCGTCTTACTTACTTACTTACATAATTATACAGGGGCAAGAACACAATCTTCCAATTAGGTCCGTTGAAGTTATGGTGGTTCTAAAAATGAGGAAAGAAAATTGTCGAACCGATGTGTGATTCGTTTTCGAAAACGTCTGTTGAGTTGCCAGCTTCTGACGAAGGCTTTGCGTGAACTTAGCCCTCTATTGTCGGCCAGTCTATGGGTTCGCTGGTGAATGCGGTACACTTAAAGTATTGTTAATTAAACTAGACATAGGTAATTGGGTATGGTGACTTCAGTGTGTCTAGACCTCCCACTGTATCGATCAAACCTTGGTCTCATACAGACCTCCACCTACATATAACAGGTCTAATCATAGTCTATAGGCCTGTTGTTTGAACGTGTGAGTGTGTGCTGACTCCCGTCATGTGTCGGCCGATGGCTCTCCAAGTGTCAGATCCGTGTATATTTCACAGAGTTGCCGTCTGGGTGGACAGGTTGCCCATACAGGTACATATCATGATACAGGCGCCATTATCTTGGCTCTCTCTCTCTAGTTTGATATATAGTAGCTCTCAGAGACACTCAAGAGCAGAAATTGAAAATTGCTACAGTCAGAATGATTGTATATGTATGTATGTATGTATGTATGTATGTATGTATGTATGTATGTATGTATGTATGTATGTATGTATGTATGTATGTATGTATGTATGTATGTATGTATGTATGTATGTATGCATGTAGGTATTTATTATATATGCATGTGCGTGTATGTATGTCTGTGTGTATGCATGTATGAATGTATGCATGTGTGCATGTATATATCTATGTAGGCCTATGTATGCATGTATGAATTTATTCCATATGTAAGTATGTACGTGTGTGCATGTATGTATGTATTTGTATCAAGTATGCATGCATGAATGTATGTAAGCACGTAAGCATGTAGGTATGTATGTATATATGTATGTATGTATGTATGTATGTATGTATGTATGTATGTATGTATGTATGTATGTATTATGTACGTATGTATGTTTGTATGTATGTAGGAACACGTGTGTGCATGTGCACGTAAGTAAGTATACACGTGGGTATGTATGCTTACATTATTCTGTGCGGCTGTATGTACGTTTGATTGTCTCTCTCTTCCTCTCCTTTCTTCCTCTCCTTCATTCGCCTCATTCGCGGGAACTGAAGACAAATAGCGCCTCCTAGCGAGTGTTGGACAAATAGAACCTTCATCTCTTACATCGATTGGCGCCGACGCTGAACGCGACGCTGGTTCTCCGCTTCTGTTGGCAGCGCCGCCTCTCCGTCTGGGCTAATCCACGTAGCCAAGGGAACCATAGTCGCCCAACCTGCGACGTTCTGTATGTGCGTGTCGCTTCGAAACTAATGGCCTCTCA
This sequence comes from Allolobophora icterica, assembly GCA_963556255.1. Lineage (NCBI taxonomy): Eukaryota > Metazoa > Annelida > Clitellata > Crassiclitellata > Lumbricidae > Allolobophora > Allolobophora icterica. The sequence continues at coordinate 70,679,284 of OY744605.1, forward strand.
TTGTTCTGCTGTCAGGCCGAGCAGATACCTCTCGGAACTGGACCTATCCATGTGTACACGTGTGTCGGTTTATGTGTGTGCGTGTGTGTGTGTGTGTGTGTGTGTTTCAGTGTAGGTGTGCATGTGTGTCAGTGTATGTGTGTGTGCATGTGTGTCAGTGTATGTGTGTATGTGTTTCAGTGTGTGTGTGTGTGTGTGCGTGCATGTGTGTTAGTGTATGCACAAAAGTGTATGTCTATTTGTATGGGTTATGTCTTTGAGTAGGCCTACGTGTAAGTGTATGCGTTTGTGTGTGTGTGTGTGTGTGTGTGTGTGTGTGTGTGTGTGTGTGTGTGTGTGTGTGTGTGTGTGTGTGTGTGTGTGTGTGTGTGTGTGTGTGTGTGTGTGTGTGTGTGTGTGTGTGTGTGTGTGTGTGTGTGTGTGTGTGTGTGTGTGTGTGTGTGTGTGTGTGTGTGTGTGTGTGTGTGTGTGTGTGTGTGTGTGTGTGTGTGTGTGTGCAAGTTTATGTGTCTGCATATACCTGTTTATGTGTGCATGTTAATGTATATGCCTTCGTATATGTATTTGCGTATGCCTTAGCCTGTGCCTACATAATTTATGCAAATATTATGAACATATCAAGGTTACATAATAATAATAATTGATGTTAGGAAAGGTTGTCGAATGTTGTTGGAATTACTGTTGTCGTATTTGTGCCTCAGCCGAAAGTTCCTTCAGCCCCAACGACCACTCCTTGGAGGACTTCAAAGGAAAGAGGCGATTACGTTACCTTACCCTCTGGTGATCAGTTCGTCTAATTGTCTTACAGGATGGCGCTATAAAAATGTCATTCAGCGTCCAATCAATCACGTCCTCAGTCCATTTCCGTCTTCCGTTGGCCACGCCCCTCGGCTTCCGGCTCCGGTCTCAGAAGTAACATCCCATTCTGGGCAAATTCCTTCCTTCCGCAGATCGCATGCGCGAAGAATCGCAATTTCCGGGCAGACGAATAGCGCCCAAAGCGTTCTCCGGCACGCCCAAAAGTCGCAACCATCGCATGCTAAGCACACAGAGATATCGCGACCAACATGCATATATATACATGCACACATATATACATATATATAATTTATATATGACATATATCTATGATATATACACAAATATATACATATATACAATATATACATACTACAGATAGAGATATACAGATAGTATATATGTATGTATGTATACATAAAGCACAGGTGTATCCATATATACATATGCACCGAAATATATATATATATATATATATATATATATGTGCATATAGACACATATGCGTGCGTGCAAATATTGCGCACATATTGGACCATGTATACATGCATACTGACCACCCTAGATTTGTTTTGATTGCGAAAAGCATTCTATAAATTTTATTCTTTACAGGACAGAGCATGTATGATTTGTCGGGGGAAGGTGAACACTTTTCTCTCGCCCGTTCAGACAATACCTCAAGCTGGCGTGCAATTTCCTCTGTCACTAATACCCTTGATCGGACGCTGTAGCCTCTTATCCCTTCTCAGGGTGCTTACAAAAATACCTCATAAGAGATAGCACGTCAGCTGCGGTATAGTTTTTGACGCGTCTTATTTTCCACAGGTGTCGCTCTCTTCTGGCTCATCAAATGCTTTGACTTGAAACGTTGCCAAGAAATCCAGTTGACCATTCAGCGCCAAGAACATCGACCTGCCTGCTTTACCGGGCGCAACTTGAAATCTTCCTACAAAAAGCGTCACAACCATGTTTTACTCGAAATGTTACAATAAATTGCTGATTCCACATTCAACCCTTCTATGTCTAATGCTATCTAAATAATAAACTACTTTATGTCGCGCTTAGAATAACCTGTCCTACCTATGAGTGTGAAAATGGACTGGTCCACGGTGGCTGGTGATCCGGTGCGGCTACGCGCTTCGGCGATACTGTCGTTGCTGATTTGGTAAGAGCTATAATGACATCGATATCCATGCAGTCTGCTGTAAAACTTACACTTGGGTGTACTATTAATTTTGCTTGTAAAATCCCTACTTACAGTGTTTAAAAGGCTTCAGGGGCTTCAAAGATTTACAAATTTACTACAACTTGAGCGTGTCAGCGAATTTGATTTGAAGAGCCTGCTATAAAACTCAAGTGGTCTTAACGCGCGGGAGATTATAGTCGCGCGTATGTGAACGTATTTCTTTAAAGCTTGAAACAGGAAGATGTTTTAACGAGATGAGACTACACGACACTGATCAAACCGGTTTTCTTGACTATGGATCCATTCGGATTGAAGTTACTGGCGGATAAATTGAGTGCACAAAAGCTCGAAGACTGCCGTCTGTCAACTCCTCATTGCAAGGTCTGTATACTTAGCCAGCACGGTGCGATTTGTAAGGGGTAATAAGGAGCTCGTCCTACTCCTTCCGACTACTGTATCTCTATTCGAAGATACCTTTCACTCCTGCTCATCTATAGGTCTTTCCTCCAACTCTTTCAGGCTATCTTCCGCTGAATAATACATTTTCCCAATCCCAAACCAGTTCGCCGATAACCCATTGGTTTCCCCTACATTTGTTCAGAATATCATCCACTGAAGACTACATTTTCCCCATACATTTCGTTCCTACCCATCGGTCTCCTCTGCATTGGTTCAGAATATCACATACAGGCACTTGATTGCTGCTCATGATGCGACTGTTTGTGAAATGTCAACTACAAATGGTAAGCTGAGTTTAGCAGCTGATCATTGTTGTTCTGTGACTTCGTTGTTCTGTGACTTCGTTGTTCTGTGACTTCGTTGATCTGTGACTTTGTTGCTCTGTGACTTTGTTGCTCTGTGGCTTCGTTTCTCTGTGACTTCGTTGCTTTGTTATACTTCGTTGCTCTGTGACTTCGTTTCTCTGAGAACTATTCTTAACAGCGGCTTATACCAGAAGATCACCTACCTTATTAATCACCCGCAGAGGCGCGTTTACGGAAAACGGGGCCCTAGGCGCAACAAGTTTTGGGGGCCCTTCTGAACTTGTAGACTGAGAGCCTGGGACTCTGGTGGTGTTTACTGTTTAGCCTATCATGTACTGCTGTGCAAAAACCCGAGCGGTTGAAGTTTAAGCCGATTTTGCAAGTTTTATTGACACTGTCACTGTAATTATGAGTAGGTTTAGAAGCTATTTTCAAGGAATGTAAAGTTATTTGATTTAATTACTTTAGTTAAAAAAACTGAATCTGGTGTTGAATGAAGAATCAACACGAAATACGTGGCCACTTGTACTTCTAGAATAAATTGAGCTCTTCTTCTTCTTCTTATTGTGATAAATTGATCACAAATTTTGTTTGGATAATTCTAAAATTGGAAAAACATGTTTTCCCGTCGTTTGGGGGCCCCCGAGATTCGGGGGCCCTAGGCGCGCGCCTAGTGCGCCTACAGGTAAACGCGCCTCTGATCACCCGGTCCAAACCTACTGTACTGTACCTTATACCCTTAGTCTGTATACAATATACCCTATTCCACTCTATCCTACCAACCCTATTCTACGGTACCATACCCTATCCTACTCTATGTCACCCTACCCAAATCTACCCTATTTTTACCCTATCTTACCATACCCTATATATCCTCTCTATATATCCAGATATCTTATTACTGTATACAGTAATAGGATACTACTACTAATTACTACTACTACTACGACTAACACTACTAGTACGACTACCACTTTGCTACTACGACTACCACTACTACTACGACTACCACTACTACTACGACTACCACTTTGCTACTACGACTACCACTACTACTACGACTACCACTACTACTACGACTACCACTACTACTACGACTACCACTCTGCTACTACGACTACCACTACTACTACGACTACCACTACTACTACGACTACCACTCTGCTACTACGACTACCACTACTACTACGACTACCACTACTACTACGACTACCACTCTGCTACTACGACTACCACTCTACTACGACTACCACTCTACTACTACGACTACCACTACTACTACGACTACCACTACTACTACGACTACCACTCTGCTACTACGACTACCACTACTACTACGACTACCACTACTACTACGACTACCACTCTGCTACTACGACTACCACTACTACTACGACTACCACTACTACTACGACTACCACTCTGCTACTACGACTACCACTCTACTACGACTACCACTCTACTACTACGACTACCACTACTACTACGACTACCACTACTACTACGACTACCACTCTGCTACTACGACTACCACTACTACTACGACTACCACTACTACTACGACTACCACTCTACTACTACGACTACCACTACTACTACGACTACCACTACTACTACGACTACCGCTCTGCTACTACGACTACCACTAGTACTACGACTATCAATCTACTACTACGACTACCACTCTACTACTTTACCTTACCTTATCCTGCCTATAAATGCAGACTCCCAGAGAGCGTGCTTGTAGCTGGATCATACGTCTTCAATGCTTTCCTAATTTTTATGGTTTTTATTTATGGCATAAATATCTGATTAATAATAATAATAATACCCCAGCCTACCCTACCACTCCATCCTACTCTACATGTACATCACCCTATTCTACCCTACCTTATCCATTCAACTCTACCTGTCTACTCTACCTTACCATCTGCTCAGTCCCTGTGTTAGACTCAGTGATGCCTGGACGCCTCTACTCCACATAATTAAAATCATCTTGTTAGTTTTTAATTAAGCCACACAAAACACTGCAATCATTGGAAAATGATTAATAAACATGAAAACAAAACAATTTTTGTGATCCGTCAATACCTAAAGCCGGCCCTGCATCTCGTATACCATATACCTTTGCTGCTGTACCCTACACTTGTATATCCGGTTTTATCATAACTTACCATACCCTTCCATAACATAACCTAGCCTACCTTACCCTAACCTATCCTAGGTTTCCCTTAAATTACGTTACACTATATTACATCACATAAAGCTGCGGCCAGGTACCTTTTAAGAGTGGGGGACACCATATAAATTTTTATACATTCCCCACAGGTCATGAACGCGAAAAAATTTGTTGACCTCTTTTTTGACCAGATCAATTCAAAACTCTTTTTTGACCAGATCAGTTCTCAATTCCCCCCCCCCACCTGTCAAACAAGATCGCCGCCAGTGGCCAGATACAGATGAATGTATACGTTATACTCGAACTGCCTGAGGAAGCCCAGTGAAGACTTTTCGAAGGTATCGAACGATCGAGCCTCGCACTGTCCACTAACCCGAACAGTAGCGTAACGTAACACAAAAAGACACAGTCTCTAAGTTTTGACTCGTATTACATCAAACGAAAAGTTCAATGAAACAGGACCAAAATCGCTGACCTAAACATCTAAACGCCGAACCTATAGCAAACGCCTTGCTAACTCGTACCATCGACAAAGTTCGCACATAACTTTATCACACAGACTAACATATCACGCAACTGAGGCAAATGTGCGCCTCTCCACCATCCGTCACTACCACACGCCGACTGCTGGCAACGCTGTCACCACTACGCATGCCCAGCACCCTCCATACATCAGTGACCGGTCGCTTTCAAGCACCACACGATAACTCGCGCTTACACCCTGGAAATTACCTTCATTATGGAAATGTGATTGCCACAAGACAGGTTCATCGTCTTGTGTTGGAAAAACTAGTCCATGTCCCGTTGTGAAAATAACTAATAAATAAATAAAAGATAAATATAACTGAACACTTAATATATTGTGCCGCTCAAAGAGCAAAATAAATCAGCTACAGTCCTAAATGATGTTAGATATCATTTAGAACTAGACTATTACATCGGCTAGCAAACCAGTGCTAGAAGAGTCACCAGTGACGGTCCCATGCATACACGTGGAGCACAGCTTTTTTGAAGGCGTTATTAAGAGGCAGCAATTCTATCATGGATATCATAACATAACATAGCATAACGTAACATAACATAACGTAACGTAACATAACATAACAAGGGGTTTGAGTGGTTCAGAAGACGTGTAGTCTGTGTTAGCACCACTGCAATCCTATCATATCACTAGTAGGCCTACCTACCTACCCGAACTTTTATAGAGATGATTTAAATTTTTGACAGACTGGCTTCACATCAGACTCTCAAAGGGTGGATCCAGGGAAAGCTCACGTTTCCAGATCTTTTAGGGCTGATCCAGAGGCAAGGACGGATCTATAGAGACAAGGACAGATCCAGAGACAAGGACGGATCCAGAGGGAGGACTTCGTCGATGCCCCTTTGGACGTCAGGTGTGGTACCCTGGATCGGAAAGTTATAATTATTAGACGGGTGTCATTTAGACGTTTCATTACGCGAATTAGATGTGATTGATGTCGACCTTTGTGTCTCATTTTGCGCTTTCTGACAGACGAGCTGGCTTTATCGCTTCGCAATTTGTTTGCTCCTGCCGCGACGCGAGATCTGCTGGTAATGGCGCAACATAAATTCTGGCTATTATTAATTTTATTGTCATCAGATACATCCACTCCGACTCGGTATACCACAAATGGCAACGATGATTCCCTGAATCATCGTCGACAGATGGGAACGATATACATGTTCCTGTGTATGCAAGTGGTGTCTGCACAGAACAGACATTGTTAGTTGCTGCACATATTCGTCCACCATTGTACCGGTTACCATAGGCGCCGACTTCTTGGGAGCCTTGGGTGCGAATGCACCCATAGAGAAAGTTCAGTGGGTGTCTGGCACCCAGAAGAATTCGGACCCAAAGTTCAAATCTTTACACCTAAGCATTAATCTCAGAACGTGAGAAGTACAACTACAACACAAATACCCAACATTGCATGATTTCACAGTCGCAGCCCGTACATAAATAAATAATTTATTTATTATTTAAAAAAATAAATAATTACACTGGAACCCTTGATAAGAAAACAATTTTCTTTCTCCGAAAATCCGCTAAAACTCACCTACCTAAGGGGAGGTGGTAGGGGAAGGGAAGGAGGACCCATGCACCCACTGGCACCCAGAGACAAAAGTAAAAGTCGGCGCCTATGCCGGTTACCTATCAAATGCATCGAGTTTAAGATCTTAATGCTTATGTGTGACTGACTTGTTGGTTGTGCTACATAACGAAGTCTTTATATCGTAGGACGTTCGGTGTCTCGACCTCATCCAATCCTAGCCGCAGATTTCTTTTTCTGCTGCTCTGGTTGGCACGTTGTCCCACCGGCACGAACTTCCACGGTACAGTGTAGAAGCTTCGCTACGATAATTCCATCTGACTGGAATGGACTTCCTTAGTCTTCCTAGCAACCTACGACATAAGCGCATTCGCCCTTCCTTGGCTCTGATCTGTAGGTGCTTGAAAACGTATTCTACTGCAGGATCGTCGTTGTGCTGTCAAGTCGGAAGCGTCTCTGTGAATTGTTTCTTTTGATTTACAAATTGCAATTACTGTTGGTTCAACAGTGTTGGCAAAGTTCAAGTCATCCCTCTTTTCTCCAGAGCGTGCTCATGCTTATTCCAGAGATATGAAGCTCGGGCTAGTACGGTCCGTACACGGGGACCTTAAATGGTGTGACACCCATTCAAACGGGCAGCGGTGGTGAAGGATCTCACCCGATCAATTCATTGAAAAACTGAGCAGAGTCAAGGCCAAAGGTAGCCACAGAAAACGTGTACATTTACATTCTACATCTGGTAAATGACCAGAACCCACTCTACACGTTATAGGGTGAGAGGCCATCTGGCGATTAATCAGATCCAACCGATATCGACTGCAAGAACGTTTGCCATATCAGACACCATTGCAGCTAGAATGCCCTCATGCAGAAACTGTCTGGTGTCAGTGCTCGTTCACTGTAATCTATTGCCAGTTTTATCTAATTAGTTCAAAAAGGCCAGGAAATGCTGCTTGATATTCATATCTCTGCAAAGGCCACAGTGATTGTGCTTTATTATCAGACTGTTATGAACGTTAGTGTCTGTTGTTTCCATGCATTACTTCTATAGGAGATGAGGCCACAAAAGCGGACAATTTCTAGCACTGCACCACATCAGAGTGTATCGTTTCGATAATATACTTTTCAGAGCGCGAAGGCCATAATGACTGAGCTACATGTACGAGACAATTGATATATAAGAGCGTTGTTATGACAAAAGTGTCCAGCAGTTTCCAGACATCGCTTCTCGCAGCGCAGGTCGGATTTCTTCAAGTCTTAGTCGTAAAACTCGGGAAAATATTGGAACACGGCTTTTATTCTTCTCGAACGTTGCCGGACTTTGTGGAGTCGAAGGAGGAGGCGAAGGAGGAGGAGGAGGAAGATACCCCCATCCGGTCGTAGATTTCATTCGCACAAAGATCCTCTGATGAATGGAATTATTTTCGAATAAGATTGCGCCAACGCGCGCAGAACGTGGCTCGCCAAGTTTTATGGACAATGTATCGATTTGCCCATCGTGTGCAGTTTGTAACCGGAGGCAGGTCGTTGTGCGCTGATCCCCCGGGATTTCGGTCCGACGGTCCGGGTTCAAGGTGTGGCGGAAGATTGCGCCGGAAGTGTTCTTGCTGTGACGTTGAGCGTATTGTACAATGATGTATTTCGGAAATGCGTTTCTATTCGGAGAGTGCCACGTGCCGAGTTGAAACGTTCGAGTTCCGAGTCGACCAGTGAGTTGAAATGTTCGAGCTCAGCAACTCGAGTATTGTACAATGGTGTATTTCGTGATTTGCGGTACTATTAAGTGAATGTCGTGTGCTGAGTTGAAAGTTTCGAGCTCTGAGTAAAGTAGTGAGCTGAAATAATCAAATATATTCGAATATCATGCGCTTACAAAGGCGCCAACATTGTACATCTCTGAGAGGTTTTAACTTCTAATAATAAGGATCAGATACATACACAAATATATACATACATACATACATACATACATACATACATATATACATACATACATACATACATACATACATACATACATACATACATACATACCTACACGTATACAACTATACATACATACATGTATACAAACATACTTATATATACATAGGCTTATACATAGGTCTACATACATACATACACACAATATACCATGATGCCTTCAGAGGTGTTTCTATTCAGAAAATGCCGTGTGCCGAGTTGAAACTTACGAATTCTTAGTTCAACAAGTCGAAATTATTCGAGTATGAAATAGAGCAACTCAAATATTGGACGCCTGTATGATTTTAAAAACATAGGTTTCTTTTCGGAAAATGTTGGAGTGGGAAGTTCAAGCAATCATATTTCGCATCGATCTATTCAAAGGGGAGTCTAAATATTTCAATTTTGAATAGAGAACTCAAATATCCTTTTGTGAAACTATAAAACTACTGAGGAAAAGCTCCAATCTGGAAACTCGAAATTTGTAATTAAAGTAATAGGTCACAATACATTCAAGTTTTATGCTGAACAACTACAGAAAAAAATTGTGGATTGAGTTGAAGTATTTGACTAGTCAAAACAGCTTTATGACTTTGCATAATTATATTAGCCGGGTCACTGGCCTAACCCGGTTGATTTAATTAAGGATTCATTTTGACTGCATGCAAGGGGGTCGCGATTTTCATCGTGCACGGCTAGGTGTTCGAAGAAGCGAGTTGAAAATTTCGAGCACCTAACGCGGTTAAGTATCGATTGTTGATGAGAGAAGAGTGTTACAAATGGTTCTTTCGACGTTTCATCTTACCTCTTAATTTACCTGACCTATCCTTACCTTATAATTTATCTTGCCTTACCTAACCTTACTTTACCAGAGAGAAACAGACAGACAGGCCTTTACAAATTCGTATATATCGATCTTGTGGCTGTGACAGACAGACAGACAGGCAGGCAGGCAGGCAGACAGGCAGACAGACAGACAGACAGACAGACAGACAGACAGACAGACAGGCAGGCAGGCAGGCAGGCAGGCAGACAGACAGACAGACAGGCCTTTACAAAGTTGTATACCAATGTTGCATGTGCTGGATTTAAGCAATTCAAATCGTTACATTACATTACATTACGTTTCATTACTTGACCCAGAAAATCGCACGCAGGCAGAAAACAGGTGTAAGGTCAGGCAGACAGACAATTACAAGTAGGCAGACATACGGACAAACATACAAGCAAACAGACAAACAAGGACAGACTGACATACACACAGACAAGGGCAGAATGACAATTACACGCAGACAAACAGACAGATACACACACACACACACACACACACACACACACACACACACACACACACACACACACACACACACACACGTGCCAGTCTGTACAGAGCCGTTTATCGATCTTGCAGTCGTTGGATTTCTGCCAGCCACAGAGCTTCGAAGCCGCGACACTTGACACAGCGAACAAAGGTAGGTACTCCACAAACATCAGCCCTCCAATTAACCTACATCACCCGGCAAAGGGAAGCGACCACGCTCAGCCAACCGAAACGTCACGCTTTGCTACTCATCTTCGCTCGCTTCTGACTCATTTGTTCTGGATGAAAAGTTACCGCTGTGCGCCTAATTAATGGCCTAGTCGTACACTAGCGCACAATAAATAATGGATTGCACTGTTGCGCTACAGTGACGGTACGTTGGTCTAAACTCTAAGGTATAACATTGTCTCTCTTTACAGTAGCTACTACTACATTAGTTACATTTACTATGGTTGCTTTGGTTCCTAGAGTAACATTACCTAGTGCTAGTGCCTAGTTCTAGAAAAACGCATTAAGCTGTCAGTACAAAAATTAAGTACGAGCACTTACATCGCATTATATTACATTGCAGTTTACATTTAATCGCCGTTTGCATGTTTACATTGTCTTTGTTGCGATAAAAAAAACAATGCATTTCCACTTGCTTTGTATTTCCACTTGCCTTGCACTTTGTATACGTGCCTTAGACTTGCACAGTTGCCACGCATATTTATCCCTACTTGCCCTTCAGTTACGATTACTTTGTAATTCCACTTGCCTCAGACTTTCAGACTTGTCGTGAACATCGACTTGCCCGACGTTTCGAATTGCCTCGCTTTCAATTCTAAAGCTCTGAATTCGACAAAAGAGCGTGACATCCCATTTCCACGCCATCACATTACATCATATTACTTGACACTAAATGGCATGTTACATAAGTTTAAAATACACCACTTTACATTACAATACACCCATCGCCTTTCATAGGGTCTCAAAGGGCGCTATATAAATAGGCCTCATTCTGCTGCTTCGCTGCGTCCTCTCCGATCTTCTGATCGTTTTGACCTCTCAGTTCCTCGTGTCAGGACTACTATGGCTCAATCCAGATCCTTTGCCTGCATAGATCCCTCACTTTGGAACCGACTTCCTCCTTCTGTCCGCACCACCATTCTCTCTGGTAGCGTTGCTTCTTCCTTTCTCACCTTAAATCCTGCTTTTTCTCTCAGGGTCTCGCGCACTGGGAGCGCCTCTGAATGGTCTATACCGCGAGGGGCGCTTTATAAATGCCCATATACAATACAATACAATACAATAAATGTCCAGCTACATACAAACATGAGCCACATTTCGCAATATCGCAAGTGCTGTTTCTGTTCTTGCTTAGTGAGCCGTAACCAAGAGAATAATCAGCGAACTGTGACCGTCCTGCAAAGCAGCCGAACTCCAGGCTCGTCCTTCCATCCACCTGATAGTCTGCCGCTGTCCGCCATTTCCCTCAACCGCAACAGCCATCTACTTCCGGTCAGTCCTTCATCCAGGAACATGTTCCTCGTCGAAACGTCGTCGATAGGTGTCGTCTCGTTTGCCTGCGTTGCTCTGAACCTTGATTCAGTTCCTCTGAACAGAGGACATGGTAGACCACGCCTGATCAGGGACCTCGACATTTCCAGGGGCCTGGAGGAAGACCTAGAGGACCTTGAAAATCCAAGGGATTTTGAGCAGGACCCCGAGGACTTCGAGGATCCCATGGATTTTGAGAACTTCAAGGACCAAGAAGATCCCAACGGTTTTAAGGACGTAGAAGACCAATGGATCGACGTCGAGACTGGATCTTCGAACGTCCTTGACGAAGAAGTGAGAAGTCTGCTGTTGGGTTCAAGGCCAGCGGGAGTCAGGAACCCAGGGTGCGTCAGTCTTCTGAGGACTCGATCGGGCGGAGGTTCTGAGGACGGTGCGACGGGAATCCTGTCGAAGACCATACACGAATGCCAGCGGCGGGTGAGGAACTCGGGTCGCCTCAGTCAGAATTCTGTGATGCAACGACCAAGTCTGGACTTTGACAAAATGCAGGTTGGTTAATTCGAGACAATGCACATTAAACAATGCAACACAAAGCAATGCAATACACATGAAATGTATTACAATGGCTCACAGGTATACTTTAACGCCTCTCACTTCCTACAAGGCTCTGTGGCTAAATGATCGGGCACAAATGAATAAACATAGAATAAACAGACGAACAAATAAACAAACAACCTACATACATACATACACACATGCATACATACATACATACATACATACACGTTCATACATACATACATACATACATATATATATACATACATACATACATACATACATACATACATACATACATACATACATACATACATACATACATACATACATACATACATACATACATACATACATACATACATACATACATACACGCATTCACACACATACAATTATATGACGCATTCTGGATCCTCTCAAAACGGTGCGATACGAAGAAAGAGAATATATATATATATATATATATATATATATCCTATTACAATACCATACAGTACGGACTTTACATTACAGTATGCGTGTACGCCGCGCGTAGCCTACTTGAACACCCATCATCCGATTAACGTGCTTCAGGCCATCCATCCTTTTAATCAGACGATAGCTGCAATGCTTTCGGCCATGACCTGACCTGACCTGACCTGACCTGGAATTGAAGCGCTCCGTGCGCATGCTCCGGCGTCCAATCGATCGACGTCATCGCCGTCGGTAACTGATTTTCTGAGCGTTTTTAATTATTAATCGCGTTCTTGTTCGCGTTCGGTTTCGTTGTTCGTTGTCATTTGTTGTCGGGATCTCCCCCCCCCCCGTTGTCTAAAAGTGTGACAGACTGTTCTCCCGTTGCATATTGATCGAATCGTCGACGATTGGCGAAATTTTCCATTCACTCTGTCGTCGGAAACTTCGCAACGCATTCAATTCAAAATCATTTGAAAAACGATCAATAACCTGTACGCCATTTTCGCTAACCCCATGTCCTCCATTCTCCCTCACTCCCCCTCCCCGCCAGATCGTCCTCTTCCCTCGCTCTTGCCGGTCCCCAGTGACACCCTAAGTTCTTTGACCGATCCATTTCGGGTTTACGATTGTTGTCTCTCGTGACAAATTGCCATTGCTATTTAAATTTTCATTCTGCCGCGCCACCCATTGGCCGTCGCGTAAGCATTGAGAACTGCCCTGGAATTGCACTATAAAAATTGCTACACAAATTTCCTCCATAGTTTGCTCTCTTCCTGTTTCACTCTCCACTTCGTTTCCATTTTACCATGTGTTCATGTCTCTTGTTTTTATTCCCTGTTTTTTTTTTAATTCTTATGAGTATTGCGAAGTTTTTCTCGGCTTTTGTTTCGCTGGCTGTGGCTAGGTGGCGCCTTTTGCTGCTTAAGCTAGAAATTAAGCGTAAACGAATTTCAAAACTAATCTTATTTCTAAATAGATGTGTGGTTATATAATAAACATAATTATAATATATATGATTACATATCTGCATACATGCATACATATATACATACATATAATATGCATACATACATACATACATACATACATGCATACATACATGCATGCATGCATATATACATACATTCATGCATACATACATACATACATACATACATACATACATACATACATACATACATGCATGCATGCATGCATGCATGCATACATATATAGGGCCTACATACATTCATACATACATACATACATATATGCATACATTCATACATACATACATACATACATACATACATTCATGCATGCATGCATACATATATACATACATTCATAAATACATACATACATACATGCATAATTGCATACATACATACATGCATACATACAAACAAACCTACTGTGCATGACTTTGAAGACGTCTAAAGCCCTTCCTCATCGATCAAATCGATCGGGAGCCAAGTTCAGTCAACACTGCGGTGCTCGACATCCCTTTATCACGCACAGTTAAGTCTTGCATGCATTGAGTGACGCCTGACTCTCAACTAACATATTTAACCAACCCCCCCCCCACCGCTGTCAGCAAAGCATCTCGTATTTCTCTTGTAAAAGCCATGCTACATCATGTTCTATTGTACTTGTCACCTCCGGAACCCACCGAGACAATAGCTCGTATATTGCAGCCAGAGTAAAACTCGACTACTGCAGTTCGCTGCTGTACTGCCGACTCTATATAGTATACGAAGTCTAGCATTGCCAAGCTGCAGTATTCACATCTTGCTGGTCCGACTGGTGGCTGAAACGCTCAGGTTTAAGCACGTGACTTCTGTTTTAGCAAATTATTATCCTGTATTAGCAATTATAATAATCCATTATCATACATTGCTGCTCATCGGATCCACCTACAAGGTTACTCTCCTCCCTAGCAAGATTCTCTTAACTAATCAACATGCTCACCTACCGTCTTATTGCAACGCTATACGCATACCAGCCATCCAGGACTTTGCGATCAGCTGTATGAAACTGATTGTCTTCCCTGACATCAGGGACTAACTACATCGATCTGAATTCTCCCGCCGCCAATTCAGCAATGAAAGCACATGCAACCACCTGCACGGAAGAGTCTACCTGTTTGCATTGCTACAAACAACATATCGCTGTATTCGTCAGACCTATTCGTACTGACTGCTGTCCAACTGTACCAACGCTTATACAATTCCTCACTCAGCTGATAAACATGATAACGACGTGCATCACTTACTTAATTACTCTGTCACGTGCTCGCTTACTTAGTTACTTACCTACTCATTCATTCACTTACTTACTTGCTCCCTTGCTTGATTGCACACTGCAACATGGTGGCTTCGCCGCGATTGGTCCCTAGTTCTA
>OY744605.1:70699464-70759464 GCA_963556255.1 Allolobophora icterica
ACCTTCCGCTCGCTGTCCCTACGACATGGGCTCAAGATCGCAACGCCCACCGACCGACCGTCACGTGCTTTCTGAAGACGCAGCAGCGCTCAACTCTGAGAGAAGCGCCGCTGATGGGCGCAACCGTGTTCTGCGAGCGCTTCTTTAAGTTGTTCTTTCTCCAGTGTATAAGACGCGGCTCTTCTGTAAGCGTCAGGATCTTCTTCGAAAGCTGCGTCAACCACCAACCGTGAGGAGGGGTCTCGTCGTTGGGTGCTACGGGTGCGCGTACGCTAGCTGGTGTGGGCCATTTACAACGAACGAACTGGAGAGTAGGCAACACTCCAAGTGGACATTGGAATTTTGTTCTCAAAATTATTATTTTTATTATTATTTGTTTTTTTTATTATAATTATTGTTACGTATCATTATTACAATGGCTATTATTGTATATTTTAGTATGGGTCCAGAGGATATTGATGGCGTTTCCACATTGTATAGACCCCTAAATACTAAAATTAGTATTCACCTTACCTGACCTCTTGTGGTATCGAGACGTGCCTGATTTGAGGGAATGAACTGTACTTAATTTACCAGAAAACGGTGTATGCTTTAATCAGCGATATCGCCTTGCGGAGTGCATAGTATGACTAGTGACCTTTATTGAAGATTTACATCACAGGTTAGAGCAACGAGGAATTACAAATGGCGCCCCGCTCGTTCAAAAGGACCATCGGTGCTACGGGCTCTATCTGTTAAATGTGCAAAAAATCGCAAACTTGAACTTGATAGCTTTACTTACATGTATACGAGCGAAGCGCAGGGTGCCAGCTATAGGCCTATTCACCAGCGATGCATTAATTTCGGCTGTCAAGATACCGCATGAAGTCAAGATCCAGATAGACAAACAGATATGCAGACAGACAGACAGACACGCAGAGTGTGTGGGACGGAGAGTCTGTGTTGAGGGAAACGAGAGTTTCGGGATTGGATGGAAAGTCTGAGCATCGATAGGTAAAGAAGGGTGGGGTCCCTATATGGAAGAAATTTATATCGTCCACGTATACGATGTTTATTGCTGATTCCGAATACTATGTCAGAAGTGAATGTTTACATTTGTCAGAAGCTAAACGAGTTTTTTGTTCAAAATCTCATAAATGCAGGAAATAATAAATGTGTGTTGCACTCAATGAAGCTGTTTTACTAAAATCTCATATTTCCCTTACATGTCACGGTTAACTGTAACTCTACCTTTTCGAAGTTCAGTGCCGGCGCTATATAATTATCAGGCTAGTATACAGTTGCATAAGGTATACACCAAAGTGAGTAGTAGTAGTAGTAGTAGTAGTAGTAGTAGTAGTAGTAGTAGTAGTAGTTGTTGTTGTTGTTGTTTAGCCATTTGAGACATTCATTGTTTGAGGAAGGTACAGGCAACTCCTTCGAGACTTGCAACTCCATTGATCGGTGCTTGTGAGTTGTGACGCTGGGCAAACAGAAGACAAATGTAGGTCTTGAATATGTAGGATCCTTACAAATTATTTTATTATTACATGTACAAAACATTGTACATACACCCTGTACGAGTGTACGTGCATAAAGCTGCTACTGTCACTACCACTAATAATACTACTACTGCTACTACCACCACCACTAGCACTACTACTATACCACTTTCACTGGTACTATTACTTTCAATTATTCCCAATTTATTCGTAATTATTATTACCACGCCAGCATGCCCATATCGAGCCCATATGGGACCTATAAAACCAATATGGGTGGGTCCCATCTAATGCCCATTGAAATGTTGGCATTGTAGGCCAATCTATACGAACAAATCTCGTTGAGTCGACAAGTTAAGAGCAGCTGGACAACCAGATGTCAGCTAGCCATGTTGCATTAAATTAGCACAAATCTAGAGCACATCACAGTTAAGACTTCTAATCCGAAAGTAACAACATACTGAAACTATGTCACACAGAAGAAGAGTCCATTAGGATAGCCAGAGAAGCAGCCATGTGTGTTAGCGACTTCATTTTCTTAGCCTTAGCATATGACGGCAAATGACCAGCTCTCTTCCTCCTCGTCTGATCCTAAATGTAAATGTTTTTCTATAGCGACCGTACGATTCCGATGCTGCTCATTTTTCAATGAATTGATCGGGCGAGATCCTTCAACACCGCTCCTTGATTGGGCGCCACGCCATTTAAGGTCCCCGTGTACGGACCGTGCTAGTCCGAGATTTAAATCTCTGAAATAAGCCATCTTCGGGAAGCGAACCACGATCCGCATGCTCTCTTGCACAGAGTATGGGACGCAGTGTACTCATGCCAACTACGTTCGCTTGGGGACGTAAAGTCAAAACTCCTGCTCTTGCGGGGATTTGAATCTCTGACCATACGATTTACAGTCTAGGACGCTACCCGCGCTTTCTCCTGTCATCGTCAGACTGAAAAATGAGCAGTCGAAGACATACGATCGCAATAGCAAAACGTGTACATGTACATTTCATTTAAGTTGTCAGATGCACCGTGATTATCTTCTGCAGTCGGTAGAGGTCGTCATAGTAGAATAATTATTTCTATTGGCATTCGTCAGAGGTCGCCGCGGTAGAATTCGTGTAATTTCAACGTGCAAACTTACGAGTCGTCCTGCTGTAGCCAGGCCAATGATGAAGAACAGCAGTCCGTGAAACTAGTCCTGGGGCATCCATGGGTATGAAGTGTTAGCGACTTCATTTTTCTTATTAAATAACTTTTATATTTCTTGAAATGACAAGCACCAAACTCTGTAGCATAATCTTTATAATCTTTTATAATCTTAAAACAAAAAATGTTGAAGAAACAAAGAAATTTTCTTTGTTTCTTCAACATCTTTAAAAAAAATAAAGATTCTGCTACAGAGTTTGGTGCTAAACTTGTAATCATTGTTGCCCAATGCCCACCTTCCGTGGCTCAAACCAGGGGAATTCAAATCTAATAGTAAAGTTTTAACTACTCAACATCAGGTACAACCAAGCAACATCAGTTGTCCAGTTCATGCTTTAACTCGTCCATAATACAGACACTTGTAGCGAGTGCATCAGGCGCTTTGACTTTATGATCAATTTCAATATTCTTCGATAGTGACTTCAGTGTGACATCAATCTTGTGAAAGCGCGTTAAGTGGTATCGTAGGTCGATCTTCTGCCTGTAGCTCTTGCTACAGATTTCGCAAACGAACGGTTTTTCTCCTGTATGCGTTCGCATATGGCGGCCAAGATGCTGCGACTGCGCGAACGACACTTCGCACACAGTGCAGGTAAATGGCTTATCGCCGGTGTGCGTTCGAATATGAATCGTGAGGGTACTGTTGCAGATGAACTGCTTGCTGCAGATTCTGCACTTGTACGGCTTCTCGCCCGTGTGGATTCTATGGTGAACCATGAGGCTAGATTTGCAGGTGAACTGGTTGTTGCAGATTCCGCACTTGAACGGTTTTCTGTCGATGTCTGTCATCGTGTGTTGTTTCATGTGTCGTTTCAGCTGGCCTTTGATTGCAAATGACTTCGAACAGATGGCGCAGTCAAACGGTTTGAATCCCGAATGTACTGTGAGGTGCATCATGAGTGCCAACTTCTGACTGAAGCCTTTATGGCAGACGTTACAAACGAACGGCCGTTCGCCAGTGTGGATCCTCATATGAATTTGAAGAGCAGAGGAGTTTGACAACTTTTTTCCACATGTCTCGCAGTGAACCGGCTTCTTCCCGTGTCCAGCACTCGTTAACAGGCTAGCGCCCTGCGTTTGGCCTTTGAGTGGCGCTTTCGAAGTTTGGAGATTACGATTACATTGTCCTCTTAAGTGGCTTCGGAGCGAGAATGCCGAGATACAGTTCTTTCCACACAAGTCGCAAAGGTAAGTTCTCGGGCTCTTAATAATCGAACTGAACTTGACGTGCTCACCGAGTTGGTGCACTTCGAGAGCATGCATCTCCATGTCGGCTTTGCTTGTCTGCTTGCAGCTGCAAAGTGCACACTCGAATTCGTGGTGTAGAATCACGTGGTCTATCAGCCCGATCTTCCGTGTGAATCCCTTGCCACAGAAATCGCAGAGGAATGGATGATATCCAGTGTGAAGTAATTGGTGTCGCTCCATATTTTCCCGCAGTGTGAAACGCATCCTGCAGTCTGGACACTCGTGCGGCTTTTCACCTGTGTGTCGCACCCTGTGGTTTTTCAGTTGGGTAGGCGTCATAAAGTGCAAGCCGCAATCGTTGCATTTGTGGTTCTTAATTGGTCGTGGGAAGATTCCAAGGTGACGTTTTATGTGACACTTCAGGCTCTTTCTTGAATTCAATCTGCAGCCGCAGTAGTTACACACGTTGCACTGATCCCAGTGATGCTTTATCTTGTGCAACACCAGTTCAATTTTACTTTTGAATGTCTCTACATTTGGCTCCTTGCAGTATTCACACATGTGTGGCTGACTGCTGCTGATATTGGCCTTATCCGCTAACTTTTCAACACCATTCGGTCGCAGAGTCCCTTCATTCGGTGTTGGATCTACCAAATTCAAAATATCTTCCTGAGTTTTGGGATTTGGTTCTCCATCGTCATTGACAATCGCCTCATGTATACCATCACTGTCTGAATCCAAAGTATTAATCTTCCCCACATTCTGGTCAAGCAGAAGACCAACCGGCAAGTTGTTCAGTTCCCGTGAACTACTGCCAGAAGAATTGAGACCTGCAACCGGTGTGTTTGAATCACCGAGGAGTGCCTTTAGAATCGAGAAAGCTGGTCTCTTCACTGGTTTTGTCACAACAGGGCCTTTAGGAAACAAGGCATTGTTTGGAATTCTTTCTTTTTTGCCGTTCTTGTTACCGGTTTTCCTGTGCTTTCTTTTCTGCTGTTTTTGCTCTCGGTTTTCCTGTCCTTTCTGTTTTGCAAAAATGCTGCGACTGCTTTCTTCCGATTCTCCCGTCTGTGATGTTCTAGCATCATTTGGAGCGACGTCAACGATCATCACTTCGTTAAATGCATCTGCAGAAGAAGGCTTTTTGTCCACAGGCCATTCATCACAAGATGCTTGTAGCTTTTGCACTGAATCGATCAGACTGGTCTTAATGGCCGAGCGCTCTGCCTTGACAGATTTCAACGAGATTGGTAGCTGCTTGGCACTCCTGTAATTACAACCCAAATTATCCACATAAAAATGTACTATAGAGTTTCAATTTCACTGTACTCACCTATCACCAGCGACTGATTGACTTAGGTAAGAATAAAGAACCTACTAGAATAAGGTGTCAAAAGAAAAGAAACAGTAAAAAAAAGGAAGAACAAATCTTGAAGCACATTCACATGACTGAGCAAGGTATGATGGTGGGCCAAGACTGTAAGGGCTATGATACTAAATTTACTCATAAAATTTACTTATATATTAATAGTAACAGCAATAATAATTATAATAATACATGGTAATAGTAATAATGTGTCTGAGTTGGCCCATCTTTTTTCATCCTCTTGGTCTTGGGAGATCGACACATGGTTCAGTTTGACTTCCAACACCTCTCCATCTCCTTCCAACACCTAAAAGCTGTTAAGGCTACTTTCCAGATAACCACAAAACAATATCTGCTACCAACGAACTCCTAACCTAATTTTTAATTCCTGAGAATATATGTCGGAAATATTAATATATTCCCGACATTCCAGTAACATATCTTTCAAGAGCCCTGTCCGATCTACTGAGGGCAGCAGCCACGCATGAGGCGGGCACGTGGAAATGAATCTGCCACGGTCTCATTTCTTTATGGGATGTGGTCTGAAATGGACATCCTTAACTTTTTAAGCTTCAGACCGGCTGATCTACAATGTCATTCTGAGAAGAACGTCAAGAGTCTGAAGTCTAAAGTCAAGCCATGGGCCACATCCAGAGTTTGACCAACATGGTGTGATAAAACAAATAATAGTACTAGGAGGGGGAGTTTAGGGATGACACTTGAGGTGGCGATACACGGGGTTGCATAAGCAGTCAGTCTTCTTGATGCAAACTGTATCACAATACATTGTAAAACATTTCCCTGCCTGCAAGCATTGACAAAAAAGCCAACTTGCCTCACAAAAGTTCTCTCGCATTCATGCAGCTTGTGTAGACTGAGACCCAAGTCTGACAGTTTACTGAACAGCACTGATAACTGGTCTATCTGAGAGTAGACCGCGGGCAGTAGTAGCTTGCCTGTGTAGACGAAATGCACAGCAATCTCCAAAACCTCAAGTTCAACCTCTGGAAAGCAGAGATGGTAAGGTCCTGCTGAAGGCTTTTCCTCGATGGCCATCAGGAAAACAGGACTGACCGCAGCCAGTAGGGCGCTGTGTGCCTTCAACTCCCTGCCACATTTCGCCACCAGGACTGCATCACAGAGGAAGCCATGCTCGCGGTATTTCACGAGGGTCTCTGCAATGTTCATGAAGTGCTCGTCCCTTACTGTTGTTTGTGAGGGAATATCGCATTTTTTACCTGAAATAACACAAACATCAGACTTTAGCAAAGCAACCTTGAAGCATATAAACAAGGTGAAACACCAACTGAAAGAAGGTGGATGAAAACTTTTTCTCCATGAGAAAGATTGGGGAAGATTGGCCATTATTCCTCTAAGAAGAGTAAGTGTAACAGAATGACCAGTGATACGACCTCTGCTCTGCATTGTGAAAAAGTAAATCTATAGATTCACATAAAAATAGCTACACAAAATTTTCGGCCTTCTGGAGTTAGAATTTTAGGTCCACTTTCACTCATGTGCCAATAATCTCCCCCATTGCTATGCCACATTTTTCAATTAATAGGATACTGATATTGACAAATTTTTACTAACTTGCAAACTGTCTTTCAAAGTGTCAAATTTAAAACTCTTAAATACTTGCATTAAAAACATTCTCACGTCACCACACCAGTCAAAGATGACACTAAAGATTCAGCATTGGTCCTTTTCCTTCTGTAACTGTTTCAAAACTCGTTAGCCATGTACCATCTACCGATAATTATCCACCACCACCACCACCACATCATCCATCATTATCATCATCATCATCATCATCATCATCATCATCATCATCATCATCATCATCATCAGTGGTGGTGGTGGTGGTGGTAGACCTGGTAGTAGTAGTCTTTGCTTTCAGTATTCATAAACCAGTCATTCAAATAATTTCTTTAACATTTTATCGACGAGCATATACTAACAGTGACTGGGAAGCCAATGCAGCTTATCATTAAAGTGCTAAAGGATGATCATGATTTAATTTGCACCTGAGTCACAACAAAGCAGCGTCACTGCAAGCTAAGTGCTCGATTTCAAATCCCATTGCAATCTAGGGTCTATATTCCCTCGTACAAGAACTCTATATAGGGTACTTTAAGCAGGCAGGTGGACTAGCAGCACATATCACAATTACAAGCCCAGGTGAATTTATATGACTAAATTTACTCAACGAAAGTAACTTTAGCTGTTGAATTATAAAACTAATCTTTCTGTGCTTTTCACTGTCGACTCATCGCTAAATCTCGTGACAGAGGTTTTCTCTACTGCCATTCTCAGGATAAAATCAATGGATCTAGATTTCAGACTTTCAATCCATGACTTGACACGAGCCATTAGATTAACTAACTGCGACAAGCAATGAATTGAACTCTTGACCAGATCAGCATACTGTGAAGATGGAACAACTTTGTTGTCTAAAGTGCTTAGTCAGCTTTAACAGTAATACTGCCTGTTATATAAGGTACATCATCTGCTTTTCCGATATATTAGCTGAAGACTACAAGTCCTAAAGCCTTCAGGCAGTGTTGTCTCACCTCTCAGTCGCTCCTCCACTTCTGTTAATGTGAGACTAGAAATGTCGTCATTCTCCAGAAAGGACAGTTCAAGACTTTCTAGTCTCTTAACTTCTTCTTGCAATCTGTTTGATGATGTGGCTCTAGATGTTAGGTGTACCGTCGGAGCAGCTTGTGTTTTTGAGAGATAAGCAGGTGCATTGCAGAAAACAGAAGGAACAGCATTATCCTTCAGAAACCTTCTTTTTGGCTTATCAGAAACTGCAGAATTCTTCTTCTGCCTGGCAACATTTGTGTCGTGCCACTCCTGTATGAAGTCACTTGGTTGGAAATGAAGTGAACAGAGTTTCGAATATTTAGTAGGAACGAAGTCTTTGCGAGGATTAGCTCGAACCCATATTTCGCATAATTCTGGATTGCGAATCGGAAAACCATGGAATGTTATTTTTTCTCCATCCTCTCCAACAACTGGGCAATCATGATACCCGCTCCTGCAGCCAAGCCCTGCACACTTATTCACCATTTCGCTTTTATCCACAGCTGTAAACAATAGTTAAATAAAGTAATGACAGTAATCCAGTTAAGCAGAATAATGCATTTAATCCACCCGAAACCGCAGATAATCAAATTCGTAAAATGGTAAATCTGCTGAATTAAAGTACTCAGACACAGTGGCGGCGATCTTGTCTGAGAGGTGGGGGGATATGGTCTGGTCGATGACGTTGTTTTAGGAAAATTTTGTCCCTTCCCAAAAAAATTTGTTTACTTTTCAGAAAAACTTCGTGACTTTTCTTACGAATTCATCTCCAAAAAAAGTTGATGACCTTTTTTTAAGTCATCCCCCTCTTTTACCTCTTTTTACACCTTTTTCCAGTGTCCCACCAATGTCATTACCTTTTTTAGGAATTCGTCTAGCAAAGAAATTCATTGCCTTTTTCTTCTCCTTTCTTTGAATTTTCGGGGGTACACTTCTGCTCAAAATTCAGTTTTTACCTCGTCTGGTCAAAAATGGACGTTAAAACCCTCACTCGCTATTACATTTCTTGGCCTTTTTCGTGTTTCTTCAAAATTTGGGAGGGGAGAAATGCATGGCGTGCCCCCCACTCTTAAAGGTGGGGGACTTGTCCCCCTCGTCCCCCCTAGATCGCCGCCTATGCTCAGACAGTCCAAATTTTAACAAAAATTGGATAAATTCTAAGATTGGAACGCCTGCGTTTTCTCACGGTAACAAAGTGTATAGAGTAGACTATATACTGCCTAATAGACACACACAGTGACACAGTAAAATCTGCATGCATTCTTAGTGGGTGTAGACCTATGTGTACAGGGTACAGTGGGGTAGACTATTGTACTGCCCCGGCCCCCGTGGACACACAGAGTAAAATCTGTGTGCATGCAGTCTTAGCAGGTCACCAGCTAGCCTACGTCCTTGGCTGCAACCAGTCTAGCAAAGATCATTAGCAGTTTTACCCTGTCTGTCCAGATGCTTAATGTATATGGAAGTTCTTGCCTCGTAGCATGGCCATGAAATCTAAAACTCCATTAGTGTAGTTGATTGGTTCCAGCTCTTGTCTTGTAATGTAATGTAATAAAACATTACGAGACCGTGGAACCAGCAGGTACCTATTGTGTACGGAGCAGGTTAGAGCATCTCCTGTGATCGTTACAGTGTAGGGACCTTGAGCAAGTCCCTCATAAAAATTGCTCTGGCACCACTGATTCATGCTAAGTTATTATTAGATAGTGGCATTTGATGACGATAATAATGCTTGTACATACAATAATAATAATATAATAATAATATTAATAACAATAATAACAATAGAACCTGGAAAGCTATGTTACCACAGGCTCAAACGGCAGGAGGACGACTGCTTCAGTTATAACAAGTCCCTTACAGTAAGGCTTGCACAGTGGTTCAAAAGACATTATAACTTAATTTATAAGTAAGAAATTTAAGCAAATTAGTAACTTCTGTTGCCTTGGTGTCTAATGCACAAACTTCAACTGATGGCACATCAAAACCAAGCTGTAATCAGGTCAATATCCAGAAGATCAGACAAAAACAGCAGAGAGGCAACCCTATGGTGGATATGCAATCTCATTAAGAAGTCTTAAGTTGAGATAAAAATCACATAAGTGACTGAGCAGAATGAACAAACGTAAGGAGAGAGCTCCAAAACCTAGACCAGCAACCGAAAAGACTCGTTAACCAAGAATGGTTCTAGTCTTCCGTATGACCAGAAAAAATAATCAAATGATTTGGTTGAAAAATAATAAGTGATAAGTACAGTAAAACTTCAATTTATCTAACTGCAGCATTTTAAACTGCCAGCTATATCGAAAGTATTCATGTATGTATCTATCAGACCACATGTATAGTGCTCTTTAAGCAACTCACAAGGGCACTCCATCATGGTTACATAGGAATCACAAACAAATGTGTCTCAAGTAGAGCAGAAAGCATTTCCTGAACTGCCGTAGATGCCATTGATCGATGTCCAAATAACAGTCGATGGCAATCAGTGCAAACACATACAGACATAACTCTATGTTATCGAATAAGCATAACATTATATCGAACTCCGTGTAAAGCCATTTTCAGTCCTTGTAAAATTACTGACTAGCAGGTATATGGAAGCTATAAGGCCACTCTGTGATTTGATGCTCTTGACTAATGATGCTTAGTTTTCAGACTGGCTCCTGGTATGTGACAAAGAATGATGCACCTGTATGTACTATGTATGGGCAAGAACTCCTATGTACAATGTACATTTAGCATTTGTACAGGCGGGTTGATAACGGGCTAGACGGGTCATTAGTATGACTCAACAACAAGAATAGGCGAATACATACGACAAAATATTTATTCAAAGAAAGTAACTTCAGTTGCTCAATTATAAAACTAATTTTTCTGTACTCTCCATTATCATCACTAAACCCATCAAGAGAGGTTTCTATTTAAAGCTGTACTGCAATCTCAGGATAAAGTCCAAGGATGTTCAAACTTAACTAAAGTGTCAAACCATGAACTGAACTCTTCAACATAATATTTCAGATGGAACAACTTTGTTGTATACAGTAAAAATTGCTGAGAAGTCAGCTTAACAGTAATGCTGCCAGAAATTTTAGGAACATCATCCGTTATTCCAGTAACCAATAAAATAGCAGTCCTCTGCACAAGCATACAATTCTTAAAGCCTTTAGACGAAGTTCTCTCACCTCTGGGTTGCTCTTCAACTTCTGTTAGTGCGAGGCTAGAAATGTTGTCAATCTCCAGAGAGGCCTGTTCAAGACTTTCTAGCATCTTCTCTTCTTCTGGGTATGTGCTTGACGTAGTGGCTCTAGATGTTATCCTTGGAGCAACTTTTGTTTTCGAGAGATAAGTACCAGTAGGTGCATTGGGGAAAACAGAAGGAATAGCATCATCCTTAAGATGCCTTCTTTTTCGTTTCTCACACAGTGTAACTCTCTTCAACTGCCTGGAAACATTTGTATCTCGCCATTCTTGCACGAAGTCTGTTGGAAGGAAATGAAGTGAACAGAGTTTTGAATGTTTACTGGGAATGAAGTCTTTTCGACAAGCAGCTCGAACCCATTTTTCACACAATTCAGGATTGCCAATTGGGAACGAATGGACTGATATTTTTTCTCCATCCTTTCCAACGCCTGGGCAACCCCTACATCCACTTCTACAGCCAATCCCTACACACTTAACCATTTTGCTCTTGCACAAAATTGTACACACCTGTGAAACACAGTAACGAAGATAATCCAGTTAAGCAGAATAATTATTATAATCTCCCGAAGATGCAGTCAATCAAACGTGTTGAACCAGGGGTGCCCCAGCTAGCGGGACTCCTCCTTTAGTAAGCATCTATCCAGTCTTGTTGTCCTCGAGACCAAGGTCTTGGTCTCGAGTGCACTCGAGTTCGTTTTTAAAAGTCTTGGTCTTGGTCTTGAGGTTCAAGGTCTTGGTCTTGGTCTTGAGGTTCAAGGTCTTGGTCTTGGTCTTGGTCTTGAGGTTCAAAGTCTTGGGCTTGGTCTCGCAAGACCAAGACCAAGACCGGCTGTCAATATGAACAGTCATTTAACAGAACTCAAGAATTCTGTATCAAGCCTGCTTGCATCATACGACCAATATCTATGGATGGATACAAGTCATGTTGGTCAGGAAAACCCATTGGCAGCAGCAACAGTTATTCTATAATTTTTATCAGACGGTATGATAAACCATGGGAAGATTTCAAAAGGACTCACTATCTGTACATTTACATCCAGTGCTTGAAAAGCTACTCTGTGTGTGTCAGCGACTTCAGCACCTGTAGAACGTATTTTTTCACATGGCGGAATTTTTATGAGGCCCACCAGTCACGTCCTGGTCAGAAAAATCTGAGGAAATTGGTTTTTATAAAATACACCAAAAAGAGGTATGATTGTCGTCTCGCTGACTTTTAAATTAAATGCTAATGCTTGATTCTTTTAATTTTTGTCGATCTCTGGAATGCACCTCCATTCGCCTATCCTAACCTGAAGGACTTTTGAATACAAATTCGGATTTCTCTGCAGTTTGCATTTAAAGTTAATTTGCTTGAATAAAATAAAAGACTCGTGTTTTCATTCAAATAGCGAATATTCCGACTTTACAATTTTTAGAAGTCTTGACCTGATTTCGATTTTTTGGGTCTTGGTCTTGGTCTTGGTCTTGAGGTTCAAGGTCTTGGTCTTGGTCTTGGTCTCGAGGTTCAAAGTCTTGGTCTTGGTCTTGGTCTCGAGGTTCAAGGTCTTGGTCTTGGTCTTGAGGTTCAAGGTCTTGGTCTTGGTCTTGGTCTTGAGGTATAAGGTCTTGACAACAAGACTGCATCTATCCCATTAACTACACTAATGCAAATCACTGTTTAAATCTGCCTGTCGAATTTATTGACCGTGCGTGTTTAATAAATCGGATTGATTGATTGACTGATTGATTGAACTTTCCAAATACCTGCTGAATAAAGCAACTGAGATATAATCGAAATTTTTACAGATACTGTCGATGATACAACACAACTTTCATACAGTATCTAGACGTGAATGTTACAGTGTACAAAGTATACCATATACTGCTATGCAGACACAATGACAATCCCCCACATATACTGCTATGCAGACACATACACACAAAAAACATGAAAAACCCGCACACCTTGGAATAAGCGTTGTGGCAAATCCTTGACTAACAAAACCTCTTATATTATCGCTCATCTACAAAAAACTCAAAAAATACCTACACACAGTGCTCGAGTATCAAGTATAATTTATACTACAGGAAAAAAATAAACTCTTAATCTAACGTCTAACCTGAATTATACTACTGGCAGGATTTTTCTGAACCTACAGTGTACGTCGGACTAGTAAGCGATCATGTTTCACATGGCAAATTTATAAATATTGCGACCACGTACAGGAACCTAGCTATACATACGGTTACAGATTCAGTTTGTTCCGTCACGGAACTTCCGTGATCGTAGCCTGCTCACGATAAAATATATCCGAAAATGATTTCAATGTGCAAGAAATGATAGGAACTGGACTACTTGGTAAAGCAATACAAAAAGAATATAAAAATCAAATAGAGATCGTCCTATATGCAACTACACTAGGCCTACAACCTCTATCATCTGTTCTTCACCGCCGCTCATCTTATAAAAGGTCTTGGTCCTAGAGATCACATCACACCATCCCTGCAACAACTTCACTGGCTTCCCATCCTTGCCCGTATCGCCTTCAAAATCTGCCTCCTCATGTACCACATCCACTCTGGAACCTCTCCTTCATACATGACATAGGCCTACCATGGTCACACCATGGTCTGCTACAAATTCCAGAGGACTCCGATCGGCTGCACGAGGCGGGGAATTCGCACCACCCGGAAGTTGGTGGTCGTGCCTTCTCGGTCTCAGACCCATAGAATGGAACAGTCTTCTAACTACAGTCCGTCAACGCACATCTGTTGCCCAGTTTAAATCCAAATTAAAAACTCATCTAGGCCTATTCACAGTCCAGCCGAGAGGGGAGGGCAAGGGGGAAAATGCCCAGGGGCCCACCGATTTTCTGGCGATTTTCCGGGGCCCGGGCCGGGCCCGCAATCAACTTTTCTCATAAAGCCTAATGAGAGTTTAGGGTCCCGTGACTACTATGTCTAGGAGCCCGGAATTTCTGTCGGTGGCCCTGCCTATTCACATATTGTACTATGACTAGGAATGTAGCGTAACGCGCTCTCGTTTCAAGACATGTTTTGTTAAAACGCGCTATAACTGTTTAGTTGTATAGTATGCAGTTAAAACTCAGAAATACCAAAGAATCACACAGATTCGACATATTCTGGAAAATGTACGTAAGTAAGTACGTAAGTATATTCTTTATTAAGAACAACTAGCAGACGCACAGCGCTGTAGGCCTACATGGTAAACATATTACAAACAATATAACCAGTTACATAAAGAGAGAAGTTACTACGAATCAAGTGAGACATAAGGAGGATATGAGAAAAGAGGAGTAAGGTAGTCAGATGGGAGAGCATAGTTATGTGTATAGCATATCCTAACAAGGAAGCACTTCCGAGACAAGTTATATCTTGGAAGCTCGCAGTTATGGGGCTGTGGGAGGAGAGAGTAGCGAATGTGCATAATCGGCGGCAGCATTGTATATAGGCTTAATACTTGGCAAGGATTGCGCAAAATACTAGCAAAGAGACTAGCGTCAGCATTGTTGCAAAGTGCCTCAAATGAGGGAAGTAGGCTAAGTAAGTAGCCTATATATTCTTTATTACACCATTAGCAAACGCACAATGGGGTAGTAGCTAGAAGCATTGAATGTAAAACATAGAAGCAATAAATCGCGATAAACTAAGTAAATAAGTAAGCAAGTGTTTTCTTATCATTTATGCAGTAACCTATGCTCGCAAAACCCACCGCACAGGCGAGCAATAAAGCATACGGTCAACTGCAGTGGCGCGTACGGCGTACCACATCAAATGAATAGCCTCACCCCCGAAGGACCACGCGACCTCAAAGCTCGAAGTACGTAGGACTGCCTTGCCTTAATGATCAGGTGTTCGATGTGGCTACAAAACCCAAATCTATATAAATAAAGCAAAGACTCTGTCTGTCTGTCCCTCTGTCACACCGATCTTTGACTGGGATGCATTTCTACATCTTTCGACCTTTTCACTCCAAACCTTCACTACTGTCTCGGGGTGGGCATTACACACCCAGTGTGAGGCTTCGCGTCCCCCGTTGTCACCGCTTCCATGGTGAAAACGGTCGAAAAACCTCTCAAAAACTCCCACTTCTTAAAAATTCGAATCGACCTATTTTCATTCCTCAGATGGCGCCACCCGAGAAGATTCTGTGTGTTTCACCGAAAATTCTGTCACCGGCACGCATTTCTAAAGATTCGCCAGATGTCGCAGCCGTAGAGATTTCACTTCACATTAACTGGTGGTGGTGGTGGTGGTGGTGGTGGTGGTGATGGTGGTGGTGGTGGCTTATAACCCCGGGCAACGCCGGGTAAAACCAGCTAGTTTCTAATAAAGCTCGACACCCAGAATATTAATAGCGATACCATTTAGAATGGGAGGTGGCGGCGTACCAATGGTTCCCTGAGGGCCGCTGGGGCGTGAATATTATTTCACTGGACTTACGTGATATATATAAAAAAAAACAGATTCACCCAAATCTACCGCTTACAGATTTGCAATGGATTCAGATTCGCCAAGTTCAGGAATAGCACGTTAGCTAACTGTTTTTCCGTGTCGTATTGTGGGCCTACTCCCTTCTTGGCTTTCGACTGGACTTCTGGGTTTTGGCTTGCACAGCCATTTCGCCTAGTATCGCCCATCGACTGGTGCCTGCTTTTGAGCATTATGATATTGGCGTCATACAAGTTCTTAGATTAGATCTGATTGGTCTCATGTGCGATCCTGCTACGTGCATTTAAGTTTCGTCTGCCAGCAAGAGATTCGGATAGATTAACTCAATTCATGAAAATGCTAGAGATATATCCTGCCAGCTCCCCATACACTGGTTCACTTTATAGTATGCAATTGTACCCTATATCATATGACCTAAAAGAGGGCCATCTGGGTGTAGGTCCATTCAGTGGTGGACTGGAGTGTCAAAGCGGCCCGGGAAAAAATCAAAAGCGGCCCTATCCGACATTTATTTTTCTTGGGGATATGTTTTCAGCCAAGGTAACAAGTAACTTTACAATGGGATAGTCATAACACAACGATGAATCGAAAACCTAATTTACATCAGACATAAAATATTAAGAATGCATTTAATGTTATAAATCGATTTATCATGACCCACCAAAATGATGGTTATTGTATAAGCAACTTCTTTAAGCTGGGTGCCATTTCAGACACATGATCTATAATTGTGTCATTATTATAGTTCACTTAAAACATCGGTTTCTACCGACATGAGCAAAAATGCTTCAAGATTTGTAGAAGACAGCGAACTTAGCAAGCGATTTTTAATCTACTTCAGTTTTGAGAAAGATCAGTTTTCTCTCACACGCTAATTGGGTAGAGGACAGAGTCAGTATAATAAGAGGCCATTCATATAGTACGTAAGCAAAATCTGGAAAAATTGGACCCTTCTCTTCCCTGTACGCACACGTACTTTTTTCCACCCACCTGCTTACGTACGCTTGACGCACGTCGCCCTCAAAGACCAGCTGCAGAATATGTCAGTACGACAGGTCCAGGCAGCGGCTGTCTGCACTTTAGGCTAAATTGAAAGACGAGTGATCCATGGACTCACTGCTGAGCTGTGTGATAGTTTAATAATAGCGTTCAGAGGTAAGGACCGTAAGGTGGCATACAAGTTACACTACTTCCCTGGTAGTACCTGATAACTGAAAAGACTGAACTCTGGCTCACTTGAAGGCCAATCAATTTGAAGGCCAATATACATGTAGACAAATTACAGGTCCCTCGCCCCGTTTCCTATGCGTACGTACATTATTAGTAGACCCAAGCACGTGCATTTGGGTTAACCCCCTCCATCCTCCATGCGTACGTACTATATGGATGGCCCCTAAGAGTTATATGCACAAAACAGGTGCCTGCAAGTGTGACCAAAGAAGTTGTATTTATGTAACACAGAAAAGCAGCAAACAGGACTTTTTTGCAAGAATTACATTTCGTAAGTTCGTCACTCTTATGCCCAACTTGGTCGTCCCAGAGTTCATGTGGAGAATCTTCATTGACGCTGTCCTCGTCGAACATTTAGTGACAGTCTCTTTGCCTTGAGTAGGCCTAACTTTAAATAAATTGACTAGATTTTGGCATTTGGCTCCATCTTTAGCAAGAATTTTTAGTTTCTAATCTCTTACCTTTTCCGCACCATCTTTACATTTACATTTCAAATTTAAATCACTCATAACCGTAAATTTTTTCATTAATTTATTAACCAATAATAATAAAAGAATCTTCGTCAAAGAGAAACTTAACGGAAGTAGAACCTCGTTTTAAGATTCAACTGTTAATTATATAAGTCTACCTTATCAGGCCCGCCGAGAGGGGTGGGGGCAAATGCCCAGGGGCCCAGAGAGTTTTAGGGGCCCGGCCGTCCGGGCCCGCAATCAACTTATAAAAAATCTTATAATCATGCAGTTATACAAAGTTTATGATTTATGCCTTTTAAATATAATATTACTGAATAAAATCGTAGATGTATACATACAAACATAGTAGAGTCATTTTCCGGTAATATGTCACATTCACTAATTGAAGAAGCAAAAAAATTTTTTGGGGCAAATTACATTGATTTTTGTTTGAAGCAAATCTTGAATATTTCTATTTCACTAATATATATTTGGTTTTGCACTAATATGTAAAATTACGAAGTTTTTAGCAGAAAGAAAATAGCCCTACGAAAAACGGAGTGGAATGTTTGTCCACTCCGTTACTCCGTTACCAAAACATATGAGCTATTTATATATAGTAGACAGCTTCCTACTGCGTAGTTTGACATGCCAATATGTTCTTAGTATTAATGTTTATAAAATAAATATAAAAGAAATTACAATACAAATGATTATTTAATTCCATCACATTTTAAATTTTGTTAAGAAGTTCCACTCCGTTACCGAAAGAAAAATAGGGAATCTAATCAACGTAAAGTTGACTGTATTTTTTTTTGGCCAAATAACAAAATAAAAATCACTTCAGCTAATCATTACCAGTGATCAAATGAACAAAAAAACATTAAAATATTTATGATGTTGTCTTAAAAATCTGCTCATAACATCAAAATTACATAAAAAATTACCATAAAAAGTTCCGCTCCGTTACCATTTGTCGAGAATTGAGCACAGAATGTGAAAAGTGAACTTAAAAAAAAACAGTCTGCCGAAGCAAAAATTTATTTAAAATGTCATATATTGTTATATAAGTTGTATTAGAAATGATAATTTAAGTAGTCGACTTATCCTGACAGTGGAATAAATTTTAGTACCTCAAGGGTCACATTTATGGTAACTGAGTGGACAGTTAACGGAGTGGACAAATTGTGTATCAGCACGGTAAATATCATATTATCTCTCATGCGTCCACATTAATCGTCGGTACACTCATTATATAGCTTATAAACGTAATATTAAAAATATTATTTAAATTATATTTATTCATAATCATTGCAAAAATGCAGTAACGGAGTGGATGTATTATGAAAAAACACATGAGGTACGTAATAAATGAAAATTTGTAAGAAATTTGTCTTAGCATTCAGATCCTGTATTAAGACATACTTACTTATATAGATCTTCACAGAAGAGATGTGTTAAGTTGCGGGACCAAAGAACTGAAAGGGTTGTGAGATACGAGATAATTTTTACATTTTAACGGAGCGGACATAATTTTCCGGGGACAAGTTAAAATATATTTTTAAAAATTATACTGAAGTTGTAAGTTTCTAAGTTGTATTTAGAAATATGCAATTATGTTTATTATAAAAGAAACAGTCACATTTTTTGGTTTAATGCAAATCATTTTGAAATTGTAGACGAAAGCAATATGTACTATAGCCTAGGGACGGTAACGGAGTGGAACATTTTAAATTCAAAATAAATTGTAATAAATTATTTTATTGCTCTGAATTACTTTCAAAGGTCTTAAATTGTTGACTGATCAATAACGTTTTAATCTAATCACTTAGCATGATCAGACTAGGCATTGTTTTCTTAGAAATGACCGGGGACAGCTGAATTGTCAATTTATGCATTTACCGGAAAATGACTCAGTATCGTACGGTCGTAACCGCACATTTTTATTTCAATTTTTTTTCTCAATTTCCTCATAAGGCCTAAAGATAGTTTAGGGGCCCGTGACTGCTCTGCCTATGGGCCCGGAATTTCTGTCGTCAGCCTTATGCCTTCTAGCGAAAAAAAATAACGCCGTCATAAATACCATAAAAATTATTATAAATAACATAGCCTAGCCGATTTTTATACATTGTGTCTAAGAACTTAGAAGCGGCCCAAATATCACCGACCCTGGCGGCCCACCGGGATTTTTCCCGGTGTCCCGGTGGGCCAGTCCACCTCTGGGTCCATTGGTCCAATACATACGAGCTTTCTATATATGGGCATGCGCATGGGCGGCGATCATGGGGGGCCCGAGGGGGACAAGTTCCCCACCTTTAAGAGTGGGGAACACACCATACATTTGTCCCCCCCCCACTTTTGAAGAAACCCCCAAAAAGGTCGTCAAATTTGTTCCCAAAAATGTTTAAAAAAATTTTGCGCGAACAAATTTTTTGACCTTGTTTTAAGCAGATCTGTTCAAAACTCTTTTCACCAGATCAGTTCAACAGTGTCCCCCCCCGACATGTGAAACAAGATCGCCGCCAGTGGGCATGCTGTCCGTTTACAGACTCGCCAACAGCCCACATTCCACGAAATCGCCATACCGCAGCAGATTCGGATGCAGATTCGCCGATACCTGGAAATGCTGCATGTATACAATAGCCTGTCAGCGTGTCCATACGAAACTAGTATCGTATTATAGGCCTAATGGGACCAATTTTGCCAAAGTACGGCACACTTATAAGATCCATATAGCTCAAATACAATGTTTATGAGCATATTGGCAGGCAATTGGTTTCTGTTGCAATTTCAGGAATTGGGGAATCTGCATTTGAATTTATTAATGGCTGGCGAACTTGTAGGCCTTTGTATGTATAAAGACACGTACTTTCGATCAATTTCAATGAGCAGTAAGCAACTTGCCTTGGACGGATCTATTAACAGTTTTATGCTACAGTATGTATGCATGTATCTGTGAAGACACGTATAGGCCTAATAGCACCTTTTCAGCACCTCTCATAATACTTCACTTATGCCAAATGGCCTAAACACATAATTTTTTTCAAGGAGAACTGCCAAAACATTGATTCAACGTATTTCTTCATTTCTTCAAAATTTAATTTCAAATTCTGCCACAGAGTTTCGTGTTAAACTTATAAGCATTGTTGTCTACTTTCCTTGGCTCCAACCACAAGAATACAAACTTATAGAAAAGTTGCA
Organism: Allolobophora icterica; assembly: GCA_963556255.1. Classification (NCBI taxonomy): domain Eukaryota; kingdom Metazoa; phylum Annelida; class Clitellata; order Crassiclitellata; family Lumbricidae; genus Allolobophora; species Allolobophora icterica. Next base: position 70,719,834 of record OY744605.1, read on the forward strand.
ACTGCACAACATCAGTTGTCCAGTTCATGCATCAACTTGTCCACAATACAGACACACTTGTATCAGATGCATCTTTTCGATCGGTTTCAATGTTCTCCGATAGAGACTTCAATGTGACGTCAATCTTGTGAAAGTTCATGAAGTGGATTCGTAGGTCGACCTTACTCCTGTAGCCCTTGCTACAGATTTCGCAAACGAACGGTTTTTCTCCTGTGTGCGTTTGCATGTGGCGGCCAAGATGCTGCGACTGTGCGAACGACACTTCGCACACCGTGCAGGTGAATGGCTTAACGCCGGTGTGGGAACGAATATGAATCGTTAGGGAACCTTTGGTGTTGAACTGCTTGCTGCAGAGACTGCACCTGAACGGCTTCTCACCCGTATGGACTCTATTGTGAATCACGAGGCTAGCTGCGCTTGTGAACTGGTTGTTGCAGATTGCGCACTTGAACCGTTTTTTGAGGATCGGCTTCTTCCCGTGTCGATGTATGTGTTGTCTGAGCGAGTATGCCGAGACACAGTTCTTTCCACACAGCTCGCAAAGGTAAGTCCACGGGTTCTTAATAGTCAAGTTGAACTTGACGGGCAGACTGAGTTTGTGCACTTCGAGAGTATGTTTCTCCATGTCGGCCTTGCTTGTTTGCTTACAGCTGCAAATTGCACACTCGAGTTCATGGTGCACAGTGACGTGTTTTATCAGCACCATTTTCCGGGTGAATCCCTTGCCACAGAAATCGCAGAGAAATGGATGATATCCGGTGTGAAGTAATTTGTGTCGCTCCATATTTCCCTGCAGCGTGAAACGCTTCCTGCAGACTGGACACTCGTGAGGCTTTTCACCTGTGTGTCGCACCCTGTGGTTCTTCAGTTCGGCAGGCGACAAAAAGTGCAAACCGCAATCGTTGCATTTGTGCTTCTTAATCCGTCGTGGGAAGATTCCAAGGTGACGCTGTATGTGACACTTCAGGTTCTGTCTCGAACTCAATTTGCATCCACAGTAGTTACACACGTTGCTCTGATCCCAGTGATGCTTTATCTTGTGCAACACGAGTTCAATTTCACTTTTGAATGTCTCTGCATTTGGCTCCGTGCAGTGTTCACACGCGTGTGCCTGACTGCTGCTGCTACTGGCCTTATCCGCAAATGTTTCAACACCGTTGGGTCCCAGAGTCCCTTCAGTGGGTGGTGAATTTACCAAATTCAAAATGTCTTCCTGAGTATTGGGATTTGGTTCTTCATCGTGATTGATAATAGCCTCATGTATACCATCACTGTTTGAATCCAAAGTATTAATTGTCCCCACATTCTGGTCAAGCAGAAGACCAACCGGCAAGTTGTTCAGTTCCCGTGAACTACTGCCAGAAGAATTGAGACCTGCAACAAGCGTGTTTGGATCACTGAGAGGTGCCTTTGGAAGCAAGAAAGCCAGTCTCTTAACTGGTTTTGTGACAACGGTACCTGTAGGAACCTGGGCATTATTTGGCATTTGTTCTTTTTGGCCATTCTTGTTCCCGGTTCTCCTGGGCAATCTTTGTTGCCGTTCTTGTTCCTGGTTTCCCTGTCTTTTCTTTTTTGCCAAAGTGCTCCGACTACTTTTCTCCGATTCTCCGCTCGTCTGTTTTGTTCTAGCATCATTTGGAGCAATGTCAATGATCATCGCTTCCTTAAATGCTTCTTCAGAAGAATGATTTTTGTCCACAGGCCATTCATCACAAGATGCTTGTAGCTTCTGCACGGACTCTTTCAGACTGGTCTTCTTGACTGAGTTCTCTGCTTTGATAGATTTCAACGAATTTGGTGGCTGCTTGGCACTTCTGTAATCACAACCCAAATTTTCCACATGACAATGTAGTAGAGTTTCACTTTCACTAGACTTACCTAACACCAGCTACTGATTGATTTAGGAAAGAATAAAGAACCTCCTAGAAGAAATAAAAAGAATAGAAAGAAATTTTCAAGTAAAGAAAAGAAGTTGACCCATCTTTCGTCAACTGTCTTGGTCTTGGGAGATCGACACATGATTCAGTTTGTCTTCCAATGCCTCTCGATAATAAGAGCTAGTCCTATAATATCTACTTCCAATCCCAAAAAGCTGTTGCCTGTTGAGGCTACGTTCTAGATAGCCTCCAAAACAAAAAGATCCACTACCAACGAACTGCTAACCTATAGCTTTTCATTCCTGAGAAAATACTTTGAAAATATTAATGTATTTCGGAGATTCCGTAGTATCTCTTTCAAGAGCCCTATATTATCTGCTGATGGCTAAGGCAGGCACGTTAAAATGGATCTGCTCCGGGCCCAATTCTTTATGGAATGTGGCCATTCATCACTTTTTAAGGTTGAGACTGGCAGTAACTGGATGTTTTTGTTCATCAGAATAATTACTTGTCCAATAACAATCATACAAATTCCATAGTGTCACTGTAATAGCGCTACAGCTTGCGACTAAGCAAAGTTGTTGTGCATTATAATTATTATTAGAAACAATTTTAACGCAAGCAAGGTAACAAAGAAATGCAAATCGGAGGTGGATATGTCCGGTAAAATTCCAGGATCTGACCGGTCAAAAAACCTAGAGGTAAATCTGAGAAGACACTGAAACGGCTCATAGAGGGAACGAGTCCAGGAAAAGAGTCGCTTTAGTCAAACTCCAAAGGCCAACACAGACTCTGCAGAGTAAACCTTAACCAGAAAAGTGCTGGCCAGAGTCTTGGGTCAGCAATGAAAAAGGCATGCTCAAACTTGGAGAACCACTGGTCAACACGGTCTTCCTGAGTAAACCTGTCAAGAGTCTGAAGTACAAAGTCAAGCCACTGGCCACATCCAGAGTTTGACGAACATCGTGGGGAGAAACAAATGGCAGCGCTAAGAGGGGCGTTTATAGGGATGACATATGAGGTGACGATACATAGGGTTGCATAAGCAGTCAGTCTCCTTGATGCAAACTGTATCACAACAGATTGTAAAAATTTTGTTCTATGCATTACCCTGTCTGCAAGCATAAACAAAAAAGCCAACTTGCCTCACAAAAGTCATTTCGCAGTCATGCAACTTGTGTAGAGTGAGACCCAAGTCTGACAGTTTATTGAACAGCATTGACAACTTGTCCACCTGAGAGTACACTGTAGGCAGTGAAAGCTTTCCCGTGTAGACGAAATGCACAGCAATCTCCAAAACCTCAAGTTCAACCTCCGGAAAGCAGAGATGGTAAGGTCCTGATGAAGGCTTTTCCTCGATGGCCATCAGGAAAACAGGACTGACCGCAGCTAGTAAGGCGCTGTGTGCCTTCAACTCCCTGCCACATTTCGCCACCAGGACAGCATCACAGAGGAAGCCATGCTCGCGGTATTTCATGAGGGTCTCTGCAATGTTCATAAAGTGCTCGTTCCTTACTGTCGTTTTAGACGGAATATCGCATTTTTGACCTAAAATAACACAAACGTCAGACTTTAGCAAAGCAACCTTGAAGCATCTAAACAAGGTGAAACACCAACTGAAAGCGGATTGGATGAAACCCTTTTCTCCATTGGGAGATTGGCCATAATTTTTGAATGAAAGCATGTGTAACAGAGTGACCAGTGATATGACTTCTGCTCTTCACCACGGAAAAGTAAAACGATAGATTCACGTGAAAATAACTACAAAAACTTTTTGTATTCATGACTGTCGGTACACAGATAACTGGAACTAGAATTTTTAGGTCCACTTTCACTCATGTGCCACCAGTCCAGAAAACATTCCCTACCACATTTTTCAATTAATAGGATAGTGCCATTGACAAATTATTAATAACTTGAAAACTGTCTTTCAAATTTAAAACACTTAAGTACTCATATTGAAAACATTCATTCTCACGTATTCACCCCACCAGTCAACGATGACACTTTAAAGATTCAGCAATGGTCCTCTTGCTTGTGAAACTTTTCAAAACTTGTTAACCATATGCTATCTCTTGATAATTATCCAACTAGTAGTTGTATAAAATAATATACAAAAGTGATATTTTAGTTATTAGTAGTAGTAGTGGAAGTAGTAGTCTTTCCCTAGTCTTCATAAATCAGTTATTCAAATAATTTCTTTAACACTTTAACGAGTAGCGTATACTAAAAGTGAATGGGATACAAATGCAGCTCATCGTTAAAGTGCTAAAAGATGATTTTTAGTCGATTAAGTGTGTCACAACAAAGCAACGTCATTGCAAGTTAAGTGCTCGATTGAGAATGATGCACTGTATTTATGGGCAAAATGATTCAAAGAAAGTATCTTTTATTTTCTCAATTACAAAGCTAATTTTTCTGTATTCTCCACTGTCATCGCTAAACCCATAATGTGCTGCTGGAACAACTTTGTTGTATACAGTAAAATTGGTGTGTAATCAGCCTAACAGTAATGCAGCTAGTATTTTTAGGAACGTCATCTGTTATTTCAGTAACATAAAATAACAGCCGCTGCTTAGGCGAAGTTGTCTCACCTCTCGGTTGCTCTTCGTCGTCTGTTAGTGTGAGGCTAGAAATGTCGTCATTCTCCAGAGAGGCCTGTTCAAGACTTTCTAGCCCATTCTCTTCTTCCGGATATCTGCTTGACGTAGTGGCTCTAGATGTTACCCTTGGAGCAACTTGTGTTTTCGAGAGGTAGCTACCGGTAGATGCATTGGGGAAAACTGAAGGAATAGCAAAATCCTTAGGATGTGTTGTTTTTGGTTTCTTACACAGTTTCTTTTTCTGCCTGGAAACATTTGTGTTTCTCCACCCATGCGTGAAGTCTCCTGGAAAGAAATGAAGTGAACCGAATTATTAATGTTTAGTGGGAATGAAGCCTTTCTGAGAATAGCTTGAACCCATTTTCAATTCAGGATTGCCAATTGAGAAACAATGGAATGTTATTTTCTCCATCCTCTCCGCAATCCCGATATTCACTCTTACAGCCAAACCCTGCATACTTATACACCATTTTGCTCTCGACAAAGTAGTATGCACCTGTGAAACACAGTAATGAAGATAATCCAGTTAAGCATCTGGAAAAATTATTATAATCCACCAAAACTGCAGCCAATCAAATGCCTACACTTGCAAATATCTGCTGAATTCACTTAAAGTAACTCAGATAATCCAGAATTGATATAGATACTCCCCACGATACAACAGAACTTTCATATGGTGTACAAAGTAGATCATATACTGGCTTGCAGACACAGTGTGGAATCCCATAAGCAGTATTATTGGGTCTGCAGCCAGTGTGGTGCGATATAGTATCTGGGGTGGAGATGTCTGAATCCGCCAATTTCAGTTGCCACGACATATGCGAGATATTGTCCGAATGAAATTATGGTCTGAACCAATGGTCTAGTCTCTAGTGCCAAGTGCGTAGCGAATCCCCAAAATCAGAGAATCCCGAAAGAGAATTTTGCCTAATCCCTGAAATCGATTTTCTAAGTTAAAACAAAATTATTTGCAAAAACCTAACTCTTCGAGACATTTTCGAATATACTATTCAGGATATTGGCTGACTAGTTCATACTGGTTTTCAGAATTTGAATGCTTGGTACAAAAAATGTTGTTGGGAATTTGGTTAACCATGCATTTTCACCACTTTCAGGGAATAGGGTTTCAGGGATTTGAGTAGACCCATTCATCCCATGTGCCCACTTTCCAAATAATGACATAGGACTTCACGTCTTCATTATAATACCTTTTTGTGTTTTTTAAATAATGGCATTATAAAAGAATGTGGATGACAAAATAGATTCATTGCTCTGCATAGCAAACTGCATAATTTTAGTCAAAAGTAGCCATAATTTTGTTTTCATTGAGCACCTGTGGATGAGCTGGTAACCACAGCTTAGCTTTTGGGTGCTGTTGAAATTTTGAGATTATGACCCTGACAGCCTTGCAAAGTGTTTACATATTCAGCATTCTATTTATAGATCAAAGACTGACACGAGACATTCTTAGCACTCACAGAATGTGAACTGTGCTAAATTTTACTAATGTTTAGAAACTTGCTAACAACTTCCGGTTTGGGTTTGCAGTAAAAAAAATTCTACAGAGCTTGTTTCTCAGTTCTAAATTAAATATGTGTACAGTAAAATGTTATCAAAATATTATCTTTTGTATTTTGACACACAGTTTATCATTACGTGTATCACCTTATTTTCAACATTGGATAAATCGAACTGTGATTATGGTCCCTTGAACTTCAATATAACCAAATTTAGCTGTACGGTGTTTGACTACAGTTATAGACTATGAGCTCCAATTTAAAACAATTCTTTTCTGAACAGGAAGCCAATGTAACGGTTTAAGCAAGTAGCAAATCATTTCAGTGCAGGACCAAAAAATCCAAATGCTGGAGGTGATGTAGAAGAAGAGAATGGTCTACAGTATCATAGCTGCAGAAAAGCCAAGAACAGGTGCTCTCACCATATCCCATCCATATATATATATATAGCTAGCACAAAATGTCATTATGAACAATAAGAATTGAGGATTCTGTTGAATGACATTTAAGGCATGCAGAGTGAAATGGGAATATTGGTGAGTTGGAAGATAGCCAAGTTTATTAAGATTCATAACTATACCACTCAAGAATAGTCAAGTTTATTTAAGATTCATAACTACACCATTCAAGAATGTTAGACACAAAATTGACATCAAAGTTGACATGGGTCTGTTATTACACAGTTTTGAGAGGGTCCTTAACAGAGGACAAACTATGACATGCGCAAGAGTCCTATGCAATGCAAAATTAATAATTGATTTAATGGTTAGGACCAGGACATGAAAGCACTGTGTAAAGAGAGTCTACGCAGGAATGGTATCGAGAAGACAGCTACTGTTTGGCGAGGAAAAGATAAATTTGTGAACGTCTGCAAGAGTTGTTGCTTAAAATAGTCTATTAGGATTAAGGAATTTGTTCAATGCAATGGAATTGACAATTTCACTCTTATACCAGAAGTGCTATCAGAAGAAAGGTCAAGAATTTACTGGCAAGCTCATGGGTAGACAAACACGCAGCAAGGCACAAATCCTCTCCCGAAGTAGTAACTTATTTAAGTGTAACTTATTTTAAGTTTTAACTTATTTAACCACAAGGTTGTTAGTAATGCAGAAATTTCAGTTACTTAACTAGTTAAATAAGCAGATTTTGCAAGATGAAAATATTTAAGTATGAAATCTCGTATGGGACCCTGGCAGAGAAAAGGAACCATTAGTTGGGAAGTGATTCATTAATATTTCAGTAAGCTCATAGCTTAAGGAACATTTCAGGACTCTACGTCCAAAATTCATTCATTTTGGAAAAAATATAAAATAGCTGGTATTTTCTTGGTTTTCCAATTTTATTCTCAGGCTAAAAATGTCCTTCCCATACCATTTATTCTTATGAGCTAACTGTGTTAGCTTTAATGGAGAACTCAAGGATGTGTTGGGCTTTCGTGAATGTGTTATATCCTGATGTGAGTGAGGACTGTGGTTTACTTCTTAAATACCTCACAATACCTCATGAGAGGAAAAATGAACAGGAATCTTAAGAAAAGAATGGTAAAGACACTGCTGCGGAGTGTGGTGTTGTAAGGATCAGAGACATGGACCATGAGGAAAGAAGACATCAAGAAACTGGAGGCGTTCGAGATGTGGATTTGCAGAAGAATGGAGAAGATCAGCTAGACAGAACATAAAATAAATGAAGAAGTGTTAGGAAGAATTGGAGAAGAAAGGTCCTTGATACACACATTAAGAAAGAGGCAGAGGAAGTGGATCGGACACACGCTGAGAGGGGACTCTCTCCTAAGAAGGGAGGGAAGAGGGAAGAATGGAGGGGAGGAGGACAAGGGGAAGACCAAATAATGATGCTGCATTGGATGACGGATACAAAAGACTCAAAATAGAGAAGTGGCGACGTCGGACGTTTGAACCTGCTTGAAGGCAGAGAACCAGAAGATGAGAAACAAACTCCTTTTAGGTCTGCTACATGATGCACATTTCCCACCATGAGTAAATAACAGCTAATGGACCTCACTCTTACACCTTGCTCATCTGCACAGATGGCCAGCCTGCTGTTTTTCAGGATCATTGAACTGATCAATTTTGGACTGTCAATACCAGAGCTGACTAATGCAGAGTAGAGACCGTCTAAAAGTAATTGTATGTTTTTCAAACAATTAAATGTTGGAGGCAAACGCTTCCGTAAATAGTTACTTTCGTCAACAAGCTTGCCAAATACATGCACCCGTGGTTTGAAATTGGCATCAAACACAACCGATATCTAATTCAGTGATAATTTCGTCAGTAATTTTAATGAAAGTAATGCTGCTTTTTGTACAACAGAAAAGAAAATCATGCAAGTTTAAACAATTAACTGTGAAATTTGTAATCAGTGAGGTCCACTTGTGACTCACCACTTGCAGTACTTGGAATTGATGGTGTGTTATCTGTATCTGTTTCCTTAAGCGAACAAATCGTCTGGATGGAATGGTCATCCGAACTTGGAGTACAGACGGTATTGACATTTTGGATGGCTGGTGTTGTAGGTGAACACATGCTGCATCTGCATATTAGTGCTCTATTCAGTGCCCCTGTAAATCTGTATCCATACAAAATATAGGCATACAGAATAACCTCGCAAAAGCCAAGCACAGAAAGAAGGCATATATTATAAAGTCGAAAGACTCTTCCCAGGAACCAATCTGGATCCAACTAATCATTCCATACTAGTCATAGGGCAACAGAAGAACTGTCACCACAACAGTGTTATTATAATTCTGTTATTTTAAATACAGAGTATAATTATATCTGAAATAAAAATAAGAAATATCTGTCAAATATTCAAATAAGTGATCTGGATGGTCATGATGGGGAGTGTCTTGACCATCAGTTACATTTAATTTAAGCTAGTATTCACCTCTGCAGAGATTGGGTTGCTTTTTGCGTTTCTTGATTGTCTGCAGTTCTACACAAAACACTTGGTGCATAATCCGGATGATTTTTATGATTCCACGGTTCACCTGAAAAAGTATTGTTCAAATTACATTATTAATACAGGTGCATTTGTAATTAGTAAATATTGATCCATACAATCACCATGGGCGCGACGCCACTAAGTTTTGCTAATAACCCACGTTAACCATACATAGGCTTATCTACTTTCTAAAATGCAGAACTTAGGTATTAGATTGACAACACACAAACCTGTAATAAAATGGTCCGAACACACGTAGATATATTCTGTATTAGGATTTGGCTCCCAAGTACGTCCGTCGGTAGTTTTTCTCTTGCATCGCACAGCCCACAGCCGTCTGCGTTCCGGATCTTTAGACACTGGAGGAAACCGGAAAAAGCGACAGTCCGAACGACCTTGTACATTCTTGCAGAGTCCGTAGCTGCAGGCTTTGGGCATCCTGCCTGTGACTTAGCTTCAGACTGTTAATTTATTTAGACTATTACTTTATAGTACATCAACATGATCGAAAACGACTGTCCATGCCGTGCATAATTTATTTTAATCGCATAGTTATTTAAATAATTGTAAATCGCTTGTTAATCGCTAAAAAAGTCTAGAGCAATGCCAATTGCTTTGTTTACTTCTGCTCTGATCCAAGATGTCACCTGCCAATTACCCGGATGTCACTTTTCTGAAAAAAATAGACCACATTAATACATATCAATGAGACCACATACATCCAGGGCTGTAGTCGAGCGTATACGCGGGTATACAGCGTATACTTACCTCTAGAGAAATTTGAGAGCGTATACTCATGGCTGTAGACGAGGGTATACGCGGGTATACAGCGTATACTTACCTCTGGGAACGAAAATTTTTCAAAAAATAGAGGTTTTTAAAGGTTTTTAGGGCGAATGACTAAAAAAAAAAAAAAAAAAGGTCATCAACTTTTTCAGCGACAAAATCGTAAAAAGTCTGAAAATTTTCTGAGAATTGGTAGCGTATACTCACCTCAAATTTTACCACTACAGCCCTGCATACATCGCCTGCTAACGCTCGCCATGCCTAAGAAAAGACTGATTGGCTGATTGGCTGACACGTTCCAGCTTCATATCCCTTCCAACAGATATATATCTAGGCCCTTCTAGGGCATAATAATCCCTTCCAGCTACAATCGTCCCAGGCAGGGCGGTAAAAGAAGATTCAAGAGTCGCAAGTAAGCTTTCTTTCCTCTTCTAATCTATTTTTCGATGTCTTCGATACAATGCTCTTTCACCGCTCCGTTTCTTTCTAATTCTTATCTTGGTTTTATTCTATACAATCACTTTCTGTAAATGTAAGGGACAGAGAGCTGAATAATTAGGCCTACTTGTCAGTTTTTAAGTCTTTTCTGGGATTGGCACGGAGCCACCTCTTACAAAGTTTTGTTTTTGATAGGATAACGATTGTATTGTGATTATAACTGGTCCACAGATTTGCCCAGACATAAGTTGTCCTCGAGACCAAGGTCTTGGTCTCGAGTGCACTCGAGTTCGTTTTTAAAAGTCTTGGTCTTGGTCTTGAGATCAAAAGTCTTGGTCTTGGTCTTGAGGTTCAAAGTCTTGGTCTTGGTCTTGAGGTGCAAAGTCTTGGTCTCGCAAGACCAAGATCAAGACCGGCTGTCAATATGAAGTCATTTAGGCCTAACAAAACTCAAGAATTAATTTTTTTTTACAAATTTTTATCAAGCCTGTTTTGCATCGTAGCGGACGTAGCCTACGACAAATAGGCCTACTTACGGACGGATGCGTCTTAATTGTTGGTCAGGAAAACCCATCGACAGCAGCAACTAATTAAGTTAATATGCTGTGTCTGGAAATCCTGCCGAGACTTTCTGAAGCCAGATGGTCTGATAAACCATGGGAGGAGTTCAAAAAGGCTCACAATTTTTACATTTACATCCAGTACTTGAAAAGCTACTGTGCGTGCCAGCGACTTCAGCACCTACGGAATGTATTTTTCACATGGCGGAATTTTTATGAGGTCCCACAAGGCACGTCTTGATTTTTCTCAATCAGCTTACCATGTTTAAATGTTATCAGACCGAAGACAATGCCATATATATATGTATTTTGTGTGCACTTTGGTACACAATTTGAGACAATTTCAATGCGAGTTGTTACTCCGCTTAACCATTAAATACTCATAATTAGTCGAATAACTCAAAAACTAGAGCTAATATACCAAAACCGACTCCATATTCGGAATCAGCACCACAGGTTTACCCTAAAATCGGTCTAATATTATCGGCAATAAAATCATTGTTGACCAGTGTAATATGTCGATAAAAAAGCCACCTTGGATTGAACGTTTAGGCCTATGAATCGAACTGCACTTCGGCTTTATCAGACCGATGTATATACCAGCTGGTCTCCAAAAGCAAACCATTTCAAACAAGGGCAGCTGAGATAATTCTCCAAATAATAATAATTTATATGTAGATCTCCACGCAAAGACACACCATAGCTTAACTTCACTGTTCATTAACAATAGCGCTATATAAGTTCCTAGAGTAGATCAAATTGGTCCCATGCGAGCCTGTTATACGTGCCAGCCGTTTAAAGACTCGATCTTCAGTTACTGTTCTAACTTACTGTGCGAACGTCTCCAGAAGTAGCTTTCAAGAGTCATGTATTTTCGTATCGTATCTTTGTTTCTTAAACGAACTGAGTTATTTAATATTTGAATTCAAATGAAAATAATCATTGTAATGTTAAAAATGGCTAAACAATTCAAACACATAAAACTTTAAAAACGTATTTTTTAAATGTAGCCCCCTAGATTTTGGCGCCCGAGTCAACTGCCTGCTTTGTCTGTGCCTAGGGCCGGCCCTGGCTCTAACCACAAGAATTAAAATCAAACAGGAAAGTTGCAACTGCTCAAAATCAGGAACAACCATACAACATCAGTTGGACAACTGCATCTCGCTCCTCATGGGTCTCCCTAAGCAGCGTCTTTCCCCCTTCAACCTGTTCTAAATGTTGGCGCTAGGCTTATCGTTCGACTCCCCGCTTTGCCTCTATCTCTACTCCCATGCTTGGTGTCCTCTACTGGTTCCCTAATACCGCGTGCATCCGCTATAAGACCCTCCTTATTTCTAAATCTCAGCAGGCCACTGCCTGAAATATTCCTCCATCTGTGATACCCGCTATCGGCATCTTCTCGTTCGTTGCGCTCTGCGAATCGGCTTGATCGCTTTGTTCCCAAGACTAGAACTTCGTTGACCCAGCAAACCGCACGTATGCCGTAGTGGGTCCCTCAATCTGGAATGACCCTCCATCACTCAGGGTCAGACTAATGGTTGCTTTCTCCACATCGGTCTCTCGTTCCCTCACGGGATTTCTGTTTCCCCGGGACTTCTGTGCTGAAAGAGCCTCTGAATAATCATTCTGCCAGATGCGCTGTATAAATTTCTACATAGTTACGATCAGTCCAGATCATGCTTTAACTCGTCCGCAATACAGACACCCTTGCATCGGATGCATCTTTTCGATCGATTTCAAAGTTCTCCGATAGCGACTTCAATGTGATATCAATCTTGTGAAAACTCATAAAGTGGTATCGCAGGTCGATCTTCTGCCTGTAGCTCCTGCTACATATTTCGCAAACGAACGGTTTTTCTCCTGTATGCGTTCGCATATGGCGGCCAAGATGCTGCGACTGCGCGAATGGCATTAAACACACCTTGCAGGTGAATGGCTTATCGCCGGTGTGCGTTCGAAGGTGAATCGTGAGGGTACTGTTGGAGATGAACTGCTTGCTGCAGATTCTGCACTTGAACGGCCTCTCACCCGTGTGGATTCTATGGTGAACTATGAGGTGAGCTTTGCTGGTGAACTGCTTGTTGCAGATTCCGCACTTGAACCGTTTTTTATCAATGTGTGTCATCGTGTGTTGTTTCATGTGTTGTGTGTGCGCCTTCAAGTGTTGTTTCAGCTGACCTTTGCTTGCAAATGACTTCGAACAGATGATGCAGTCACACGGGTTGAATCTCGAATGTACTGTGAGGTGCATCATGAGCACTGACTTCTGACTGAAGCCTTTCTGGCAGACGTCACAAACGAACGGCCGTTCACCAGCGTGAATCCTCATGTGAACCCAAAGCTCACAGGACTTTGAGAATTTCTCTGCACATATTTCGCAGTGGACTGGCTTTTTCCTGTGTCCTTTCATGTGTTGCCAGAGCGAGCATGCCGAGATACAGTTCTTTCCACACAGGTCGCAAAGGTAAGTCCTCGGGTTCTTAATAATCGAGTTGAACTTGTAGGGCTCACTGATTTGGTGAACTTCGAGAGCATGTTTCTCCATGTCGGCCTTGCTTGTTTGCTTGCAGCTGCAAAGTGCACACTCGAATTCGTGGTATGCAGTCACGTGGTTCGAAAGCCCGATCTTCCGGGTGAATCCCTTGCCACAGAAATCGCAGAGGAATGGATAATATCCAGTGTGAAGTAATTGGTGTCGCTGCATATTTTCCCGCAGCGTGAAACGCTTCCTGCAGTCAGGACACTCGTGCGGCCTTTCACCTGTGTGTCGCACGCTGTGGTTCTTCAGTTGGGTAGGCGTCATAAAGTGCAAGCCACAATCGTTACATTTGTGGTTCTTAATCGGTCGTGGGAGGATTCCAAGGTGACGTTTTATGTGACACTTTAGACTCTTTCTCGAACTCAATCTGCAGCCGCAGTAGTTACACACGTTGCACTGATCCCAGTGATGCTTCTTCTTGTGCCACACCAGTTCAGTTTCACTTTTGAATGTCTCTGCATTTGGCTCCTTGCAGTGTTCACACGTGTGTGCCTGACTGCTGCTGCTACTGGCCTTATCCGCAAATGTTTCAACACCGTTGGGTCCCAGAGTCCCTTCAGTGGGTGGTGAATCTACCAAATTCAAACTGTCTTCCTGAGTTTTGGGATTTGGTTCTTCATCGTGATTGATAATAGCCTCATGTATATCAAGACTGCTTGAGTCCAAAGTATTAATTTTCCCCACATTCTGGTCAAGCAGAAGACCAACTGGCAAGTTGTTCGGCTTCTGTGAGTTAGTGCCAGAAGAATGGAGACCTTCAACAAGCGTGTTTGGATCACCGAGAGGTGCCTTTGGAAGCAAGAAAGCCAGTCTCTTATCCTTATCTACTAACTTTTCAAAACCATTCGGTCGCAGAGTCCCTTCATTCAGTGTTGGATCTACCAAATTCACATTATCTTCCTGAGGTTTGGGATTTGGTTCTCCGTCGCCATTGAGAATCGTCTCATGTATACCACCACTGTCTGAATCCAAAGTATTAATTTTCCCCACATTCTCGTCAAGCAGAAGTCCAACCGGCAAATTGTTCAGTTCCTGTGAACTACTGCCAGAAGAATTGAGAGATACAACAGGCGTGTTTGGATCACCAAGGAGTGCCTTTAGAATCGAGAAAGCCGGTCTCTTAACTGGTTTTGTCACAACAGGGCCTTTAGGAACCAAGGCACTGCTTGGAATTCCTTTTTTTTCGCCTTTCTTATTACCGGTTTTCCTGTGCTTTCTTTTCTGTTGTTTTTGTTCTCGGTTTTCCTGTCCTTTCTGTTTTGCCAAAGTGCTCCGACTGCTTTCTTCCGATTCTCCCATCGTCTGTGATGTTCTAAAATCATTTGGAGCGACGTCAACGATCATCACTTCATTAAATGCATCTACAGATGAAGGCTTTTTGTCCACAGGCCACTCATCACAAGATGCTTGTAGCTTCTGCAGTGAATCTTTCAGACTGGTCTTATTGCCCAAGCACTCTGCTTTGACAGATTTCAACGAGATTGGTGGCTGCTTGGCACTCCTGTAATCAAAACCCAAATTTTCCATATGACAATGTACTAGAGTTTCACTTTCACTAGGCTTGCCTAATGGAAGCTGGTGAATGATTTCGGAAAGAATAAAGAACCTACCAGAGAAAGGAGTAAAAAGAAAAGAAAGAAACCTTCAAGTAAAGGAAGGCAGAAAAAATCTTGAAGCACATTCACATGACTCAGCAAGATATGATGGTGGGCCAAGACTGTAAGAGCCATGATACTAAAATTTACTTATAAAATTTACTTATATAATAATAATGACAATAATAATTATTATAATACAACGAATTGTAATAATGTGTCTGAGTTGGCTCAATTTTCTCAACCGTCTTGGTCTTGGGAGATTGACACATGGCTCAGGTTGTCTTCAAACGCCTGCCTCTCCATCTGCTTCCAATGCCAAAAACTGTTGCCTGTTGACGCTACTTTCCAGATAGCCCCAAAACAAAAAGATCCACTACCAACGAACTGCTACCCTAATTTTTCAATCCTGAGAATATCAGTCTTGTTGTCCTCGAGACCAAGGTCTTGGTCTTGGTCTTGCGGTTCAAAGTCTTGGTCTTGGTTTTGCAAGACCAAGACCAAGACTTTTGACAATATGCACAGTCATTTAACAAAATGCAACAATTTTAAAAATTTATCCAATAATTACTAATACAATTGCTTTAGTATTTACACCGTGTGAATGAGGCTTTACTGTTGTTTTGGACAATTATTTTGATTTCAGGTTATTTATCATGGAATGATTTCAAAACTGACTCATGATTTGTACATTTACATCAAGTGCTTGAAAAGCTGCTCTGTGTGCCAGTGATTTCAGCAACTGTAGAATATATTTTTCACATGGCAGAATTTTTATGAGGCCTCATAGGTCACGTCTTGGTCAGAAAATTCTGAGTGAATTGGTTTTTTATAAAATGCAACAGGCATTTGGAATAACATTTTCGCATGAAGGACTTTTGTAAATACGAATTCGTAATTCTCTGGAGTCTGCATTTGAAGTTGTTTTGTTTGAATAAAATAAAAGACTCATGTTTTAATTAAAATAGCGAGTAGTCCGGCTTGACATTTTTTTAGTAAGGAAGTCTGAATATAGTTGTGATTTTGGGGGTCTTGTTCTCGGTTTTGGTCTTGAGTTTCAAAGTCTTGGTCGTGGTCTTGGTCTTGAGGTTCAAGGTCTTGGTCTTGAGGTTCAAAGTCTTGGTCTTGGTCTTGAGGTTCAAAGTCTTGGTCTTGGTCTTGAGGTTCAAAGTCTTGGTCTTGATGTTTAAGGTCTTGACAACAAGACTGGAGAATATACTTCAGGAACAGTAATATTAATGTATTCCGGACATTCCTGTAGCATCTCTTGGAAGAGACCTATAATAGCTGCTGATGGCTAAGGGAGGCACGTGGCAATGGATCTGCTCCAGGCCCAATCCTTTATGGGATGTGGTTTAAAGTACTTAGCCATTCATAACTTTTTAAAAGGCCACCACAAACTCTGCTGAGTACACCTCAACCACAAGAGTTCCAGAGTCTGGAGTCAGCAATGAAAAAGGCATGCTCAAATTTGGAGAATCACGGGGCAACACTGTCTTTCTGAGTAAAAATGTAAAGTCTGAAGTCCAAGTCATGCCTCTTGCCACATCAATGGTTTGACAACATGGTGGGATGAAACAAATAATAACGCTTGGAGGGGGAGTTTGGGGATTACATACGAGGTGGAGAAACATGCGGTTGCACAAGCAGTCAGTGTCGTTGATACGTACTGTATTACAATACTCTGTAAACATTACTTTTGGACCTGGTCAATGCTATAGATTCAGGCCAACTGGCGCTTCTGTCACTACTTGATATGTCGGCTGCATTCGACACAGTCGACCACAACATCTTGATGCAGCGACTGTCGTGCTCCTTTGGAATCAAGGATAGAGCGCTCAGTTGGCTTGAATCATACATAAAGGGGCGAACGCAATCCGTCCTTTTGGCAGGGGAGGAGACACTACCTAGGCTGGTAACATGCGGTGTTCCACAAGGATCAGTGCTTGGCCCTCTTCTTTTTATTCTATACACGGCCGATGTGGAGAGAATAATAGAAGCACATGGCCTCCTCCACCACTGCTATGCAGACGATACACAGCTTTACTTCTTCTGTGAACCATCACAAACCGCTGAGCTGAAGCAGAGGGTACTGCTGTGTATCGAACGCATTTCAGATTGGATGGCGTCTAACCGTCTCAAACTCAACCCAACGAAGTCTGAATTCTTATGGTGTACCACCCTCCGGCGTCGCCATCTACTTGACGGCAGTATCTTCACCCTTGGCGATGCAGAAGTTCAACCAGCTGACACCATCCGCAACCTTGGAGTACACTTTGATAGCTGTATGACCATGACGGACCATGTGAGTCGACTCGTTCGAGGCTGCTTCTACCAACTGCGGCGTATTAAAACCATCCGTAAATTCATTCCAACCTCAACTGCCATCATCTTGGTCAACAGCTTCATAGTTTCCAGGGTTGACTACTGCAATAGCCTACTGGCGGGCCTGCCGACTTCTCAATTAGATCGAATACAGTCGGTGCTCAACTCTGCTGCACGAATCATATATGGCCGAATACCATCTGATCATGTCACTGATCTGCTGCGTGACAACCTTCACTGGCTGCGCGTTCCTCAGCGGATCACGTACAAACTGTGCCTGATCACATATAAAGCACTGAATCACCTCATGCCGGAGTATATCTCCGATTTCTGCATTCGTGTGGCAGACAACCAGAGCAGATGTCGGCTACGATCGTCATCAAAGAATCAACTACAAGTGCCGCGGTCTTCCACGAGATTTGGCGACTCTTCCTTCTCTGTCGCTGGACCTACTGCGTGGAACAATCTTCCCGACCACATTAAGAATGCGCCATCTCTGGAGTCATTCAAATCGCACCTGAAGACATATCTTTTTAAACTTTCGTACCATTGTCATTGACTTTGTGACTCATGTACAGCGCCCTTTTCTTCGGCCTCGGCTGTGCTACGGCGCTATAAAAATCGTCTTATTATTATTATTATTATTATTATTATTATTCTATACATAACCCTGCCTGTGGGCATTAACAAAAAGCCAACTTGCCTCACAAAAGTCATTTCACATTCATGCATCTTGTGTAGACTGAGACCCAAGTCTGACAGTTTATTGAATAACACTGACAACTGGTCCACCTGAGAGTACACTGTGGGCAGTAAAAGCTTTCCCGTGTAGACGAAATGCACAGCAATCTCCAACACCTCAAGTTCAACCTCCGGAAAGCAGAGATGGTAAGGTTCTGATGAAGGCTTTTCCTCGATGGCCATCAGGAAAACAGGACTTACCGCAGCCAGTAGGGCGCTGTGTGCCTTCAACTCCCTGCCACATTTCGCCACCAGGACAGCATCACAGAGGAAGCCATGCTCGCGGTATTTCACGAGGGTCTCTGCAATGTTCATGAAGTGCTCGTCCCATACAGTCGTTATAGAGGGAATATCGCATTTTTGACCTGAAATAACACCAACATCAGACTTCAGCATAGCAACCTTGAAGCATCTAAACAAGGTGAAACAACAACTGAAAGGGGGTGGTTGAAAAGTTTTCTTCAGATTGGCCATTATTCTTCTAAAAGGAGTATGTGTAACAAAATGCACCAGTAATACATGTGCTCTACACTGTGGAAAAGTAAAACGATAGATTCACATGAAAATAACTACAAAAACTTTCGGTGTTCACGAATGTTGGTAAACAAATTACTGGAACTAGAATTTTAGGTCCACTTTCACTCATGTGCCACCAATCCAGAGCAACATACCCCACCACATTAATTAATAGGATTCCGACATTGCAACTTTTTAATAACTTGCAAACTGTATTTCAAAGTGTCAATTTAAAAACTTTAATCGTATTATAAACACTCATTCTCATGTATTCACCACACTCGTCAACGATGACACTTTAAAGATTCAGCAATGGTCCTCTTACTTCTGTAACTTTACAAAACTTGTAAACCATGTGCCATCTCCTGATAATTATCCAGCTAGTAGTTGTATAAAAATAACATACCAATTACCAAAGTGATAGTTTTATTATTAGTAGTAGTAATGGAAGTAGCGGTCTTTTCCTTCAGTCTTCATAAATCAGTTATTCAAATAATTTCTTTAACACTTTAATGATTAGCGTATACTAAAAGTGAATGGGATACCAATGCAGCTCATCGTTAAAGTGTTAAAAGATGATTTTGAGTCGATTTGCAAGTATGTCACAACAAAACAACGTCATTGCAACTTAAGTGCTCGATTAAGAATGATGCACCTGTACGCATGGGCAAGAAATCCCATGTCCAATGTACATTAAATTTTAGCATCAGTACGGGCTGGCTGATAAGTGATAACGGACTAGCTGGGTCTAGGAAGGTCATTAATATGCCACAACAACAAGTATAGGCGAATATGTACAACCAACATTATTCAAAGAAAGTAACTGTAGTTGCTCAATTACAAGACTAATACTTCTGTACTCATTAAACCCATAATGTGCTGCTGGAACAACTTTGCTGTATACAGTAAAAATTGCTGTGAACTCAGCTTAACAGTAATGCTGCCAGAAATTTTAGGAACATCATCTGTTATTCCAGTAACTAATAACAGTCCTTGCTCAAGCGTACAAATCTTAAAGCCTTTACGCGAAGTTGTCTCACCTCTCGGTTGCTCTTCAACTTCTGTTAGTGTGAGGCTAAAAAAGTCGTCATTCTCCAGAGAGGTCTTTTCAAGACTTTCTAGCCTTTTCTCCTCTTCCGGATATCTGCTTGACATAGATGTTACCTTTGGGGCAACTTGTGTTTTCGAGAGGTAAGTACCGGTAGATGCATTGGGAAAAACAGAAGGAACAGCATCATCCTTAAGATGTCTTGTTTTTTGTTTCTCATACAGTTTATTTTTCTGCCTGGAAACATTTGTGTCTCTGCAGCTCTGTGTGAAGTCTCCTGGAAAGAAATGAAGCGAACAGAGTTGTGAATGTTTAGTGGGAATGAAGTCCTTTCGAGAACAGCTCGAACCCATTTTTCATGCAATTCAGGATTGCCATTTGGGAAGGAATGAAATGTTATTTGCGAAAATCTAACTTTTCAAGACATTTTCATATACACTGTTCCGGATAATGGCTAACTGGTCCATACTAGTTTCAGGATTTGAATGCTTGGTAGAAACAGTGTCTTGGGGAATTTGGTCAATTATGCATTTTCACCACTTTCAGAGAATCAGGTTTCAAGGATTTGGGTAGACCCAATCACTCCATATGCACACTTTACAAAGCAGAGGAACTGACCAATTTGACCCTTATACCAGTCATTTTATCAGAAGGTCAAGAGTTTACTGGCAAGTTCCTGGACTGACAAACACAAGGCAGGGGATAAATCTCCCGAAGTAATAACTTACTTAAGGCCATTCACAAGGATGTTGGTAATGCAGAAGTATCAGTTATTTAACTAGTTAAAAGCAGCAGATTTGGTATGATGAAAATATGTAAGTATGCAATCTAATATGGGATCCTGGCAGAGAAAAGGAATCATTACTTGGGAACAGATTTATTAATATCTACAATAAGCTGATACCTTAGAGAAGTTAAGGTGAAAATTTCAGTCCAAATTTCATGCATTTTGTTTATAAAAATTATAAAATATCAGTTGGTAAGAAATTGTGAATGAAAATTCACCTGTTCCTGGCCCATGCATTAAAAACTGAATCTGGTCTTAATATAGCATGTTGCATACCATAGTTTGTACTTTGTAGTAACATGCCCCCAAAAGGCAGGTGCATTAATTACGTGAACAAAAAACAATACTCATGATCCTCGGGAAAGGGCACTTAGCAGCTGATCTAGTAACCAGCCAGCAGTCGTCTTTCTCCATTTAGGCTGCATATTTAGACATTTACGTAGCGATTTTATCAAATCCATCTTGTAAATAAGCAATTTACCTTTCAGAATTGTTATATTGAAACCGTTGGGAGTCGCAGTTTCATTTACAATTTCATCATGGATTTCTGACAAACTGCTACGAGATACATCATTTACTGCAACAGTAGGTTCAAGAGTCTCAAGCTGCTTTCCTTCCTCTTTTAACCTATTTTTCGATGTTGTTCTAGTTGATGGACGTGGTTTACAAGACACGCAAGCTGAAGCATTTTCGAACACTGATGGAACAGCATCTTTCTTCAAATATCTTCGACACAGTGCTCTTTTCTCCACTCCACTCCGTTTGTTTCTTGTAGAATTCTTATCTAGGCTGAATTCTACAAAATCATTTTCTGTAAAATGTAAGGAGCAGAGACCTGAATTAAATGTCGGCTTAAAGTCTTTTCTGGGATTGGCACGGAGCCATTTCTCACAAAGTTCTTTGTTTTTGATAGGATAACAATGCATTGTGATTAACTGGTCCACAGATTTGCCCTGTTGACTGTCATATCCACTTTTACACCCATAAGCACAACATTTCCTTCCCATTTTTCCCCATGTAAATCCAAACTTTATATATGAAATATTGATAAGCCACCTTGCCTTGGACATATATATTGACCTGCACTTCCAATTTAACAGGCCGATATATCTGGTCTCCAACCGCCAACCGTTTCGTAATCATAATCTCCAAACTTCTAAAGCCCCACTCGAAGGTCAAGCGCAGGGCACCAGCCTATTCACGAGCGCTAGCTTTGTTTCAAACAAAGGCACCTTATATGAGTTTCCATAGAATGTTTAGATCTCCACGCAAAGACACACCATAGCTTCACTTCACTCTTTGTCTCGTTTAACCCAGACTTAGTTGGTAACGCATTTAAAGCAAAAATTATGTGGAAAGTTAATTTAGGGTAAGCTCACGCTTCAGCCGCAAAATATAAATATTGCGATCACTTAAAGAAACCTAGCCATACATTCGGTTACAGATTCAATTTGTTCCGTAACTGAACCACCTAGCGATTTAATTATGTGAGAATATGCTTTAAATGTGCAAGAAATAATAGTAACTGGATTATTTGGTAGCGCGAATGCCAAAAAATATAGAAGTCAAAAACAGAAAAACATTCGTCTTATATAGGCCTACACCTGGGACTAACATTGCAATGTTAGTCCCAGACATAGGGCCTACACAGAAAACTGAGAAATAGGCTACCAAAGAATCACACAGATTCCGGAAATTGTATATAAAAAATAGATTTGCCAAAATCCACCGTTTACCGACTTTCCATAGATCTATTCTGATAGATTCGCCAAGTTCATGAATTGTGAAATATCAGTCCCACTGATCAGCCACTGATCGTCTTGTCCTGGACTCGTTTCCTCCGTAGTAGTCAGAGCTATTAGCGTAACATTGTGCATTTTGGTGCTACAAGCAAACAAATTGCATTTTTGTGCTCAGAATGAAATTCTGAACAAAACCTGATATAGTGCCAATTGAAAAAAAGAACAAATTTTTTGAGTTTTTTCCCACTTTTTACCTTATTGGGTCAGTCTCAACCAAGTCACTAAGGTTGGTGTAAAACTTGCTCATTTAAAGATAGAAGCATGAAATTTGGTACATGGTATCAACATATGCTGCGGTCAAATGCTAGCTATAGGGCCATCGCAGATTTGCCTCGTGGCCTCAATGGCAGCCATTTTCCAAAATGGCCGACGCAAAACAGAGATTGGTGTAAAAAGATTGGTGTAAAACTTGCTCATTTAAAGATAGAAGCATGAAATTTGGTGCATGGTATCAACATATGATAAAGTCAAATGCTGGCTATAGGGCCATCGCAGATTTGCTCCGTGGCCTCAATGGCAGCCATTTTCCGAAATGGCTGACGCAAAACAGAGATTGGTGTAAAAAGGTTGGTGTAAAACTTGCTCATTTAAAGATAGAAGCATGAAATTTGGTACATGGTATCAACATATGATGAGGTCAAATGTTAGCAATAGGGCCGTCGCAGATTTGTCCGGTGGCCTCAATGGCAGCCATTTTCCAAAATGGCTGACGCAAAACAGAGATTTTTCAATATCTCAGCTTCTAGTTCACTTAGAATCGTGATCTTGGTGTCTAAACATACATACTTAGTAACAAGGATTCCAATAAAACTAATTGCAGTTGCTTATCTACATGAGATTTGTATCTCCTATGATCGTGTTCTGAGTATTTCCCCAAGTCTCGGTGATACTATCTGTCATCACTTTGAGATGGAGAAAACTGTTTGCCCTCTGAATCTCTTCACCACTGCAGCCATCGACAATAACGATCACTTAACGTTGAAATTTCTTATTATTGTGCATTTAGGTGCTACAAGCACAATTTTTTTTATTGAAGTTGTAGAGGGACTAAAATAGAAGATAACCTCATAAAGTGCCAGTAGAACGTTTTTTTAATATTTGAAAAAGCACTTTTTTAAATGTGCGCTGGTTTGGGTTAATTTTGACAAGCTACGTGCACAACAAGCAAGCGGCGAGTATCTTTGTAATACTTTGGGATTGTAAACACGCAAATAGGCCTAAATGCTTTTTTCCGTTAAATTAATTTAAAAAAAATTGTTTTGTTAAGGTAAAAATGATGTTAGAAATTGTTTTAGCAGTTGACTGCAGGCTTCAAAATCAATTATATTGAAAATTTGACTTTTATGCTTTGTAAATGATTTGCTATGTAATGTTGCACTTTCAATGTTTACATTAATTTCTGTGACAGAAAAAATTATGCTTGTAGAAGCTATTTGCACAATAATACTCAGAACACGATCATAGGAGATACAAATCTCATGTAGATACGTAATTGCAATTAGTTTTACTGGAATCCTTGTTACTAAATATGTATGTTTAGACACCAAGATCACGATTCTAAGTGAACTAGAAGCTGAGATATTGAAAAATCTCTGTTTTGCGTCGGCCATTTTGGAAAATGGCTGCCATTAAGGCCAGAGATAAGTAATTGGAATTAGTTCTATTGGAATCCTTGTCACTAAATATATATGTATAGACACCAAGATCACGATTCTAAGTGAACTAGAAGCTGAGATATTGAAAAATCTCTGTTTTGCGTCAGCCATTTTGAAAAATGGCTGCCATTGAGGCCACCGGGCAAATCTGCAATGGCCCTATAGCTAACATTTGACCTCATCATATGTTGATACCATGTACCAAATTTCATGCTTCTATCTTTAAATGAGCAAGTTTTACACCAACCTTTTTACACCAATCTCTGTTTTGCGTCGGCCATTTTGGAAAATGGCTGCCATTGAGGCCACGGGGCAAATTTGCGATGGCGCTATAGCTAACATTTGACCTCGTCATATGTTGATACCATGTACCAAATTTCATGCTTCTATCATCAAATGAGCAAGTTTACAGCAACCTTAGTGACTTGGTTGAGACTGATCCAATAAGGTAAAAAGAGAAAAAAAACTCTAAATTTTTTGTTCTTTTTTTCAATTGGCACTATATCAGGTTTTGTTCAGAATTTCATTCTGAGCACAAAAATGCAAATTTTTTGCTTGTAGCACCAAAATGCACAATAACGAGATTTTTAACGCTAATTGACTGGACTATAGGCCTAGCCCAGGCATGGGCAACTTCTTTTGACAGAGGGCCGCCCTAAGATTTAAGGGCAGCTCAAGGGCCGTATGCCAATCGCGGGCTAATTTTGCAGATTTATTTGCCCCAGAAAATGAGACAATATTAATTTTATTCAAACTAAATATTGCGGAATTACCTTTTCGGTTAAACTTAAAGTTTAAAGTAAATGAAGATAATTTTATGATGAAAACATAATTATCCTTATACCTACTGTCCTACACTACACTAAAAAATATGCTTTGAGTTTCTTCAGTTTCTAAAATATATAAAACTTTTAGTCTGTACACTGTAAGCCTATCCATTTGCATGGTGTGCTATATTTAATTACTAATGTGAGGTCTGGCACTTCTTTTCACGGCACAAATCCGGAATGTTTGCTTTAATGTTCGAGGTGGTAATTCGAAGTGAAGAGATTGTCATCTGTTAGCCTGCATCTGTTTTTGCATTTTTTTGTTTCATCTTTGAGAAGAATTGTTCACAAATATGGGTGCTTGGAAACAGGGCATGAAATCTAAGTGAAGATGGCTTCCAAAGTTACGAATCCTACCCACTCTGTGGTCTTGTTTCATGCAGAGTCATTACATTGATGATTGAGTAGTAAACTAGTAGATTAGACTAGAGGCCGGATATATTAATAAACAAGAAACAGATGCTTTAATGTCGGTCTAATTCCGCCACTGCTCGTACTCTGGCAGTGCTAGTCACAAGTCTGGATGAGGGAGGAGGGTGACGCTAATGATCTTTGCTATCACACACTGTCGTTGAACTGAAACTACTAATGTCGGCCTACGTACAGAAATCCAGACATGCATGTAGTGCCGGATAAAAGGTTCCCAAGTGCCAGGTAGGCCTACAATGCTTAGTTAAAAGACATGTCAAGGGCCGGTCCAAAGGTCCCCGGGGCCCGGACCCGGCCAGCGGGCCGTATGTTGCCCACCCCTGGCCTAGCCTATTGTAAGCTGTTTTCCGTGTCTTACTGTACTCCCTTCTTGGCTTTTGACTTGACTCGTCCTGGATTTTGGTTTGCGCAACTATTATAAATAGGCCTAGTAGCGTCCGTCAGCTGATCTGGTGCTTTGAGAATTCTGATATTGGCGTCGTAAAAGTTCTTCGATTAGATTAGATTGGTCTCATCATCTTAAACGTCTAGCATGCGCGTAGCAGGATCGCATATAATTATGAGACTCTCATATATTATGCGATCCTTCTACGTGCATGCTAGCCGTTTAAGATTCGTCAGTTACTGTATTCAACACGCAATAGATACGCCACTCATTTATGAAAATCTTAAGAAATAATAGCCTAGCAGCATGCCCATAAACCATACAGTACGCAAGTCGATCCTATATGGCCTGTAATGGTGCATATGGGAACCTTGGTCCATTATGTAGGCCTACAAGCCATGGGCTGTATGTTTACAGATTCGCCAGCAGGCCACATGTCACACATAGATCTATTCGTTGACATAACCAGCTCGCAACATTTTCGGATGCAGATTCGCCAGATGCCTGGCAAGGCTCTTTAGGCCTATACATAGCCTGCCAGCATCGTAATCTCCAAACTTCTAAAGCGCCACTCGAAAGCCAAGCGCAGGCACCAACCTATCCACGAGCACTGCATAAAGTCAGAGGGTATTTTAAAAAGAGTAGTCCAAAAGAGATAGGCCTACGAGTCCGGTTTCCAAGAGGGTCCAGATCCAGTGAGGAGGCAGAGTAGCTCTTAAGGCGAGTCTTTTAGGGCGAGAAAAATAATGGTGGAGGATCAGATGAGTCAGGGTAGGAGCTGTTGAAAAGGTGGGATTTAAGTTATGAGTGGAAAGCCCGAGGTGATAGATAGGGGAGCCTGTGGAGGAGGAGGTAGGATGAGTTGCAATAACGATGGAGGAACCGAGAATTTGCGGAACTCAGAGGGGAGATCGTTCCAGAGGCGTGATGCTGTTGGATATGACTCGATTGGAGAACTTGAGATAAGTACGTTGAGTAGTGACCGGGGGTGGAGACAGACCGAGATAGGAGGAGGATCGGGTGGAGCGTATTGCCTGGATGGTGAAGAGATCACGAAGATGATTGGGCTGGATTATTATAGGGAGTTGTAGATTAATGACTTTGAGTGGGTTCACTCTGGGATTTAGCTAATGGAGTGATTTGAGGATGGGAGTGATATGATGATGTTTGGGCGTTCTAGTGACAGCCCGGGCTAGTGAGTTTCGGATAAGTTGCAAACGCTTGATCTGAGTATATTCAAGGTTGAGGAAGATGGAATTGCAGAAATCGAGCTTTGACTGAACAACGGAGGTTTTAAGGTTCAGCCGGATGCGGCGGAGGTCACGATTACATGTGCATGAAGTAGAAACGCGAGAGGTTGGAGATGTGGTTACAGAAGGTGGATCAGAAGCAATACCAAGATTGTGGACAGGAAGTCAGAAGTGAAGATAAGAGGTGAAGAGTTAGTCGATAGGTATAGGAAGGGTCATGGATTTTCGACCTTTATCTGACCAGGAAGGTCTAGGACGATGAATTGTCTCTTGGAAGGGTTAAGGCAGAGGAGATTGGATGACATCCACTGACATAATTATTAGGTTAACCACGTTGAGTAATTGGGTGATGGAGGTGGAAAGAACTTTAGCAGATGGATATGATATGTAGACTTGGGAGTTAGGAGTTGTTGTCTGCGTAGAGACGGTGGTCAAGAGAAGAGGATTCTATGAGATGGCTTAAAGGTGTGGTCTACAGGATGAAAAGACAGAGGCAGGAGACTTGCCGATGGCATAGGGAGGCAAGTAAAGTTTCTGTTGAGTGGTGTTCAGTGAAGCCAGATTGGTGAGGAGTAAATTAAAAGAGAGGTAGTCGTTTAGTCGGGCAAGGACAATTCGTTCAGTTAACTTGGATAGAAAGGAACGATTGGAGATGGGACGGTAGTTAGACAGGTTTCCTTGTCAAAATTTGCTTTTCTGAGAAGGGGAGTCACTAGAGTGTGCATTGGGAAGTTGCTCGTAGAGAGTGAAAGATTTATAATTCTGGTGAATACAGGAACGAGGACAAACGAAAGTTCTTTTAGAAGAGAGGTGGGGATAGGATGAAGTTCGCATTGCTTGTTAGGAAGAGAATTTAGGAGTGACACTTCTGTTTCGGAGGCGGGAGAGAGAATTGAGAGCGATGACTGAGAGGCAGGGGTAGGTTTGAGACAATGGAGTGAATCAGTGCTGGAGGAGGCAAGGGAGAGTGTATATCTAGAACAGATTGTATTGTGAAAGGAAGGGATAAGATTTTGTCCGAGAAGGCATCAGCCATAGAGGGGTTGCGAAAAGAACTAGGTAGTGGGGAGAGAGATATGCGATGAAGGACAGAGTTGACAACTCTCCACAGATGTCTTGGGTTGGAGGAGCTGGAAATGATGGGTAAGGAATGGTATTTCTTTTTGGCAGCAGCAGCAATAACTAATGGTATCTATTGGTGGCTGATCAGAGGTATAGGCCTAGTGACAGCTAGGCTTATGCTCTAGCTGTGGAGTCAATAGTGCGCTGGTATATGTGCTCAAGGTGCCTGCGGAAATTTTTTTTTAAGGCTTGGAGGTGGGAAGTAAACGAAGGATTACTGGTGTGTGAAATGTGTTTGGTGATTCGTTGTGCAAGTGTCAAGAAGGTTGGAAAGTGTGAATTGTAACAAGAAATGAGGTCATCAAGGGAGGAGGGATGGTTAAGAACCAGTTGGGAGTCAAGAATACCGTGGATGAAGCCTAACGGTCAATGACTGGGTGAGATGGAACGAATGAATCGAAGGAGAAAGCCGAACGAAAGGCTTGATTTCAAGGTCAGCCAAGATAAGATATTGATGATTAATGTTGAGAACAGTGTGATAACTTGGGAGAAAAGAGGGAAATCAAGGGTGCGATTCTTGAAATGGGTCGGTAAGTGGACATGTTGGGTGAGATTGACTGAGGAGAGGAGGTTAAGGAAATCAGATGCAAGAGGGATTGTCTACGTAGTACGTGAATATTGAAGTCGCCGGTTAGAACTTGTTGGAAGTAGTGGTACTGACAGTATGAGAAAGGATGGAGCAGAATTCATCAAGGAAGACAGAGGGTTTGAAGGAGTATGTAGGTGGACAAGGTGGGAGGGCGGTAGATATTGAAAACTGTGAATAGGTTAGGGCAAGTCTAAGAGTTGTGGAGGAGCATTCGAAAGAGCGGAAGGTAAGGCGAGAGGAACTTAGGACGACAGCCGGTTCACGGACCCATAGACCATAGGAGGCTCGAGCGTATATGGAACCAATTTTGCCCAACTGCATGAGAAACCAGCACCCTAACCATGGTTAGATTGTCGTGCACCTCCGTTTCCAAAAAGAAACGGACCAAACCAAAGCATACGTATTTTATTTTATTCTATTATTTATTCAGTGACTGAGTTTTATTCCGTGCTTGATAATAAACGCCTTCATACTGCACAAGCCACGCATAACGCAACACCTGTCTTTCAATTCTTATATATACAACACGAATATATAATATTCTATATACATTTACATATATACATACATATATATGCAAACATATATATATATATATATACATTTATATAAATATAATTATATTGGCCTAATTGTATTGGCTGACATGTAGTCGATAATGGACGTTTAGCTGTATACGAAAGCAGATGCTTATCTCGGTGCGCACGGGATCCAGCTTCCACTGCATGGAGGATACAAGAAACAGTTTTATTCAAGAGCCCGTTTGCTTACCTGTGATTGATAGGTCTGACGTGAATGGTAAACATCGTGTGTGGCCATCGACGGCAGAGGGAGTCTGCTTCATATTTTCGCCCGAGTAATATTATTACCGGTATACATGAAACACATAAACGTATAGGTCGTATATATATTTAAATATATATGCACACAATTACTTACGCATATATGTTTAAAAATTACCCCAATTGATACAAATAAGGTAATATATATATAGGCCTATATATTTATTTATTTATTTATTTACATATACATAAACATCAAAATTATCCTATTTGATAATAATTTATGATATATATATATATATATAATAAGGTAATTTTAATTTATATATTCAATAAAATATTTTTCAAATATACGAGCAACGTTTATGGGAAGTTATACATTTCCACGCCTATTATCATTAGGCTATGATGTCCTGCAGTAGGCCTAATCCGGAAATTCTCTAAGCAAATGTTTTGTACCATAATTTTTATTTTGTTGCAGGCCTAAAAATGTAGACCAATAAGATCAAGGTATGTTTTCCTTCCTTCGATGATAGCCTATAGTAGGGCCTATAGGCCTGCTGGCGAAAGTAGGGCCTAAAAATGCGTAACGTCATTTAAGACAAGACAGTTCAACGCCTATGCAAATTATTAATAGTAAATAGCAAATAATTATCGAAGGGTACACTTAGTTCAGTTTAAATTCAATTAATTTTCGACAATCCTAAACCTCTATTTCTTCTGGACTCGTGCAGACTGTAGGCCTTACAGGCCTCTGAGTTTCTGGTTGAATTTGTCTAATTCAAGCGGAGCTTATACCTGAAAGGGAGAATAAAACTCATCTAGCGTGTGGCTTCCCGGCCTTCCCCTTAAACCCAGTCCTTGCCCTCGTTATGATTTTGTTTGGATAAATAGACGAATAGGCTATAGTAGGCCTATACAAACTGGATAGGGATAGAAGGAATTGGATACACAGCGAAATTGTGAGAGACTGCAGCGAGAGTTGCGCTTGGGCTAATATTTGCTTAATTTCGATTTATCGGGAATCTAAATATAGCCCTATTCCGCCCAGTAGGTTTGTAGATCGATTCTGAAAATTCTTAAAACGGTAATTATTAATTAAGCAAGAGTATACGGCCTACACAAACAGGCAGAACGTCAGCGCATGCATGCAGATAAGTAGTAGGCTAGTAGTAGCCTAATCCTAGGCTGTATACTACTCCAGTGGCAGGTTCAGACTGGCCCAAAAATGGACGAAGTTACTTTTTATTTACTTGTTTTATCACCACATCATGAAATCGATGAATGCCTGTCCTGCACAGCATCTTTCACAAACTACGAGAGGGTGTAGTACGGTGAGGTAAGCGTGGGCTGCGTGCTAATGGATGACTTCATACCTCATTCCCAACGTTACGCGAAGCACAAACTCCGTCCCCAAGGCTTAGCGAACTCAACTATAACATTTGTAAGCTTGGCGTACGCTGTTGGTGGAAACATCAGACGGCGAGGGAGATGAATGGTTATCCGTCCTCGGATGCGGTGGCTAAATTTATAATGAAGTTGCGCAAATTCATCATCATCATCATTATCATCATCGTCGTCATCATCATCATCATCATCATCATCATCACCATCGTCGTCGTCGTCATCATCTTCATCATCATCATCATCATCGCGATCGTCATCATCATGGTCGTCATCATCATCATCATCATCATCGTCGTCGTCGTCATCATCATCATCATCATTTTCATAATCATCATTATCATGACCTCCCATGGTCTTCTCACCCGCTCTCTACAGTTCAACTCTTGGATTCGTCCGAACGTAGGCTACGTCGGTCCGTAAACATAAACTGTCCATTTGATAGGAACATTATAGGACCGTGAAAACCTCGACTCGGATCTGCAAAGGTCAACGTGTCAGCCGCCTCTGTAATATATTTCATCCGCAGATATAAACACGCAACACCCATGTGCTTTCTAACTAGACTATAGTAGACAACTGTGTATGTTCATGAGCGTTCTGGCCGCGATTGTCTGTTGTTTACAGACATTGTTTATATACATGTTACATGCAAGACAAACGCAGCTTGAAGCTCACAGAAGATTTCGTGTTGCCTGAGGATATTCTGCGTGGAAGAGTTAGTTGTCTGGTATTCCTCTCATTGGAACAGAGTAAACGCAATCTGTAGGGAAAATCGTGTCGTAGTATCTTGAACAAACACAAGGGAAGGCGTGGGAAAACAGAAAGCATGGGAAGCATTTGGTTGCGTTGCACAGCGTTGCATTGCATGGGGTTGCGTTGCATTGTATGGGGTTGCGTGGCATAGCGTTACATTGCATGGGGTTGCGTTGCATTGTATGGGGTTGCGTTGCATTGCATGGGGTTGCGTTGCATTGCACGGTGTTGCGTTGCATAGCGTTGCATTGCATGGGGTTGGGTTGCATAGGGTTGCATTGCGTTGCATAGCGTTGCATGGGGTTGCGTTGCATGGGGTTGCATTGCATGGGGTTGCGTTGCATACGCTATGCATTGCATGGGGTTGCGTTGCATTGCATGGGGTTGCGTTGCATTACATGGGGTTGCGTTGCATTGCGTTGCATCGCATTGGTTTGCGGTGTACTGCGTTGCATTGTATTGTTGCCCTATATTGCGTTGCATTGTTGTATTCTGCTATACTTACAAGTTAAGAAACGTCTTATAAGGATCATGGCTGACTCCATGGCACGGATTGACCTTTCCAGAAAATTCGGATTCCGACCCAACAGCAATTAATCTGGCTCTTGTGGAGTTGATTTGATTAGGCGCCGGTGCTATAGCCTCGTTTCACAGACGCAGCTGCGTTGTGGCGCTGATGAAGTTTTGAAGACTTCCATATGATTACATTACATTCTCTCATTCAGCTGCACTACATACATGTATGTAGGTCTATATGGGA
The DNA here is from genome assembly GCA_963556255.1 of Allolobophora icterica. Classification (NCBI taxonomy): domain Eukaryota; kingdom Metazoa; phylum Annelida; class Clitellata; order Crassiclitellata; family Lumbricidae; genus Allolobophora; species Allolobophora icterica. The sequence goes on from OY744605.1 coordinate 70,751,885, forward strand.
CGAGAAAGAGCCCCAATTTTCAGCCGAGAGGTCGGAGGTTCAAAACCCCGCCACGAGAGCAAGGTGTTTCGAAATCGCCGCTACACTTGAGCCCCTATCGAATTCAGCCTTGGCATGAGTACATTGACCGTAAGCTGTAGGTGGGAGGATCAGACGACGAGGAAGACAGAGGCTACCAAATTTCATGCATGGGCTGAGGTTATACGTAGACGAATGTTTCGAACTTAAGGAACTATACTCCTATCGTCCTCTACATACTTAAGAAATTAATACCTTTTAGCGTAAAGGATTTCATTGTTACATTACGCTACATAGCGTTACTGCTACACCACGGTTGATGGCGCTACAAAACTACAACACTAGATGACGCTAATTTCGCGACTACATCGACCACTTTGTTGTCTATAAATTTCTAAATTGGGCGCATCGCATTAGATGGCGAATAGAGACGCCGCTGTTTGCGGAAGGGGTCCTCATTGTGCATTCAGGCGACGACCGCTAGGCGGCTGTTCGTGCCTTGACCGGTGAACTTCACCTTCGAGACGAACAGCGATCAATCTTGCAGACTGTCGCAGGAGGAAAATGGTGCAGGGCTGTGAGGGTTCTTTCCTCTTGAATAACCCAACGGACAGGGGATGCTATTTGTAAATGTAAATGTACGCATTTTTTTTATAACGACCGTATGTCCTTGACCCTGCTCATCTTTCAATGAATTGATTGGGTGAGACCCGTCACCACCGCTGCCCGTTTGAATAGGCGCCACGCCATTTAAGATCCCCATAAGCGACCGTATGGCCTCGACCCTGCTCATTTCAATGAATTGATCGGGTGAGACCCTTAACCACCGTTGCCCGTTTGAATGGGTGCCAGGCCATTTAAGATCCCCGTGTAAGGACGAGTTTGTAGGGGACGGAGGACCGGTGGGGTGGGGTGGGGTGGATTTCCTCGACTGGTTAGGACAGTAGAGGGAAATTTGTGGCGATTAGAGCAGCCAAGGTATTGGCTGAAGTGTTATCGACGTCATTTTCTCAGTCTCGGCATATAAGGGCATGTTGCCAGTAATCTCTGTCTCGCCGGCTGATCATCTTCCCATCGACAGTGTATTTGGGAAACATCGTATTTAAGGCAAAAGTTAACTGTGCAAGCAGTTTGGTTAAGCTTGGTACATAAAAGCGCTTGGCGTCATCTGTATTCACCGGAAGTGATCGTCTCGACTACTTCCGGCGGAAGTGAAAATGCAAATCTCTCATCAAATTTTCAAGAGAGTCTATCCGTCCAATTGGGGATACTGGGTTCTTAAAGAGGAAGACGGAAGATACAGCTGTAGCAGTTTCCCAGTGGGAATTCCATGCTTCCCAATATTAATTAGATGGATGGATGGATGGATGGATGGGTCGATGGATGGATTGATGAATGGATGGACGGATGAACAGATGGATGGATGCATTGATGCAGCACGAATGGATGGATTATGGGTGGATGGTTGGATGGAAGGATGGATAGATTGGAGGATTGGATGGATGCATGGATGGATACATGGATGCATGGATTATAGATAAGGATTAATGAATTGTTAATTTATAGATCTGATAATGGTGACAATTAAAAAAACAGAACAGGGCTCCCTTAATTTATGTAATCTTGAAGGATCATATGTAGCTCAGAAAAAACCTGATAATAGTAATAATAATAAATACAATAATAAACAGAGAAATAATAACAACAACAAAAATAACAACAACAATGCTAATAATAATAGTAACAATAGTAATAATGGTAATAATAGCAATAATAATAATAATAATAATAATAATAATAATAATAATAATAATAATAATAATAATAATAATAATAATAATAATAATAATAATAATAATAATAATTATAATAATAATTATAATAATAATAGGAAGAGAAGGATGATGGGGAGGAGATCATGGAACTCGAGGAGGAAGAAGAAGACGTAGAAGACGAGGAAGAGGGGGAGATAAAGAGGAGGATCCGTGAAAAAATGTTGAAATCAGTTGCAGTGGAATTTCAGCCGATCAAACATTTCTCGTCGACACCTGGCAGAAAAATTCACGAATGGAGATGGATAGGTGTATCAGATCGCCCCAGAGGGAGGTCTAGCCAATGGCACACAGACGAAGACACGGACTAAGAGACGCCATATGCAGACAAATAGAGGAACTGAGAAAGACACAGAGAAGGAGTGATCCAGAAACAGAAGCAGAGAAACACGGACAGAGGGAGAGAGATAGAAGCAGACTGAGAACTAGGCCGATAGACAAAGATAGATAAGCACAGAGGCAGGGACATAGAGAGAAATACACCAACGCAAACAGGTAGCCACACAGGCAGCCAGACAGACAGACAGACAGACAAACAGACAAAAATCGAGTGAACGATGGTGGTCTTTATATTTTGCGAACTCCTGCTACGTGAATAAATAAACATATCACTGTATCTCATTCCTCTGATTTCTAGGCCTATCAAATATAAAGACCTATCTAAGGCCTAGGGCTTTCACATATCTAGACCTATCCAATGCCTAGGGCTTTTTCTCATATCTAGAACTAGTCTAGTGCCTAGGCCCACAAATAGACCTACATAATGCCTAGGCCTAACTCACATCTAGACCTAACTGATGCCTAGGGATTGCTCATATATAGGCCTATCGCTGCTAATCTAATCGAGTGATTTCTATAGCGCCATCATCGTGATGCGCAAGCATGAATAGGACTGCCAATGTCTATAGGCCTATTCGCTTCCTCCCTAGATCTGTCAGCCATAGGCCTCTCTCATGCTATAGGTCTATCGGTCCCAAGGCCTATCGATGCCGCGGCCATGTCCCGCAGCCCTACCGCTGTGTGAGCAACTGAGCATCGACAACTAATATCACCTGCAGTCTCTTCTCTTCCTCCTCCTCCTCCTCCTCTTCTTCCTCCTCCTCCTCCTACTCCTCTGGCTCAGCAACCGACCAACGCACGTTCTCAATCGGACCCAACATATGCACGGTGTACGTCGCAACGGATAGCGACAACAGCTATAGAGCAACACGAGCAACAGCTATAAGAGCAACGTCAGTAGCCGTAGAAACAGCCTATACACGCGGTATAGCAACAGTAACAACTATACAGCGATAGTATAAAAATCAGCAACAGCTATGAAGCAACAGTAGAAACGCCAGAAACAGCTACATAGTGACAACAGCAACATCAGAAACAGCTACAGAACAACAATAGTTACAGCTATACAACAGCACATCATTGATGGTTACAGCAAAATCAGTACAACGGATAAAATATTAGTAGCACAGCGACAACAGCAGCTGCAACGCAACAACGAAGCAACCACTAACAGCTAGAGCAACGTGTGACAACAGTTTGCAACCGTACAACTGTACCAACCGACAACCGTTCGACAACCGAGCCAACAACTAGATCGTCTGTCCAAATCTCGCCCCCGGTTGCCTCATCAGAGTTGTCTTGCCACTCGCTATAGGCAAGAACAACGACGGCAATGACACCGGAAGCAGTTGCACTTGCCCGTTGCGTACCTCGTCATAGTCGTCAACGTCCTGAGTGGCAAAGGAAGACGATTTCTGGATTAACCCTCAATGGATATCAGAGACGGATTTTTATCATCGTCCTCTTCTTCTTTGGAGAAATGTGCTCGACAGGTCGGAAATTTCTGCTCCAGCAGCTAAACTATGGTAAGGTAAAGGTCAGGTAAAGAAGGCAAGGTAACTTAGTAAAGGTAAACAAGATGTGGTGTACGTGAAGGTCTGATCAGTTTCTGTAGGGTAAGGTAATCGGAAATGAACTAAGATGAGCTCAGGTCAGGTGACACAAGGTAATTTTAAGTTAAGTTTAAGGTAATGTTTTAGTAAGTGTAAGGTAAGTTTAAGGTAAGGCTAAGGTAAGTTTAAGGTAAGTTTAAGGTAAGGCTAAGGTAAGTTTAAGGTAAGGTTACGGTAAGTTTAAGGTAAGTTAAAGGTAAGCTTGAGGTAAGTTTAAGGTTAGTTTAAGACAGGAGTGGCAGAGCAAGCTAATAAGTCCATAGGTTCAGAATTTCATCGAAATGTTTTCAGATGCGCAAACGGAACGAATCTGAATCTGCTGCTGTCCGTAGCTATAGAATCAGATTCGCTTTGTCTCAGAACTGACTGTATAGACGACGCATTGTTAGCGGACACGGAACGAATCTGGGTCTGGAGATGGCAGTAGAGTCAGATTCGTTCCGTTGAACGTACGATTTGCACGAGGTAGCAACTATACAGAACTGACATAGCGCCAGATTCATGTATGTATTTATGTATGGATGCATCTATGTATGTATACCACAGAGACTGTGCATATACGTATGTATGTATGTATACGTACGTATGTATATTTGTTTATGTGCATGTATGGATATTTGTATTTGTGTATTTGTATTTGTATGTATGTAAACGTACATATGTATGTACATTGGCATGTATGTATAATTATGTTAGTATGTATGTTTGGATGTATGCATGCATGCCTGTATGTATGTATGTATTGGTATGTATTGATGTACGTACTGTATGTAATACTATAGGTGTATATATATATTATGCATGTATGTATCTGAACATTGATATAGCGCATGGTTTTAGCCTTGAAAAGACGCTGAAACATGGAAATCTAGAGCAGTTCTTCCGAGGTCTGACTTAAGTTAAGCTGAGGATGTTTCCGAGTTATCCTTCTCTACACCGCAGGTGGTAGAAGCAGGAACTGCAGACAGAATTGATGTCGTTCACCATGAATAGATATTCGTACGGAAGCACCCTGAAGTACCAGACGACCTGTGATTCCCATTCTGAGAAATTTCGCCTCTATCCCTTTGTCCATCTTTGTTTGAGTCCGTACGCCCAGCCATGTTAACTGCTGTTGAAAGGATTCAACCCCGTGGCGGAGTCGATGACATCAGGGCCTGTACTTCGGCCACAACAGTCCCTATCCGTGACACGCAGGCAAGTACATCTGGTAAGTGCATGGTATGTCGAGTACGGCTAAAAATCGTCTACGTTTTGGTGAACCATGACTGCAAGAGCTGTATAAGACTTGCATCAGGTCGGCTGTCACCACAACTCTTGGAGTTACGATTTTCAAAGGTTTCTTTAAGCGGTGCAAAGACCGAGCCATTGGCAGTGGGACAGCCTTATATGGAACTGGTGATCATTCTGATCCGATTTCCACTGTCACGGTCCACCCATCCAGATAAGAGCGCAGCCATTTCAGCGACTGACCGCAAAACCGTAAGAAGTGCTCAGTCTGGTCAGAAGAATGTTGTGGTCCAGATGGACTGTAATTAGAAAGCGCGATTTTGTCGAAGATCAATAGCGTCACAAGTGTCAGAGACTAGCTGCAGCATAACCGTCTCTACTGAGTTGTATTAGCCTACTTGTTGAGTTATTGCTCTTCCTGTAAGCTATTTATAGACAGCAGGTTTAGACATAGATCTATGATTTTAGGCAGAAGCGTTTATCTATTGACTATTGTATTGATTGTGGAGACACGGCACATGGCGAGCGCGGACCTGCATGGCGCTTAAATGGTGGTCTGGGTGTGATGTCCCAGTGGACTCCAGTGGCAAGGCCCTTGGAATACGGGGTCAGAGGGCGATGTTCCTGGAGGCTAAAACAAATATTCAACTCAACATTCGCTGTCACTTCGAATATTATTACTAAGCTGTGGAGGGTCTGAGCTGCTCGTATCTACGTAGCGTGGATCAGGCAGAGATCCAGATAGAACGTTGGACTCTGCGAGATGCCAGTTGGATTGGCTGACAGTTCATTTCAAAGCTTCTGACTACAGCATCCGTGATCCCCCATCGACTGGCAGACGATCAGATATCACCAGTAACAACGCCCTAATAGAAATGATCTGCTTCCATCATCGCTCAATCTGACACCATGCAGGCTCACTGCTCACTGCGCTCGCTCATCACGTCTCACTCACTGTCCTATATATAAGTATACGCTCCCCTCTCTGTGCCAAACCATGAGGTGGTCGGTTGCATTCATATGCATGTGTGTGCATATATGTATTATTATTATTATTATTATTATGTATGGTTTATATATATATATATATATATATGTATGTAATGTGTGTATGTATGTATTTATTTAGGTACGTATGTATTGTATTACTACGTGTGTATGTATGAATTTATGCATGTATGTATTCATGTACTTTAAGAACTTACTCTTCGGAAGACTGTTTGAAAGAACTTCCTCTAAAAGATGAGATTAGGCATATGCGGTGCATTAAACCCCAGAAAGTTGCATCCAAACACTCTCCCACAGTCCCACATACTCAATTAATTTGATGGCATTTAAAGCCATCCATCCATTCATCTAAACTCACACACCCAAAACCAATCCACAACCTATTTCCTTCCTTCATTCCTTGCTTCTTTTCATCCTTGCTTCCCTCCCTCCATCCCTCCTTGCTTTCTTCCTTTGTTCCTTCCTTGCTCCCTTCCTTCTATCCGCCAACCATTCCTCCTTCTTACTCCTCTCTATACCTCCTCATCCTACTTCCACTCTTTTTCCCTCCCTGCTCCCTCCCACCCTTCTTTGCTTTCTCATCCTGCCCCTCCATTCTCTCCATCCAACCTCCGTCTTCCCTCACGCTCCTCCTTCTTACTGTCCTTCCTTCTTTTCTTCCTTCCTTCCGTGATTCATCCTTCATTCCCTGCGCGGTCTCTTTCATCTTCCCTGACCCGGCAAAGACGTCTGACCAAGTCCATGCATTTCAACGCACTTGTTGACATCTCCTCTGGACCTCTGTATCACGAAATAGTTTCCGCAAACCAAACAATGAGGCCCAGCAGACCAAAGACCAAAATGCTGGTCCACAACGACGGTAAAAACAGGACTAAGAGCAACGGTTGTTTACCTTCATGACGATAAGTAAATCAATGATTTCTGCGACGTCCGTGATTTAGTATCTAGAAATCCAGTATCTTTGATACGGCATTCATAAAATAGAATCTACTATCCAGGATACTTATATGCATGCATGCATGTGCATATGAATCTGTGTATCGTTGCATGAATGTGCGTATACACTGTATATGCGTATGTTTGCATGCATATGTGTAAATACAAGCATGCATGTATTCATATTTTTATGTATGTAACTATATGGATGTATAGTTTGTATGCATGTATGTATATATGTATGTATGCGTCCATTTATGCATGTATCTAAGCATGCATGCATACATGAATTTATCAAGATTGTATGTATGCAGGGGCGTCTATCCCTCTAAGTCATTGGAGCAACGTCCTTTTCCCCCTTCTTCTTCCCCTCCCGTTCCTTCCCCCCCCTAAAATGGTGGTACACACACTGTTAGATCTCCCCCCCCCCAATTTCTTGGATGGAGCATTTGCTCCAAGGTTTCTATGGTGTAGACGCCCCTATATGTATGCATGCATGTATGTGTGCATGCATACATGTATGTATTGTATTGAATTGTAGCTGTATATTTATAAAGTGCCTATCACAGTGTTCACCAATCAGAGGCACTCCCAGTGCGAGAGA
>OY744605.1:70764464-70914464 GCA_963556255.1 Allolobophora icterica
TGTATGTATGCATGTATGTATGTATGTATGTATGTATGTATGTATGTATGTATGTATGTATGTATCTAAACATATATAGCGCCGTTTAGGAACCTCGCAAAGGCGTTGATGTTCTCAAAACTGATTCAGTCATCCAGTCATCCATCCGTTCATCTATCCGTTCGTCCATCTATTCATCCATCCATCCGTTCACGCAGTCATCCTCCAGGTAAACAGGCCGTCGCACAGATAGACAGGCAAAGAAACAAATAAACACAGAAATAAACAACCAGTTACACATTCAAAGGCGCCATAAACAAACATAAACGACGCACATTAAGACAGACTTTCGTCACGTGATCTCGAATCTTGTTCCCGTTCTTCTTTCAGATTCCGTTTACCACCTATTATCGCCCACCGAGTCATGCACGGTCGCCGCTCGACCGAATGAGACCTTATCACTGCTCTGTGTTCATCCGCCCGTCCAGACAACGCCAGGCGCGACATCTACTTCCGGTTCCGACGGCGCAGACTCCACTTGTCGCTTCCGGTCGCTCGTCTGGCGCCGCCTGGAGGCGAATGGAGAAACGACGAACGTAACCGAAACAAGGCGCTTAAGTCTTCGCAGAGGAGGATGAGGAGGGTTTGGTGGAGGATTAGGAGAGGCTGTGGTAGAGGAAGGACCTGGAAGAAAGGTGTCTCTGTTGCGGATCACTGGACTGCAGCCAGAGGATCTTTCCAGGTTTGGATCTGGTTTCTTAGGTGGAAACAGAGGAGGGGATGACGAAGATGAAGAGGAGGAAGATGAAGAGGAGGATGACGAGGAGGAAAAAGAGGAAGAAGAAAAGGGAGATAAAGAAGAAGAAGAGGAGGAGGAGGAGAAAGAAGAGGAAGAAGACGAGGAAGACGAAGAAGAAGAGGAAGAGGAGGAAGAGGAAGAGGAGGAAGATTAAAAAGAAGAGAAAAAAGAAGAAGAGGAGGATGAAGTGAAGGAAGAGGAGAAGGAGGAGGAGGAAGAAGAGGAGGAATAACAATATAATCTTCGTTTATTAATTCAAACTGACAAGTACGCAGTAAGATTACATGATACAGTAGTAACAGACGATAGCAAGTTTAACAGAAGTCGAATTTAACAGTACGGCAGCCATAAAAGGCACCCATCTGCTCATTTTACAATCGCCCCCTAGCGAATGAAGGCTGAGTCAACCTTATGGAACTAGCGTGTATCGAACCCGCGTCCGGCTGTTCTGCGTGCCAGCGTGTTACCATTCAACCATCTTCCCGCACCGGAGGACGATAAAGAAGGTGAAGAGAAAGATGAAGAGGAGGAAGTGGTCCGCAGAAGATGGGCCTAGAAGAGATCATGCAATCGGCAAATACATGGCCACATAGATTATTATATAGCTCAGATTAGCGTTTTCATAAACGTATCCTACTGTATACGCCGTATCGCAACTATTACCCATGACCACAGGATGGGTCAAGCAGGCACATGGGAACAAAAGGTATAAGACTAAAGTGGAATTTACAATACGTTATTATATATCGAAGATTAGGATCTTCACTTACCGCGTGGTATACACTTTACTTTGATTTAGCCTTAATTTATGCAAGCCGTTTAATACACCATTCCCATTCCTACGATACCGTCGTATACCCAATCTTTTCAACTTAGCTCACCATGCATATAATTTGTCTCAACTTATTTACCGTAAGTTAACTCTTTTACCTTCACTAACATATGGTACAAGATGGCGGCCATATGTGTAAAATATACACTACCTTATACTCTACCTTATACCTTAACTTATACCTCACACTTTACCTTATACCTTACCCTACCACCCTACCTTTTACCTTATATTGTCCCTTATACTATACCTTGTACCTTACTATTTACTGTCAATGCTATCTTATTTATTATCTAACCTTATATCTAACAATATACCTTACCTTATTCCTTAGCTTATACCTTATTTACCTTATACCTTGCCCTATCCTTATTCCTACATTATGCCTTACCACGTTTATTCCTTACCTTATTCCTTACCATTTATCTTACTTTACCTCGTCCCTTTGTCTTATACCTTTCCTTTATACTGACATTACACCTGATCGTACCTGGTTCACGTACTGCAGGTATCGGTGTGACGTCGAGTGTGCAGATGATGAGGGTCGGCATTTCACACGCCATCACACTGTCTCCGTCTGCATACAGCAGTCGCACCAACAGTACGGTGAGAGAGAGAGATAGTGCAAAGGCTCCATATAAATTTAGCTATTACAACGAAATAGAAATGTAAGATAGAGTAAGACGATATTCCAAAACCAATCGATCCATCAATCAGAATATGTCTGTCAGTCATTCAGTCAGTCAGTCAGTCAGTCAGTCAGTCAGTCAGTCAGTCAGTCAGTCAGTCAGTCAGTCAGTCAGTCAGTCAGTCAGTCAGTCAGTCAGTCAGTCAGTCAGTCAGTCAGTCAGTCAGTCAGTCAGTCAAGTCGGTCCGCCAAGTCAGTCAGTCAGTCAGTCAGTCAGTCAGTCAGTCAGTCAGTCAGTCAGTCAGTCAGTCAGTCAGTCAGTCAGTCAGTCAGTCAGTCAGTCAGTCAAGTCGGTCTGTCAAGTCAGCCATCAAGTCAGTCAGTCAGTCAGTCAGTCAGTCAGTCAGTCAGTCAGTCAGTCAGTCAGTCAGTCAGTCAGTCAGTCAGTCAGTCAGTCAGTCAGTCAAGTCGGTCCGCCAAGTCAGTCAGTCAGTCAGTCAGTCAGTCAATCAGTCAGTCAGTCAGTCAGTCAGTCAGTCAGTCAGTCAGTCAGTCAGTCAGTCAGTCAGTCAGTCAGTCAGTCAGTCAAGTCGGTCTGTCAAGTCAGCCATCAAGTCAGTCAGTCACTCAGTCAGTCAGTCAGTCAGTCAGTCAGTCAGTCAGTCAGTCAGTCAGTTAGTCAGTCAGTCAGTCAGTCAGTGACTGTCAGTCAGTCAGTCAGTCAGTCAGTCAAGTCGGTTCGTCAAGTCAGCCATCAAGTCAGTCAGTCAGTCAGTCAGTCAGTCAGTCAGTCAGTCAGTCAGTCAGTCAAGTCGGTCCGTCAAGTCAGCCATCAAGTCAGTCAGTCAGTCAGTCAGTCAGTCAGTCAGTCAGTCAGTCAGTCAGTCAGTCAGTCAGTCAGTCAGTCAGTCAGTCAGTCAGTCAGTCAGTCAGTCAGTCAGTCAGTCAAGTCGGTCCGTCAAGTCAGTCAGTCAGTCAGTCAGTCAGTCAGTCAGTCAGTCAAGTCGGTCCGTCAAGTCAGCCGTCAAGTCAGTCAGTCAGTCAGTCAAGTCGGTCCGTCAAGTCAGCCGTCAAGTCAATCAGTCAGTCAGTCAGTCAGTCAATGAAGTCAGTCAGTCAGTCAGTCAGTCAATGAAGTCAGTCAATGAAGTCAGTCAGTCAGTCAAGTCAGTCAGGTGGGTCCGTCAAGTCAGCCGTCAAGTGAGTGAGTGAGTGAGCGAGTCAGTCAGTCAGTCAGTCAGTCAGTCAGTCAGTCAGTCAGTCAGTCAGTCAGTCAGTCAGTCAGTCAGTCAGTCAGTCAGTCAGTCAGTCAGTCAGTCAGTCAGTCAGCCAATCAGAAAGAGTTAGTCAGTCAGTCGGTCAGTCAGAAAGTCAGTAAGAAAATTAGGAATTCTGCCACCAATCAGTCAATCAAACAATGAAACCAACCAATCAATCGTCTAATCAACCAATCAATCATTTTCCTGCTTCCAGCCATCTGTGAGTCAACCGCGGGTGGCAGTGGACGCTGTTTCCGCTCCTTCTCAGACGGCGTCTGTGATTCCTACTGCGATCACGAGTCGCATCTCTTCGACGGATTCGACTGCGTCCGCAGCAGCGGAACTGGACTGGTGGAACCTGGAGCAGGTGGAACGGACGCCACCGGAAGCGCCGACTGTCGACCGGAAGTTGACCAGAAATGTCGGCCATCTTACGCCGATGGGATCTGCGACCAGGAGTGTGACTCTGCCCAGTGCTCCTGGGACGGAGGAGATTGTATCGATCGACCGCTCAGGTTTACTCTTTAACTGTGACCGTAACTGGGTTACCGATTTATATAGCACCTCTCAAACAGAAATTAACCAGAAGCGCTCTATACTCTCTAGTCCAAACGACTTTAAATTTAATTAAAAACAGAAAGTTGACCAGTAATAATATTGTAATTGGCAATTTCTATTGCGCCGGTGTCCAATGCACAAGGCATCAACCGATGGCACACCAAAACCAAGGCTTAATCAGGTCAATCTCCAGAAGGTCGGTCCTTAGTAAGACAGAGAGGAGCTATGGAGGATGAGGTAAGCGAACAAAATATTTACTGGCATTCGTTATGTTCTTAATAACTAGAGAGGTCACCGGTGACGGGTACCCGCACGCACGTAGAGCGGCTAGAGCCTCAACAACGGATTCCCCTCACAGATGATAGTTTGTTTAATGCTCAGAGTTGCACGCTGCATCTGCTAGAATCTAGATGAGGATGCAACACAGTCTAGGCTTAACAGGTGTCTATGGAAGAGGGCTGAAGGGTAACCATGGACCATCTTCTTGAAATGTCTTCCAGTCTTCCAGTGTATGATTACGTATGACTCTGTTCTGGGTATATACATTTCAAAATCGTAATCGCGTTTATATAGCGCCACTTTTGAGAACCAAGTCAGAGGCACTCAGGACCTGACAATACATGAACCACGATCGAACAGATTGATTTTCAAGCGCTGACGGAAATGAAGCAAAGAAACGCCAAGTTCACTCATTCCAGAAAGATGGACCAACAACAGCGAAACTTCTCTGCTGGGCCGAGGAATTTGGGGTCGGAAGGGACATCCAGGTCATCATGAGCAGCAGAACGAAGAAATCTACGAGCAGGAATGGATGATGAGACCGAGACATATCTATATGCATTTAAACATATATACATACAATGTACATACATACATACATACATACATACATACATACATACATACATACATACATACATACATACATACATACATACATACATACATACATACATACATACATACATACATACATACATACATACATACATACATACATACATACATACATACATACATACATACATACATTAGGGTGGTAGTGAAAAAAGTTTTTTTTAAATAATGCCCGGGACACCCCCTAGTTCTGTTCGTATTGGTAGTAGAAACTCATGTGCAAAATCTTTTTAAAATATTCCATTATTTAGGCGTGCCACATGACAACTCAAGTTTTGCATATGACACCATGCATCATTGAAGCCGTAAAAATCAACTTTCTTAGTTTTTCAGGAGCTCGATGAAAGTTCATCACTTCTAGAACCTATTATTTGATTACTGTAATTATGTGATGAGTGTGATGCACCATAGATTGTTGGATACCATATTCTTTGATGATTTGTTTATAAATAAAAAATTTAATAATAAATATATAAATTAGAACCAACTGGAGCTGAGGAGTAAATAAATATTTGCAATTTTTTAACAATTTTCTGAACTTTTGTAGTCTGTACATTTAAGGCTTTTCTAACGTTTAATTATTTATTTACTTACTTACTCACACTATCCCACATTATTCATAATCCATTTCAAATTAATCACATTTTAAAAGTTGTCTTAAAAGATGTTTTCAACCCTCTGGCTGGACCGTTTCCTGGACCTGAAATACCTTTGCTTAAACGATATCAGAATGCATTGCCTTTGATCGTCCATGACATGCTTGCTGATGGTTTGTCAGATGATGAAATTGCAGTTTAACAATAACAACGAAATGATGGAAGACGCTGTTGAATTTGAAGTGGAATGTTTGCAGAAAGACAGTCAGCCTCGTGATGATTATCTAGAGCTCTTGGAACTTGCACTGATCTACTTAGGTCATGTCCCACCTCGAGGGTTGCATATTACAGCCTCTGGTGTCATGTCACCGCTCTCTTCGCTCTGCAACCCGTGGTGATCTCTCTGTCCCTTGTGCACACACCTCTACTATGCAGCAGCGCGCTTTCTCCGTGGTTGGACCCACAATTTGGAATGGGCTTCCTCCTGAGCTGCGGTCTCTTCCTCGTAACTCATTCACCGCTTTCTTCTCTGCTCTAAAGACTGTTCTCTCTCATCGGGGTTGGGCTAGGAGTGCCTCCGAGTAGCTTCCTTGGAGGGGCGCTATATAAATGATTGATTGATTGATGCATAGGGCCAGGTGGATGGCCAAGGCCATCTATTCTCACAAAGTATTCCTTTTGCGATCTCAGTTGCGAATTACCTTCTGGAAAATAAATGTTGCTACGTTCCCTTAACCTGTTCATCTGCTTTGATTATCTCAGATCATGGTTCACAGGCTTCACACTCTACTCTAAAGGCACTTTCCGTCATGCTTGTTACCTCAGTGAGGAGTTGGTCGATTTCTGTTTTTTCGATGACTGTATTGATGCTGCTTCCAAGGCCTTGTTGGTGCAAACAATGAGAACCAAAGTTGGTGTTGGCATTCCATCCAAATGTCCACAAATTACTGTACACACAGCTTCATGTAGTCGGGAGCACCTCTGAGTAGTACTCCTTGAAGAGGCGCTATATAAATGCCCGTTATGAATGAATGAATGAATGTACTCTTGAGATTTTGTGACTTCAAACATGATGAATACTGTGCATACCCATTGATTGGCTGGAGAAAGATCCAACTTCGTGGAAACAGGACAGCATCTTGTAGCGACATGGTCAGGTTACGGCGCTATAGAAATTGTCCGTGTTATTATTATTTAAATTATTTATTTGGAGCGTCATCAGAAAGGTTGAGTGTGGTGAATGATAGAGCAGAAAGGGGATTGGCACTGATCCAAGAATACAATCAAATACTGACCAAGGATGAAGGTCAAAAGCAGGATTTGCTCCATGTGGTGTCCGAACATTGGAAAAAGTATCCGGACCCCAAGAAGTTAACGGTCACAAAAATGGACTAATAAATATTTTATTCTTGAATCAAACTGACAGAGTTCAATTATGCTCAAAAATACTCTTTAAGTATTGTGCCTTAAACCTAGCAATTTGAAATTTACTTTCGGTTTCACAAAATACAAAAGAATATCGATTATATCGATCACAATTGTGCTTACATTCCTTGTCTAAAATTTGGAAAACTTGTCATCTCATGTGGCACCCCTAAATGATGGAATATTTTTATAATATTTTACACACTAGCTTAGTATAGCAAAAGGAACATAACTAGGGGCTGTCCCATCCATTTCCACAAAATAACGTTTTTGAGCACCACCCTAACATACATACATACATACATACATATTTGACCTATAGGAGCGTTGAGGTACTATGCGTATAACAGGCGTCGATCAGAGAGGGACTGAGGGGCCATTTAACCAGAGCCCCTATACACGGCTATCGGGTATGAAGTGGCCCAGGGTTCATTCATTCATTCTGAGAATTTATATAGCGCCCCTTCAAGATACCTACTGAGGAGCGCTCACAGTCCAGCTCCAGCTAGAAAAGAAAGACTTGACTGATTTATGAAACGCAGGCAAATTTTCCATGCAGAGGCAGTATGCGCAGTTCCAGCGGGAGTCCGTTCCAAGAGGAGGGGCCCACAACTGAGAAATCCCGGTGCTGCCTAGCAGAAGAGTGCGTGGGACCTAAAGCTCCCCTCTGATCGAGGAGCGACGTGCCCGACGCTCTACTACGTCGGACACCGGACGGCAAAGGTCGCGTATATATGTAAGATGGGGCGCAGCCAAGAAGACATCGAGAGACTAAAGCAGCGATCCGATAGGAGATACGCTGGGCAATAGGGAGTCAGTGCAACGTATCCCGGATATGGCTAATGCATCGGCTATTCACCTTTGTAACCTACGGCTATTCGCCTTTGTAACCTACGGCTATTCACCTTTGTAACCTACGGCTATTCACCTTTGTAACCTACGGCTATTCACCTTTGTAACCTACGGCTATTCACCTTTGTAACCTACGGCTATTCACCTTTGTAACCTACGGCTATTCACCTTTGTAACCTACGGCTATTCACCTTTGTAACCTAAGGCTATTCACCTTTGTAACCTACGGCTATTCACCTTTGTAACCTACGGCTATTCACCTTTGTAACCTACGGCTATGCACCTTTGTAACCTACGGCTATTCACCTTTGTAACCTACGGCTATTCACCTTTGTAACCTACGGCTATTCACCTTTGTAACCTACGGCTATTCACCTTTGTAACCTACGGCTATTCACCTTTGTAACCTACGGCTATTCACCTTTGTAACCTACGGCTATTCACCTTTGTAACCTACGGCTATTCACCTTTGTAACCTACGGCTATTCACCTTTGTAACCTACGGCTATGCACCTTTGTAACCTACCTCTAAATGACCACAGTAAGGCTTAGATAACGGAATGCAAAGGAATAGAGTGGACCATTTCTTTTGTAGACTGGTAGACGACGTGTTGGTGCTAACGGTCGCCGAGAACTTCCACCGTGACCCCGGTCACCCTCTGCCGCGACCTCTTGACCCGAAGACCGTCTCTAGGGCAGTGTCTCGCCTTCTTCGGACCGTCGTCCGACACCCGACCGACGACTGGATCGCATCACATCTCAAGGACGACCACCCTCATCAAGGTCAAGGACCGAGGGGTGCCAGGGAGAGACGGGGAGGCGGCAGCAGCAGCTGGGAGGCTGGCGGCGGCGTTGCCATGGGAACGGGGGTGCGCATCTACCTGAAGATAGACAACACCAACTGCTTCGTTCGTTGCTTCGATTCGGCCGACTCGGCGGGAAAGTTCGTTGTCATGGCGACGCGTCGAGGGTGGGATCCGGGATTCAGGATCACGTCCGTTGCCGGTAATTACCTGCTTGCTCACTAACCCACTGACCATAGGAGAACTTCCTCGTACCCCACCCCATACGAGGTTTGGGGGTACGAGGGGTACCCGTACCTCCACTTTTTTGGACTGGTGGGTACCGTACCCCTTTTTGAACAATGCCAATCAATATTTTATTATTGTGCCTTCTCAGAGGTCGCAGCCTCCTCCTTGCTTCGTGTATGTAAGAAATTGGTACCCCCCACTGTTTAGACCAAAGTTACCCCCCTGCCACTGACTGATGGACAGGCCATCAGCGTATGGCATTCATGCATTACATACGGAATAAGTCTGACACAATCTGTTTGTGGCGCTATAGAAATTTCGGAGATTTACATTTACAATTTACGTTACATTACAAAACACATCATAACAATTCGATGCATTACATTACATTACAAAAGATTACGTTAACTAACATGACGTTACTCTACACTGCTTTGAGTTAGGATGTTCTATTGCAGTGTTACAGCGAGTGACCGACAGATGTCGTACGCTCAATGACTCCTACGTCATCCGATCGTCTGCCGAAGACGATGACGTAATCGAAATGTCATCAGGCGAGGCCGACGTCCACCACCGCCTCTTCGGCTCTAGCCCCTGGGGTACGGAAGAGTCGAAGGGCGCACTCGTCTGGGTCGTTATAGCGGCTGTAGTTGGCGGAATGTGCGTAGTCATGCTCGTCTTTGGTTTGGCCGTTTTTGCACACCGTATCTCAAGAATGTTGCACCGTAGACGTCACGACCGCGTCGGTCGAGGCCATAGCCCGCCAGCGCCACAAGAGGGAGGGGCCCAGTGGGCAGTCCATTCGAGGACGACCTCTGTCGTCGGCGCTGAGAAGTACGGCACGGAAGTGTAGCGATTTTAAAGCGAATAGGAGCAGTGCCGTCTTTAAGGCAAGGGCACGCTGGGCAGTCGCCAGGGGCGCCACGATTCTAGGGACCCCAAATTAAAGCGACCACGATTGTTGAAATATTTGTGTTTCTCAAGGCTTATGTTATTTTGTTCAAACGTTTGTGTTGATTAATCTTCGCTTAATAGTAGGCCCTATGTTTCTGTTTAAACATTCATTTTTTACAAATTTGATTTTGAAAATACCAATAAATCCATTGATCGTTTCAATTTTTTATCCCTGCGGGTTGACAGAAGCCCCAGTGCATAGCGTTGCCCAGGGCCTACAATGCTGTTAAGACGGCACTGAATAGGAGTATTCTTAATCTCTTTCGGAGTACGATCAGAGCAACGGGGAACATTCGGAAGAATCTGAGCTTTCGAGATCAAAATGGTGGTCAGATCAAAACTGAATGATGGCGACTGAACAATCTAAAAGTAACATACAATTTTTAGATATTATACAGATTAATTATTTTCGCCGAAACAGCAGCTTCCACATCAGTAATAAACAATTGAATCGGTCACACGGTGGAGTTATGGGATGAGAACCGAACGTTTGGCGATCAACGGATGACCAACTGACCAGTGACCATGCACGTGCTTCAGAAATGACCATTAATTACTCACCGAATATATTTGAAGTAGATTTGAAATTTATTGTTAATGTTGTCCATATTAATTATCTTGTTAATTGTCCGTGAAATCGTCGCCGTCACCATTATCGTCATCATCATTTATATAGTCACTATCGTTGTCCTAACCAATCGTCGTCGTCAGCATCATCGTCGTCATCGTTGATATCGTCACTATCGTTGTCACAATCGTCGTCGTCAGTATCATCGTCATTATCGTCTTCGCCATCGTCGTCGTCGTTATGATCGTCTTCCTCATCGTCATTATCATCATCATCATAATCATCATCATCATCATCATCATCATCATCATCATCATCATAATCATCATCATCATCATCGTCGTCGTCGTCGTCGTCATCATCATCATCATCATCATTCTCGACATATTTAAATAATTTAACACTAGCATGATTACAAAGAATTTATCACTTGTAATTTTGTAAAGTTGTTAGCCTATATTCGTCTTCCTTGAAATTACATATGACGTTTTGTACACACAAATGTGTTACACTGTAATTCGTGCATTAATTTTGTATAGCGTCATTGGAACATAAAGTTTACTCATAAAATCTTACTTCTTTCAGTCTTATTTTCCTCCGTTACAATGTGATCTGCGCTGGCAGTAATCACAGTGCTCGAAATGGAAAATTTTACGAAACGGAACGCTAGTCAAAGATATGGGAGCATTCACATTTCAGAGGACAATAAAAACGTTATATATATATATCTGGACGAAAGGGAACGATAATACGGATCCATTAGACGAACCGGAACGGCGTTCCGGTGCGTTCCGGTCCATTTCGAGCACTGAGTAATCATAAACACCAAAATTGGAACTTGTTTTGAACGAACGTTTTGCCGTGAGTCGTAACCATAGCCTCATCGTTTTAAATTAAATGTTATGTTAAATTGTTAAATTTTGCCACCCTGTGGAATGTGCCACCCCCTATTATAGGCCATATAGCCTCGTTTATTGATACAGTAAATCCGCCGCTGCATGGCACCCATTCAAACGGGCAGCGTTTGTCAAGAATCTGACTTTATCAATTCATTGAAAATGAAGGGGGTCGTGACCGTAAAATTATACGGTCGACAGTGAACAATAGTGAAAAATTGCTGCGCAGCAGATGACAAAGCTTGCGAACTTGCATTTTTGCCTTAGAGGAAACGTTCGTACTAGAGAGTGACATGTGGACAAAATTTGACTCCATCCCCACCCCATTCCCGTGGGTCTATCCCCATCCCCACCCCATCCCCATCAGGTCTGTCCCCATCCCCACCCCATCCCCATCAGGTCTGTCCCCATCCCCTTCGTACACCAATATTTAGAGACACCTTCGATACGAAAAATAATACCGCCACCTGGCGATTAGAAATAAACGAACGTGTACATCTACACCCGTGTTACGGAGAACAGTGACTAGTGTTTTAGAGACACCTTCAAAATGAAAAATAATTTTAAAAAATAACTCTGCCACTGCACGTACGTGCCTTAGTGTCAGGCAGCGCCAGTCTCAAGCCCAGATGAAGGAGGAGGAGGGCGAATCTAACGATCGCTGTCGTAAACTTGTCCAAAATATTGGGGGAGAGGCATTTGCTTATTCATTATACACTTGTTGCATTGGGTGTACAGTCCATCTCAATTATTGGGGGCACGTGCCCCGGCTGCCCCCTCCCCCAGAGTCAACGCCTATGCATGATCTTTGTTCTCACGCAGTGTCTTTAAACTGAAATTACTGCGAAATATAAAATACTGCCACCTGGTGATTAAGAAATATCGTTTTCTATTCTATGTAACATGTTATGTATTATGTGTAATATGTAATAATGCTATCGGTAGTTATGTCGTTGAGGACCTATACGGACAGACGGGAACAACAAGTCATGGAGAAATTGTATCTGCAATGAGATATAGTTTGAGCCACGCATTACGAAAAGTATGCGAAGAAAATGTATATTCAGCGCAGCGCTCGTGAATAGTCTGGTGCCCTGCGCTTGTCCTTCGAGTGGCGCTTTAGAAGTTTGGAGATTACGATTACGATTGATCAGTGACAGACTGTATTTATTAGATGTTATAATAATCTTCGTTTAATATTTTCAAACTGACAATAACACAGTATGATTAGGCCTACAAATCAGTATGAACGGATGATCACAAGTTATTACAGGAGTCGAATTTTAACTGTATGTACACCAAAGTGCGATTATTTAGCAATTGGTTAATAAAGAATATGCCTACTTACTTACTTACAATATTTAAACCAGTATGTGAAAGTCATATGGGCTGGAATGAACTGTAATTTTTTTTCTCTCGGTGGGGATAAGTCTGAACCGTTGTGGGAGTTTCCATATAATTACTTAAAAATTGCTCCCAGTGTTTTGCAGCGTGGAAGCCTAACGACCGCAAAGCCTCAAGGGAAACGGTCCCTCGCTTTGATCAGCCGCAGATGGAGAACGAGATAAGCAGTTCATGCGCGATAGCTGCTGAGGGAATTTTCCTACAGCACACCTGCTGACTGTTACACCTGTCCCACTACGTAACCGTCCGGAACAGTTGAATTTCTTGGCTATAAGACAGACAGCAGACATGCAACAGACAGACAGACAGACAGACAGACAGACAGACAGACAGACAGACAGACAGACAGACAGACAGGCAGACAGACAAACAATCTTAGCGGACTAATCTTTTGCATATTAACCGGATAAAGGTTTGGGTTTGGAGAGCCATCTGTTGAAGCCTTGTGCATCAGACATCGACGCGAAAGAAGTTACCAGTTACAATTACAGAGAGAGAAACAGAGACAGAGAGGCAGAGAGAGACAGACAGAGACAGACAGGCACAGACAGACAGAGACAGAGACAGAGACAAAGCAGGCAGGCAGAGACATACAGAGACAGAGACAAAGACAGGAACAGCCTCACAGAGACAGACTCACAGAGACAAAGAGACAGAAAGAAAGAGACAGACAGAGAGAGAGACAGACAGACAGAGAGAATGAAACAGACAGACAGAGACAGACAGCGAGCCAGAAAGAGACAGAGAGACACCGAGACACAGAGAAAGACACAGTCAGACAAACAGACAGAACTTAATTTGTCATTCTTACTTCAATTTCTATAGCGCCGTAAGCCAGCCGCAAAGACCACAGACACAGGGCGCTATATAATTAGACAAAACCCAGCAGGACAAAGAGGCAGACACGATCATATTAACGACACCAGCGCAACCTAATAACGAGCAATTGGAAAGCAATCTGTCCTGGGCGGACCCGATGAAGCGTAATAGGATGGGGTGTTTGACGGGACCTCAAAGAAAACTCGGATGGGACGAAATGGTAATTTCATGGTCACCTAATCTCGTGATAATCTTTGGCAAAGTCTTACGGAATTCCTTCATCAACTTCAAACGACGGCTAATTGCGGCATCTGGCGGCTGGAGGACCAGAGGGTTACGGACCATCTCCAGCAGCGCGTGGAACAACGATTCTCGTTATTACAGACGTTTGGCACGCCCGTCCATAGGGTGGGGGTGGGTGGGTAGATAAGGATGGGTGGTAAGTGTGAGGGAAGGGCTGATGAGCCTGTAGATCTATTGAGGTGTTGTAGGTGAAACCCTATTTCTCAGGGGATTCATCGATCAACCCCAAAGTGGTATACGAGGTTTGTGGGTCCGTGGAAATTGTCGATTATCACCTGTTAGATGTTGTTATTCTCTCTCCCTCTCTCTATTCTTCTCTCCCTTCCTCCCTACTTACCTACCTCACCTCTCTCTGTCTGTCTCTCTGCCTCTCTGTCTGTCTGTCTGTCTCTGCCTCTGTCTGTCTGTCTGTCTGTCTGTCTGTCTGTCTCTTGTTTGTTTGGGTGCGCGCGTGTGAGAGGCTGGAGAGTTAAGGAGGAAGGGAAGACAGTTAAGAGGAGAAAATCAGTGAAGGAAAGATAGACCAGAAACGTAAGATCAAAATGTATTGTAATGTAAGGAAGACAATCTGTATTGTACTAAATCGTATTGAACTGGTCGATATGTAAAAAGAGCATATTTTAGAACAAACGACAAGGGCGTTCGATCCAATCTACAATCTGCATAGTTCATCATCTAGTTTGAAGTCACGTAACAGAAAATCTGGACACCTCAGTCGGTTTCAGGTCCATCATTTGACATCGGTTGATTATCGAAACTAAAGTACAAGAAAGTACTAATGAGAATGGACGGAAAGTAAAAATGAACTGAAAAAGGAGAAAGAGGGAGAGAGGGAGACAGACAGACAGACAGAGACAGAGACAGAGACAGAGAGAGATTGATAGAGCTACTGGTTCTGTAAAGCCTTGTTATTCCCATGCAGTAAACCTCCCATGTCTAGCAGGCTATCGCAGAGCTTACCGCTTACGCCGGTAACAAATTATACTGCCTGGTGATAAAGATAAATGGAGGTATAAACTCATCCAGGATCGTTACACGCTCGAACCTGTAATCGTCAGATTTTAGACCAAGCGCGCTACCGATAAACCACTGTGTTGCACGCATGCGAACATCACCGTTTCCTCTAAAACGTCACAATTGTCAGTCGTGATAGATGTCAGATTTCTGGATCTGAGGTAGTAAACCATGTACTAATTGAATCGTTACACTTTGCAGGATGGCAGAAGAAATTGCTATTATTGCAAAGCACGCGCTTCGTCGTATTGCGAACTCTCCGGGTGTATACCAAGACTATATCCAGGCATGTGGTCTTGTGGCCATGGCATCCACGCATTTGTCCTAATTCTTCATTACGCAATGCATTCCTGAACAGGAAATGGGCGGGTATACATACATTATGCAGGGATAGTACTCACGAATGGTTTGATCAATGAATAAAAGCAATCATTATCCCTTCAGGCGTGTTCTGGGCTTGAAAGACCGGCGTGTTGGGCGGACAGGGCAGGAGGTTTGGCACCAACACCTGCTAATGACTCATGCGGTGAGTGGTTCCGCTTGGCGATGGTAAGGGCTTCTGGTTCGATTCCTGAGATCCGGTAACAACACGTAGTTGTCATCGTAACGGCTGTAGCAGTTGATCTTCTGCTAGAAGACTTTACATTACATGTCCAGACTACATAGCAATCAGCTCATGAAGATTAGGCTCCTCAGTTATAATGTCCAAGAACAGAGCATACAAAGCATATTCAACCAAGCAGTCACCAAGTTACTGGACTACATCCAGTCAATCCTATATTCTCTTATATCCTACCTATGCCAGCATCAGAATTTATCAATCTGATATTATAGTGATATATTATGATTATCTATAAATCCCCACTATGGCATGCAAGACCTGGCTTGTGTATTTCTTGTAAGAAATATTCAATGTCGTACAGATGAATTGTCTCAACGTTCGTCCTTCGCAAATAAGAATTTCTTTCTGCGTGACTGATCTTCAGTCAACCTTCGTCTTTTTGTGCGATAGCTTTATTGACTCCGTCCTATAGCACCAATTTATTGTTTCAAAGTTTTTCACCGCGTCGTCAACCAAACTGGCTCTGTTGAGAATTTCTTATAAATTGCAGTGGTTATAAAACCACATGACCATGGTATGGTGCGCTACATTAACACAAGAACGCGATCAATAGCCATAGTCTGCAGCCCATTGGTGAGGAAGAAGCAGACAAAGATGCGCTCCAGAGCTTCGTGAAGATGTTTTCGTTGCTCTCATCATGCATGGCTGAACTGGAACCAATCGACCGGCAGAACGTCCGCGTGCCTAGAACATGAGAACATATGTATCGAACCAGCGGGAAGCCAGCACATTTTCCATAGGATTTTTTAAGACGCAAATTCATTTCTTCACTTATTACACATCACGTGTGCCGGGGTCAATAAGAAACCTAAATTTGTGGAGGCGTGAGACGAAATGTTTTTTTTTGCGAATAATAACTTGTCCAGGGTCATGACACGGAGTCTACTCAGCAGTCTCCAAACCGCAATTGTTGGATTACGAAATAGCCCGGCGTATAGCACGCTATGTGAATCGGTAAACTACATGTATTGTGTTAGCATGTTTGTCTTTTTGCAACACCTTCTGTAAAAGGTGTGTGTCGTCAAATGTTGTGGTCGCGTCAGTGCTTCAGCCAAAATACCCTTCAAGTCCCTTCTCCGTGCTTCTGAAGTCTTTCTAGAGACGTAATCTTTTTACCTGTACCTTCCAGTGTTTCATCAACAGCGCCGAGCGACTGCTTTCCTCTAAAGAACACGTGGAAGGCGATGCACTGCGGTCTGAGAAGGGAGGAGGAGAGGAGGAGGAGGAGGAGGAGGAGGAGGAGGAGAGGAGGAGGAGGAGGAGGAGGAAGAGGAGGAGGAGGAGGAGGTCAGAGCCAACAATCAGATAACAGTCGAACATTACACACCTCAATGCAGCAGATCAGAGAGGAGAAAGCCACGCAGGTGAAAACGTCCACTTGGTCAGTGCTCTCGGACAATTGACCAATCGTGGCCGCAGTCTTTGGAGATCGTTAATCGGGGGTAATAAATTTAACGGTGCACAAAAAGGTTGACACCCGGGTAGAAAACCTCTACGTAGCCTTCCTTTGACTTATATACACATACACGTGTGGGTATTGGAACGCAGGTTTAAAGGGGTGCTGAGCCTGGTATAAGGAGAGGCGTGTTAGATGAGGGGCATTAAACGGAGAGGGGGTGGATATATATGTTCGCGACTGGGGCCGTGGCTAATCGGGTGTAATTCGAAATGGTTTAAAAGATGTACTATTTGTGGAAAATTCTATAATTGAAAGCACCCCAAGTCCCACCCCAGGTCAATAAATCAACCAAGCATCGTATACGCTATGTATGAACTTAGCTTTTGCTCAATCTTACGCATGCCTCAGTGATTCCAAAAGCACATAAAGTTAAAAACATAGGCAACGGCATAGGGTAGAGACAAAGGTAAAAGCAGAGGTAAAGAGCAAAGATAAAAGCAAAAGTAAAGCAAAGGAAAAACAGAGGCAAAGGAAAGGTGACAGCAGACGCAAAAGTAAAGGTAAACGCACAAGTAAAGGCAAAGGTAAAAACAGAGACAAAGGAAAGGTGACAGTAGAGGCAAAAGAAAAGATAAAAGCAGAAGTAAAGGCAAAGGTAAAAGTCAGAGGTAAAAAGCAAGGGTAAAAGCAAAGGTAAAAGCAAAGGTAGAATCAGAGGCAAATTTAAAAGCAGAGGTAAAAAGCAAAGGTAAAAGCACAGGCAAAGGCAATGGTACAGAGAGTGGTATATGGCAAAGGCATAAAAGATGGCACAATGCTTTACATGTCTGTCTGCCTGTGTTATCTGGTCTTGCAGGAGAACCTCTGACCGTGTCCATTTTCTGGAAAGACGCTACATAAATGAGCAAATGTAAAAGCAAAGGTAAAAAGCAAACGGGTCTGATTTTACGATTACGATGCAAGAGGGCGAGGTCGCAGATCCGATAAATAATCTACCTCTCCCTCATCGTTCCGGTCCTTCGATATCAAGACTTCATGTTTGAACAATCGGTTGAAAATCTACTTACTATATTATATATATGTTATATATATATGTTAATATATATATATATATAGCACCCAAGAAGTAGCTGGGTACTAACGATGCTATATAAATTGTCGTAATTACAAATTCCAAATTATAAGACCCAACACCTGTTTTGAGTTTGAACTTTGGGGGTTTTAATTCAGTGCAGACGACACCAAATTATTAATTTGAAATTAATAAGGCCTCGGTGATTCCGTAGGCCTATATATGTGCAGCACCTCGTCGATGACAGATTTATGCGGAGAAATACTGGGTCAGGTGCCGAAGTTAAGAGGGTTTCCGGATCGGAGGCTGGTAGAGGGAGGGGAGGGGCGTACATCACTGCCAGGCTGGGGTCTGTGCGTCAGAGTCATGGGGTCAGAATCGTTACGACTAATGTTCTCGTTGTAATGGGCCATTTGTCAATGAAAGAACGATTCAGTTCCAGACAGGTAGGCAGGCAGGTAGACAGACAGACAGACAGACAGACAGACAGACAGACAGACAGACAGGCAGACAGACCGACCGACCGACAACAGACAGACAGACACTGTCACATAGGCCTACACAGGCAGAGAAACAGTCAGAAAGCCGGACAACCAGACAGAGAAAGTCAAAGACAAAAGTCCAAGGAACAAACACTGAATGAACCGTTGTTCTCTGATCAGCAGCCGCAACAGATTGAGATGCTTGAAGCTCATCACACCTTGCTCCTCCTCATCCTCACCATCATGGACCTAATCATCCTTCTCCTCTTCATTTGCCTGATCGTAACTCTGACCTGGGGTGATCATTCGCAATCATCGTCATCAAAGAGTGTGATCCTACGCCCCCACCCTTTCAATGTTTCCCTTAAACAACCCCTCCTCATCATGATACGAAATGGAGCTCAGTCGCCCACCTGTCTCATGCATCAACGACCGTACTAATTAAACTTCTCTCACTTAATTAACGGCTCGGGCTACTTAGCCAAACTGACCACGATCGACTTTAAAATAGATCCGGTAAAGTTAGTAAGTAAGGCTTCTCCACCAAACTTCTCCAATGGAATCCGAGTTTTCACTTTAGTTCGATTGATTTAGACATTATGACAACGGCGTTTCAGAAGTCATTGGATCAGACTATAGATAATAATTGCGAGGAGCACATTTCAAAACTCAGTCCACAACAAACTGTTTTTTCCTCATGACAAAAACAGAGTTCTGGAAGATTGCAAAACTGCAAAACAATAAACTGCCAAGTCATTTCTTTAATGTCTCGAGTGAGTTCTGGCAGCGTTTGATTACGATTGATAACGTACTTCATAGAGTTTCTTACAGAGAATGACATGATACCAGTAATAAAACATTCTCAGACCAGAAATGAACTCAGTGAGTTTTAGACGTGTGCTTCCAAAATGAGCTCTATAGTAGCTATATTTGGTGGACATAACAAGCATCATCGTAGTCGTCGTCGTCATCATCATCATTTTCTCATAATGTTTGCCACCATCATCGTCATCTTCTTTATCATGCTAATTAAACCATCTAACCTATAGCGTTCTGCATGGGTTCGAGACTGAATCCCAATCGACTCGGTTTCTGCCAAGACACAGAAACGTCTTTAAATAATAAACTTCCCCCAGAGCAATATGGTCAGCCAGTTAAACCAATTATGAAACTACTAATTAAGACACCATGTGGATCATATACTCGTCTATGTGCAATTTTAATTAATTTGTAGATATTCACCGCCTCACCTATACATAGATCTGTAGGCTACCCTATTACATTTATATACATATTATTATCTATTTAACGCGCATGCAGGTATATAACGATTAAATATACATGTAAACATATATACATATTTATACATCTCCTCACATGCATGCATAGGTACCTCACATGCATACATAGGTACCTCACATGCATACATAGATAGATATGTGTCTATATATGCATAATATGTACAATATATAAAGGTACACAGGTGAATATATATATATATATATATATATATATGCAATGAAAAGTTGTGTGTGTGCAGGTGAAATTTTTCCAGCAAGTCAAACTGCTGGTAACTGTTGCGGGGTTTTAAAGAAAATAATTACAGATCTCGAGCAGGTAGCGAGTCCGTCGATAATTACACCCCTTGCACTGGTTGGTCAGTTACGACTCTCTTACAGGAAGTAATGGACTGTCCAAAGGTCAAGTTCCCATGACCTTGGTGACTTTTGGGGAAACAGATGCTACAAATTGCGAAAGGATTTGAGAGGTCAGAGGTGAGAGGGGCAGATATGCTGGCAGATATGTTGGACCCGGGTGTCTGCAGCGACTGGTATGCGAAGGATAGAGGCGACCACCTTAGCTGCTCTTTGGGTTGATATTATTATGTTAAGTGGGCCCATGATTTATATCTAGGTATTTGTATGTATCTATGTATGTATGAATATATATATATGTATATATGTGTAAGTGTGTAAGTATGTACAGTACATGTAATGTAATGCAATGTAAATCTCCGAAATTTCTCAGCGCCACACAAAATACACGTCAAGGAGACCAGCTTATTCACCGGCGCTATATCAAATCAAGTCCGCAATAACCTTATCCGCCTTGTCCGTTCCGGTGCCAGATCAGAGTCCGGGGAGGTCAAACCGAGGAGTGCATGTTTGTATCACACCAAAATTCAAGTTTGGCTCAAACCCTTTTGCTGCATAACGAGGACTTTTTAGACATTACATAAAATCCGATGTTCCCTCAGACTGTGTTGCCAGGAAACTCCGTTGGTACCATTGTATGGCTACTTTTCAGATTTGTTTGAGATCTTTGGAGATCCCCAAACAGACACGTTGTGTGTAGGCCCTATAGTAATATTTAGGCTTGTTTTCGGCTGTAGGCTAATGTAATCGTAATCGTAATCTCGAAATCTAAAGCGCTACTTAAAAGGACAGCCAAGTTCACAGCGCTCTTGAGCGGCGCTATAGAAATGTTGAGCTAAATGCATACTTGAAGTGTCATTATAAGCTTGGCTTGCGCGGATGCCACGGTGATTTAGCGGACACATGTCTGTCATCTGCTTAAAGGGGTCATTGACCTCGATGCTGATAGGCCACTACCACAGCCAATCAGATTGGTGCATTTCCCCGGGTCAAGAGTACGCAGAGGCAGAGTGACGGCGATTCAGCTGTAGCGGGTTACTTATAATGGAGAGGATTTCTCGGACGAGCATAAAAGGAGAGGCGCGTATCAGCCATATAGCAACAGCTGACGCATTTTGGAAATAGAATCTTCCTGCATCTCAGTCTGAAGGTGTTTACCAGCTTGCTATACTCGTTTATGATACTTGCGACTCGATATAGTTCCAAACTTCGCTGCATAGTAGTAAAGTCGTTCTGTTCTCGAACGAGACCTGGATCACTTGAAAAGTCAGAGCTTCGTTCTGTGTCTAAGATAATTCCTGAATCGCTGAAGATCTTCTTCAGGTTGAGGTAGTAGTGAAGATAAAGTGATGGAAAGAGCGGTAAGTAGAAGCCTAATGTCACATTTAGGGCCTATAATGTTCCCCAGCAACGTATAGTCCCAACATTATTTATTACAGTGAATTATGCCTTATTTAATTAATATATCACTGTTTGTGAGTTTTCAGTCTACGTGGAGGAAGGGAATGGTTTTTCTTCTCAGATTGTACACTGGCTTCATCATGATAATGACGAGGACGACGATGATGATGATGACGACGACGATTATGAATGAATTTATGAATTTATGGACGGATAGATGGATGGATGGATGGATGGATGGATGGATGGATGGATGGATGGATGGATGGATGGATGGATGGAAGGGTGGGTGGGTGGATGGATGAATGGGTGACTGGATGGATCGATAGATATGGATAGACAGAGATAGACAAGCAGACAGACAAACAGATAGCTATGGATCTAGATCAATAGATTGATAATCAAAATTATGATTGTACACCATTCACTAGACATTCTATGTCTGTTAACGCTTTGAACAAACTAGAGTCGACCTATAGAAGCACTTCGCTATGAAAAGGGTCACAATCTTGCTCAAACACAGGGACGTATCTAGCGTTGGGCTTGGGGGGGGGGCTTAAGCCCCCCAAACGAAGTTGAAGCCCCCCCAAACAAGTCAAGCCGTTGTATGCTTACGGCTAAAATTCGTATGAACACTGTGTAAATGTTGCCATGTTCAAGGCTTAAGCCCCCCCCCAAACGAAAAAGCCTAGTTACGTGCCTGCTCAAACAAAGTACCATTGTTCCGGTTTGGGGTTACGTATAGGGAGTTTGTACATGCAAGTTATCATTCTTCAAGTATGGGTACCCGCTGGGTAGATATCTCGTGTAAATCAACGATACCCACTGCGCTGGGTAAATAAAAGCATGCCACAGTGTTGCTCACCCAGAATCCCATGGCTTTGGTAGGGAGTTGCGTTCAGAGTGAGAGGGGGTGCTCGATAGTGCAGTGGTTGCGTTCTGGACTCTCAATCGAGTGGTCGGGGGTTCAAAACCCCGCGAGGGCAGAAATTTGGTTCGAGATTTCTGTTCCACTTGCACCCCCCAGGGGACTCTGCTATGATGAGTACACTGACCGTACACTGGCGGTGGGAAGATGGAACGGCGAGGGAGGGGACTGGCCACTCGCCCTCATATAAGCCGAGACAAAAAAAATGAAGTCGCCAACACTTCATCGTAATCGTAATCGTAATCTCCAAACTTCTAAAGCGCCACTCGAAGGCCAAGCGCAGGACACCAGCCTATTCACGAGCGCTACGTCAGATCAGAGGGGGTTTCCAGAGAGTAGTCCAAAAGAGATCCAAGTCCGATTTCCAGGATTAGGAGGCCAAACCAAATCAAAGGGGGTTTCCAGAGAGTAGTCCATACCCATGGCTGCCTCAGGGCTAGCATTAGGGACTACTCTTCTTCTTCTACGTAGAGAGTAGGTGTATATATATATATATATATATATATATATATATATATACACACACATTTTAGGCCCGAGTATGGAATATATTATGCATAGTATATGGGCATAGGCTATATGTGCATACTCTCCTGTACATCATGAGTCGTAAAGGGTCAATTGGCCTATAAACAAAGCCTAAACGTCAATCTTCTAAATGTACGTATAATAGTACAATAGTTTCCTTATCACCATGCCGTCCTTAATTGGGAAACTCACACCAGTATGAAATGATTCCAAGCTAAACCTAACAAGCAACATGCTGCGGCGGCTTATGCAACTAGGATTAGGCAACGCGTTCCGCAAGGGAAGCGCGTCCTCGTTGTATAAGCTGCCACAGCATGTTGCTTGTTAAGCTTAGCACGGAGTTATTAAATTTTCCTAGATACACGAGTTTATATTCGGCACTTGTTGGTTAGGCCTACAATTAAAAGGCTGTTGCAATACTAATTGTTTAAGCGGAGTACATAGGTCGGCTGATATTAGTGTAACGCCTTGTGAACAATAAGACATATTTTAAACTGGGTTTTCTACTCAAATGGCAGCCAGTGCAATGAATATGATGAATGAGTGCGATAAATTGATATTTTTTGGTCTTTGTTATAGCTCCAGCCGAAGAATTTTGACTCATTTGTATTTGTTAAAATCACTCTTTGTGATGCCAGTGATAGTTAGGTTTCAGCCACTATAGTTATTACCATGGGCGCCGACTCTGCGAGGCCCGTGAGTGCTCAGCACCACCAGAAATTGGCCCTGCGAGGCCCACCTATGCCTGGGCACCACCAGAAATCAGCCCGCAAAAACGCATTTTAAGAGATTATTTTTCTACTGGCATTACTTATCTATCAAAAGATCCCCAAAAAATTTCCCGCGCTTGCGCGCGAAAGTTGCTTTGACTCTCTTTGGGCATTCCCCACACTGTTTCCGTCAACTCGATGCAGATAGGCTACCTATACCTGGTCTCAATATAACCAAGGATATTTTGCTTGGTTTTGACTTATCAATAGGAAATTGCAAAGGACAAGGGTGTGACGACGTCTCTGCCATGTGCGGAGGGATAACTGGAATACAGTCGAATTAAGGAGGTTTAAATAAAGGTTTCTGTGTTCACTATACAAATCACTCACTTTATTAATTTAGGCATTCAAAATCTAGAGTTCCAGAATGCTGAGACACGATCAATATAGTCAAAGAATTAACTAATTTTGTCAGACACTCTCCTACAAGGATTTCATGCTTTGAAACAATGCATCGTAACCGTTATCTCCAATTTTCTAAAGCGCCACTGTAAAGCCAAGCGCAGAGCACCAGCTTCTTCACGAGCGCTGTGTCGTATCTCAGGGATTGTCCAGAGATCGATGTCCGTTGGTGGTCCGAGTCCGGTTTGCCACAGAGACCAGGGAGAGGCAGAGCAGTTGTTACGGAGGGTTTCGTTGAAGACGAGAAAGCTTGGAAGGCAGAGGATCAGATGGATTAGGGAAGGAATTCTTGAGTTTGAGAGAGAAGCCATATAGTTGTGAATCATTGTAACATATAAAGATATTATAATTATAAAACGAAGGAGTTAAGAATTCCTGGACAAGAGAAGCCACGGTAGGCCTATTTGTAATTTGACATTAATTTGACATTATAATTATTTAACAAAAGAATTGAGAATTTATACTGGAGAGAACCATGGTATTTTGTAGCATTGGTCTATAAAATTGTAGCACAAAAAGGTGAAAAATTTTGCGAACATTCCTTTTACTCTCTTTGGGCACTCACAGTATTTTGGTCAACTCGGCGCCTATGGTTATTACGGCTGTTGTAGGCTTAATTGCATTGCAACATTCTGAAGGTATAAATAGCGCACTTGCAGAAAATATTAGGTTGCTCTGTATGTATGCATGATGTGCACATATTATTATTATTATTATTATTATTATTATTATTATTATTATTATTATTATTATTATTATTATTTTTTTTTTTTTTTTTTTATTGTCTGGAGGGTCAGGCCTCGTCTTCAGGGTTTGAAGGAAAGGTATTATTATTATTATTATTATTATTATTATTATTATTATTATTATTATTATTATTATTATTATTATTATTATTATTATTATTATTATTATTATTATTATTATTATTATTATTATTATTGTTTTTGTTGTTGTTGTTGTTATAATTATTATTATTATTATTATTATTATTAAAGCAGTTTTGTATAGCCCCCTTCAAGATTGCGTACTCAGGAGCACTGCCAGCCCAACCGCGGTCGAACAACGCAGTTTTGAGGACAGTAAGAAATGAGGTGAAATGACCAGTCGATTATTGGGGGGACCGTGGTAGGGAGCCCATTCCAGGTCATGGGGGCAGCCACATACGTGTATATACATGCATGCACTCATGCATGCATTTACATGTATTTGCAGACTTCAGACACGTATGTGCGTCTGTATGCGTGTATCTGTCTACCTATTGGTATTTATATAGCTTCATTTCTCGAGTGACATCAAGCGGAACCAAGTGCAGTATATGGATGACTATGCATTGTAATTGCAACTCTATGGGATCTTTTAATGTAAAGAAGACATAGGACAGCGTAGCATTCACTATGTTTACCCATTCTGTATGGTGGCGACACATAGTGTCAGTTTTTGTAACTGCCCTTGTGGAAGGTCAGCGAGCGTTAACCAGTCAACCACCTCGTGAAGTATGTGATGATGATGATGATGATGATGATGATGATGATGATGATGATGATGATGATGATGATGATGATGATGATGATAGATATACATTTATTACTGTTGTCAAGATGAGAGACTCAGCAAGCAGTTGCAAGCACTGACACTAGATGTCGCTAGCGTATAAAGTGGATAAACTGGGGACTTTCAGCAATATTAGTCCCAGGATAAACCATTTTTGACTTCCACAGCCCTCTGTAACACCTTTGTTAAATATCCCTAATTACTTGGTTTCACCTTAACTTATTATATTATAATTTAAATGACTAGTTGTAACTTCGGCGTGTTCAATAAAGAATCCTTAAAATTTAAAACAGCTATATTTTCACCAAGACCTTAACTCTCAGAGCGGATTTGCAGTAAAGTTCTCTGTTTGACTTTTCATTTAGTTAAATCAACATCTACCACATTTTATGAGGGAATGTTTCGAAGCGACTTAATCAAAATCGTATAGTTAAGTTAAAATTAACTTGAGTGAATTTAACGTTTTCAGCTTTCCCTGTACCGAGACAGTATCGCACTCAGAGCCAAGACCGAGGACACCAGGACGAAAGTCTCTCAACTCATGAAACAACAACAGATGGAAGCAAGTGCACAGATCTCGAAGTCCTCTGGTAAAACTCTCTTGGTTCTGCAAAGATCCACCCGACCGAGGAACCACGAAGACAAGGAGAATCGAGGAGCGTCGGCGAGTTGTGAGACGTTTAGGAAAGCGTTTGCGGAGTGGAGATTAAATCAGCGTCAACTGGAAACTAACCACCTCCAGTCAGAGAGCTGCAAGTCATGTGCCACACCTCAGTGCTACTCCTCAACAGAAAAAGTTCACCCGCAGGACTACATACCAGAGGAACCTCCGAGACTTCCGCCAATTGCCTTTTGTTCCAGAATGCAAGGCTGCGTTGGAGAAGGAAAGGTTAGAGTTGGGAAAACTTGTAAACGAAAAGCGACGGACTGCAACCAGAATGACTTTGAAGTACCTGCCAGAGAAGAGGAAGTCAGTTCCACCGTATGTTGTAAAACTGATATTTCCGTGGCCGTCACAAGCAACAATTGGACTCTCGTCACACCGCTGAGACGGGGCAAAAGACGCTTCTTCTTGTCGCCAGAGTTGTCAGAAGGGAAGGACGATCAGAGCAGTGACACTTCCTTATGGTCGGTCTCTTCCACTGGCGGTACTGTTGTCGCAGCCCCGAATCGAACAACTGCAGAAGAATCCAAAAACGTCTCGGCGATATACAGCAGGAACGAGACCCTTCTCGTGCCAGTCGGACCATCCCGTGAACTTCACCGTCTCATTTCGAAGTCTTCGGTACCAACCCTGGTTGAAAACGACGATTCGGTAAAATCCACTTCCGGTGACAGGACCTTCAGAAAATGTGACGTTGTCAGCGGCGCTGGTTCTCTGAGTTCGCTCGACGATCTGAGCAACATCAGCAGAGAATCGCAGCTGAACAGACGCGAAGAAATCTCGACGAGCAACTTCAATGGTGCCTTCCATAGCACGTTCAACTACCCACTGCACAGCACCATGAACTATCAGGGCACTAACCACCTCGATATTTCACCCGTACCCTCGTCATCTGTCGCCACATCCTCACGGCTCCCAACTGCTACTTCTCCACGGTCCACAAACACTCGTGTAAGTACGAGACAGGTTCTGAGCGTCGACAGCCAGCCAAGAAAATTGCGTTGTCACTGTGCATTCAGTTACCAAACTCAGGATCCAGAAAGGCAAACATTATCCCTCAACAAGCCAACGCAAATCTTTCCCCCAAAACGCCAGAGATCGGAGAATTCGCCAAATTCTGAAGTAACCCGTCCGAATAACGACATAGCTTACAAGTTAAAACTGCGGAAGCCAAGCGAAAACGCGAAAGAAGCGGTGAAAGCCCTACGTCCCAAGAACTGCGCCGATGGTATCAAGCAGAAGAGCTCGCAATCCGCGTCTCTGCGACGTCAAACTGGTCAGGTGGAACTGACAACATCTCCATCCATCTTCGATTCTGCAAGCTGCAGGCAAATAAGACGAAGTCGGTTTCAGAAGCTGAAAGCGACAGGGCGTCTGAAAGATGCTGGTGCAACTGTTACCCAAGCGAAACTTCCAACATCGTCCGAAACTGCCGTCGAGTCTCGCAACAATGACGCCTACAAGTCAGGCGACCTGAAAGGCAAAGATGTTGATGAAGTTGCGACTATCATAGACCCACTGCGCACTTCTAGACCAGAGGACAGTGTCATGACCAAGACGCGGAAGAAGACAGCGAGACGTCGTCGCATTGACAGTAACTGTCTGCCCAGTCTTCTCGCATTCGTTCCGTGCAAATCCGTCAAACGCGTCGTGGGAACAACGGTGTCAACGCCTGCAGGAGATCCAACAGGTACAATGACGATGGACAACGTCGCTGCTTGGCTCTGCGCTGGAACCAAAGGAACCACAACCGACACAACAGTTCCTACGTCACCTGGACAGACACGGCCGATGAGTTTTGACTCACTCCAGACCTCAGAAGATGAAGACGACATTCCCAGATCGGACAATTCAAACTCGCGAAACTCAACAGATGGCTTCAACACAGAAGACGTCGCTCGAATTTCTGCTCTGGGCAACAGAAACAAACGTTGCACGCTCGCTTCTGGCAGCCAACAACGTCAGAACAACATCGGTTGCAAGAAGCAACAGAACGAAATGCGAAGACGCCTCAGGAGAACAAAACCCATTTCCAGACGACATCGACGTGAATCGTCAAACAACATCAGACGAAAGGTCTATCCACACGAAGAACAGTCAACAGAGTCCGATGTCTGCATCAGGACGCTCGGATTTTTGTAGCGCATTCCTAGAGTAAATTATTCGGACAAAATTCCTGCAGAGTACTTTAACACTCCTCGCTTCCTTCGACTGTTAATGGCGGACTTCTGGTCTTTTTGGCCTTGTGGATCTTGACTTCGGTTGTTTAGTAAGGATTGCGATCATGGAACGTGTAGGCTATGTAGGCAATGTATCTGGGCATGTCTATAAAACCTATACTCATATCTCACAAAAACGGCTTTGACTAGCCAAACTAATGTATGTGTGTTTGGATATATGCAATTATGCATGTAGCGTTTTTTTTCTAGCTAATTGATCTTATGCTTATAAAGAATAACAAGTTCGCCTGTATACGAATGATGCTCGTGTAGCTGGAGAAGGTCTCCACTGGCAGTCCCGTGCAGACATGTAGAGCCTGATGACCGAATTTCCAAACATAGTTCACAGTTCCTAGTTCAGACTGCAGTTTTCCTCACAAACAGCCATCAACTGCGTTATGATACCTGCAAACTATAGAACTTTCCACACTAGATCAAATAAAGAAAACACTATTTCTTTTTCGTGTGTGGCACAGAGGCCGTTTCAGCACCCCCGTAATGTGGACAGTACAGGTTCGGACTATCTTGAGACAGTTACTGTATACTAGAGCAAGTCACTCACAATTGCTCATCGCATCTATGCTCTGTCGTATGTTGAGTGAACTTCTGGAGAGCAATATCAAATACATCTGGTCTGTATTGTATTCTTAAACAAGGCAATGGACATTTTACTAGAGTTTCTCCCACTTTACTCACTTACTCCTACGTTATTAGAATTTTGTAATCGAAATATTGTAAGAAACTCCAGGTAAAAACTTGGGAAATACCACGAAATTTTAACTAAGGGGCTTAATCGATCGATAAGCCAAAAGATATCAATGGAAGGATGTTGTTAGTCCCATTGTTTTGTAGATTCTGATTAGATACCGGTAATGTTCAGGGTTAGTTAGGACAACTACTGTTTGTTTTATTGATCGAATTACAAAATAAAACAATGTCATGAAACAAAAACCAAAAATGGATCATCGAGAGATTCAATAGTATCACTGTTTATTCATGAGAAGTGCCTAAAATCTGAGATCACGCATGAAAAGAGAATCGGAGAGAGATACAAGGAGACAGACAGAAGGACAGTGAGAAGCACATAAAGAGACAGTGTAAGACATAGAATGCGACAGAAAGAGAGGGAAACAAAATGAGATACTTGGAGATAGACACACAGAGATATAAAGAGATATAATAAAGACTGAGACATATTATTGGAAGAGACAGAGGGTGACACAGACAGATCGAAAGCAAGATAAAGACACCAACAGAGAGAGAGACACACACAGAGAGAGAGAGAGAGAGAGAGAGAGAGAGAGAGAGAGAGAGAGAGAGAGAGAGAGAGAGAGAGAGAGAGAGAGAGAGAGAGAGAGAGAGAGAGAGAGAGAGAGAGAGTGAGAGAGAGAGAGAGAGAGAGAGAAACAGAGAGAGACAGACAGACAGACAGACAGACAGACAGAGACAGAGAAAGAGAGATACAGAGACAGAGAAACAGAGACAGAGACAGTGATAAACAGACAGACAAAGACAGAGTTATAGACAGCAGACTATACAGAAGAAACCAGCATTGTGAATCTCATCAGCAGCTCAAACATCGAATGCAACACAAAACAACATAATGATTAATTTTGTATCTATAGAGCCTTAACACAAAACAACTGAATCGGAGGTTCTCTTGTTGATTTCTGAGGTCCTCTCCAATGCACAACGAAAGACTCTAGGCAATCAATCAATCTCATGAAAACAATAAAATTTACACAACTGATTAAATCAATGAAGTGCCTGATCTATCAGTGAAGCAACTGATTCATCAAAAAATTTAACAAGCAATCAAACTGCTCAATTTGCTAATTGTTCTAAGAAGTTACCAATCACAGAGAAAACCTATCAGTAAAGTTACCAATCAATCAAATTACCAGCTGACTTTATCAATCAATTACTTAAGTTCCTAATAATTCAGTGGGTTGACGAATCAATAAAGTAAAACACCAATTAATGAACTCACCAATTGATCAGAATTGACCAAGTGACCAATAAAGCTATCAAACAATCAAGAGAGTGACCAGTCAATCAAAAACCCTAACAATTGTGCAGTAGAACAGCAATCACAAAATGAAAAGTCCAGCTCTAAAGACAGACAATTTCATTAACAAAGGTCGACAACACACTTCGACAAACTAAATTGTTAACATCACATCATTAATTGAATAACAAAGAATATTATCACGCATTAACGATCATTATTACTATTACTGGCTACTATTATTCGTGCAGAGCATCTGGACAATAGTTCAGCAAAATGTCTCTTCTAAGAAAAATTCCTCTGTTCTTCCACATCAGCTACGGGCCATGAAAACATTGACAAAAAGTGTAACCCAGTATACCACCTTTCCCGAACAACCTATTTCTTCTAATATTACTCTCAAACAGCGTACACGATCATCATCACATATATACAGAAACATAGTCACAGGAGTCCAAGATTACTATTACACAGACTACTATTATATCACGGTTATATCGTCATCACCACTATTATCATCATCATTATAATTATGAAGAAACATTGAAATACGTGTCACCATATCGAACATAACAATTGCGTCCGTAGTAGTCTAGTCCTAATCTTAAGGTTACAAGGTCAGAGGGCGTGGGTTCACGCCTGTTCCTGCAGCTTCTGAAAGTCATCGACAGAGGGCGACGGTGAATATCTGAGGCGCTTGTAGCACGCTTTACAGACAGGAACTGGGTGCTTGGAGTCGTGGCCAGGCAACGCGACGTACCGATCGATGCAACGCGTGCAGTAGATGTTGCCACAGCACCAGCAGTGATGCTGTTGCACACAGACATAAAGACAACATTGTAGGTTGTTGCACACAGAAAGAAAACACTGTAAATTGTTGCACATAGTAAGACAAATGAGATCAAACAAGAGAAGGAACAAGATAAGCAAAGAGGGAGACAGAGAGACTGAAAGAAAGACACAGACAGAGATAGAGAGAGACAGAGAGAGAGAAAGAGAAATACGCAGATAAAGAAACACAGAAAGAAGGAAACAAAGAAAAAAAATAAACACAAAGAAAAATAAACCAAGCAAAACGAGAAAAAGAGAATGAGACAAAGACAGAGAGAGACAGAAACACAGAGAGAGAGAGAAACAAGGAGAAACGAAGACAGAGACCGAAACAGAAAGAGGCCGAGATGAAGAGAGACAAACACAGATTCAGGAAGAGTAAGACGAAATGAGAGACAGACAGACAGTCA
Organism: Allolobophora icterica; assembly: GCA_963556255.1. Taxonomy (NCBI): domain Eukaryota; kingdom Metazoa; phylum Annelida; class Clitellata; order Crassiclitellata; family Lumbricidae; genus Allolobophora; species Allolobophora icterica. The sequence goes on from OY744605.1 coordinate 70,796,224, forward strand.
GATATAGACAAAGAGACAGACAACTACAGAAAAACTAAAGAGAAACCAGAGGTAGCTGCTAACTAAGACAAATCAAGAGACATAGAAAGACAGGCACAGATAAAAAGACAGAGGCAGAGATACACAGACACAAAGAGAAGCAAAGCAAGACAAAGATGAAGAGAAAGACACACAGAGGCAGTTAGAGATTAAGAAAGACAGACCTTCTTGCTGTGCTGTTCGAATGGCATAGCACAGCTGCACATGACCGCACTCCTCAGACTCTTCCACTCAATTGCAACTGACTGTAGCTCGTTGAGCAATTGCTCGATCTGCACTGGATCCAATGCGTCGACATCGCTCGATCCGGAAGTCACGACAACATCATCGAGGTTCAGCGACTTTGACATCTGCGAGATAATTCCATCCTCGAAGCCCGATTCCGCATCGCTTTCCAACCGGTTCTTGCCAAGCCCACTGGATGGTATCAGGGAATTCTTGAGGATGTCCTCCGAGCAGGTTTTGGCATTTGTGTCATTCAGCAGAAGCGCTCGGAAATCCATGGAGTCGGATGAACTCAAGTTTTGAATTGCCTGCATCAGGGTCTCCTCACCATAAGCGTAGCCAAGCAGCTTGTTCAAGACGGCAATTCTCTATTTCAACAGAGAAAGAATTTTGATACATATGCATACGGCATGGTTGCAACTGTAGCTTAAAACAACAATAATATATTTATATCATTATTGTTATGACTTTCATGACTTTTCGTATTTATCTTCAATTTATTACTCAATCACGTGCAACAACTTCTACTGCAGAAAAAAAGAATAAAAAAGTGACGCTACCGGTGACTTCTATTCATCTGACCATTGTTTGAGGAACCACCTGTAAAATACCTTTCGTTGTCAATGAAATATAACAGCACTTAAGTTAGCTTAGTCTTTGGGAGGTACTTAAAAAGGCGCAATATATTGCCCACATAGTATGTGCACACTAAACAACCACTCACAGCACATCAATATGGCGCATAAAACACGGCACATAAAACACAGCGCATAAAACATGGTACGTAAAACATGGCACATAAAAAACAATGCAAACATCTTAGAACTTGCAGTTGAGTCAGTCAGAGCAGACCTTTTCGACGAGCCTGCGATGGTCGTCCAGTGATTCCGTATGGTCCTTCATCATACAGACAATGTCCGTGATGTTCTCACGCGGATGAATTCCACTCTCAAAACGACAGTACATCGCACGCCAAAACCTAGATACAGTTATTTAATTTCTTCATATTTAATTCATTAATTTCTTTATTTAATTTCCTATTAACTGATGCGCAAGCAAATGTTTATGAGCAACATGTCCCAAAGTATTACAGAGGGTTGAATGCACAACTGTTCTATTACAGACACAATGCACTACTGAACAGAACAGTGTAACGTACGGTTTTGGTCATAACGCAATACACCCAGACAAAGAATTTGTGAGAAACTGGTTCAGTGATGATTTAAGAAAGCAATGTAGTTATTTGATTTGTTCCTGAATGCTGATAAAACACAATTTAAGTAAATCCCCAATGCACCAAGGGCATGGCTATGAAAGATTTAAACAAGTTTACTCCTTAACATAGGATGAAAATACAACTTGAGTTGAGTCAAGTGGAGCAGTACCAGGAATGTGAAGGCAAAGAAAGGATGTTCCAGAATAAAGAAACTGTTTAAAAATATAAAAATAAACAGGCTGATCAATGAACAGACAAACAAGTAAAAAAATTGAGAAAGCACATAAAATAAATAGATAAATGGGTGAAATAATGGAATACTTGAAGCTCTGAGGGTTGGTGACTGGAACAATGATGGGTTGTGTAATCTCTAAGTTCTTCTTATAGAACGGATTGGAGAAGTTGCTCATATAGCGCGACGTGTAGCCCCACAACGAATAAGTCCTCTCACGCAGTCTACAAATGAAATCAAAAACACCCGATAAGAGACATGCTAAAGAACGATAAACTAGATAACAATCTAATCTGATAACTTGTATAGCACTGTTATCATGATTCACAGTTGATGGTCGCTTCTACACAAAACCACAAGAATTTAAATCAAGAATATACTTACTTACTTACTTACTTACTTACAATCCAAAATCACAATCATTGGATACAACCAGGTCCATAAATTCCAAATACAGGCAATACAGGATTAGCAAACTGAAAAGCATACCCTCAGCCTTGACCTAAATGACAGCATAGAAGTTGCACAGCAGACAAAAACAAGCAGTGAATTCCAAAGCCCCTTGAGCCAACACATGAACCCAGGAATCAAATACTGTTCTGGCTGGGATATAACAAGCATCAAGTGAGCGAGTACAATATTCGTGTGCCTGAAGCGTAAGCAGAGATGAAAGATGGAAGCAGAGAAAGAAAACGAGCTCATACTTCAGCTTGCTTGATGTATTCACTTTGTAACTATGGCTTTGTTCGCCAGGGGGCGACAATGGAACAGATTACTGATCTGTTCAATACTGCAGAATCTTTCAGAATAGGATCCACAGCTGAACAATGGACATGGCTGATCTTGCACAAGAAACAAAGAGTCAAACTCAACATGGATTCTGTTTGAGTTTTCGCATTCGCAAATGCTCCATCTCAGAGCAGAATAAATTTTAAAAACTCCACACATATCATTTATGATCCACAAATACAAAAGCACAATCTAATAAAATATTTTATGCAGCAATTCAAATAATCTTCTTAGTCACTGGAGCTGCTGTGATGAGTTGTATAGAATCTCAAATCTATTTTAATATATTCTAATTACTTCTATATATAACAACTCTAATCAAATCAAGTCTATTCTAATAACTTCAATACCAACATTGTTCTAATTAACGAGTTATTTATAACAACTCTATTCTAACTACCCTTGAGCTAATCATATCACGTGTTCAGTACTACCGAAATTGAGAGATCTAATCTTATGACTTACAGCTCCTGTATCACACCACAAACAGTGGCGGATCTACTGTGAAACCAATGAAGCTGAAGCCCGGCCCCGGCCCCAGCCGCTACAATGTGTTTCATGTATGATGTAGTATGTATTCTCATAATATAGGATGGTTGTCGTCTAGGTGCTAGCGGCACGTCGCCACTCGGAAATAAATTCGTTAAATACTCAGGGCAGGATCTATTTTTTTCATGGAAAATTATCTGATTCATTGATGTTCAATCGAGGGATCAAACGGTTTATCACATTTTGGAAAAAATCGACGAACTGGAGAAATATTAGTGGAAAGTTGGTTCATGCGAATTTGAAGGGATGGTCTCACCTGTCTCGTCAATCCTGGGGAAGCTGTACTAAACTGTACGTAGTTAAATCAGGATCTTGCGCATGCGCACACCTTGTGTGTACGCGAGAAAAGCGTGTTGATTTCAGTCTGTTTACGGATCTCAGCGAGCTCCACAACTGACCTTATCGCTCCAAGCAAATTCTAACTATCTCTACCGAAACTAGAAGGATTAATTGTTTCCATCAACTTCAATATTTCTTTCGATTCTGGGCTCATCTCGGAACATGTCCAAGAAATCGAGCAAAGCCGAAGACGTGGTCGCACTTCTAAAAGACGAAAAAGTTGCGGAGTTTCTGGTCGAGAAGATCGAGGAGATGATTGAGAAAAAGTTGGACATGATAATTGAAAAGGTTCTCCTTAAACTCGACCCAATCGTGGAGCAAACAGTCAAAGCTTCTGTCGAGGCACACCATGAGAAACTCCATAATCAAATTTCAGAACTGGTGACCGTCAATAATAAGTTGAGATCACGACTTGACTCTGCAGAAGCTGAATCAAGAGCAGCAAACCTAATGATCCACGGTCTCAAAGAGCCTGACTCTCCACCTGCTACCAAGGGTGCGGCAGAATCCGAAGCCACGGAAGCCGTTCTCAATCTCTGTTCCTCTACGCTTGGACTGACCATCTCTGAAGCAGATATTTCTACGGCGTTCCGTTTACCGCGAAAGGGAAAAGAGAATTTCAGACCTATCCTTGTGAAGTTCGTTTCCCTTAGAACTCGCAAAATGGTCTATGGTGCCCGCTCCTTGCTGAAAAAGTCACACATATTCATAAATGAACATTTGACCATGACCAACGCCATGATCTACGCAAAAACCCGTCAACTCGTCAAAGAGAGCAAGGCCACATCCACCTGGACGGCTGGAGGAGCAATCTTTCTACGCCTGACTGAAGAAAAGACCAGCAAACCCCAGCGCATCTTCTGTCTAACCGATTTAGACAACCTGCTCCCCACTCCGAGCTCTCCTCCCACAATCCCCTCAGCTGTGGGCCTCCACTAGACTCCACGCTTCACTGGACTCCGCGACCCACGTCGGCCGGCTGACTTCGCTTTCGGCCGCTCAGCGGATGTCGTCCATCTCTCGAGCCATCCTTTACCGCTCTCCTTCGTAATCCTCGGACAAACTCAGGAATAACTCTGTGAGTTCCTCCTCGAGTCTTTGACTCTTGACTGCTGTACCGAAAAGTTTAACCAAGTCACTTAATGACTTTAAGCATTTTCTTTCTTTTGTTTATTCTTCGGTAGACGATTTAATGATCTGTGGCTGGTTTCTTTTTCTCTGCTTCAATATGTATCACTTACCTGTAAATGATCATTTGGGCTGATCCGAAACGAATTGATTTTAAATCACCCTTAGGTCGTTACTAGTCATTACCAAATGGAGTGACTTTGACTGGTTCTTTAACAGCGGCTTAGCCCATTCAGAGAACCTTATTGGCGCTTCGTAGCTCTAACGATCTGAAAGCGTGTAGGTTTGTTTGTTGTTTTCTTCTCAAATTGCTTTAATTTTCAATGCAAAGTTCTGAAGTTTTCCCATCTGGATCGAACTTACTATTTTTAATTAGCTCTCGTTCTAGACTTGTGAATATTATATCTAACTCCCATGATATTCAGAATGGGCGACGTAAGCGATGACATATACTTATACTATGCCAGCAGTGGTTTTTTGGCTAGCGATCATCATACCATGTTATAATTTATGTACAGCATTTTAATTAAGTTGTGGTTTACCCACCCATGAGCATACGATTGAATTTATCGTTTCACGATATACCACGGACGATTTCTGTCTGTGTAGCCTGAGGGATTTGAACCACGATCACTTTCCAGTTGATGAAGTAACCACCCCTTACCAGGCCAAATCCCTAGAACATTATTTTGCCTGCTACATAGAGAAGACCTGTTCTATTGAGAATAATGACTTACCTTACCTTGATTCTCTACGCTCATTTAGTCTTTTCTCTTCTCTGTACTCACTACTAGATTTAGGCTGAAAAAGTTTTACAATTGAATCATCACACCTTGATATTGTGAATAGTGACTTACCTTACCTTGGTTCTCTACGCTCATTTAGTCTGTTCTTTCCTTGTATTCACTTACTAGATTTAGGCTGAATAAGTTTTACAACTGAATCATCACATCTTGATTTTATTATTCGTGGCGTCAGGTGATGCTTCTTCTTTTGATTTGTTTTGATTTGTAAGGTTGGAGTTGTTTTATGGGTCTTGTGTGGTTATTTCATTGCCTGCTAGGATTGTAGCCATTGTTCTATTGCGGATTTTCTTATTTTTTTTTCTTTTTCTCCTCTGTCTTCCTCCTCTTTATCAAAGCCTTGTACTCTAGACCCTTGCCCTGTATTGATCTTCTACTGCTACCAAAGGAGTGGCCGAGTGCCAATCTCTGGTTAGAGAACCATTGATGTTTTCACCCAGAGCCCACGTGGCGGCATGTGTACCCCACCTGCAACCTCACCTCGCCCACTAACTAGCTTGGACTCAATTGACGAGGGGCGATTACAAACGAATTGCCCCACTTGCGATAGTGAACTAACGTTTAATTCTAATGAGGAGGCAGCCTTTGCCGCCTTAGCAGATAATTCTGACTACACAGGTACTATTCGCGCAGCTAATAATGCAATTGAGCTTGAGGTATTTCCGGATGATAATGAAGCTAACTCATTAATTGAAGATTTAAACGCCGACCCTGACAGAAATTTTTTTAGAAACCCAAACTGGTCTAGTAATTATATTAGTACAGAGACCCTCGCTGAACACTTACAATCGGGATTTCACCAGAGGGATAGGACATTCACCGTAATGCACATAAACTGCCGCAGTATGGCGCATAAACTCGCTGATATTAGTGAGCTGGCTAATATGTCTCAGGCCTCAGTTATTGGACTGACTGAAACTTGGTTAGACCCGGGCTTGGAAGGTACCATTCATGTTGATGGATTCAACTATTTAGGTAAATCAAGGGCTTCAGTAAGGGGTGGTGGAGTGGGTCTGTTAATAAATAAAAATTTAAAATTTCATCAGTTCGCTCCAAAGGGTAATCTTGAGAATCATAAGACATATGAGAGTCTTTTCGTTCGTTTATCCCTAAAAACGAGCTCACCAGTAGTAGGAATAATTTATAGACCACACGGACAGAAACTAAAGGAATTCAACGAAGAATTCGACGAATTACTATCGGGAATAAAAAAAGAGTGCAAAAGAGGTGATTTTACTGGGGGATTTTAACATAGATCTCTTAAAAATAAATGAGCATAATGAAACTAATATTTTTCACAACTGTCTTGCGTCCCACCACTACCTACCAACTATAACCAAGCCCACTAGGATCACCTTGACCACCAGAACTTTGATAGATAATATATTCAGTAACGCTTGGTCTAGGTTAGTCGAGGCCTTTATTGTCATCTCGGATATTTCAGACCACCTTCCTATCTATGCCAGATTTTCTTTGAAACCATTCCGGTTATTAACCCCCACCATAAGGAAAGCAGATTAGTTAATGAAGCCAACTTAAATAAATTTAAATTGACGCTAGAAGAAGAGAACTGGGTTTCCATAACAAAGGCGTGTGAACTGGATGATGCTAATGAGGCATATGATCTATTTTTTGATAAATTCTACCAGGCCTACAATGCAGCCTTTCCAATCGTAACGGTAATAAAGACTCGAAAGAGCAATTTCAAGAAACCCTGGATGTCAGTAGGAATCCTAAAATCCTGTAAAAAGAAAAATTCATTATATGTAAAATATCTCAAAACCCCCACCCCAGAAAATAAGATCACTTTTACCGAATATAGGAATAAATTTAAAACAATTAGAATCCAAGCTGAACGCAATTATTATACGACTGAATTCTATAAACATCATAACGACCTAAAAGCTACTTGGAAACTACTTCGTTCCGCCATGCAAATAGAAGACAACAATATTACCCAAATTAAACTCAAAATAAATGGAGTCCTGGTGGACGACCCAGGAATAATTGCCAATAATTTTAACAACTATTTTGTCAATATAGCCAGTGATCTGTCAAAGAAAATCCCGGATTCTCCACGCACCTTTGAACAATATCTTCCTCCATCCCGATTAAACTCTATGGGCCTGACATTGACCTCCCCTGAGGAGATACTGAAAATAGGCGGGTTACTAAAAAAAAACCACTCCAAAGGTCTGGATGACATTGACCCTTATATCGCCACCCAATACCTATATTTAATTACAAAACCATTAGCAGCAATCATTAACTGTTCTCTTATCAACGGACTGGTCCCACATATTTATATGGCTTGGTGGTCGCAGACAGTTGACAAAGGTTGTCAACCCAATCCTTCCGTTGACAATCCTTCTGATTAAATCCTTGTTCTCTTCGTACTTAACGCCTATTTAACGTTCACCTTTTGAACACTAATTCTACGTATAAGTATAACTCGAATTCAAACTTCTCTAGTCAGCATAATTCTTCGCGCCTCTTGACACACCTGTCTTCTGTGCGCCCTAGCGAACTCTAATAATATACATATATAGCGCGCCGCTGCCGAGATTGGCCGGCCGCGCGTGTCACTAAGACTATACGTTATACATCTATCATATATACATATACACGTGAAACTAAAGTAAGCGCACTAAATATATACGCTAATATCTCGCACTGCAAGACTGTACACAAAACTCAGTTCACATTACCTCCTTCCTTTTTCTGGAATTGAGCAAATTAAATTTCAAAATTTGCGAAATTACCAAAATACATGAAACATATATATATATATCTAACTAATTAATAAACAGTCTTACGATTACTTATAACCTTGACAAACAATCAGCAATAACATTCAATCTGCCCTTCTTGTACTTCACCTCAACATCAAAAGTTTGTAAGGCTAACGCCCAACGCACAAGTTTAGCAGACTTAGACATTGACTCAGTCAAATATGTAAGAGGATTGTGATCAGTAAAAATGAAAATTTTCGATCCAATTATAATTTCTTTTAACTTGTTTAAAGCCCAAACAATAGCATAGGCTTCCTTTTCCACAGTAGCCCATCTCTTCTGGGTATCAGTTAATTTCTGACTGATAAATGACACAGGGCGTTCTATTCCCTTGTCGTCCATCTGTGTTAAAACAGCACCGACTGCAAAGTCACTACTATCGCAGTACAAATTGAATGGTTTTCCCACTTCAAAAACATATAATACTACTTTGGATCGCACAGCCTCTTTAAGTAAATCAAATGCTTGCAGATGTTCAACAGTCCAATCAATCTTATCAGAAACACGTTTACTAGTTAAATCAGATAAAGGTTTCGCAATCTGTGCAAAGTCCTTAATAAACTGTCTGTAATAATTAAAAAACCCAAGCAGTTGCTTAACTTGCTTCTTAGTTTCTGGGATCTTCAAATTAGTCAAACTTTCAATTCTGTCTGGATTCATCTTTATCTTACCAGACCCAACCACATGACCGATAAACCTTACTTCAGACTTACCAAATATGCATTTTTTCAAATTTAAGGTAACGTTATGCAATCTCATTTGCATCAAAAATGCATCTAACTGCTGTAAATGAATTTTCCAATTGTCAGAATGCACAGCAATGTCATCAACATACGGTTCTGCAAAGTCACTTATAGGCTGTAAAACTAAATTTATCGCCTTAACAAAAGTTCGGCCTGAATTTATCATTCCAAAAGGAACACGAGTAAATTCATACAGTCCATTATGTGTTACAAAAGCTGTCTTCCATTGATCAGATTGTTTTACAGGACAAGTCCAATAAGCACTTCGACAGTCCAAAATAGAAATCACATTAGACTTTCCAACTTTGTTTAAAACGTCTCTGACAATCGGCATCGGATATTTACAATCCACTGTGAATGAGTTAATGTATCTGTAGTCACAGGCAAGTCTTAAAAATCCGTCTTTCTTTTTAACAATAACCAAAGGGCTTGCCATTCTGCTCGATGATGGTTTAATAATGTTTGTTTTTAACATTTCTTTGATCTGACGTTCCACTTCTGATCGATAAATCAAAGGAATTCGGTATGCTGCAAATTCCTTTTCACGAAATCCTGGTTTTAGTTCAATTTCGTGTTCGACCAATGTACATAATCCAGGTTTTTCTGAAAATCTGTCACAGTATTTGTTCAAGACTTTCAACAACTGTTCTTGCTGAGTTACTGTTAAATGGCTAATTTGTTCAGGATCGAGGTTAAGTGAATTCTTGTCATCTTGAACCTCATTCCTAGGACATTGGTAATTCAACCACTGAACCAAAATCTTCATCTTCTTCAACGATTAGACCACAACTTAATGCTCGAGTAACATATTTTCTGATCTTGTTGGCGTGAATTATTTTTCGACCATTTTCACCCATATCGACTAAATAAGAGTACTTTGATCTTCGATGTATGATCGTACATGGACCATGCCATCGAGAAATAAGTTTGTTTGTTGACGTTGGATACAAAACTATGACTTTCTCACCAGCTTCAAATTCTTTGTGCTTTGCTCTCTTGTTATACTGATTCGTGTATTGTAATTGCTTTTCTCGAGAGTAAGATTCTGCAAACAATAATGCTTTCTCCATATTTTCTTTGAGTTCTTTCAAATACTTTTCTGGTTTAACTCCAACATGAGGTGGTAAGTTTATTTCTCTAGTCCAACTCTCTTTTAATATTGCCAATGGTCCTCTCGGAATTTTCCCATAGACAAGCATATATGGTGATACTCCAGTAGTTGCATTCGGCACTTCTCGTAATGCCCACACTGTGAAAGGAATTATCTTGTGCCATTTCCTCGGGTTGTCTATTATCACATGATGGATCATCTTTTTAAATGTCTGATTCCATCTTTCTACTAATCCAGCAGCTTCTGGGTGTCCTGGTGTGTCGAATCGTGGACTACAGCCCATTAAATTGAGAAATTCTCTTGTCAAACTGGCTGTGAAGTTCGTTCCTTGGTCACTTGTAATCACGGACGGTACACCAACGTTCATGAATAGTTCCATCAACGCTTCACACACAGCCTTCGCTGTCAGCGATTTCAATAAAAAGATTGTAGGCCATCTGGTGCACGAGTCCACAATGCATAAACAATACTTGTGACCTGCAGCAGATACTGGATCGATCGGGCCAACGAGGTCCATCGTCATTCTCTTGAAGGCGACCTCTTCTCTTGAGACTGGAGTGATGGGCACTCTATCCATCACCAAACTCCTTGCCTTTAGTTGACACTTCTCGCAAGACTTACAAAATTTCACAATGTCCCTTCTCATCTTTGGCCATACAAAAGACAACTTTATTCGTTCTCTTGTTTTCTCTTCTCCTAGATGTCCTCCAAATACCGATTCATGCGCCAATTCCATCACTTTAATTCGTCTCTCTTTTGGTAACACTAGTTGATATATCGTCTGGTCTAATATCTGATATTTCTTATGCAATAAACCGTTGATCACACAGAATTCAGATTCTTTCTCTTGTGCTAACTTCCACCACGGCTTCAACGATTCATCCTTTCTCTGTTGCTCTTCGAACTTCTTCGAATCGGCAATCTGCACCTTTTGTTCTTCATCCATCTCTTCATCTCTATACAAGTCTCCTATCCCCACATCACATTCATTGTCTTCTTCCGTTTCATTTAATGTGCCATTCTCGCATGCAGCCATCTCTTGCTCGTTTATCTCTGATGTTATACCATCTCGCGATAAGCTTCGTTGCTCATTACTTTCGTTTTCCTCATCACTTGAACTTTCAGTTTCACTCTTCTCATCAACATCTACCATTTCCTGTTTCCGACTCTGCGCTCTCGTCATTACATTTGCTTGTACACTCACATCTCCTTGTATCGTTTTAACTTTCATCTGTGGTACGGCTTTTAATTCGGCAATTATCTCTGGATGCAACAAGAATCTTTCTGTACTGCCCATCTTTGCAATACTAGCACACATCAAGGTGACATAAGGTGTAAGTGAACACTGGATTTTACGCGGAAATCCCTCTTCTTCCACGTCACTACCACACAGTCTAACATCGACTTTCACTAACTTCGCAGGAATGGCATCTCCTGCCACACATTGCAAATTCACTTTTCCCATTTGTTCCACCTTCATGCCTTCCAGTAATTCTTCACTAATCACCGGAATTTCTGCTCCCGAGTCGCTCAGTGCTTTGACTTTCACTGGCTCTTTACCGTCTACTGCACGAATTTCAACCTCGACATATTGCAAGAACGATTTCTTCAATATTCGATTGTCATCTTTTCCTATGACTTCTCTCTGAATTTCAGCATCCAATAGAATTTCTTTTTGAATACCACATTTCATTACTGACTTTACTTCAGTCTCTTGGTTTTCTTGACTCGTGGTTTGATTGTCTGTATCACTAACCACTTGAATCAAATTCACCCTTGTGTGTTCTTGATTTCTGCTAGAACTAGCTGCTGTCACTGGAACTGGACAAAATTTAACCAAATGTTTGTCTGAACCACAGTTGTGACAACGCTTCACAACTGTATGGTATGGTTGTGAAATACCTCGTTGTTCATTGCCTTCATGTCTCTTATACTGCGTAAACGATGTGTTGCCTTCCCTCTTGGCAAACGGCGCTGACGATTTGTTAAATCCCTGACGACCAAACGTCACTTCTCTGGTCTCATTGGGTACAGGGACACTAGCCTTGACTTCTTTACCTATGAACTGATTCCCTGTTCCTGGATTACTTTTCCACTTTCCACTCTGGCTTTGGTTTACGGAACGTTGAGAAGGATAACTGTTTATATTTGGGATCGCAAACCCAATTCGATTGTTTACATGAATGTCTGCTAAGTCTGCCACTGCACTAGCTTGGAGACAGTCAGTTCCTTCCTTCGACAATACAAACTGTAGTGGACCTGGCGGTAAACATTCTTTTAGCTTATCCGCTACCAGCAAATCAAAGAGCGTATCATACTCTCTGTTCACGTTTCGACTTCTCACGTAATAGTTTAGCAAGTTCTTAAGTCTTGCCGTAAACATCGTATAAGTCTCTTCTGTTGTCTTCTTAGCATCCACAAATCTGGCTCTGTATTCTCTCGAAGTCAATTTAAATTCTTTTAATAAGTGCTGCTTGACTCTATCATAATTGTCTAGATCATCGTATGACAATCTATTCAGAACGGTTCGAGCTTTCGGCGTCATCAATGGTAGTAATAATTTCACCCAAAACGGCTTCTCCACAGCAAAACTACGAAACGCGTTCTCGACTGTTTCAAAATATAATGGCACCTCCATCATATCAGTTGGCATTTGAGGCAATACATGCTTCATTGCATCACCTATTTTCTTAATTTTTGACACCAAAGTTTCACTTTCTTGCTGCTTCCTTCTTTCAGCTTCCCGTTCTTCTCTCATTTGCGTTTCTTTCAATGTCAATTTTGATTTCTCCAGTTTCAGACGTTCCTGTCTTTCTGTCTCTGCCTTTTCCAAACTTTCTTTCTGAAATTTGAGTTCTTCTTGTCTGATCTGTTCTGCACGTTCCAACTCTAACGTTCGCGCTTTTTCTTTTTCTTCTTCACGCATTCTCTTTGCTTCAATCTGTTGCTGACGAACCTCTTCATCACTTTTTCTAGCTCTTTCAAATTCAATCATCTGCTCCAGTCTTCTTCTTTCAGCATCTTCTCTATCTCGTTTCAACTGTTCTAATTGAATCTCAAACTGATGCTTTTGCAATTCCAGTTCTGCCTTACGCACTTGTTTACTTCGGTGATTTCTCTTGTCAAAGAAGTCACGGTTTTTCTTTTATATTTGTTCGTGGAAAACAACGAAATTTTTATACCGTTTTCTCGTGTTCCACCGTCGATGATATCGTAAATTCGTCACACAGTAACAACGCGTAGATTCTTCTAACACCGTCGTAGATTCTTCTAACACCGTCGTAGATTCTTCTAACACCGTTGTAAATTCTTTTATCACCGTCGTAGATTCTTCTATCCGCCGAAGGAGGTGATAACGTGAATTTTAATCCACTGTGAGTTTATATCCACCGTGAGTATTTATTCCACCGTGAGTATTTATCCACCGTGAGTATTTATCCACCGTGAGTATTTATCCACACCGACGCTGCCACCAATAATGTCAACCCAATCCTTCCGTTGACAATCCTTCTGATTAAATCCTTGTTCTCTTCGTACTTAACGCCTATTTAACGTTCACCTTTTGAACACTAATTCTACGTATAAGTATAACTCGAATTCAAACTTCTCTAGTCAGCATAATTCTTCGCGCCTCTTGACACACCTGTCTTCTGTGCGCCCTAGCGAACTCTAATAATATACATATAGCGCGCCGCTGCCGAGATTGGCCGGCCGCGCGTGTCACTAAGACTATACGTTATACATCTATCATATATACATATACACGTGAAACTAAAGTAAGCGCACTAAATATATACGCTAATATCTCGCACTGCAAGACTGTACACAAAACTCAGTTCACAAAGGTTGACCTGCTTTTGTTAGCAGAGGCCTTCCCCCATATTTCCTTTTCGCTCACTATCCGGGATCTGGGTGTAACAATTGACCAAGAGCTTACTTTTTCTCAGCATGTTAATTTGGTCACCCGGAGTTGCTACTACCAGCTCCGGCAGTTGCGTGTTGTAATGCGGTCCCTTTCTTATGACGCGGCAGTGATCCTTGTTCACGCTTTTATCTCCAGTAGAGTTGACTATTGCTGCTCTGTTCTCACTGGACATCCATTGACTCTAATTGGGCGGCTTGACCGGGTTCTTCGCTCTGCCGCTCGGCTCATTGCCCATATCCCAAAATATGCACCAGTTTCAGCTTATATGCGTGATGTTCTGCATTGGCTTCCTGCCTCGCAGCGCATCTCCTATAGGATTGCTTCTCTTGTTTGGCGGTCTCTCTCTGGTGAAGCTCCGTCTTACCTATCTGATCTCTGTTGTCCGCTCTCTAGCCTAATGTCCCGTCCAGTTCTACGTTCTGCAACTGGGGGTGAGCTGTTAGTTCCTCGGTCCCGCTCCTCAGTTAAACAACGTCGTGCCTTCTCAGTGGCTGGCCCCTCTTTGTGGAATGGGCTCCCACCTTCTTTGCGCTTATTTCCACGAGGAAGTTCGCCTGTTTTCTACCGCCTCCTTAAGACTTCCCTTTTTGACCGTGGCTGGACTAGGAGCACCTCTGAGTAGGTTTCTTGAAGAGGCGCTATATAAATTATCAAAATGAATGAATGAATGAATGAACATAAGATAAAAATGGCAAAAGTAGTACCAATCTTCAAAAAAGGTGATACTGATAACCCGGCTAACTATAGACCCATCTCGATACTTCCATATTTCGCTAAATATTTCGAGAAAATAGTTTACGACAGACTCAGTAACTATATCAACAGCTTTAATCTAATTCACCACTCTCAGCATGGATTCCAATCGGGCCATTCCACTTATATGGCCCTAATCGACATGGAGGACAAAATCACCAAAGCTATTGATTCTAACGAATACTCAGTGGGTATTTTCATCGACCTAGCCAAGGCCTTCGACACGGTCGACCATTCCATATTATTAAAAAAATTAGAAAATTTCGGAATCAGAGGCCCAATTCTAAGATGGTTCTACAGTTATTTCCTGAACCGCACTCAAAAAGTTCTATGCAATGGTGTACTTTCAGAAAGTCGCTCAATCTTATATGGGGTACCACAGGGCTCCAATCTCGGGCCCTTACTATTTCTTTTATACATTAATGATCTAGCTACGATCTCAAAAACTCTTCACTTTATCCTATTTGCCGACGATACCAATATTTTTTATGCTCACCAGTCTTGGCAAACCCTAATGGATACCATAAATTCAGAATTAAAACTTGTAAACTATTGGTTCACGGCAAATAGGCTCACCCTCAACGTTGACAAAACCAACTTTATAATTTTTAAATCCCATAGGAAAATTACACCTATTGATATCACCCTGGAAATAGCGGGAACCCCCTTAGCCCAAGTTGAGTCTGCCAAATTCCTGGGTGTGATTGTTGATAGGCACCTATCTTGGAAAGAACACATTGATTTCATTGCACAAAAAATTGCGAAAAATATAGGCATCATAAAAAGGATTTCCTACCTACTTCCTGAGACTATCAGACTGAACCTTTACCTTTCCTTAGTCCTACCGTACTTAAGTTATTGTAATTTAATCTGGGCATCCACCTACGACTCCAGACTTAGTAAATTAATAATTCTTCAAAAAAGAGCAGTTAGAATGGTTGCCGGTGTCCCCACTGGCACCCATACTAGTCCAATTTTTGCTAGACTTAACCTTCTGGACATAAAGCAACTTAGATCTTCACAGATAGGAAAGTTCCTCTACCTATCTGAACATAACAGTCTACCAGCTTCATTTCAGAATTACTTTATAGCCGGCTCGCAGATTCACATCCACAATACTAGGAATGCTACCTCCCTCAGACCTACTAAAGCCCGCACAAACATACGAGCATTTAGCATAAAAGTTTTCGGACCTAAATTATGGGCGAAGATTCCTCCAGACATTCGCCTCTCTCCAAATATTCATTTATTTAAGACCCGTTTGAAATCGTTCCTAATGAGTTCTGTCGCAATTGAACTTTAACATTGAACGCACGGGGTGTCGTTGCGCTGTGGGGTTCACGTGTGCGCACGTGGGCCACTTCTACTCCCATTTTTTTCAACTTGCCAGTGATTCTTATTCCTTTCTATTTTTCTTCACCGCTTTAGTTAGTTAGTTAAGCTTAGTAAGATAGTTAAGATTAGTTAAGCAGTTTTGATTTGCCTTACTTTCTTTCTCCTCCTTGGTTTCTTTCAAGACAGCCATACTGACCGTGCTACTTAATCCAGTAGGTGTCCCTGCCCAGCGGGAATTCTTCCCTTTGGGGCCACCTTTTGCCTCAACAGGCGTGACCTGCGAATAATTCTTGTTTTAATTGTTTTTGAAATTCTTGTTTTAATTGTTTTTGAAATTTTGGTTGTCATTACGTCTATTGAGATGCAATAAAATGTTTTGATTGATTGATTGATTGATTGAAGTGTCTTCCGTGTCTATTTGCGAAGGCGCCCCGGGCCACAACAGTTCATGCTTCAGGGTCCATGAAAAGTAGGTCCGCCTCTGACCACAAAGTCTCAATTGGTGGTTGTTCAGAAGTGCCTCAATATTCCTTGGCAAGGTGAGGTCAAAAGTTCGAAGACCTGAACTCGATCCCATAGATTACACATAGGATAGAACTAACAGGTACTAAAAAGCCTTAAGAACCCAAATGCCTAATGCAAAGAATGCCTTAGCATAACATACCACAGCTACGGTCTTAAGTGGTTCAGCCCGTCCTTCCTAGATTCTTCTTAAAAGCCAAGGCAGTGTTCACTGAGACATACTGTCAGCTAAACCATTCCACAAGTCGACAACTCTTGCACTCACTAACCTTTGCTCTTATGTTCCTTTGGGTTTCTTAAATAATGTATACTTAACTCCTCCAGTCATCTTGTTTGGTGCTAATTCAAAGAACCTCGTCCACTGCTGCACCACCTTCTAAGCCCTTCTTTCCAGTGATAATCTTATAAGCTTCAATTAAAGTCTCCTCTGATCGTCCCTCTCTCCAACGCTGGTAGGCCACACCTTTTCAACCTTTCTTCAGAGTTCTGAATCTCTATTAACCCAAATTATTTTATTAACCCACCTTAACACTTTCTTCAGTGTCAGACATACATATCTGGATGCAGTATTCCAAAATGCCGACTATAACCAGTGATATGTACAGCCTCAGTATTGCATTTTTGTATCAACAATGGGCATGGTTATTGTTAGTCAATAGTTACTATTGTTACTTTGGTCATATCTAAAATTGAGTTACCCATTTTGCTGCCTCAGCATATTGCCTTGAATATGTTACATTCTCTATGCATAATCATTAACCATTCCCAAGTCCCCTTATTCCTCACTCACTTTCAATAACATACCTCTATTTTATAAGAAAACTCATGTTCTCTTCCCCATATTCATCACTGAGCATTTTTAAAATTATGAAGCATCTGCCAGAGTCTTGTAACCAATTGTACATTCTTCTTATATCCTCCCATAATATCTCCGTTTCTTCATAGGTCATTGTTTCTCTCGCAGTATCTCTGCTGCTTCCAGTACGATCAAGACTACACTACATCAGGTGCAGAACTTGGCAGTACCCCTTGTTTGCCCTAACAGCAAACTCTCATCTGCGGCCATTCTTTGCAACTTCCTCAAGGCACATTGATTTCAAAATAGGAACTATTACCTATCAACTCCTTCACACTCAACAACCTGCTTACCTCCAATAATGAACTGATTATCACGGCCCTGGTTGTATCACATGATCTAGGTTTTTTCAGAAGCTTTGGCAACCTTTTAGGGCAAAGGCTATTGGTTGACGTGCTATTAGTTCAGACTCACCCCATGGTCTGGAAAACATCGCTTAATTTACAAGATCTGCTCCACCAATTTTATCCTTCAAGCGGCAACTAAGGACCTTTTATTTCATGAATTCATAGGTCACTTAGTTCTTCTCGTTTTGCTGTCCATTATTTCCCTCCCCTGAGTGACTGACCATGCCTCTAATTCAAGCTTTGCATCTGGCATTTTAGTTTCTCATTACTCATTTATTACTTGTTCACTCGACATCGAGTATTGGTCTACACAGTTTTGCATCATCAGCAACTTGATTGCTAACTTCTCCAGTCTTGCAGTATTCCCATGACCTCATGACCTAGTACAGTCTTAGTTTCCTTTCCTTCTAAAAATTTCCTTCTAAAAATTTCTTCCTGGTTTTGTTCTTGTCCTTCTCTGTTTCTGAATCTCTTGTGTTATCAATACCTCTTCTTAAAAACTCTTAGGAACAGAACCTTTGACAAAAGCAGAGCAAACTAAACCCCACACCTTCCAAAAACATAATGGTTATCAAGAACTGGACATCATGTCAGCGCCAATGATTTGCTAATGTACGGTCGAGGACATAGGCGCCGACTTCTTGGGAGCCTTGGGTGCGAATGCACCCAGAGAGAAAGTTCAGTGGGTGCCTGGCACCCAGAAGAATTCGGACCCCAAGTTCAAATCTGTACACCTAAGCATTAATCTCAGAACGTGAGAAGTACAACTACAACACAAATACCCAACATTGCATGATTTCACAGTCACAGCCCATACATAAATAAATTATTTAGTTATTATTTAAAATAAATAAATAAATAATAACACTGGAACCTTGACAAGAAAACAATTTTCTTTCCGAAAATCCGCTAAAACTCACCTACCTAAGGGGAGGTGGTAGGGGAAGGTAAGGAGGACCCATGCACCCACTGGCACCCAGAGACAAAAGTAAAAGTCGGCACCTATGGTCGAGGAGAGGAGACAAGACTCGCCTGAGGTCGATGCGGTCCTTTTCGCAGCATCCGATGAAGGTGCCAAACTGGCAGGAGAAGACATGGTCATGGAGCGTGAGCAGATACCGTTCGTTGAACTGGAATGACATTGGAAACTGCTGAGTCAGCTGCCAGACGCAGTCGATGAACTGTGTAAAGATCGGTGACACCTCCTTCGGTTCAATTCCTCCAATCAGTCCACAGCGCTCCGTGAACTTATGGCCAAATGAAAGCCACTCCTTCTCGATCAGCGTCTACACCAATAAACAGCACTAAATCAGTAACAATGGAGTTAAATCAATGTTCAATTAAATTGATGTTAATCACTGATAAAGATTGTTAATAGAGATAAACAGCTTCAAAGAGAATACACAGTGAACCTTCAGCAAAGAAAAGGTTTACTGTAAACATACATAATATAAGTACTGGGATTTAATGTACTGATAAGCAATACAATGTAACGCGTGTATCAATAGATAATGTAATGCCACTCATAAACAGGGCAAAAGCGGCCAAACTGCGCTAGACCTGCGCATCAGCCGGACGATCCATCAAGCAGAGACCACACAGCCTGCAGTAAACAATTGACATCAGCTGGCCCTACCTCAGCCACCTGCAGCCGTCAGTAATGACCGACCGACCGACCGAACAGTCAATCAGACGGCTGGGGATGGCAGTGACCGAAGGACGGACGGACATGGACTGGCGCCATGGATATGACCAATGGCTCCTCACAACAAGGCACCTGCTTCCGTCTATGCAGCCAAAGATGCTGTAAATGTATTCCTAAATCAACAGGCTGCATCACTTGAAAACGACCGACTGGCGTCACACTAGAAAGACCTCTTGCAAATTCATATTATTCTCATATAACGTAGTGTAACTACACACTTATGTAGGCTCTGGTCGTTCTTCACAGTTCATTAAGTCCATATATATCCCTCATCCTGGATGCAATATGCGCCAAAACTCTCAACACAATGTCATCTGTCAACTCTGGATCTGTTCGTTTGGTTCTACGTGCATGTGGGAGACTTCTGCTGGTGGCTGTTTTCCAGTTACACTGCTTGCTAAGTGAACTCTCTGTTCGTAATGACAGCTAACATTGCTTAGTATACGATAATGTAGTTAGTGTTGTATCTCTCAAAGTTTCTACTGAAGCAACATAACTTCCAGTTACAATCACAGCCTGTAAGCAAATAGTGTCCATGTACTTCAAAAAGACTCAACCTCACAGAACGTTTCTCCACTGGATTACGATTTCTGACTACGGTTTCACTTGGACAGATCTTTGTTTGTCATCGTTTGCATTTATTTATTTATTTATTCCGGATATTTCTATAGCGCCTCTCGAGGTCTACTACTACTCAGAGGCGCTCCCGTCTACAGCATTTGATACTGTGCCGGAATTTTCACGCCGAAGCGCCACGAGCAATTGCGAGTGAAGGACTTGCCCAAGGTCCGTACGCAGCGGCTAGAGTGGGATTCGAACCCGCAACCCTCCGGTCACAAGGCGCCGAACTTACCACTGAGCCACCACGCCCCACTGAGCCACCACGCCCCACGCATTACGACAACGGCACTATAGAAGTCGCTAGTTTAGAGTACATCAGAAAATATTTAACAAATTCATATCCTTCACAAAGAATGGACTCTCCAGCATTCTCTGCAAATGTTCTGAAGCTTTGCAATTCATTGCTCAGTTCTGTGAACTCAGTAATTAAGGTCTAAACTTCAGACGAATGTGTTTCAACCATTAGAACTTTATTTTTTGCATTTACTTTCTACATTCCAGTGAAAGGAGACAAAGGACTCCTCTGGATCCAGCCGTGCAGCGAGCCGACCATTTAACTCATATAACAAACTTCAATGGCAAGAACTGTACCAGAAAAGAGATAATTGGTTTACTTGAATCAGCAAAAAGCGAGCAACAACCAGGTTCTGTAGGATTTTTTCAAGCAAACGCATAAACCGCATAAGCTACATGAGATTTGAAAGAGTGGTTGTGTCAGTCTTCTGCTGTTCAGTCAATTCGAGACAGAATAAATGCAAAGGCAGCTCATTATATGATGCATCGATCAAGGCATCGGACGTGGAATCAGACGTGGAATCAGAAAAATTGAATTAACTGTTTTCCCCCAAGCCAGAAATGGACTTATTCTCGACGAAACTTTACGAGAAATGCCTTAGAGGCTCAAGAAGAAATGTGAATTTTACCATGTTGAAAAGAATAGTAATAACTAACAAAACTTAAAAAACACACAGAATTACATAGCAAAGTACAGCACAAAATATCCAACAAATCTTAAAAAAAGCTAACAAAAAACAATATATTTTGTTAGGTATAATAATAGGTACAATAATAAAACATAACACTGCCAAAAACAATGACATAAAGTTAATAAATCAACACTTAATACACGAAATACAAGATAACAAGACATAACTCCGCATATTCCCCGTTTCTTATAACACAGTCTAACATAACAAAACAAATAAGAAAACATTAAAAACCAGTATCACATATAAAACACATATATCTTAACATTTACAAAGCTAAATGCAACACATCTACAAAACACAGCTGAACTTGTTCTCAAACTAACAGCATGAAGGCTGGCAAGGACCAACTTCAAGAGCTTCCAAAAGGCTCTACATAAACATCCAATTTACATAGCCTTCAGGAACCAATCAGAGCATACAGAGACAAACCGTAAAATACAAAATATAAACAAAGAGACAAAACACAAAAGGACCGCACCACACAATCAGCTTAGTCTGACTCATGCTGTGCTTTGTGTACAGACACTGTCAGTGTTGGGCTGCCAACGCTCTCAATGGTGGCATACAAAGTTCTGTGCATATCGTCAGTTGTTGACTGTCATTCAGGTCTGACTTAAAACTAATCTGCTTCAGCCTGCTTAGACTAAAATGGGCATTCGAGCCCGCATCCCTCGAACAGTAATTGTAATCGAACATTTATAAAAGTTCCACTCGACAATTCAGAGGGACCCAAGTCAGTGTTATCGCCAACAACTAAAATGGACTTCAAGTGTTTCTGGAACTGGGGAAGAGATAGACTGAGAAGCTCAAACCACAATTCCTGCAGAAGATAGCTTCAACTAGAGGGGCCAACATAAGCAAAACTTCTAGATTAAGCAGTATTCCGTGCAAGTGGGGAACAACCAGAAAGTCTCTGACGGCCAAGTGGAGCGACCAGGGAATGAAGAGACCGAGGTAAGGTCTTGAGGTCAGAAGGAGCTACCCCGACCAAACAGTTATGCATAAGAGTTACAATTTCACACTGGATGCGCTGGGGCACAGAAAGCCAGTGGAAAGTGTCCAGAATGACGGCAGACACGTAGGCAAACTTCAGGAGACCACCAAGGGCGGCAGTCTTCCTGCACCTACTCAGGATGCCAAAAGTCTTCATGTTTTTAAAAATCAGTTAAAAATGAACTTACAATGTAACTTAGCATTTATGCTGATATAAAGCATCCTAGAAATAGCTTGCTACTAACAATGCAATATCAATTGTCATACTTACAACCACAGTTACAATTACTCATCACTGTCTGATTTTCGGTTCACCTGCCCTACCAGATTTTGACAGGGCTTTGCCATTATGATTTCTTCAAACACCACAGTTTTGCTTCAAGTGACCATCGGCTGACTGACATGCATTATCCTAATGACACCTGTACAAGTAATTAGCTTAGAGGTTATTAGATCAACTCACCTGAAAACCATTGATCGTTCGGTAATATGGATCAAGCATGAGGCTGGCCAAGGAACAAGTCTGTGCCGTTCGATCCCAGCCATCGGAACAATGGATCATGACGCTGATTCCTTCCTGGATCATCTGGAAAACAAAAAAAGACTGTCATTTTTATATCGGTTATTATTAATTACTATTATTAGCATTATTAGTATTATTTCATAATTAATTTTTTCCTGAGGTAGAAATTGTACACCAGGAATTAAGAAATTCACCACAGCATAAAAAAGTTTTGAAATGGCTAGACCTTACCACGATCCACTACTGTATCATCATTATTTTTCTACTGCTATTAATTACTTCAATTAATTAACTGATAATTAGAAATGATACATTCCTCTGTTGCAGGTAAGCACACCTTAACGATGAAAACAGATGTATCAATGACGGACTTGACGTGACGCAGCCATCCGCAGTTCTCCAGACCATTCAGGAACGTTGACATTGTCGGATTCTGCAGCTCACATACTAGACAAGAAAAAAAGAGAAGAAACATAAAGCCAAAAATAAGTCAAGCCATAAAATAAGTTTTTAACATAGGCCAAATACATAATAAAAACATAATCCAAAAATACACCAAAACTAAAGAGCCAAAAAAACAACTGAACCAATATACAAACAAAAGTAAAGTACTCCAAGATACAAGCTGATGCGGCTTGGTTCAGAGACTCTGAACATGATGCTACCTGTTGACTGGGGTCGAGAATTCACTGTCTTGGATCTACACGACATCAAATGTCATATAGGCTACGGCAGAGAGTGCCCGTGATTAGTTTGCTCTTTGGTGGCTCTATATAAATTGTTCGATTATGACTGCACAGCAACAAACTCAAAAAGTCCTAAATAAGACAAAAGGCAAACCAAACAAAGAATAAATAAAGCAGGCCAAACATACAGCCGAGTAGCTTAGGTCTTTCATTGCCACATCGAATTTCGAGCGGATTTTCACTTGACAACATTCGCTCCGATTGGCAACAGCTGTTGATCGATGCCTCCTGCACAATTGCCGTCCCTTTAATACTCTCTTAACAGACAATATAAATGATCGTCTGCTTTCCTTAACTCTGCATTTTCAAACCTCAAGCTTTTGTGGAAACAAAGTCACTGTTTGCCCTTCGCTCACTCGATCAAATTAATCCTCTGCCCAAATCAATCCTTCAACTTGACATTCGATCTGTTGATCGGATTATTTCTGATACAGGGTCGGACTTTTCAGCTGGAGGAAAAATTTACGCTGCAAATTGAGCAGATTCGATTAAATACGGAATATATATGCAAATTAAATTCAATTTCTTTCACAAGCTTTAAAGATTGCTTCAGCCATGGTGAATTTAATTTGAAAAATCTATAGCCATGGCAATGCAGTCACACTGACAATCAACTAAAGCCTTGTGCATTACAACAAAGGAGCTACAGAAATTTCCAGATGAGATTAGCTATAATGAAGAAGTTCTAGTGTATTTGAAGCAGCTAAAGCAGCTGCAATAGCAACCGCAGCAACCGATTTGGCAATTGCCATCATAACAATGAGCAACAGAGAATTGCCTAAAAAAGACATTTATCTGAACTAGAAAGCAACTGCTCTGCACTGCAGCAGATTAATGCAGCTGCTTTCACGGTCCGTAGTTAGGAAGAGCAACAGGGCATGTCCCCTAGAAGGTAATATCTCCTGTTGTTGTCACAGATAGTAATTATTATTATTATTATTATTAACAAGATTTTTAAAGAAAACGTTCTCATTCAATCGGTAATAAGCTCACCTTCTACGAGTTTCTGAAGACTTGATCTCATGACATGGATGTTCTCAATTCCTAAGAACTTGAATTTGATGTTCGAGTAGAATGTTTCGTTCTCATATCCCTTCCCAGTTGCACGATTGGCCATAGCGTTGATCTAATACAAAATGATGTGTAATGTAATCCCGTGATGTGTAACAGTGTAATATAATAGTAAAGTCTCCCATGTACCACAGTAGGAAGAAGGCACAAAGGAGGAGCTGGAGTACAAAGAGATACAGAGGGAGCAAGAGGAGTAGGAAGAAGAAGGGACAAAATTGGAGAAAGAGGAGAATAAGGAAGAAGAAAGATAGAAGTGGAGAAAGGCAGCAGAAGAGGTGGAGTAGGAGGCAGAGGAAATGGAGGGGAAGGAAGAGTCAACAGGAGAGACAGTGAGTAGGCAGAAGATGAGAAGGAAGAGGAGGAGAAAGAGAAGGAGAATGAGCAAGATGAAGTAAAGCAGGAAAATAAGAGAAGAGGTGGAGAAGGAATAAGTAGAGGACAAAAGGAATGGTGGAAGGACAGTTCTAAGTATGAGGAAAAGGAAGAGAAGGTAGAGGAGTTCTAAGTAAGAGGAGGGTATTACGCTTAAAGGACAAGAAAGAAGTAACAGTAGAAAGAGTAGGAGAGGAATATAAAAGCACGGAGAAGGGGTGAGGAAGAGCAGGGTGGACAATCATTAGGAATTGACTGACCAATCATTAGGAATTAACTGACCAATCATTAGGAATTAACTGACCAATCATTAGGAATTAACTGACCTTTGGCCTTGTGTCCACGACGTACATATACTTGGAGGATGGGTTGGCCTTGCGAATGGCCTGCAGCAGAGACTCATCCTCAACGCAACGAGCACTAAACCCAGCCAGAGGCTGACTGCTGCGACAGATTGCCGCCTAAAAAAAAGATCCAGATCACTTAGAAGACTGATCGGCCGACTGACTACTTGATCGATCGAACGATCAATTGCACGATCTGGTTAGTGGTTACAGCGACAAATGCCCTGCCTACAAAACCAGTTCACATATACAAAATCGATCGGCCGACTGACTGCTTGATTGATCGATCAATTGATCAAGTGAGATACTGCTACAGTTAGAGAATTGTGAACACCCGAAAGAAACAGAATAAACATAATAAACGAAATAAACAAAAACACAACATGTTTAAAACAAACTAAACAGTATAAACAAAATAAAATTAAGACCATTTACAAACAGACCTGGTTTTCGCGATGCAGATATGAGAGAACCGGCAGACGACCGCGACTCCTAAATCGAGCACTGCTAAGGATTATGGGAGTCGATGCAGTCGCTGGAACGTAGAGATATCGTGGGTACGTGTCGCACAGCTGGTAACATGCAAAAATTTCAACACATACAAACAAAATTTCACACAGCTTTCAAACAAAATCAACCATACGTTTAAGTTAATACCAATACAAAGAGTGACTAAAATTCTGCAAATGAATGCAACAATAAATTCAAAAGCACTTCTGTGAGTTTCTCAGCACTGAGAAGTTCCAAAAAGGTGTTACATAAATGCATAGATATAGCCTTAAAATAAACAGGAACAATGAATTCCAAGACAGTAATTCTCAAGACCAAGACAGCAATCCTAAAGACCAAGTAAAAGACCACACTCATGATCAAGACCAAAATACTCAAGATTTGGATAGTCAAGACCAAGCTCAAAATCAAGACCAAAATATTCAATCCTCAAGACCAAGACCATAATCCTCATGACCAAGGCACACAAAATACTGCTGTATTTAAAGCTGCTGTTGTAAAGCTAAACAATCCTTTATTGCTCTGCGAGTCCTGGTTTCGCATGGATTAACTGGAAGCAGCCTTCATGATGTTGTACGTTCCACCACAGTGGCACGAATGTTGTACTCATCTCCAGTTTGGTGGGGATTTTCCAATGGTCTTGAGATAGAAAGTCTCTCTGCCTTGATACGTAAGCTTAAGCGACAAGGGTATCTGCCAACTGATACTCCTACATTTGACCTGCTGTGTTCTAAGGCGGACGATGCTCTCTTTGCAGCAATCCTTTGGAGCCCAGGGCATGTCCTCCATGATTTGCTCCCTCCGATACGATCTTCCGGATACTATCTTCGACCTCGCTGGCATAATCGCGAGATACCACGATGTGATCCTTTGACGGGGAAGGGTTACATTGCTAGATTACTGCATAAATGATAAGAAAACACTTGCTTTTTTAATTACTTATTTTATCATTTTTATTTGGATTTATTATTACTTCAATGTTTTACAATCAATGCTTCTAGCTTCTGTCCCATTGTGCGTTTGCTAATGGTGTAATAAAGAATATACTTACTTACTTACTTACTTAACTGGAGTTAACTACAAGCACAGGCTCTGGGTTGAATTCAACCAACAAAGCAAAACTAAACCAACGCTCCTCTCATGTCAAGCGGTAATGGAAGAAGTGAAGCATACATCTTACATAACTTCAACGGTTTTCGAATAATAGCGGATCTCTCAACAGGAAAGCACTAAGAAGACAATGCACAAGATGGATGGAAGTCGAGAGATTCATGGTGGAAAACATGCAACGGGGGTTCCCCAGACAATCTGGAAGAAGAACTGGAAGGAAACGATATATCCAGTTCAACGGATCGGAACATAATGCGCAAAACTGCTGGGAAAAACAAGATATTTAGGAATATTCATTAGTCAGTGAATTTATGTAGCGGTTCTTTCAGCCATCTACCAAGAAGTATAGAAATATATATGAGTACATTCCCAGGAATTGCCTGTCTTTCAAATGATAAACTTGTGCAAGTTTTCATGGTGTCTGCACTTCAGATTCATGCCATTGTAAGACTTGTGTGTGCTGTAAACTTGCATAAAGAGAAAAACAACAGTTTTTCAACGCCTGGCACTGACAATTCAACGCTTCAATGCGGCTGCTTTCCACGGCACAATATCCTATGTCAGAACTTGATGAGTTGCTGTTATTTCAGATGTAGTTTCTATTCTCCAATAAATTTTAAATCCCATAGATTACTCCTACTCCATCATTCACAGTGACTGACTTTCTCAAGATGATGACCGACAAGATAGTGGGACTCCGAGCTGCAACGGCCGATGCATCATAGTGTTTAAATCCCATAGATTACATATATACCTCAGGCAAAAACATATAATAATACTGAGAATAATAATAACAATAATAATAATACTGACGACGATGATGATGACGATGATAATAATAATAACACTTTAATGCTGTAGCCTTTTACAGCAGCACTTTTCAATCCCAGAACTTGATTAGGTTTAGCCAACCCAGAAATTTAACTTCTCCGGAGCTCTTTTAAGCTCCAAGGAAGCATATGTACCTCAAGCAAAATAAAAATAAAATAATAATAATAATAATAGAATAAAGCAGCCAAGTACACGGCTTTTCTACTCGCCTACTGCATTATGCCCTTGGCCTTTGAACTCTTGGTCCAATAACACAATATGTCAACTGCCTTGTGACGTCATCTTGCCCAGATACCAAAAGACCACCGAAAAACTACGTTCCTACGAGCACTTATCTATATGACCATCCAGCACTTCAGTTCAATATCTTACCACATCACCTTTGCCACAAAGCATGCATCAACAATGACTAACCAAACATTCCATAAAAACTGCTGGCCAAAATATCTGTCACCATAGGCACCAAATCGAGTACAAAAGCAATACTAAGATGAATAGTATAATTTGTAAATGACAACTGCTTCTCTGGAACCTTTCTGGACACAGAGTCAGAAATAAAACAACAGTAATAACATTTAATAATTTAGTACAAAATAAAAATAATAATAACACCGGTAGTAATAATAAGGGAAATTCTGAACAGTTTTGGTAAGCGTATGGCTCAGCATGGATACCAACCACCAGCTGATGTTGGATAGGAGTGCCAAATGTAAATGTATAAATAAGCAATTCATCAAACATTATTGTCATTAACTCCAGTAATCTTTCAGCATCAGGGTTTAGAACAAAAATGGACACTGCAGCTGTAATAGCATGTACAAAATTTCAATAAAGATGATGATAATAATAAATAAACGCAAAAGGTCATTGCTTATTGACGGCTAATGCAGACGAGAAACTTATCAAAACTTGGTAATTGCAAAACCTGAGCAGTCAGTCTGAAAAACTAAACCACAGTTTCCTTAAAACAAATTGTTATCACATGAATTCTGCTATAATGCGGTTGGAAAAATGATTTGTTTTGGCTTCAAACATAGTCTCACTGTTGCACAGCCTCCTTGATCCTTCTTCCTTGCCCCTTGCCAACACCTTTGTGCTCAATCAACCAACAGTTTGACTCTATCTTGCTGTACCTTGCACTGGGACAAAGTTCCACTATTGAGCTTTGTCAGTGGATGGTCTCAAGCTTGGAAAATCACAGCCCATTTCTAAGCATTCTGTTGGCTTGTTAATATCATTCATGGCTAAGCTTAGACTCAATCTATTTCAACTTGTTTGCCCACCATACACCGATTTGGTCTACCAGACCTACTGGATTTTGACCGAATTTCTCCAACGCATTACGAATCTTCACTAAGGTTTCACTTGCAGCATCGATGCCTTGGGTGTTAAAATAACGGTTCTCTAGGAGTTATTAAATTAGAATAGCTTCGTTGGCAATGCCGTACTTGATATGGCTCCCAAAGGTAGCATCCGTTAAAACGAATCGTCAGCATATCTGCATCAGTTACGGAGAGCTCCAACCGCGGACGGAAACCGAGTTTCGACCGGCTTTTAGCAGAAACTAAACAAGCCGTCAGTCAGTCAAATCCCAAGTGTAAAGACTCACATTAAGACAGAATTTTGCAGAATAAATCTCTTCACGAATGAGACGAACGCTGTCAATTCTCAACGTGATGCCAAATCACATTAACAAATGCACACGCAAGGCTATTCGTGTCACCAGTAACTTGATCTGCCCGAGCAAAACATGGCCACCGCAGTGCCACAGAGGGCATTCGATCGAAGTGGCATCGATAAGAGGTTACGACCTTGGAATGGACGCGCCCAGCTCATTAGTAAGCCACTGCAAGGCATGCTATGCACACCAAGGGAATGCGACACTAAAACCCTTCACTGGCGACCTCTGAGACAGGAAAAGAACGTCTGATACAACGCAGGCTGTCACCTGGTGGCAATAACAAGATATCAAAGCAATGAATCTTCTCGCTTCAGTTGATACAGCGTCATTAATTGGAAAAATATCAAGATTGATCAGATGCAGCAACTGGATAATGTTACTCGCACAGAAAGTGTCGTGAAACCAAATAGCTGATTTATACTTCATAATGCTATGTTAGACAGCCATATCATATGGCACTTTATAACGAGCTCATGCCATAATGAAGTCATTTTCTATATCTCATCATGTTGTGGAGTTCATATAGCTTTAAAATATTATATTATATTAGCATTTAAATTTGAATTTGCATTTCAACTGTGCATGTTTTAAGTAGGTTTCATTGTGTTACCTTAACCTAATGAGGTTAGGCCATAATGGGGTCATTTTCAACACCATACATCTTGTCTTTATTAGGCATCATCTTGGCTTTCTTAGCCATCACCTTGGCTTCGTTAGCCATCATCTTGGCTCTGTTGGCCATCATCTTGGCTTTGCTATTCATAATCTGCGTTTTGTAAGTCATCATCATCATTATCATCGGATACAAGTCATTCTGTGCAATCTTTTAGTGTTGCACAGACACTTGTACATTCCTTTATCCTGATGCACTTTGACTATTGTAATTCCAAACTTGCCGAAGTTCAGAATTCATGAGACCTTTGTTTTGACAGTTCAGCTAAACCACTAGGGAATTGCACAACTACATCAACTGACATTTCTAAATGCAGTCACGTGTTGGTCCATTCGCTGGCCACATGAACGGCTCGGTCGAGAATGTTAATTTCCTGAAAGCACAATGTGGTTTCCTTCACAATAAACCAGCTCAAAGGTGTCTTGCAGACCGTGAATTTCATCACATCACAAATTGCCACAGACGAGCAGAGCATCATCAGCCTCAGAATCTCTTACAAAACCCCCTTTGAACTGCACTCTTTTACAAGAATATGAAGCAATGTCTTGAAAGAACAGACATCAATGTAGCTAGAACGCTGGTCTGAAATGCCTCTGTCAATTCGGCAATGGACACGCTCTTAGCAGCAATGTCTGGAGACAGAGCTCTTCCAGCAGACACTGTAATCAAAATGCTCATAGACATCATCTGTTGAGTAGTAACTCTGTCAATATGGCCTTTATCCAGACATTACTGTGGCCTCTTAATGTTATTAGACAAAACTTTTTAGTGGCAGTGATAAAAAAATGTGGTTTAGTACCAGACAGCTTAACTGTGACTATAAGCATCTTAGCAACTTGGGTGTCTGTATTACTTGAAACATTTTCTAAAAAAGCAAAACACATGCAAGACAGCACATCAGGCCACGACAAGCCGATGATAAAGACCTGGACAGCTCCAGCTCCCATTAGGTCCATGGGAAGCCACAAAAGCGGCTCAACGTATTCTCTGCAGTCAATTTTCCGAGAGTGACACTGATGGCTATAGGAAAATGAGACCACGGCAGTGAAAGCCACAGTGCGATTACGACGGTAATGAGAACCGAGCTGAAAGCCGTGATAATGGCTTAGAAACTTGCAAAGAGGGTTCTGACAGATGATGGCTAACAAGCCAAAGAAGATAAATAACAAAGCCAAGGTTATAGCTAACAAAGCCAAGACAATGGTTAACAAAGTCAAGTAATAGCCTAAACGTTAAGATAATATAAAACACAAAAAATTATAAAAAGATGCTACACTTTAGGTAACTAAAAAAAGGCAGCATTCTCTGTGATGTAGATAAAAGGTGCTATAAGTACAAGATAATAAATCAGCTAACTAAGTGGCAAACTTGTTAGCTAACTAACTAACTACTGACTGAAACATTACTATATACAAGAACATGCTATAAGATGTTAAGTTTGTAAGCAAGTAAGTAATAAGGAATCTTATTAGTAAGAGAGAAACACCCAAATGTTGCAACAGCAATGCATACAAACAGTGAAAACATAGAAGAGTTCCAGTGAGATATGGAGCCGCTATTTGAGTAGATGCATTTAGAAGGCAGTATGAAAATTATGTATTAATTTACTTATATTTACTCACCTCATATTCTTTGTTTATGTTGCTCAAGACCCAGTTTTCGTTTGGCACTCCCATTCGTAGATACTCAGACTGCAGGTCGAAGAAGTCCCAACCAACGTGACGCTTGGAAACGTCCGAAGCCGTGTAGTGGAATGCATAAAGGTCATCTAAGTTGGCTAAAAGAGTTAAAATAATCAGAGTTTACATTCAGAAATCACCAAGGTTTGCTTCAAAATTCCAAAGTTTCGTTTAAAAGTCCCTGAATTTTGATTATGAATCTTGGAGTGTTGAAAAATTCTGGCTTCAACCTCCCAATAGTTTGGATCAAAAAGTTCTGGACCTATAATTCAAAAGAAGTCCTGTTGTTCTGATCGAAAAGTTCAGAAAGTCTGCTTAAAAAAGCAGTAGTTTTGCTTCAAGATCTTAGAAATTTTCTTCAAAATCCCAGAGCTTCTGCTAACAAATCCTAGGAGTGAAATTTAGCCGTACCAAAAAGTATCCAAGGGAGCAACTTCCATGAAGCTAATCTAATCTAATGACTTCAGTAGCACGGTTATTATAATGCCCAAGACATCAGAAATTGCAATAAAAATCATGGTCAGTAGAAGAAGCCAGGTTGAAAGTCCATAGATCAGAGAAACCAGAAGGAGGATACTGACTGTGGATATGCAAGTTGAAAGACATAGGCCTCAAGTTCAGATCTGAATGACATCAAAGAATCAACAGAAAGAACTTAATTGGGCAGTGAATTCCAACGTTGGTGAAATGATAGCAGTTGATGTACAGTCTCATTCCATCGTTGCCATATTTCTGTACATTTCTGAAGTGGATGATCATAAAGCAACTTAACATTCAGCAGTGAAATATTTTTCTGAAAAGTTAATATTATATATTTATGAAAAGATTAAAACTAATGGGTGAAAATTATTGGTACCGCCCAACAAAATTTGTTTTACAACAACTGACTCATGGACATCAGAAAACACAATTTATAAGCTTCGTGCCACATTGGATGATCAGTGAGGCATTCTACCGACAGTTTTCGGTTTTACATTGCAAGTATTTTCATGAAAGCCACATAGGAACCTGTTCATCTGAAGCCCTTTCCACTACATTCATAAATTGGAATGTTGACAGAAGAAGAGTTCATGTTATTTTGCGAGACAATGGGACCAACATTGTTAAAGCTCTACGAGACACTGAGATTCTTAGCATGAGTTGTTTTGCTCACACTTTGGAGCCATACATTCACGGTGCTTTATTTTCCCTGGCTTCCATAGCAACATGGATTTGTGCATCCAGAAAACTGGTCGGACAGTTCAAGTATTCATCCAATGTGACATCTCGTCTACATGTTATTCAAACTGAACTCAGCCTGCCGCAGTATCAGCTGCTCGATGATGTTGTGACGAGGTGGAATTCTATATTTTATATGATGGAATGAATGGTTGCTAGAGCAATAAAGAGCTATATTTCTGTACATTTCTGAAGTGGATGATCATAAAGCAACTTAGCATTCAGCAGTGGAACCTAATATGTACTTTGATATCCACGTTGAAGCCTTCTGAACAGTTGCAAAGAGATAATTATAATATCTGTAATTCCCTGTCCCTTTCTATTGTTTTGCATGCAATAAAATTTTTATTTTTATGCCTCAAGACCAGGCCCGTGTTAAGGGGCCCCGAGGCCCTGGAGCACTCTGTTATGTTGGGGTCCCTCCGTCCCTTCCCTCCTCCTTCCTTTCCTTTCTCCTCCCCTTCCTACCTTTCACTTCCCTCCCTCCCTTCGTCAACGATCGATCTGCCGACTGATTTCCGGCTCATTACCATCACCAGCCTGTCCACTTACAGTCTCAGGCACACTATTTATCAGACACAGCACTACTACTCTGAAAGAACGTCGTCAGTTTTGGGGCGTAAGTTAACACTTCGAGATTTCGCTTCATTTTCTTCACCAAAAGTTAATTCCAATTTGCATTTTGAGACGCAGACAAACTACTCATATTTGGGGGCCCCTTGACCGTCGGGGGCCCCGGAGCACGTGCTCCGTGTGCTCCAATGGTTAACCCGGGCCTGCTCAAGACACAATACTTCTGATGGTGGAATTTAAAGAAAAGAGTTTCAGCAATAATAAAATCGATTTTGCATCTCTCTGAAGATTGTTACAGCTGCAATAACCATAGACCAAAATTTGGAAAGTAAACATTGAACTATGAATTGAAAAGAAAACAGGTAGAATAGACATTTTTTGCTGCTACACAGAAACTTCTGGCTGAATGTTTTATATGGATCATCCCACTCTTCGTCCCAACATCGGGCATTAACTGGAATGACAGACGAAGCCAAAGAAACACCAGATTGGAAAATGTGATCCAGCAAAGCTTTCCAGATCATAATGACTTTTGGCAGGATGGGATTCCTCTCACCCTTAAGCGCGTTCTGATGATAATTCGAAAATTACAGACATGGAAACTTAAATTAATACATGTAGATGCCTAACGGAACCTTGCAAACTAGTACCAAAATCTTCAGGCCCATGTTGGCAAGAGACATGTTGGCAAGAGAAAGGGTATATAACACAAACGTGAGGATACATGTATGTACCCAAGCCTTCTGGCAATCCCACCTACGAGTGCGCCAAGTTAAAGACTTTTCAGTACTGCAAGAGGTACTTTTTCAATGAGGAAAAGTTGCTTTTCATATGAAAATTTAGCACATTTAGTCTGTCAGAAAGCAAACTTGTAGAACTTTTATTAATCAGGGCAATGACTTTATGACAAGTGAGTTATATTATGCATTAAAAAAAACTTGTCTGGCTTTTAATTAAGTCTCCCAACCTTGCCTGCTGTGCATATCCGTATTCAGCCAATGGCACAAAAATACAAAAAAAGTCAGTACAGCTCTAATTTGCATAAGCATCTGATCTTCCAACATAGCTTCTGAGAAATGTAACTGATTTACATAAGATTATAACTATCTGCTGATTGCCCAAAGGAATGTATTTTCTAATATCTAGAAAATGCTGTTGTAAACACAACATCTGACTTTTCACCAACATCCTCAGCCAAGTGTACACTCTGACCCTTTTTCATATTGCAAGCAGACCTATACTGCCATGATCAAAAGCATGCATTTATAACATAGAAATCGCCAGCTGTGCTGGCACGATATGTGATCCCTTTTGAGTCTTCCCTTTGTCATCTTACAATATCTCTGTACCCACGTCATAAACCAGTTTTATTCACAACAGTGTTTCAGTTCAGTTTAGTTCATACAACTGAAATCCTTTGTTTTTAAAGATCCATGTTAAAGGTACGGGCACCCACCCAAAGGATGGTATCTGGGCTGTGAAACAGGTCCAAAGCAACATGATTATTTTAGCAGATAGCTGTATTAGTGACGAGTTCACGGCTTAATCATGTGACGCAATTGCCTGTCACTGGTGAAACCAAGAGGTGGGAGGTATCAAGTTGCAGGAGATAGTTGCCAATCAAAGCACATAGAATAAAAAATTCTTTAGTCTAACAGTCAAGAAAATGAGTGCGCTGTCGACCTGTCGTAGGCATTGGTGGTGGACTTAAACATATTGTCCTTGTGCGTTGGGGGACTGTAATTCTGAATTAGGCTAAAGGCATAAAACAGATCATAGGATAATTTTCAACGGCGCTCATTGTGTTTATTGCTTCTTCCCATGTTTGTTTGATGCATTGGCATTGCATACAGTGAAGACAAGCGATGACACCAACCTGGCTGGGAAAGCGTCACGAGCGAAGAGCAGACGTCCTGACAGTCGCGTTCTCTTGGAATGACGAATGTCACGTTGAGAAAGTTCTTGCAGCGGATCTGAAGCGGGCATCCGTTGGCAGTGGCAGTCTGCTTCTCCACGCCTGCTATGTGCATGTGAGAGATCTTCAAAGTTTTACAAGAAGAAGCACTGAATGTTAGATTTCAATCCGGTCAGGCATGCTTAGCTAATGTGAATTAGTTTGCATCTACCAGAATTAGAATTAAACTAATAACAAAGACGGAGTTGACGCAAATGAAATCTATTTGCAAATCAGAAAACATCTTGTGAGCAGTCACTAAGGCTCAAACAGCGCCATCGAGTCGACTCGCTCTATCCACGGCTGAATGTCCTCTGATCTTGGTCTGACTTTGTCATGTGAATAGTTCATGTCCATAGGTGTTTTCTTCTGAGGGCCGCTGGCACGCCTCTACCTGTCATTCGCGAACACTAAAGGGCTCCAGCGGACCCGGGCGATCATGTCAGCATCAGCTGGAGGCGTGAACTTTGTACCCTACATTGCTTGAAATGGATTTCCTGATTACCAATTCTGTCTTTGTTATTATCATTATTATTATTATTATTATTATTATTAATTATTTATTAGTATTATTATTATTGTTATTATTATTATTATTATTGTTATTATTATTATTATTATTATAGGTTTTACTTTTTTTTAAATGACTGGCTCTCTCTCCATCAAAATACTCTGCTTGCTTGGAGGCATGTGCCCATACAGATGCTTGTGCGCAACATAAATTTGACTTTACATAATGGCATGTGCAGGTAAAGTAAAGTGAGGTTCACAAAGTACCTGTAATATAAGGAAAGATCAAGTCAGCTAATACAGGTAAAGGTAATGGAAGAAAAGGTTAAGTTACACTGCTGAGACAGTCAGAGATCGATTATGATCTACTACCATAGCTGTGTGGAATGGTTCCCCTTGTTACCCACAAGTAAAACCAGGGACGTCATTTCAGCTTTTTTCAGGGTAGGTGGCAGGGAAGTCATTTGAGTAACATTTTTCTTTATTACCCCTTTCTTCTTCCTCCTTTCTTGTTCCATTCTTTTTTCCTTTTTTCAAAAATCAAGGGGGCAAATGCCCCCTTGCTTCCCAAATGATGTCCCTGAGTAAAACAGGTTTGACTTTCTAGAGGTTGATTGTATCCACTGCCGACCAATATGAAGTCGAGATCTGTACTCAGGGGTTAAAGTGGGGTGGGAACGGCGTTCCCACTGCTCTCGAAATTCTTTGCTTGCGTTCCCACTGCTCACACATGCGTTCCAATGAAACTCTTCTTTGGTGTTCCCACTGCTCACCCAAACCACTTTAACCACTGTCTGTACTCAAATTGTTGAGCACCTCGAGTTACAATATTGATATACACCACTAAAAAGGTGGCCAAACAAAAGCAGCATATCTTCTAGGGATCGACAGCGATCAAGTACAATCGGGGTGCCTAACCCTAGCCCTGAATTTTACAATACAGCTTCCACTCGCAAGTATAGCTTTTTAGTCACACAAATACATAGGCTACACTGACCCTAACCCTAAACGACCCTCACGATGCTTACCCTAACTCTAACCGACCGTCACGATGCAGACACTATCATAGGCACCCCGATTGTACATGTTCGCCGGGATCGACTGAACTCATCGCAACATATTCAGACGCATTCGCGAGACAATTCTGCACACGAAGTCATCATGAAAAAACAACCAGCTGTCGTGAACCAAGGACGATTTGCCACCGGCTGACTGGACCTATTGCAGCTCATTAATGAGACTTCTGCGTCCAAAATCATCGGACAATGTCGCGCCAGTATCATCGTCATTCTCTTGATTAAACTGACAAACAAGAAATCGCGAATTCTCGCCGTCACCTCCGACTCCATCTCGCGGACCAATCACGGCCCCGTTGTGCCGACAGAACATAATTACGTCCGAGTATTTTCTCGTCAGACAAGGTGCCAAAGAGGAGTGTCGCCCGCGGCGGCAATCCCACCAGGCCAAATGCAATCGAGCACAACTCTATACCGCGCAATAAGTAAGTAAGAAGACAGACGCGCGGCCGACCGTACAGTCGGCTATCGATCGCGCCGGCAAGATGATTTATACGAGTTCTCAATACTGGCGTGTATTTTAGGCGCAACTGGAAGTGCCTCTACACTGGATGCCGAAGAGGGTACACCCTCACCACCGCCGACTGCATATTCGCGCCGGTTTGCGCTACGATTTGCGGTGACGCGTACAGCCTCGTCGCTTCCCGTCGTGAAAAGGAAGGGAAGAATTATAGCCGAATAGTGACAAGTCGAAGAAGGTTAATTGAAAGCAGATTCGCAACGGCGTCTGCAAGGAGGCAACTGTAATCCGTTGGTGGAGCGCGGATGAATGACCTTGCGGCGAAGAGGGGCAATCAGTATTGGATGGCAATAGTCATGAGATTATGACGTATGGCAGTTGCGGCAATTTCCGGTGCCGAGATAGGGATCTGCGATTAGGAGGCAGTGAAATGGCAATCGCCATCGACAAATATACGGTAGAGACGCCAGAGAACAACTGATTACTAATTTACGGTACTCGAAGGACATTATTATCATCGGCTGGAAAGCTTTCCCTGTCTGGCGTCATTTGCAAGAAGG
This sequence comes from Allolobophora icterica, assembly GCA_963556255.1. Classification (NCBI taxonomy): domain Eukaryota; kingdom Metazoa; phylum Annelida; class Clitellata; order Crassiclitellata; family Lumbricidae; genus Allolobophora; species Allolobophora icterica. The sequence goes on from OY744605.1 coordinate 70,834,127, forward strand.
ATCCCTCGGGAGTGAAATAATTTCGTTACGGGTAGAAAGGAATCGTTGGAAAACCTTAGCAGGCTCCTGGGACCATCCGAAGGGGGAGGGGGTGATGGACAGGATACAGATGCAGAAGTAAATGAAGAAAAAGAACATGAGCCGCTGCTCAGTCCCTTGAGACAGTTGACAGATGACAAACCGCCTCAGAGATTAAATCCACCCCTCTGCATCTTTGGATTTATTACTGTATAATATTATCCCTGCTTATATATGTAGCTCCATTACATAATACAGAAGCATCGATCACTGGCACTATATGACGGCTGTGCTTAAGGTATTTCGTCATTTACGCGTCGACAGAGGTTTATAATCATCGTTGGAATCGCAGAAATAATAATTTATAGGCCTACAGCATCGTTAGTAGTGAGCTAGGCCTACTTCTAGGGTGTTTTACAAAGAGGGTATAACCCCTAGTCTCCGCATCACGAGAAAGTACTCAACTAATCACCCCCAGCACCACATTATGATTATCATATAACATAACAATAGTCATATTTAACCCAAAGGATCATCACCCAATGGCTGGGAAAATTTATTCAGAGACGTAATTAATTAATGCATATTATTACTATTATTACTGTTATTATAATTATTGCTGTTGCTGTTGTTATTACAACTATCACAACTATTATTATTTACTATTTATTATTGTTATTGCACCAGCCACCATTCTAGAAAAGGGTCGCAAGGGCTTCGTACAATTTTAAGCAACAACAAAATTATCTGTCCACAGCGGAGAATTCGGTTGCTTGCAATTCATCAGGACACACGCAAACACACACACGTGACACACACACACGTGACACACACGTGACACACACGTGACACACTCACACACACACACACACACACATACGTGCATATCCACACAGAAAGGCAGACACACCATCAGACACGTGAACAGAGAAATACAGACACAGAGAGAGGAAACATAGGAAAGCAGACACACAAACGCGGCCACACAGACAAAAAGACAGCCACATGCACGGAGACAGAAAGACACGTGCTCAAAGACATAGGGGTCTACACAAACAGAGAATCGCAAGCAAATCACCCTTAAAGGTAAACTTCTCCCTATCGTCACGAAAACCAATCAGCGACGATCACAAAGAACCCGGATGTACACAAACGCAACGTTTTCGAAAAATGCCAATTAACCGTTCACAAAAATATAATCACGAGATAACAGCGAGTATCTCTCTCTCTCTCTCTCTCTCTCTCTCTCTCTCTCTCTCTCTCTCTCTCTCTCTCTCTCTCTCTCTCTCTCTCTCTCTCTCTCTCTCTCTCTCTCTCTCTCTCTCTCTCTCTCTCTCTCTCTCTCTCTCTCTCTCTCTCTCTCTCTCTCTCTCTCTCTCTCTCTCTCTGTCTCTGTCTCTGTCTCTGTCTCTCCGCTCAAACGCCACTTCCACTTTGGCGACCGGTTGGGTCATTGCCCGTTCGAGGGCATAACGTTCACGAGAGTAGGGGATATCGCCGAGGGGTCCAAACGATCACCAACCGCCACTACGCACGAGACGGCAGAAAAGATAAAAGACGAAACATCGATAGATGGCACAAACAAACGGTCGGCTTTTTATGTCGTATTTATTCTGATTAATTTCGTGTTTTGTGTGTTGCCTAGGTTCTAGTTGAACACAAGTCATCGGAATGAAAAGAGACGCGCACGGTATCCAAGATCAAAGATAAAATGGTAGAGGTTACACACTTGTTCACACGCCTCTACAGGAAATCCTCAGAAGCAGGGCTGCAGTGGTAAAATTAGAGGCGAGTACACGCTACCGGTTAGTTTTCCGAAACAAATTAAAGGTGAGTATATGCTACCGGTTAGTTTTCCTAAAAAAATCAGAGGTGAGTACAAATATTTTGTGAGATGACTACACAGTCTCTAGAGGTGAGTACACGTTGTACACTCGCGTATACACTTGACTACAGCGCTGCTCAGAAGGGTATAGGTAGAGGCAGCACACGTTTTACATGTCTCAGTAGTAGTAGACTCCTGAACAAAGGTAAAAAATTTTGTAACTGTCATAACTAATCTTCGTCAGTAGGCCAAGTATGTATTTTGACCGGTGGTGGACAAAATCCAGAACTGTTCAGGGTAGGCCTAGAAGGCCTTATATCGATTTCTCTTGGACAAAATCCAAACAATGTTAAGAGTATCTTGACTGATCTCGAAAAAAGTCTAAAAATATTCAAAGTACTTATCTTCACCAGTGGTGGACAAAATCACAAAATCCAAACATGTTAAGAGTAACTCAACTGATCTTGGACAAAATCCAAAAATGTTCAATGTATCTTCACTGATGATGGACAAAATCTAGAACTGTTAAGACAGAATCTTGACTGACGTCAGACAAAATCCAAAAATGTTCAGACTATCTCAACGAAGGACGTAAGCAAAAGATAATCCGTCCTCCCGTGGGACTATGTTTCAACGGTGGTGCAGTGGAGTATCAACAAAGGATGGCGTCTTTAAATCAGACAGTCCGTCGCGAAATTGGATAATGCAAAGTGATACGATGACGTCTGTGAAGAGCACCGGTGATGGCGGCGCCACAAGACCTATAAGTTCTTAATCAATATTCGAAACATAATCAAATCTATAAACTTCTATAGCGCCACTATAATAATACTCAAAGCTTTATGGTCAATGGCTGCTACTAAGCAAAATCACTGTGTAAGCCAAACTCCAAAGCCAGTCTAGTTGAAAGCCAAGAAGGGAATCCGAGAATACATGGATGCAGCCTACAGAGGAAACAAGTCCATGGAAAAATTACTTTTTAGTCGAGGTCTGAAGGTGAGAACAAATTTTGAGGAGTGAATGCTCTTCCCAGAAGAGACTTCCAGACTCTAGGCCAGCAACAAACAAGGCATTGTCTTCTGAGAACTGACCTTGACCACCGAAAAGACAGAAGATCTGGTTGAAAATAGAGAAATTTTTGGATTCGGCGTAGACTTAGAGGATAGTAAGCTTACAGTTGAATGAAATATAGCATCTTGTATACAATTAGCCCAGTCTTGAAAATTATTTGGTTTTCAATGCAGTGATTTTAGGATCAGTGAGGTATGTTCATATTTTAACTCTGGTTGAGGTATTTTAACTCTTAACATAGAGCATTTTAACTGCCAAAATACAGGAATGTACAGGCCCGGTTCGTCCGTTAGGCAAACTAGGCAGCCGCCTAGGGCCGCCGATTTTTAGGGGCCGCCAATTTTCCATTTTTCGAAAATAAACATTAAAAAATAATTTCTGGAAATTCATAAATGAAAAAACGTTGAGTATTATAGTGTTGGTGTAATAAATCGCAGGTGTAACCGTGAATTCCTACAGGTCATGACATTTGTCTGAGACTAAAAAAGTCAAACTCTTTTTGTAATATGAAATTCCAAAAAAGATGGATGAAATTACCATGTCGAAATTCAAAAAATTTTTGGTGACCATCCTTCGGACGGTTTGCCTAAGACCGCCAAATGTCTTGAGCCGGGCCTGGGAATGTAGGTCAGAATCTAATGTAACTATGTTGCACACGAAACAACTGATGACTCATGAGATATTTTAGTTTCCTCTTTAAATGTATTTACATTAAAAACAAGAGTTAAAATGATCAAACACCTAAAAAGGTGTATGCAAAAAAAACAGAAAACGTAATTGACAGAACTATTACACTTTAGTTCACAAATTAATATGAACTACGTCTGTAGCTTCTTTTCATTGATAGTACAGTGTCTTTGTCCAAAGCACTACATGCCTGTCGGCTTTAAGTGAAGAAATAACAAATTTCTACATTCTATGCTGTAAGAGGCGGACCACTGATGCCATAAAATTGCTCGGGTCAAGACCTGCCCCCCCCCCCCAACGTCTTTTCGGTTACTTAGCTGAGGGGGTTAGAAGAAGAGCTAAGGGGTTGAACTGTGTCCGCATATAGTTGTATAGAAGTATTGGACCAGCAGTTCTTTACAGTCGCTGAGCACAACGACCGTAGACTAGAAACAGGAATGCAGAGCTCCCTGACATTGTAAGGCGCCACAACCTCTATACAAGCCCTCCTCATGAATAATACAACAGTATTAAGTCGAGATTTGATAAGGCAAAATTCTAGATTGAATAAGTAACACCATGCTACAGACAACAACATAAAATACTAATTTCAGAAATAACTGCTATTTATGCACAAAAAATTAATTCCATACATAATAATAATAATGTTTTCATAATTCTAAACTAAATAGGAAAACTTCTAGACTAAATAAAAAAAACAACATCATTTCTAAAGTGTCAATTATTGACTGCATAAAACAAATTTCTAAGAAGAAAAACTAAAACTATTTTATAAAAAAATGGCAATATTAATACCAAAATCTAACAATGACACATGTAATAACAATCTCGAGTTGACAATAGTGTATTAGTGTAAATGATAATGATTACGTTATAAATATTAAATATCAACATATCAGGTGTATCACAAAGTGGGTTCACCAAACCTCTTGTTTCTATCATCTGCATCTTTTGATGTTCATGTAATACCTCACTTTATTTATGCGTAACCTACAAGACTAGTAATGCTTTTGACAGAACTAGTAAAAATTACATTACATTACAATCAGATTTCTTCTAGGTTTGCAGTGAATCTTAATGATAACAGAAAGGCAAAATTCACCAGATAAAAAATGGCACACGACTTCTGTGATAAAAATAAGCATAAAACAGGAAAGCAGAATGTCTGACAACAGTGTTGCCAGAATTACAGTGCAATAAGTGGACAAGGTATCACTGTCGAAAACAGAAATGCCACAGAAAAATATTTAAAAAAGGTTGCTGCAATGTCGTGTCATTTTAATGTGATAAATACAAGGCGACACGCTGACGACCTTGGAAATGTCAATCGACTGGGCTTCGAACCGCCAACTTGCCTGCTTTGTAGAGTAGCATTAACTTTAGATCAGACATACAGACTTGAATTTTCTTACTTGTAATTAATTAACAAACAGCTTAACGACAAGAGAACGTAGGAATTCAGCTAAAATGCTCTACACACATGAATCTATCAACGACATTTTTAACCCAAACTATCATTCCACATAAATTCTGTACACGTGTACTTGACCTATCAATGACATTTCGACCTCAAACTATCCCATAATCTTTTTCATGCTCTTCCTACGATGCCTCTGGGATAGGGATTGACCGGAAAGAGATTTTCCACCGGAAACCGGAACCGAGTATTTGGATGAACTATTTGCCGGAAACGAACCGGAAACGAACCGGTACCATTTGTTCCATATGCAAAGCTTCACATTTTCAAATTTTCATGTTGTTGTAGCGAGCCCTAAATTGACCCTACAATATGCGACGCCATTTTCGGATCAGTTAATAGTTAATACATTTCAAGAAAATGGAATTGAATTCAATGGATGTTTAATTGTTTTAAGGCAGAACATTAATAATTTTATATACGTAAGTTTATTAAATAAATTCTGAAAGAAGCAAATTTTTTGCAACTATTTGCGTCTACAATATTTGCCGAGGCGAATACTTCCGGAAACGGGATTTCCGGCCGAACCGAGTATCCGAAACGGTTTCCGGTCAATCCCTACTCTGGGACTGCCTATTACAGTCTCTTTCCCGCAGCAGACCAGTTCAGACTGGTTTATACCAGGCCATGACTCATGTAATGTCAGCATGTCGTTTCCCTCTGCAAGCAACCACGTGATAAAATGTGAACTCGCCGACGTCAAACCACACCCCAAACATTTAATTCATGCCAGCTACATGAATCCTGCAAGCTGAGGAACATAATCCCTGTGTGTCAGCTAGTCGCAAGCAGCCCCAAGCAATGTCAATGCGTGTACAAAGAAGTAAACAACTGCACGCAAGTCTTTTCACATAAGATTTTCATATAATCAGCATAATATTATGTTCACACACATTACAGTAGCGGTTATTTCTGAAAACATACCCATGTTTCTTTGCGTCCTTCCGGATCAACGAAAATCACGTGGGTCGAGGTCAGGTAAAGCGTTCCAGTGACCTTCTTCCGCGAGCTGAATCGATCAACAAGACACACACCCTCCACCTAAAAAGTCAAATCCATCATGTGCGGATTTCAGTCAATCAACCGGAAAAGTCAATCAAGCTGTGCACAACGTAGTGTAATCAAAAGCATTCTTTCAGCACCTTTTTTAGAACAGTATCTAACTCTGGGTACTTCTATAGAGTCCCTGCATAATGCAGAATGGAGTTGCTGCAATCAATACTACACCTCTGATTTATATTTATTACACTTATTAGGCTTGCAAGGCGAGTAACTCTGAAACAAGGGTGCGAGACATGTGTACCTGATTAACTTGTCATGGGTTGTTAGTGTAACAGAGTCTAAACAGAATAGACTACTGCGAGGCACGCACTTAAATGCAATAATGCAGAACGCACTAATGGGATAATCGCTTCTAATTAGAATCCACTTGAGTCAAATTAGAATTGATATAAATATGCAAGTATAACCCGTAAATTTAAGAGTCACAAGAGTAGCAGTAGTCAATACTCTGCTTCGGTGTTGTAACTGATCAACTGGTCAGAGAGCTCGGCCTGCAATGCGAAGAGTAAGGGTTCGAGCCTCCACTCTGATGGTAACTGTGTAGGGACCTTGAGCAAGTCCTTCACTCGCAATTGCTCAGCTCCATCGACGGTGTCTTATGGTCATGCTGAGCCTCTGGCTGTAAGGATAAAATGCCCATTTAATAATGACAGTAATAATAAAGCCCTGCATTACTGAAATGTAATCCGGCCACTATCATCAATTCATATTAAATACATGTCCACCTTTACAGAGCTGGTGACCAAAAACACCCGCACAGGTGCAAGCCATAGTTAATAATGAAACAGCACTAGACAGGATTGGCAAAGGCAAAATCCAGACTAATTTTGTCTAGGATTCAAATAAGGTTTTAGAGTCAACTATGTTATATAGGTCTCAAATACACATACATATACTGTATACATAATTATACATGCATACATGTAAATACATAATACCGGTATATACTTTAATACTTACATAATTAATATAATATAATTATGTAATATCTAATGAATAAACTCTTCTTTTGGCGAAAGTTGTTTCCCTCATCTTTTAAAACTGCTCTTGTGACACCTCAACTAAAAACCTGACCTAGAAAAGGACTGTCTGGCTAATTATAGACCTATTTCCAATTAGATTCTTGTATTTAGTCCTCCTTGCCTTGATAAGTACTCTTAACACCATATTTAATTCAATGGGTTATTCGATTCTGACAAACATCTCCTCTCACATCTCTTGTTGATCATGGTTTTCTGTTGTATGGACTCAACACATCATTTGTAGCTTCAGGTTCTGCTTTTCTCTGGGTATCTTTTTTCTATCTCAATGATTACCCTCAGCCAGTTGCAATAAACTGGTCTCACACTAATCAAGTTGCCCGTCATTCAGGCATTCCTCAGGGTTCAGTCCTTTCTTCAATCCTTATTTTGCCTATTTGTCAAATTTCACACATGCATAGCTAACTGGTCCAGCAAATGCTGTCAATATTCAACTTTACATCGCTCCCCATGCGTCACATATCCTCAGCTAAAACTGAACTCCATGGATCCATTTGTCCACTCTTCACATTTGGTTCGGTTGCAGTGGCCTTGCAATCAATCCAGAGAAGTCAAAGACAATTCTTTTTACAATTCACCCAGCTTATGCAGTCTTTCTCTTCACATTCGTGATTCGTCTGTTGACTTTACCGAAACCAAAATCTCGTTAGCTGACTAAATTAAATCTCGGTGTCACCACTGACAGCTCGCTCACTACGACTCCACAAGTATCTTCAATTTGCAGGTGTTTTTTCTACCACATTAGCACAATTTGTCACAGCAGGCATTCTAATACTGATGGGCATTACCAAAGCAGTTGCCTGTGCGCTGAATAGTTCTCGACTAGACTGCAAATACAGTGTTGTATGGTGTATCCCCTTCTAATCCTAAAAGCTCCAGGTTATTCGAAACGTTCTACGGTTGTTACATGTTCTTCTTCTTCATCAAATGCATCAGATAAACCTTCGTGAAGGCAAGGACTAATTCATGTTCCTGTTCAATAGCGTATCAAGTTTTATATTGAATGCCTAACATATAATGAAGACCCAGAATACAAGCCTTCCACCACATCTCAATATATTGCTAACTCCACATCACTCTCCTAGCATTGTCCTCATTCTTTACCCAGGCAACACCAGAAATGGCAGTGGTGAAGTTTCATATACATAAACATGTCTTTACACCTACATACATGTACTCTTTTTACAGTAATATCTGTTAACAGCAGACACTAGTGTGGCTAAAGAATTACTAGGCAAATGTTGTCTGGTTTGGAGCATTCACTGCTGCCTACTAGGATATGGTCAGATAATTCTAATTGCTGTAGAAGTTCATTTTAACCATGGGCCACAATCAAGTGCTCTGTAAATAGACTAAACCCAATGCACTGGCTGAATTGGTGTCTGCTGTTTTCAGACATTTCCAGGAATTGCCAACAAAGCCTGATGACCTGGAAGATCAGGTGGCAAAGATGAGAGTATGACATAGGTCAAGGCTAAAGAAAATGAAATTGCCAACATTTCATACCCATGGTTCTCTCTCTCTCTCTCTCTCTCTCTCTCTCTCTCTCTCTCTCTCTCTCTCTCTCTCTCTCTCTCTCTCTCTCTCTCTCTCTCTCTCTCTCTCTATATATATATATATATATATATATCTTTTACTTTGTATATATGTATATATATATTTATACACATACATACATACATATATACACAGTAAAAGATGAGGCTACTGATCTACAACTGCCTTCACCATTTGGTCCCAGAATACCTCATCAAATTATGCATGCTGATTTCTTCGTTCCACACCCAGTGTCATTTGCGTTGGGCAACTCATGCCTATCGTTTATTCCCTCAACGAAAACCAGCCGATATGGCTCAAGGATTTTTGCTGTTGCAGAATCATCTGTCTGGAACAACCCAGCGCCTGCCCTGCAGCCATGGCACCACCAGCCGTCAATCCATCGATTCAGAATAGGACTTAAAGCATCAACGTTCCTTGAAGCTTGTCCACGTGACTGAGCGAGTCTGTGACAGCCTTGGCTGTTATACTAAAGGCCGTGAAACTAAATGTTTTTATAATAATATACATGTATACACATACAACAGATATATGCGTTCATATATACTTGTGCCTTGCATATGCAGTATTCATATTTATGCATATTTAATACCTGGATGACATAAGACACTTGGGCGACTTGAAACGTTGAAATTGGCTCACAGAGTCCGATGGACTAAAAAGTCTTAAGCAATTTACAGGACATACGTGATCTTCAGTCTCTCTCAAAAGTTTCATATAACAAAAGAGGTTGCAAAAAGTCCTGTCATCCAATATCTCAACAACTGTCAAATTTGGATCCTCTTTTCAACCTCTGAATAAGCCAGTGACTCCAACAGATCACAATGATGTCTGGCTAGAGGCCACAGTGACAACTGTCCATTAGCAGATGGATGACGCTTAAGCAGGTTCTGGCTACATTAGTGTCTGCTGCTTCCAGAAGTTACTTTTATGAGTGTGGACACCTGTCTTGAGTAAGCGATCTGTAAATCCGTGGTTGGTTTCGAGATTAGGAAGCCAGTGAAATTCTATGGAGACAATATTAAGCTTTGGGCAAGTATATATTTAATGGGCGGCCGAACCACAGGGATAAGAACACCTGCAAGACTCAATGGCTTAACTCATATGCTTCAGGTGTGGATGGATGGATGGATGCATGGATGGATGGACGGATAGATGGTTAGACTGATCAAGAATTAACAGATCGATAGATGTATGGATTAAAATCATGGATGGATAGATGAGTAATGGATTAATGGATCAAAGGATGAATCGCTGAATTACTTTTATTGGGGCATTCCACGTCAAATCAACACAGTCATCGTGCATCACCATCTCTGATTTTGTTAAAATTTGGTATGGTGATAAACCACCATGAAAAACTCTCAAAACCCAAATTTTTGATTTTTTGGTCAACCGATGTCCGAGATATGGGTCAATGAACATTGACCAAAACGGGCCGATTTTCGCTGACCGCCGATGTTCAAACTGCTGTATCTCAGCTTCTATTGCACCTAGAGACACAATTTAAATACCAAATTGAAGGTATTAAATAGGTCCATCTGGGCAAAGCACTCAGCAACGTTCATATTTAGTGACAACAAATGTTTGAGCATCTGTAACCTAGTGACACTGATCTAGGTCAGTTCGCCACTTTAGAATTTTATCAAATTTTTCCCATACAAAGCTTTCATTGTTCTTAACACTTGGTGAAAATTTCAGAGTGGGCACTCTTATAGTTTTTTTACAGTGATTTTATAAAAGTACAGTCGTGGTCGCGATTCGTGACCATCATTTCGCCCGATAGATCTAAACAGTTTTGATGAGCCTGGTTTGCTGCAATAGTTTCCTCGGATGTCAGCAAGTACACTCTTCCAGTGACGGTTATTGGTTGAACAGTTGTTAATATGTTGTTGCATGACATTACTAAGATGTCTGTTGGATGTGGATATTGATGATTGAGTGTTGGTGTAAAAAATTGACTTGCACCTCATTTGTGTCCATAAATGTTTGCAGAACACAGCCAAGCCACCAATGCCCATCATACTTTGCAGTGATGTAGCCCTTGATATCTGAGAATTTAATAGTGGTCTTGTTGTCTATCTCTGCAGACTGCAAGGCACATTCAATTTTACTATCCAGTCTGCTATAAAAGTCTTTCAATTAAACTGACTCAGCTGATACTTGGCAGATCCAATGAAGCTTTTGTATGCCTGGCAGATATACTTGGAAATTTAAATATTTAAGATTCTCTACTTAGCTGTCTATTTTAGGTAGTTTCTCATAACTTCAGTTATAATAACATCAAAAAGTTCTATAAAATTGTAATTTTTGTCATGCGAACATTCAGACAACAGGAAAGACTATGAAACCTAGAACTTAAACAAGATTTCATTTAAATAAGTAAATAAGTAGGCATGTAAGTAGGCCTAATTTTTGTTCAGCATACATTGTGTGAGATAAAGTGAGTACACTGTACAAAGATCATTGATGTTGACAGCTGGGATTCAGCAGTTACACATTCATGCATATCAACGGTTGCGATGATGGTCGCAAATCGCGACTATGACTGTACCTTTAAAAAATCACTGTAAAATAACTATGAGAGTGCCCATTCTGAAATTTTCACCAAGTGTTAAGAACAATGAAAGCTTTGTATGGGAAAAATTTGATAAAATTCTAAAGTGGCAAACTGACCTAGATCAGTGTCACTAGGTTACAGTTGCTCAAACATTTGTTGTCACTAAATATGAACGTTGCTGAGTGCTTTGCCCAGATGGACCTATTTAATACCTTCAATTTGGTATTTAAATTGTGTCTCTAGGTGCAATAGAAGCTGAGATACAGCAGTTTGAACATCGGCGGCCAGCGAAAATCGGCCCGTTTTGGTCAATGTTCATTGACCCATATCTCGGACATCGGTTGACCAAAAAATCAAAAATTTTGGTTTTGAAAGTTTTTCATAGTGGTTTCTCACCATACCAAATTTCAAGAAAATTGGAGACGATGACGTCCATTTTTTTTCTAAAGTGTGTTGATTTGACGTGGAATGCCCCTATTATTATTATTAAAGCAGTTTTATACAGCGCCCCTTCAAGATTGCCTACTCAGGAGCACTCCCAGCCCACTAATGGTCGAAAAACGCAGTTTTGAGGACAGCAAGAAATGACCAATCGGTAGTTGGCGGAGCTTGGTAGGGAGTCCATTCCAGGTCATGGGGCCAGCCACAGAGAAGGCACGGTGCTGCTGTATGGCAGTCCGCACGCGGGAAACAATAAGTTCAACTTCAGGTATGCTGATTCCATAGCTAGAAGAACATCCAGATCTGAAGGAAGGTTATTCCAAGTGGTGGGCCCAACCACAGAAAAGGCAGATCTTTGAAAGTGCACGCTAAGGGAACAAGTACATCTCGAGATGCAGAATGGAGATTTCCATGGCCAGGCAATGAGGCAAACCTGTACTGGGGCAACAAAGCTCCCGCAAGTACGCAGGGGCATTCCTTAACGGCACGGCCAGAACCAGACCGAAATCCTAAATTCAATGCGCTGGGAATATTAATTAATTAATGTATGGATGAATAGATTGTAACTATTTTTTTCGTAATTGCAAATGTTTGTCCTGCCTCATCAAGAGAAATTTCTATTGAGCACTCCTAAAAACACCACGATTGAACAGAATGGTTTTCATAAGACGACTGAAAAAGGACAATGAAAGACCAAGGAGCTCATTCTAACGTGCTAGGCAACCCATTCAGAGAGATGGATCAACCACAACACCCAGCGGAACAACCAGGTTGCCTGGTGCAGAAGAAAGAAGGGATTTGCGGCTAAGTACCTATGAAATGATGACACAAGACACTCATTAGGTATCAACTCTGCTAGGAAAAATTGTTCAAATAAGACTGTGATGGCTTGGAAATGGAGAGAGAATGCCAGCTGACTGAATTCCACACAGTGCACTACATGCAAGAATAGCAGAACAAGAAACAAATACACACCAAGACTATACTGGACAGATAATATAAATGAGGACATAACATCACTTGGACTAACAGTAAGGAGAGCAATGAACTTGACAAATGACCGAGGATAATGGCGATCATTTCTGCTGCATCAGAAACTGAAGATGATGAATTGATGATGTATGGGATGAGGCACTCCTCCGTAAAATACGATGCAACACACCTTGCAAGAGAAATATTCATACACATCAAGATCTTAAAATCTCAATGTGCTTTTCCACTGGCAACCTGCGCAGTTCCTCTCGACGAAAGATCAATCAGCAGAGATCAACAGATGGATGGAAGGACAGATGAAGAGATGGATTCCATTCACTGATGAATGGATGTAAGAATGGATGAATGCCTGGATGAACAGATGGTTCAATACATGAACTGTAGATGTATAGAGACTGGTCCATCGACGAAAACAGGGAAGGATTAGATACTATAATCTTATATATGAAAAAATAACAATTAATTCATCACATTAATAATAATAATAATAATCTTTTCTTTATTTAAGCGCCTGCTAACCGCACTGCGCTGTACAGTGAACACACATATAGTAGGAACGGCAGCCACACAGGGCGCCTTACATACATGTATTGTATACAGTAGAAGCACATGATAACAGTTTTACAGGAGTTGAATATAACGGTTCATACGGCAGCCAATAGGGCGCCATTCATGGCCTACTATTCATTTCTAACATGTCTAACCGATCTATGAAGGTGCGACTTAATAAGAACATATATAATATATATATATATATATATATATATATATATATATATATTATATACATATAATTACATGTATTACAATGGTTTATTCCAATTCATATAGCATTTAGCAATTTACGGGAGTCCATAAAGGACGCCCCTAACATTTTCCAGCCATTAATATCACTTCAATGTCCAGTAACTTTAAAATGCTAGATTCGTCCCTGCAATCCGTTCACAACAGCTTCCTATGCACCATCTTGAACTGCAGAAGAGTTCTCCATCAACGATCCAATTCCTCTTTCTGATCGGAAGAAATTCCCGGACGTGACACCGGAAGCCAAAATACCCCGTAAGAGGGCGCCTGTTATTTGCCTTGGGCACACATGCATCGTTCAGTTGATTTAGGGGAATCAACTGGAATTAGCCGCAAGACTTTAAACGAAATGGAAATGTGGAATAGAACACATCACATTCAGTCAAGGCTACAGTATACCTGCATAGCTTCCTGCAAGTGGAGCTATATAAATTTTATTGCTTCATTAGTTTCCTTGCTATAGTCCAGTGATAACTTAGTAGGCGAAATTCATGACCGAATTGATCAGCTTGCTTGTAATTGGATTGGTATTGTGATGCACCTCAGCCAAGTGGTACCACAAGGATCCCACATCTCTCAGATTTTAGTAATAACTGGGTCTAGTAATTGTTAATGTTATGGAACATTTGTAAAATCTATCCAAACGTGTCTTTTTCAACTTATTTAATGTTGCTAGCAGCCTCTGCAGTCTCATTTAACTAATATGATTTAAAAAATTCTAATCTAATTTAATATAACTTTATAGTTGCATTGTTGTAAGGCACAATACATCAATCAATCAATCGAAATTTCTATAGCACCCTTCAAGATCCATCCTCAGGAGAGATCCCAACTGAGGCCAAGCAGAAAAGTAATCTTAGGCAGCGAGTGGAACTGAGAAGAGGTGGTGTAAGGAGGGTGACGCGTTGCCTGAGGAAGCTCATTCCATATTGTCAGTCCAACTACAGAAAAAGAACTGCATTGTAGTGGATTGGGCAAATGGGACCAACAAGTCATCATGGGCATCAATCAATGGTCTTTTCTAAGCAAAAGGTAATTTTAAAACCACAAACACTCGACAGAACTAGTCGAGATTCATGAGGCCAGGACTTCTTCCATAAATTGTAGACAGTTGTTTCACTTCAAATCATGCATCAGAATTATGGTCCCAGAGTTGAAAAGCTCAAGTTCACAACAACGGGACAATAACACAAGTCCTACTGATTTAATTTCCTCACATTGTCTAAATGGCTGGTATCCTCATAAAACATTACTTTAACTGGCCGGATAGCAAATTACACAGTTTCAAAGAACATAACAAAAACTGTATTTCAGCATTCTCAACAAACGTATATTCGTATAACAAAGTATTTCCATCACAACGGTCTGTGTAAGGACAGAAATTTCATCTTCGGCCGTTGTTCAAGATACGGTTTACCACATCTGAGAATCCAAATACCGTTTTATGGAATGGACGCAACATTGTCATAAAGGTAGTAATTGCACAATTCCAAGTCATGAGAGGGCTGCACCAACGCGAAGCGAAGACACCATTACGGCAATGAAATGTTCATTTTATACAACCCGATCGGGTAAGATTCACCAGCGGGTCGTTAATTGACTTTCCGGGTTACGGATGAAAAGGTCGCCAGGCGCACACAACGGGTTCGGCAAATAAATTTTTCATGATCGCATATATCTGCGTCAACACCTTCGTGAACTGTAGAGGTGTCTTTCGGTTACAAATCAACTGCCGAAGCGACAATATTAACTGCCGAAGTAACAATCTCTGCAGTATCGTATAAACCGCCGACGCAGCAATTTTACCAGCCAATGTAGCAATCCTAGAAGCAATGTACGAACATCAGAGGCAGTAATTTCAACAACCCGCAGTAGCAATCAAAGTAAACTCAGAGAACAAATGTGGCCCCTCCGAATCCGCCCTTGTCCCTACACCTGATTAATGTTCTTCACACTTGCTTTCCAACTAAGATGGAAAGCATCCCCCCATATATTATCCGCGCTCCGAGTCCCAAGCGCCCATTCCAGGCAATTACCCACCGTGTTGGATCAGGCGTTCAGCATCCAGTGTGAAAGGCTCTGAATATCCTCTGGCTAGTCCTTGAATGGCTCACACACGCTGGTTTTTTCTAATGGGCTCTAGTCAGCCATCATTATCAAGCAGATTATGTGCTCATTAGAAGCAGATACGACATGGCTCAGACCGTGAAGACCGAAATTAAAGAGTCTTTGCTCAGACGAAGTCAAAAGCGCACACCTGGTTATATATCACCTGTAGAGTTGCAGCGGGTAGAAGTTAAACATATACTGCCTCAAAACGCCTAGAACCCTCGGAGCTTAACTGCTGTGGTGAGTGTAAAGTAAGGTAATTGTCATTTATTACATGCAGTAGCAGTCCTCAGGGCATGTTTAAGTTTAAGTGCAACGCCAGTAATAGCAATCCAACAGCTGGACAACTTCTCCACTGGTTACATGGCTCCAAATCTGCCAGATTACAACCCAAAGGAATACCCATATCAGAGAACAGCAATGCTGAGATACAACTGGCAATCACTATAGACTCCACCTTCTTTGCACAAGCAAATACACCCAACTGTTCCAGCAGAATAAACCACTGAAAGTGCCCAGTAAACTCCCAAATATTACGGCAATAAACCTTCTACTGCACACAGAATAATAACACCAAAGCTGCACAAAGAAAATACACCGGATCGCACCAGATTCCTTATCATCCGAGCGATCTATCCAACTCATTTCTTTTATCATTGAGTACACTCTGGTTGCCTCATTGTCATTCCCAAGGCTGAGGCTGATTAAACAGACTTGCATCGGTTTGATAGATCCTCAAAAACGCATTCCACTGCTTTCTGTCAACATTGAGCACGCATAGAGCCACATAAAGTGATTTTATGGCATCCGTCAACTTGCAATTACATCAATTATGGCACCAGATTACGTTCTTTTTTTATCAGCCAAGGATATCTTTTGACTTTCTTTCAGCAAACCAAACAAGCTGTCAAGACGGTACAAAATTCGAAGATAGTACAAAACAACCAGATTGTACAGATTACCGAGATGGCATAAAAACACTAAATTGGAAACAAAACACTGCAACAGCAAAACACACTGAACTGGTAAAAGCGTTGACCAATTTTTTTGCCTGTTTTTTTTTAATATTTGTTTGTTTGGTCAAAGAAAAAGAGGTAACAGGTTTGGAAAGTCTATCAACACTACGGACAAAAGAGTAAAATCCACTTCCGTGGCCACAACTAAAACAATGCCTTTCAGATGTTCCAAAAGGTGCTACATAAAATTCCAACTACATACACACATACAAGCGTACAAGCTACCTTAACTCTGTAACAAGTTGTCAATGTCAGCTTGGATAGAACAATAAACAAAATTGATTGATTGATTGATTGATACAAGTATACAAGAAGTTTTCTGGCTCACTCAATGCAGCGAAGACTTAAAACCGTGATGTTGATCAGCAATATAGGTATGTTGTACCTTTTATAGCATCGTTTATAAATGTCTGAAAGGTGCTATATAAATATCCTTATACACAAGTACACTGCCGATGCATTTCTATGTTGCACTTGTCATGTCTAAAACCTATCGATCCATTCATTATTTCAAACTCGCTTCGCAATCAATGTTCCGATCGATTTCGCCTTGCGATCTCAATTATTGCCGCTTCCACTAAACCGCACTGCGCTAAAGATCGCAAGATACACCGAAACGCGTGTACATGAAACATCGGAAATGACAACAGAAGATCCGGTACTGCACCCACTGACCCTGCGCTGATTCACTGCTGCAGTTTATTGATTGTTCGGGGGTGGGGCTGCCGCCGTGGCTTCGTTGGTCTGATTCTGGGAAACATGCTCCCGCTGAGCTCTACATTCTCAAATAACTCATTCTTACGCGACACTATCAGCCCGATCTCGAAGTGAAATGACGGAGTATGTGTTCAAGAATGTCGACTCAAAAAAAGAAATATAGCTCAAAATTCGTGAATTTCTGCTCCAAAATTCCAACTTGAAACACATCGAAAAGTCTTGACATGTTGCAATATCTTCAAAATTTTCACAAACTCTCAAAGTAAAACTTCACATAAGCTGTAAGATGCTTCAAACTTCAAGACATGGCTCTAAGGACTAGTGCTGATACAATGGCTTCTTATTATGCCTCTCCTTAAACCAGCTATTTTCCCATGGCTGCCTCAAGAAACCCAATCAAAGTACTACGTGTTATTAATTCCGCTAGGCTCCGTCTTCAAGGTGCTGCCTAAATCTATAACTGGATCACTGTTGGAACGAAACCAAGGTGCAAACGAAAAATAATGTATACAATTTCTGTGCATGAATCAATGCAACCATCGAGCAGCTCTTCACAAAGAGAAAGGAGTCTTTGAAGATAATGTGTTCCAGGTAAGTAAAAGTAAGTAAGTATATCCTTTAATAATCCAGCTGCTAACCGCACTTTGGTTTACACAAGTTAAGGTAATTTCTTGACTGACAAGACCATATTTCAATCGCTATGAAACCTGACCATGCACAGTGCTTCAGTCACCATAACCTCATGACAACCCACAACTAGCAAACAACCTGGAAACCGTGTAAACCCCTTAAAGCAACTTCTGCCAACAGCAGGCCTTAGCGCACAATGCATGTACTGTTACTGTGTTGAGGATCCTATGCATCAGCTTGGGCAACATGAACTTCCACGTATACACATTCTGACAGAAGGCAACAGGAACTCCTTCTTCTCGGATGCAGGTTCATGTTCAGCTAGTTACAAGCGTTATCATCAGTTCATAAAGAACCAACACTTCTTTACTGAAATGAGTTTACATGCAGACATCGAAATGTGCACCATAGTCCGCACTGCACGTTACTGTCTGCACCACAGCTGCACGAGAGATCAGTAGCTGGTCCCATTTGACAAGGTTTTATGCACAGCAACCCTGGTCCGTTCGAAATCGGTTTAGTGCAGACCAGACTAGTCAGGCAATTGAAGCCTGGAGGAGAGACAGCTCAGCGATGAGGGAGTGGCTAGCCACAGTCTCCGCCACCCACTCTACCATCCTCGTTGAAATAGCCGTCATGTCTCCAGATGATACAACCACATTTCCGTGTGTCTGTAGGAAGGGCGTGCTGGAGGGTGCGAAGTGATGTCCTCATAGATCGATAGTCCAATCTATCAAACGGATAGTTGAGGAGAGCAGCTAGTCGTTGAGGGAAGTTGAAGTTTGGAGGAGATAGCTCGGCTAGGAGGGAGTGGTTAGTCAGTCGCTGCTACCCCCCCCCCCGTTCCTCCATGCAAAAAATAACTGTCATGTCCCCAAATGTCCAACCAAATTGGGTGTGTCTTGAGGAGGGGAAATGGCGGGAGCGAAATTACATCATCATAGAGTGATAAATTTCTGTTTAGATAAATCTTTTCAGCTCCCTTGCAGTAGCCTCCATTCTACGTAGTAAATGCTTAAGTATTATACGTAAGTAAGTAAGTAGCCTTTATTTGCATCTGACAAGCATACATGCATTACATGTGTACAATGATTACGTACATTTTTAAATAAATAATTATAACAGGAGCAGATTATAATCACACATGTAGAGTGTAAACATATAAAGTGTCTGCTGTATCAACACACATACATCTGCAAACTTTTAAATACAGGCACATACTGTTTATAACTATTTATGAACACACAGGCAAAGTTTATTAAGTACAGTTTATCAACTAAATAAAAGCACCGGCATGCTTATACTGTATCTACGCCACTCTGGACTTAATAAGAGAGATTGATGAGGACAATGATGACCGATGATGGCGACTGAGAATGAGGAAGGTGAGGACGAAAGGCCGTAGATCTGCGTTTCAGTGAATGATGAAGAGGAGGAATAAAGGTGGCAAATGAGAGGAGGGATGAAAATAACGACGATATCGATGATGATACAGTTGATGGCCAGCATCTATTTAACTATTTATTTTATTTTAAGCTGGTGGCGTGCAACTGCACATCAACTCGAGCTTGTCTTGCTTTCCTCCATGTTGGTCTATCCTCCTATAACATTGTCTTTCAGCGCATACATGTCCTCTTTCATTTACCTCTCCTCAATACCAGTTTATATATATATATATATATATATATAATATATCTTCAAACTCCCTTAAAACATACTTGTGTATATAAGCTATGCAGCCTATTAAATGTGGGCTTTTAAGCAATGTTTTTGACACCTATTTAAAGGTTGCTCTATTTAGTGCCTTAATGCAAATAAGCACATATCTACAGATTCTAAACTATGCATGCGATGACAATCTCACTGTATAGCTAGGAGACGACACTTCGCTTTGTTTACTGCACATGCAAATGATCAATGAGTTGACAAACACTTGGAACATTATTAACATTCAAAGCTTCTCGTCTAACAATATTTGTTGGACGCCATTAGGGACCCGGTGAGGCTTATTCGAAAATGACGATCAGGTGCAATGTTTGTTGGAAGCCATTAGCAAACTCGTAAGGCCGATTGGAAACCGACATTGGGTGGTGAGCACTTCTACCAGACAAATACGATTATCCCTGGGGATTCACTGTTGGCTCGTGGCACTAAGCAGCCATCAACTGAGCAGTTGGGGGGGGGGGGTGGTCGTTCTGGAACACCCAGAAGCCGGAACGGACGCAGCTGCTCTGACGGTCCCCTAAGCCGACACAGTTTAGATCAATAAGTAGCACCCATACAAGTAAACACATGTTGGCCTAAATACTGTAAAGTAATCGACTTTTATGCATCGCCCGTAAACATATATAAAGGGCAAAGTAATTGACATTTTATATGGCGTCTCAGTTCTATAAAATACGTGACTGTAATGGACGTTTTGTGTGTCACTCCATTTCAGTAAATGAGATTGAAAAGAAAAATGGTTGCAAGGCACAGAAAATAGAAGCCACGTGTAATCCGAATATGTAAAATATGTAAATGTAAAAGATTATGAAATATAAACAAATTTTATATTGCACTGCTCGGGGTTAATTTGTACAAGATATTTTGAAAGAAAGAAACTAAAAAGAAATGGCAGGCTTATCCGAAAAATCCATCAACAATGTCTGATCAACAGATCTGTCACTCGAGTATTCATTTTCTGTAGCAAGCCACGCGTGTTTAAACAAATTAATTAAGCTTGTCATAAATATCTGTTCAATAAATAATAATTTCGGCTTCTGAGGGACTACACTTACCTATGGTAAAAATAACAATAACAACTAGAATAATGGCTATTTTTCTTATGATTTCTACCAATATGTAAACAATTTTTCAAATTGCACCACTATATACAATAATTTGTAATTGTAAACACAAAAGCAATAATATTAAAAATACCAAATTCATTACAAACATAATAAATATTAACCATCACAGATACAATTATGTCTTGCAGGTTTGATTTAAATCGTCTTTAGATGCACAATACCTTAAGGCAATAATAACAAATAACACTCAATTGTATGATGATAATAATAATCATAATAAAAGTAAAATAATAATAATAAATATTAAACTATTATCCAAGATACCTGTTTTGTGCCATCAGCCAAAATGTCCAGACTGTGAAAAGTGTTCAGCAGGTTCATCACTCGATATTTGAGCATTTTCATATCGACAGCACGTGTGTTATCACTAACTTTTCGACAGACCTCACCAATCGTGTTCGTAACAAAAGATATATCCATTGTATCGTACAGTGTCTCTATATATTCCTTGTTGATCTCACAAGCCATGTCTGTTTATTCAATAGCAACTTTTGCAAATGAACTGCAACTTCCCTACCTGACCATATTTTGTTTATGGATTTTTCAAACGTTTCTCAGACTATCAATTGCACTTTTTAGGTAATCAATTTAATCTGACCATCTGCGCATTTCAAGTTTAAAATGTATCCTCATCTAGAGCATTACTTCTTTAAATCTAGTCAACTGGATATCCTATTTTTAAATTCATTCTAATTCAAAGAATCAGTTCTTAAAATGTGCTCAACTGAAGATCCCATATTTGCACTGTTTCAAAGCTCAAATTACTCAAAAACAAGATATTACCTTTCAACTTCCCAAGCAATCGAGCTTACGATGTCTTCAAACTATGTAACAATCGGAAACTTGACTAGGAGAGGAGCGAACTCCACAGAAACGAAACCTCTCGATTTCCCATCACAAACCAGCAGCCTCACGCAATCAAAATTTCAATTCGGCTCACTCCTCTCAACCACCATCCATCCGTCCTTCCGTCAGACCGCGCGCAGACTGACGAGAAAGAGGCTACCGCCGCACACGAGCGCAACGTCCGGTCGCCCATTGATCATCGATCGCCGCCGCAATGCTTCTTGAGGATTTCCCTCCACCAATCGCCCGCCCGCCCTTTCCGAAGAAGAACGAGCCAAGTATCTAGGCGCGGCTGTGCGATCGGGTCCGATTGGAAACCGTACAGAAACAGAATCTCCGGCAGATCTATTGATTAGACCGCGCTCCGTTGCCGGTCCAGTATATTGGGCCAATGAATGAGCGATACGACGAGTTATCTATTTGCCGAGGCAGGCGAGCTACCGAAAAGCATCTAGCCTATAACAGTCGCGTGAAACCAACCTAGCGCAAGAAATTTGCCCGAATCCCTTTTGACAACGGATGAAGTCCGTCGTTATTATGTAATGGAAACGGACGATATTATAACACGCAGCGTGGCATCCATACGAACAATCACGCGGATGTACAAGAACACACGAACACGCATAAAAAAACAAAAGCAGCGGATGTAGACCTTCAGTTCTTTAATTTTTATGCCCTACATCAAAATTATGCAATGCGTAGGAAAGCAATCCAACATTTATGAAGCTCTTTTCGACAGATAATCGAAATGGCTGTAGAGGCGGCCAGCACTTATCGAGTTTCGTTGAAACGGGAGTCATCATAATCCATTTCTGGTTGAAAGCAGTTATTATGCGCTCGGCGGAGGATTTTGATGAGCAAACCAGAAATTGAAGAAGAAGGATGATATAGGGAAAAATTATTAGAAATACTTGTAGGACTTCCCTAATCAGTGTCACTGTTCTTTTTCGTCTCAAATGTTAATTCTCATCAGTTACTAATTGGTTGAGTGTTCGTCTTGTAATGTGGAGAGTGTGAGTTCGAGGTTCTGCAAAGATGGTTGTCATAATAGGTCATAAGCAAGTTTTTTAGTGCCAATACTCATGGTTGCTATACAAAAAGCGCTCTGATTAATGTGTATTTCCATATACCTATCTTTGCTACACAAGAAGCACTCTCGATTTACATCCTAATTGCAACTGGTCACAAACACACTCCTCTCAAAGCCAATACATCAGAATTCAGTGGCCTACCGCAATCAAACCTACAACTTAGGCCCTACCCCACACAGTTTGCTCACAGCTGCTACATTTCCCACATGTGTCTGCTCTGCCGATTTTCAACTCCAAACTTTTCCAACTTTCTTTTCTGCTGTAAAACCACCTTCTGGTCTCTCTAAACTCTCAGATTTTTATCTGTCCCAACAAACAGATTGCTGAAATGGACTACGACTTAACTTCGTCAAATTACTTAACGCCGTACTTGAGTGATGGATGCTGCGACAGTGGCAAAAGAGAACGCCTTAAATACATGACAGCACACGGAATCAAACAAACACCTATCCAACACGCATCGAGATTTCTCATCCACTCCACCTGATTAAGCTCTGGAGAATCGGAATTCCCGGGTGATCGTCGTTAGCAGCCACTGCAAATATACATATCGTCATACGGGACAGATGTACGGAAGAACCCTTAAGCAACCTGGCGACGAACGCGCTCCAAAATTTAATCAGCTTGTTATTCATTTATAAGGATCAGGGCTCTCCGCTCATCAATATGTATTGCCAAGTGGAGAAGAATTCGGAACCAGCTGTCACTAAGTTCGTCATATTTCTTCTCTCGTCCATTGTCGCCGGACTATTTGAACATGCCACGGAAGGAGAATTGATCGCGATATTCCAGGCTCCGCTGGTCCTGCTGTTGTGGAAGCGAAGCCCTAAAGGCTTACGACAGGCAATGGACGCTCGTATATTCCAACGAGAGCAGCTGCGTATCGATTGGTCACCGGTCTGTCGCCAGACCCCCGGCCTATTTGTAGGCATCGGAGGGACAGCGTTTTGCGTCTAGACTGCATTCCCTTTCATACGCGGGACGACTCCGTGGAGCGAGACAGACAGAGAGATGGGTGGCCATCCGCCGAGTCAAGCTATCCCCATAAATCTCACTGTTGAAGACTTCCCCAAAGCCAAAACGTTTCCTCTGTCACTGTCCATCGGAGTTTATGTCAGTTCCTATCTGTCTCTGCCTCTCTTTGTCTCTGCCTCTGTCTCTGTGTGTGTCTGTCTGTGACTCTGTCTGTCTGTCTGTCTGTCTGTCTCTCTCTCAGTTTCTCTTCCCCAAAGCAACTTTCTCTTCCTACCTCTTTAGCTCCCGTCTGCTTGTCTTCCTGCCAATCTGCCTGTCTGACTCTCGCATCATGTTTACTGTCTCTGTTGTTCTCACTACAGCCGCGCTGTGTTGTCTGACAACCGTCATTTGTCTCCTTTGTTTGGTCCACCGTGAAAGGACAGAGAAGACTTGCCTCTAACAGCGACCGACCAAAGCAACAGATATTAAGCCCACATGCCAGAAACCCATACAGCCAATCAACAAAATCAATTTCTCCTAAATTGTTTTCCGCCATAAATTACTACTCAACGAACAAAGATCATACCAGCAATTTTGCTTCGATACACAGTAAACTGTATTATTATTTACCGTGTCTACTAAGTACCCGTAAATTTGCCCAAATAGTCTACTTATTCACAACAGGTACTAAGTGTAAAATAAAAACAGATACACAGAAATTGTATAAATATGGATATTTTCAACTAATCAATTTATCGATATTCTCATCAGGATAGTCTACTGGGTTAGCTATCTATGCACAGTGGTACATACAGCCTGTACCAGCCCCAGCCTGTACACATCACTTTTAGCCCATCATGCTATCTCCTGTGTTGGACCTTTCTTCTGGAATGGTCTTGCATAGCATATAGATACTGTTAACATACAATGAAAATTTGAAACCAATCTTTAAATGTACTTATTTAAACCAGTTCGACAGCTGTGTGTGAACAGCTGTGTGTGAAGCGTGTCTGAGATTTCCTCAAAATGTGCTAAACTGTCTCATACATGCATGCATACATACTTGCACTATTAAAGGTACATTGCTCAAAATGTATGGTATTGTATGGCAACTGGAAATGTATAAAGCGCCTCTTACAGTGCGAACTATTCAGAGGTCCTCTCAGCGTGTAAGCCTCATGGAAACAGAAAAGACTTAAACTATCAATAACAGAGAGAGAAGGAACCGAGCAAGTAGGGTCCCACGCAGTACCAAGGGAAGGAAGTTCCATAGGCAGTGCTTTTTCAGCCGGAAAGCGGCGGAACGGTGTTCCAGCACCTTTTTTCAGCTCTACTAACAAATAATTTAAAAACAATAATTTAGTTATTTTAATGTAACTAATTGAACTGTTTTCAATGTTTATTGAGACCCCTCCCAACCCCAATCCCGTTTTCTTGGGATTTTAGCCCTTCCATACTTATTCAGTTCCGGAACCTATTGTTCAATTAAATTGAAACCTTTTTTTTCTAGAAAAAACACTGTCCATAGGGATGGGACCGTGACAGCGAAAGAGTGAGACTGAGCCAGAGTGAGACTGAGCCAGAGCAGACCTCACCCGGGGAACAAACAGAACAAGCCGATTTATGGCTGTTTATTAATACTGGTCCTCAGTAAACATCTACTCAAATAAACACGCCATCCTAACTACCGGATATACACACAGTCGACAAAGCACTAATCACACATTGCAATCCAGCAAGCTTAAAGACATATAATTCATTCTTTCTCTCGCTCCCTCGATCTCTGCTAATGCTCTTAATGCGCCATACAACAGTGAACACACCCACAATCGGGTTCGTGTCAGCACGCATATCCTGGCTTAACATCTCCAAGTCTCAACGTTGACGATAAGCGCTCATTCAGCGCATGTCTGAACAATACAGTGGCGACCAACGTATACTGGTGTAAAAGCAGCCAAGTCGACTGATTGCTTTCAGCAGCACTGCAGGATTTCTGTAGTTTATGGGTGGCTATACTTATGGGGAAAATTAAATCAGAACTGAAAGCGGGCATATTCTATTGGCGAGAACCGTCTCAAAGATTCTCCAGGGTCCTTTGCACAGGCTTCACAGCTTTGTCTGCTGTGTTCTCAAAAGCTATATACGCTAAACGCAAAGACTAGTGCTGTTAGAAAGATTGCGGACTAATGTCAAAGCATAATCTCTGTCACCTGTGACCAGACTGTTTCCATGCCTTCTCTGATTTTTCTCTCGACTCACTCTAGATTTTGGCAAGCACAATGAGTAGCAACAATCACGGAACCTTAATACAGTGGTTGCATGGAAGTTCTGAGACCACATTTTGATTAGGTATTGTGCTATATAGCAACATTATAACAGACTAGAATTCTCACAAGGTGGCCAATCACCAAGTCCTCTAATTTTAATACAGTACTCGGCAAGTCATCACCAATACTAGCATTTTAACCAAGATTATTCAATAAAAAAAAACAACCAACAATTTTGTTACCTCAGGTGATTTTTCCGGCAATTCCAGCTACCCAGTAATATTATACTTATCTATATAGGATCTCTTCGAGAGAAAATTTTCACAGATCACAACACAAAAACATCATTAAACAAGAATGGTCTTCAGCCATCTTGTTTCATGGTGGTTTTGTGTGTCAACAGCTGATGAAACAGAGACAAAGACAGATCATTATGGTATGCACCAGTAATTTCCAATTTAGTGTATGAAGATCAACCGTAGGCAAGCCAAAGCATAAGCACTGTGGATTACAGTCAGATTATGCAGTAAAAAAGTACCAGTAGTGACTAGCTGTGCAGTAAAATTTGCATGGTCTGTTGTCCAGCAAACTGCTTGGCAACACACCATACCGTGCATAAGCGCACTAGTCTCCTGTTTACACAGATATGACTTTCCCGAATGCAGATGAAAAAGCCGAGTGTGCTTTTGAGAGAAGTGTTTTGATTTCCCAGTTTCCGTGGTGGGGCAGGCGCGCGGGGATACCCGAGTCCGTCCCTCTGGAGATATCGCAGACCACTGCAATCAAATCGGGTCATACATTCTACTTGGTAATGGCTCTGACACTGACGGCAGAAGCAGCCTGCCACTGATATCAATGTTGGACAGATGGGTTAGCAATAAGCCACCAGAAAGATCGACCAATAAGGAGAATGAGATATTGATAAATCTATAAAAAGAAACCATGAAAAGTGATCATAAACAAATGGACTGCGGATCTAGATGACCAAACCGAGACAAACCCATAAATAATGTTCTGACGGACGCACAGATAAAACGGCATCCACAGGAGAACTAATAGAAATAGTAACATTAGTACCAGTCACTGGCGTAAACTTGTCCAAAATATGGGGAGGGGGGGAATTTGGTTATTCATTCTGCACTTGTTGCATTGGGAGTACAGTCCATCTCAATTATTGGGGGGGCACGTGCCCCGGCTGCCCCCAGAGTCTATTCCTATGGTACCAGTAGTTGCTGCCAAAGCAAAAGACCCAAAGCAAGGTCTACTTCATCCACTATAGTAGACTAATTTCGGTACCTAGAACAGGCAATGTAGTTCTCCAAATGTTACCTAAAGCAGATCATATGGGTACCTCAAGAAGGTCATAGTTATTCCATATAGTTACCCAAAGCAGATCAGTATGGCTACCTCAAACATGTCACAGTTATTCCCCATGGTTACCCAAAGCAAACAAGTGATATACATGTGTAAACCAAAATGCGGTTAGCAGTTGGATTAATAAAGGATATACTTACTTACTTACTTACTTATAACTACCTAAAAGCCGGTCACAGCTTACTGATAGTAATTTTGCTATCAGTAAGCTGTGACCGGCTTTTAGGTAGTTATACTTGTTGGCTTTGGGTAACCAAATGGTCTCTTTTTAAAGAGACCATTTGGCTACCAAAAATGGTCATAGTTATTCTGATGGGTACCAACAGCAGGCAGGCCCTTAGTCAGCCACCCGTCCTTTGGACGGCTGAAAATCATTTTGGACAGGCATAAATTGTGCATGGACGTGATGTACTAAATGTGATATAATGCATAATCCATTCCCCTTCATCTGTGTAATGATGTTCCTTTCCCACACAAGATACACTTCTGTAGCAGCTATTTATGATCTAGGATACGTGTAATTAAGTGCCAATTAGATGAGGTTGTTTCATGGTAATTGGTAACTGATACTAAATACCTTAACCTTGTGAATAATTATAGGGGCTTGGATTGATAACAAGTAACGTATGTTCCCTAGGCTATAATAATTAAATAAAGTAATTAAAATTACAATCTGAAGTCAAAAGATTGTTGTTTGTATCATTGTGTGTAAAACAAAACTGTTTAGAATTGTGATCAAAACCCGATTGAAGTCATTCAGGGGCATTGCAGACTTTTGCAGTCGGACTCGTACGGTCGAGGCATCGGGCAGTCATGACTTCATACACTCACAGCATCGGGCGGTCACGACTTTGAATGTTTTGGGATGCCCTACTATTTATTTCTGGGTAAGGGCCTGACAGCAGGTTGCATTTACTCCCCATGGCTATGCAAAGCAAATCATTCTGGCTACCTAAAGCAGGTACTGGGATCCTAGACCAGAGTTCAACCTGTTTAAATACAGCTGCTCAATTAAATGATGGGATTCAAATGTTTGGTCATATATATCCAACCACATTAACGATGAAAAGATGAACCGCAATAGTTGCCAGTGCTAAGTGAATCAATCAGTTTATTGAACACCAATAATAACAATGTTAGTCACTAAAGGAAAGTATTATTAGGCATTCACCCCAGATTCTCATGACGGCATTTTCAACAGCGTCACTATTCATCAGGTTTTGTTAACTTTGTACAAGCAGTGTTATTTTAAATATTTTCTATAACAAAACGAAAATAATACATTGAATGTGATTACACTATACTTGTCTTTTATAAGTACAACAAAAATTAAATCAGGGGTTCCCAACCTTTTCTAAGCCCTGAACCCATAGGAAATGTTTGATTGATGTTCACACCCCGTACAAAAATAATATTATATTTGAAGATGACTAAGTCAAATTTATATTTTTTAAACCACAGATTGAACCACATACACTCATACCAGACTGCGGTTGAATGACTGCGGTTGAACAAACTGAACTCAAAAAATAAGCTTTAAACTAAGTGCAAAAATGCAAATATAAACCTAGCAATTAAAAAAAAAAAGGGTAAACAGTAAAATCCCAGTACAATAGTAACATACTTTTCCTTTTTGTCGCACCCCCTGAAATGCCAACTCGCACCCCAGGTTGGGAACCCCTGAATTAAAGAAAAGAAAACAGAATGAAAAACATATATATACTGTCTGTAAGATCTTTATGTTCATGCATAACTGTCTATCCAGTTACCAATAAAAACAGTTGTGTTCTTTCCTATCTTACAAAGTTAGGTAATTCACGGTCATCCATATCTGGCCATAGAAACCCTTGCTCTGCACCAAATGATGATCATGTTGTTGCCTGGTCCTGTACTTCAACAGTGCAACATGGTAGTTTAGCCGTACATTAGGGTGATTCAAGTTCTGTAGGAAAAATATAAAAGTAAACAATTAAAAGAGGCTCTTTACTTTTTTTGTTCCTTTTAGTCCATAGAACAAAACTGTGAAATGTGGCTGAAATTGGTTTGGATTTAGAACTGCCTCAAAGAGCTCAAAATATTTATTTGGAATATAAATTTTATTCAATTTAATATTTTTATTGCAAAGCATTTTAAATTACTCAGTAATACTTACTTACTTATTTCTTAATAAAGAACTAAAAAGAACATAAAACATAGCTATAATTTATGAAAAAGAAAATATTGGAAACTAATTGAGAAATACTTTTTAGCATTATTTAATAAATAAAGGAAATAATAATATTATTATGGCTGAAACCAGGTCAAAGACATTCATTCATCTTATTGGATAACCTCAGGAAACGTTCTGAAATAGAGTATTGCCTACAAGCTTGGATGTATAAAAAGTTTATTTTATTCATCACAAGAAAGATAAACTTTCTCAGAAAGAATTGAATTTGAAGAAGACAGAACATTTCTTGTGGATAAGTGATCACAAAGAAAATATACCATTGCATGCAAATTTGGCCAAGAAAGAAGAAAATAAAAAATTAAAATCACCAAAAGATAACTTAAGGCGTATAAAAGAGGAAGAAAGGAAAGAAAAAGCAGCGGAATATCTTAGTCACAAACAGTTGTCTACATCAAGTTTTGAAAGTGAATCAGATGACAGTGATTCAGAAGATGAGTACTAATGAAAAGTTTTCAAATTTTGTGGAGGAACACTGCGAAAACTCCAATTCCATCGACATCTAACTATGAGAGTCAGACAAAATGAGTTCAGTTCTGCGAATATCTTTCCACCAAATCTTGCTTCTGCACTGGATCGAACAAATCTCAGCAACAGAAAGGCAGCGAAGAACTGAAGTCATGGCAATGATAATGTATCCGTTTTATCCAATTTATCACTTTCGTTCAGCAGCATTCGAAGAATCAGATGATTCATCGATTCATATGTTCTGCAAATGTTTAAGTTGTCAATGACAGTGCAGAAAGAGGGATTGCACTAGCCTTAACCATGAACTCGACAAAGCGAGATCAAAAACAATTCTTGTTCCAAATTGTAGAAGACCATCGGAAACAATTTCCAAATTCAAACAAAAAGTACTTTTCGTGAATGTAGTCATAGTCACTATTTTTTCTTGTTAATACAGTAGAGCAATTATGGACTTATAATTGTATACTTTCTAACGAGTTTCATTTTAATTCATTAGAAACATATTGGCATTTAAATTTATAGACAAGGACGTAGCGAGACTTAAATTCAAGAGGAGGCAACACCGGGAGACATCCAGGCATAGTTCGAGAATTCGTGACTTTTGGTTTTAAAATTCGTAAAAATTCGCGAATTTTTGGTCTATTTTAAAATTCGTAAAAATTCGTAAAAATTCGTTGAGCCATTGTTGGGCCTTTTTTTTACATTGACAGTGGCGTTTTGCAAAAACAACGTAAGCAGCAGCAACAAATCTGATGACATCATGATTTGTTGTGTTAAGCTTCTGCTTAGAATTTAATGTAAAATTCAATATCAAAGTTTATTACGTAACGAGTTAATTTAGTTAAATCAAATTTCTTAAAGATGAAAGAACATGGACCGGAGTAAAAGTATATGCAGTAATTTTGGAGGAGATGGAAAGCGTAATCCAAAAATACAGTGTTGTTTTTGTGACAAGGAATGTGTTGGTTGTTCTGCCAGAATTCGGGAGCAGTTGCATGGCGAAAATACAGAAACCAGAGTCGAGTGGGAGCAGTGGGCTGCTCCTGACTCAGAATCAGAGGACGATGAAGTAGAAGAATGTTGTTTGGTTGCAAGATGTGTTAGTAACTGACTGGTCACACTGGAGCAGGGGCACTGGTGGTTTTCGTTCTGCTGACTGACACTCACAGTCACACACCCCAACTATGATAGAAATCGAAGTTCGAGACTCCAAGTAGAACAGTATCTGAATGTCAGTACTATTGTGTTGCTAGTCAGCTATCTATTACGGCTAATTGATTGATTGCCTATGACATTGACATTTACTTGCTTAAAAAGTTGAAAAGTAAACAAATAATAAAATTCGTTGCCACGGCAAATAATTCTGTTATTTTATTGTTTCACGAATTTTAACGAATTTTAAAACTGCAGTTTTAAAATTCGTTAAAATTCGTGAATTTTAAAATTTCTTAAAATTCGTAAAATGCGAATTCTCAAACTATGCATCCAGGAGTAGTAGGGGTGCGGAGGTATAACCCACTGAAAATGTTTTAGATGTAAATTTATCAATGTGGCTATGCCTATGGTTATAGATATGGCTTCTTAGGCAGTGTTACATTGTTTTTTAGACTTGACTGTTAAGCTTTTCAGTAAAATTGGTTGTTTACTGAAATTCGATTTTTTGCACAAAACGAGTTCAAGTTAACTAATTTCAAAGTCGTTGAGGCAGTACTAAACATCATCCAAATTCATTGAAATTTTTTGTGGCTTATTTCAATACCAAAAGGAACAGAAAAAAGCAAGAGCACAACAAAAATAAGATTTTCCATTTTTCTGAATCACCCTACCGTACATATCTGGACATAACTAAACTGCATTTTAAGAACTCCACAAAGGCGGCCATAGTCAGCCCCTCAGTCTGGAATAGGCTTTGTGCAAACTGTTGATATTATTGTTCATGGTCTTGTGTTGCCAGGGTTGGGAGCATCTTAGAACAGCCTGCTTGATGAGATGCTATATAAGTGCGCAATTTCCAATTACAGATCTTGGAGACACCTACAGCTTCAGGAACCTGATGCAGATCCTGGATTTGAAGTTGAAGTTAAGGGCAAAGTGACTTTAGAGGGCATTTAAGAGACTGCCCAATACTGTCATTGTATTCATTCAATCATTCAGTTAAAAAATCAAGACTCATCAACTTTCTTACCAACTGTTTCCTAACTTATGGTTTGCTCAACCTACTGGATTTTGATTCAACTTCACGAACAGATTACAACACTTCCCTGCAATTTCATTTGAGGTGACCATCAGTTGATGAACTGTGAATTCTAAGAATGGCACAATAAAAGTCATTAAGAGTAGATTACACATTCTACATTGGTGTGGGGATAAGGTATGATTGACAAAGAGTGTCATAAATTCGTCTACAGGTTTTACAGCTCAGTTATTTTACCTACTAGCCATCAATCAATGGTCACTTGGACAGAAAACTGCAGTCAATAACTGTGCTGCCACCTACTGAATGCAAACAGTCATACTGCAATCTATCGAATGATACTGCAGCTTTACATCCAAACAATACTAATATAGAATCCAAAATTATTGACATAAAGCATTCGATATTGTAATGAAGGTACTTATCACAAATTTATAGCACCTTATGAGCATGTTCCAAAGCGCTGCATAAATTTCTTTAAAAAGTACATGTCATTCAGTGCTTCCGAATCGTTGCATCGATTTCCTTTTGACTGCTTACGAACTATGGCACTTAAATCTCTGCTATTATTATTATTATTATTATAAATACATTTAGATTTGTTAGCTTCAGATTATGGTGGTGTTGCTTAGATTTTAATTATTTATTCACATGTGATGCTTGATAAAAATTACTATTTATTTGTCTGTTTAGTTATCTGTTTGTTTATTTAAATTCATGTCATCTAATTGTAATTGTAATTAGTAACTTCTGTGGCACCAGTATCTCATGCACAACGCAACAGCCAACAGTGCCCCAAAACAAGCCATAATCAGATCAATATCTAGAAAATCAGTCTGTAAAACAGAGGCAGCCTGTGGTGGATAAGCAACTAGAAAGAGGTAAGTCTTAAGTTGAAAATGAAATGACATAAGCAACACACTAGAGCGGACGGACACAGAGAAAGAGTTCCAAAATCAGTCCAGCAACCGAAAAAGCTTGTTCATAAAAGATCTTTTCCTGTTTTAAGCATGAGCAGAGAAAGATAAAGATAATCATCATCAATAATAACAATAATAAAGATTATCTATCTCTGGTCATACTACCTGAACCAGATTCACTCATTGTTTGGCTCACTTGCTACTCGGACCACAACAGCCAATCGCACGCATTCATCAACCGTAAGATTGACTACAGTTACTGCCACCTAAGTGGGTGACACTCCCTGCCATATTAAAATGCAGCAGCAATCAGTTTTAAATGTTCTGGCTCAACTATTCAGTGGAATTCCACAATTTGGTCGTAATAGCTTGGCATATCTCTTCCTGTTCTATCGAATTTCGACTGGGCTTCTCTATTGAACTACTTCATCACAGACAGATCAAGAAACATTTTCAAGCCATCTGAAGATGCACCTCTTTAGATCTGTTGCCATGCTTAGACTGATATACTCTTGTGAGATTCTTAAAAGGTCAAGTATCTGGCTACGTCATTTACAAGTAGCCAGATACATCCACACATTATAATTGTTTACTACAGTTACAAAGCGGCCCTTAGCCAGAAATACAGAGTTGCCCGTCCAAAAGCATTGGAAGTCATGACTGCCCGACGCCATGAGCATACGAAGATTCTTAATTGGAGATTCTTAAAAGGTCAAGCATCTGGCTACTTCATTTACAAGTAGCCAGATACATCCACACATTATAATTGTTTACTACAGTTACAAAGCGGCCCTTAGCCAGAAATACAGAGTTGCCCGTCCAAAAGCATTGGAAGTCATGACCGCCCTACGCCATGAGCATACGAAGTCGCAACCTCCCCAAGTCCCGCCGCCATACGAGTCCAATTGCAGTGCCCCCAAGCTGTTTACAGAGCCTAATATCAACTCATGCTCCTTACAGAACTGTCATCTGAATGCTCGCAGTGGCTCTAAGGAAGAAACTGGATGGTGCTGGATGAGAATCAAGCACAATTTATGCCTGTCCAAAATAATTTTCACCCGTCCAAGGGACGGGTGGATGGGTGGCTGGCATAGGGCCTGTTACAAAATGAAGCAAGCATCCATTGAAGTCATAGAAGTCATTGGACTGGATATCATTTTAAAAGGGAAAAGCTGCAAATGCGGGCTATGTAAGGCTGCATTCAGTTCAAGATCTTGATGGTCACACATGTAACTCCTTAACTGCCGCACCCCCATTTCTACGTGTCATTCACAGCTGATTCCACTGGTGGCCATAAGTTTCTTAACATGGAGGAATTTTGCTCCAAGACCTAAGGTCAACTTATAGCTCTGTTCACACACACACACACACACACACACACACACACACACACACACACACACACACACACACACACACACACACACACACACACACACACACACACACACACACACACACACACACACACACACACACACACACACACACACACACACACACACACACACACACACACACACACACACACACACACACACACACACACACACACACACACACACACACACACACACACACACACACACACACACACACACACACACACACACACACACACACACACACACACACACACACACACACACACACACACACACACACACACACACACACACACACACACACACACACACACACACACACACACACACACACACACACACACACACACACACACACACACACACACACACACACACACACACACACACACACACACACACACACACACACACACACACACACACACACACACACACACACACACACACACACACACACACACACACACACACACACACACACACACACACACACACACACACACACTTCACTAATCAATGTTGTTTCCTTTCGGTGATTGGGCCATCTACCTGGTATAGCATCCCTCTGGATTGGGAGTCTGAGAAGCCACATTCACTTTTCATCGATACAATTTTAACTGTTGCTTTTAGTCAGGGCTGGGCTGGAAATGCTGACATGCCTCTGCGTAGTGGTAACATCATTGGCGTGAAGAGCAAGAGGTAGCGGGATCACATCCTGCAACCTCCCCAAATTTAGGTCCACTCAGCCTTTCATTCGCGAGATGGCGCGTTGTCAAAATGAGATGTAGGACGTGATGGGCGCTTTGCATGGCTGCCGTGTACAGTTAAATTCGACTCCTGTAATAACTTGTGATCATCCGTTCATACTGATTTGTAATCATACTGCATTATTGTCAGTTTGAAGATATTAAACAAAGATTATTATAGTAGATATGTCGAAGAGGGGCTAAAAATGCTCTAAACGAATTATTGAATAAAATGGGAAAGCTTCCAAAGGAAAAAGCAACTTTGCAGTTCATGACAAATGCTTTTAGCACCTTCAATGGCAGCTTTTACAAATGGAGCCCTGGTCAAGGATGCATCCACTGGAAAGAATAAGCCTATAATTGTTTCAGGGGCACCTGACAACAAACAGTTCTGTGGAGGCATGGCCTCTGGATGCATCTAAATCTGCAACTGGTTGTGTTATTTTTGTGCTATTCTATAGTGCTAAGTGACTTGGTTGTGTCTCGAGTACAACAAATGCAGTCACACAGATGCTAATACTCATTCATGGCCACATGCACAACAAAGAATACATGCATGCAAGCATCCACACACACCCACACAAAAATGCAAAATGTTCAAACAGACTAGGTTACAATACAGAGGCCACGATCACAAATCTTGTCCATAACTCACTTACTTATTTGGTATTTCTTGTACAATAACTGTAAAGGCGAATCATTAAAATAAAGCTGGATTATTGACATATCTACTCATAGGTGGTAACATCAACAATTTTCTTAAATCTGTATGCCAACCAGAAAAGCAGTCCCTTAAGTTAGACCTTGGGCAACTATGGTATGAACAGCTATCGCCTTCATTTACTTAGCCTCGGCATATAAGCGCAGGTGGCCAGTCCTCTTCATTGCCGTCACATCTGCCCACTGACAGTGTACGGTCAATGTACTCATTATAGCTGAGTAAGTTGGCTATGGGGCGCAGATGGAGCACAAAACTCGACACACATTTCTGCCACGGCAGGGATTTGGACCCCCGACCACTCGGTTAATAGTCCAGCACGTCGAACACTAGACTGTTGCGCACCTTTACTTCTTAAATGAATATCTTCGACTGTCCTATGTTGATCTTTAGGGCCTATTAGCATGTCGCGAAGAGACATCATCATGTATTACAGACAACTGCAGATTCCATGAAGAATTTAACACGTCTTGTTCATAATATGCGAAATCCTACGAACCTTTGGGATACGAATGTGCTCCATGATTTAAAAACTTGAATTTCAGTAAAAAATTCACAAAATATTTTTATTAACATTCACTGTTGACAAACTCTCGTCAACTAAAATGTCCGGTAGCAAGGAAATGGGCGAAACATAAACGTTAACGACTACTTGTGCTTCGAATATCCTTAACTTCAATTGAAGCGAGTTTTCGTACGATTATTGTAAAAAATAAGCATTGTTTCCATACGATTATCAATAATAATTATAATAATAATTATTTTCTTTATTATTTCAAACCGACAGACGCAGTAAGATTACATTGAAACATGAAAGTACAACCAATATCTTAATTAAACACACGGTTTGGCAGCCATGCAAGGCGCCGCCCTAGAGGGGGTTACGGGAGTGGATCCGCTTACCTTAGGCCTATGCACTCCTGATCATGAGTGTTACCACTACTCTATCCCCCTCCCAAACTAAATATTAGCAGTCTCCTCAAGCATCTTTAATGAAAATTCTCTTTACTTCATTAGAACAGGCACCAAGTGAACACTACGGATTAGATCGTAATCTGGAATTTCTACTTGCGCCCCAGAAACGACGTTCGCGGGAACCAGCTAATTCACAAATGTCCAATTATAGTTTTTGGCTAGGCTTCTCAGTTCTCTTTATAATTTCTTTCCTAAATTACATAGGCCTACTTACTAGAATTAAATTCATTGATCGTTTATTAACTAGTTAGGCCTACTAGTAGTCCTATTTTTCAACAGATAAGGTCCTTACAGAGATGTGCTGTTACTAGATTATATTACTTATTTACACGTACGAACAGCGCACAATGGAAATGTTTATTACCTAGGCCTACTTGGCCTAACTGGAAACCGGCGCTTAAAGAGCTGGCAACAGTTTTACAACTAGTTTTACGCTCGATATTATAGGCCTAGTGGTTAGTGTGCGCTGGACTGTCAAACGAGGGGTCGGGCGTTCAAATCCCTTCAGGGTAGAAATTTGGTTTGAGATTATTTTGTGTTGCAATTTCGCCACAGGCGATCTCTGGACAACCCCTCGGATACGTCGCAGCGCTCGTGAATTAGCTGTTAAATTTGTCACTGCACATGGCAGGCTCCGGAGCGCGAGTCTAGCTATTAGCACAGTATAAATAATTACACAGTACGTCGACTCCCGGCCGATGCTGCAGTCAGAATGTGTGACCGACCGCCATTTTGAAACTGAGTCGCTTACACGCCAACACACCGGAACCCATCACATCAGATATTTTTAAACGCTACAACTTTGAGGACTACACGCCGATACACCGGAATCGATCCATCACATAAAATATTTTATAAACGTTACAACAACATTGAGTACCGGTACTTCATTAGAATTACCAATAATATTTTTAACGTTTATGTCAGCTTTAATCTATAATTCAAAAGCTCAGTTTTAAAATGGCGTCACCCCAAAAACAAGTCAACAGGCGGCGATGGGAGTCGACGTACTGTGTAATTATTTATACTGTGCTATTAGGCCATTGGCAGGTAGGCAAATAAAATATGGGTTTCTAAATAACTTTGAACTCAACTCACACCACGGTTCATTACTGCATGAAACGCTACCACTGAATTGCAAAACACATAAGACAGATAATAAAAATCATAGTTCGAGAATTCGAGACTTTCGGTTTTCAAATTCGGAAAAATGCTTGAATTTTAGCCTATTTAAAAATTGGTAGAAATTCGTAAAAATTCGTTGGGCTATTGGACCATTAATTGCTTCTCTATGGAATAGAAGCTGTTAGCCCTACCAACAGTGAGCTATAGACTCCTTAGAATACACTTAGGCCTACAGTTCTACAATGTTTAAACTTTTCAAAATCTGTCATAGTAGGGCCTAGGCCTAGTGTTGTATCGGTTCTGCACTTCATGCATGAAAGTGATATTAAAGACTGTTGGATATATCTAGAAGACTGCGATTTATTCAGAAGTGCCTTTCAAATGACAACGGTGTTGTGAGATTTCTGTGTTATCTCTCAAGCACCGTAAGTGATTGAGTCTTTTGTTTTGTTTTGTCATATTCTTGGTGGGGAATGGTGGGCCTTTATTACAAAAAGCGGCGTCCACAGAGAAATCGCCTTACGGAGGATAAAGCCAGAGATCCGGTCTTTGTCCATTCGAACTGGAGGCTTCTGGAAAATATTTCATCTGTCGACTATACAGAAACCATAGGCGCCGACTTTTTGCTTTTGTCTCTGGGTGCATGGGTAACGCATAGTTCATTGCTTCTGGTGCGACGCACTCACTGAACTTTCTCTCTGGGTGCATTAATTCGCACCCAATGCCCCCAAAGGGTCGGCGCCTATGAAAGAAACCACAATTGAGTGGGAGCAGTGGGCTGTTCCTGACTCAGAATCAGAGGACGATGATGAAGAAGACACAGCTCAGTGAACGTTGCCAACCTTTAAACGTGGTTAGTAGCAAGCTGTGTCATTGACTGACTGCATGGTCACACTGCAGGAGGTGGGGCACTGCTGGTTTCTCGTTCTGCTGACTGACACTGACAGTCACACACCCTAACTATAATAGAATTCGAAGCTTAAGACTCTGATATTCAGTTTCTGTTGTGTTGCTAGTCAGCTATCTTTTACGGCTGATTGATTGCCAATGACAATAACGTTTGCATGCTTAAAAGTTGAAAGTAAAAAAATAATAAAATTCATTGTCAGTTTTAAAATTCGTTAAAATTCATGAAATGTATAGAATTGCTAAAATCCGTAACATGCGAATTCTCGAACTATGATAAAAATCGCAAAAAGTATGAATTCATTTCCTCCACAAACAGATCAATAAATGAGCAAAGAGCTTCAAAAAATGCTTCAAATCCAACATTGGCATGACAAACTGTAACACCTAGTATTGACGATCGAGTCACCAAGTCGGCAGAGGCGCGTTTACAGAAAACGGGGCCCTAGGCGCAAACATTTTTGGGGGCCCTTCTGAACTTGTAGACTGAGAGTCTGAGACTCTGGTGGTGTTTAGCCCAGACTTGTTGTCCTCGAGACCAAGGTCTTGGTCTCGAGTGCATTCGAGTTCGTTTTTAAAAGTCTTGGTCTTGGTCTTGAGAATAAAAGTCTTGGTCTTGGTCTTGGTCTTGAAGTTCAAAGTCTTGGTCTTGGTCTTGGTCTTGAGGTTCAAAGTCTTGGTCTTGGTCTCGCAAGTTCGGCTGTCAATATGAACAGTCATTTAACAACACTCAAGAATTAAAAAATTATCAAGACTGTTTGCATCATAGCCTACGACAAAATACCTACTGACGGATACAAGTCTCGTTGATCAGGAAAACCCATCGGCAGCAGAATTAAATTATGCTGTAGGCCTATCTGGAAGCCCTGCCGAGGTTTTTTCTGAGCCAAACGGTCAGATAAAGCATGGGAGGATTTTACAAAAGGCTCACGATTTGTACATTTTAATCCAGTGCTTGAAAAGCTACTGTGTGCGACTGCTTGATTGATTGATTGATTGATTGATTGATTGCTTGATTGATTGATTGATTGATTGATTGATTGATTGATTGATTGATTGATTGATTGATTGATTGATTGATTGATTGATTGATTGATTGATTAGTTTTCACTTTTGATCGTTTTAACTATCAACTAACTCTAGGTGAATCAACTAACCCAGCGCTTCCCAAACTGCTCAGTGTGACGGACCGGCAGGAATTTGCTTTCAGTGTGACGGACAGGAATTTCATTATTGCCACAGAACCGGTGCCTAAATTATTAATTATTTTTATTTATAAATTGGGTTTATAAAGTTAAATTAGTAGCTCGGGTATATAATTAAGTACTAAATATCAACTGAATACTTTGTACTGATCTGATATGAATCAAAAAGTTGCATTTAATTTTTTTTTGAAATTTACATACTAGGCCTAGCGCTGTTTAAATAGCCTATGTGTTCATTTTTTTTATTAATCTTAATTTTTTAACGCCCTAGGTACGAAAAATCTCTCAGGCTCTAAGAAACTATATAACATAGGCCTAAGTGTGTTTACGCTTGGAGAACGCTGTCCTCGTTTCCGGGGTGTGTGGTGTGGTGTTTATAATTGTTATAATTTTAAAATTTGTAATATATTATACATAATACATACAAGATCGAATCTGTAGAAGCAGAGGTGTTTATTTGCTATTGATGGAAGCGGTGACCAGGTTATTAAAGACGAAAGAGATACGTCGCATTCGGTTTCTAATTGCCGGTCAAAACCCACAAAATGTTACGATCGAAATTATAAACGCGAACAACAACTCTATTTGACCTCTCAGCAATTCGTCGAAGAACTATTTCTTCGGCAGTTTTCGGTTACAATAGCTGAAATACATTTACTCCCAGAACAAATATTTCTAATATGGTTTTGATTGCGAGACAATCGTGTTTTATAAGATAGTTCGAAGCCAAACCCAATCGAGAAAACGTCTATCGTCTTATTTGTCCAGTTTCTTGACTCACTTTGCGGACCGGCAACTGAGGGCTCGCGGACCGGCAGCGGTCCGCGGACCACAGTTTGGGAAGCACTGCTATAGAGGCTCAGGCTGTAGAGGCCACAGAGCTACTAACAATAGCATTATTGTTATAATTGTGTGCACAGTGTGCTTTTACTAATGCATTTTTTGCCCTTCAGAAATTCTTAAACTTAATTATTTCACACATTTAGATTCAGATAATTACATTTAGAGGCTAACATTTAGTGGTTCTCATTACAGTATCATTAATATTTCATTGTTTACTGTTTAGCCAAGAGTAGACGAAAATGCGTCTTTTGCGTCCGCGTGCCGACGCCACCAAACGTTACTGAGATTGCTATTAAATTATGTGTAGATGTGTCTAAAGTTGAGAATATTTGAGCTACAAGTTCATGCTACTTCTTTATGCGCTATTTGTTAACTGGGATACATATAAGAGATCAGGAATGGACAATACGCGAAATTTATTCTGGAATGCATTCTTTATTGTATGATACTAATCCTCATCGACAGAGTAGGCCTAAAGTGAAAAGTCATGATCGGGAGGGGAGCTTCAGATTTCCTATAGGCCTACTATGGAGTTATGCTATATGGGCCAATAAATGTAGGACATACAAATCTCATATAAGGCCTAGGAATATTGCCATATTATGGTCATTACAACCAGGGGCGCCCGCAGGCTTAAACAAAATTGGACGCACAACAAAACAATTCTCAATTTAGATAACTCTATATGCTTTAACATGCCGTATTGCCGTTTAAAAAATACTGTTTTCTGTGAGCATTTATTTCCGCTCTCGATTAAAAATAATGTAAGAATGTTCTGTTTTGCTTGTTATTTCGGTGATTCAATTGCTTTCAAAAATATCGATGCGATGCCTGTTCCTTGTGTGGATTTGATTTGGTCGGTGGACGCACGTGCGTCCAGTGCGTCACGCTGCGGGCGCCTCTGATTACAACAGTGATAATCTTAGCCGTGGGAAAGTCAGGATCCTCTGCTCAGGTTTGTCACAGATAATTATGTTCATGAATGATTATTCATGTGCGAAAAGAATGATAGTAGACCCTAGTAGTGATTGCGAACTGTAAATGTACACGATTTAATATAGCGATCGTATCGCCTCAACCTGACTCATTTTTCAGTGAACTGATTGGGTGAGATACTTCACCACCGCTGCCCGTGTGAATAGGCGCCACGCCAATTTAAGTAGGCTAATTCCCCGTGTACGAACCGCGCAAGTCCAAAATTTAAATCTCTGAAATAAGCTACCATCGGAAGGCGAACAGCAATTCGCAAGCTCTCTAATGCAGAGGCGAACGGGACGCAGTCTAAGTTCTAAGCAATGTAGGTCTAGCTAACTGGACCAGTAGTAGTTCGGACATGCGACTTTTGAGTCAAACAGGTTATGCCGCCAATCTTCCAAATTTAACTTAAACTATTGTGTCCGGTTTGAAATTTTTCAGAAAAGCAGTTTAATTAACAAATTATACCCCCAAATTATTATCAAAAAGGGTTCACGCGTAATCGTATATATATTTTAGACAGGGCTCGAAGTGGGAAACAAGAGGTGCCGGTATGGCTGAAAGAACCATTCCCTTCCCTCCCTTCCCTCCCCTTTAGGCCATACCGGTATGGATTTTTCACCTGGAGAAGTTCCGGTATGCTTTCGGCAGGCCAGGAGAGGTGCCGGTATGGCATACCGTTTCATACCGTCCCATGGCACTTCGAGCCCTGTTATTAGATAAGGCCTTTTGAATGTTGATAATACATAGACACTTTTATATATTAACTATTAATATTCAAAAGTTTTTTATGTACGGTATTAATTATTAACATTTAAAAAAGTTTTATATTAAAAATTATTTAGATTTATATATCTGCGTAGTTGCTTATTTAGTTATTTATTTTTAACACCCGAATGACGTAATGGCAAGAGAATCAGTTCCAATTCACTCGAGATTTCGACAATTCTCACCCTGTATATATTATACAGTATATATATGTATATATATATGTATATATATATTATATATATATGGTCCTAATCGAAAGCAATCTATTCTTGAAATTTTAATAGTGCTTTTATTGTGATGGAAAAGACATCAATCGATGTTCGCAATTCATAGAGCAACGTTGCATTCAAGGATATATATATATATATATATATATATATATATATATATATACATATACATATATATATATATATAAATATATATAATATATACAAAAGGAGGGGACCGACACATAGGCGGTTCTAGGACTTTTCGCCCCCGAAAGATTCGCCCCCGGAAGATTCGCCCCCGACATTTCGCCCCCCGGAAGTTTGGCCCCCGGAAGACTAGAAGCGGGATATATGATGAAAATGTAACTAAGGCTAGAAGCGGGATGTATAATGAGAATGTAACTAAGGCTAGAAGCTGGATTAGCGATGAAAATATAACTAAGACTAGAAGCGGGATCTATGATGAAAATGTAACTAAGACTAGAAGCGGGAACGAATCTTCCCGGGGGCGATATTTCCGTATCTCCACATAGGCCAAGTTCATGATTGTGCAGGCTTGGATTTTTACTTTCTAACGAACTCATCTCTTAACCGAGAAAGTGAGTTAGCAAGTATAACCTTTACTTGCATCATCATCATCATCATCATCATCATCATCATCATCATCATCATCATCATCATCATCATCATCATCATCATCATCATCATCATCATCATCATCATCATCATCATCATCATCATCATCATCATCATCATCATCATCATCATCATCATCATCATCATCATCATCATCATCATCATCATCATCATCATCATCATCATCATCATCATCATCATCATCATCATCATCAGCATCATCATCATCATCATCATCATCATCATCATCATCATCATCATCATCATCATCATCATCATCATCATCATCATCATCATCATCATCATCATCATCATCATCATCATCATCATCATCATCATCATCATCATCATCATCATCATCATCATCATCATCATCATCATCATCATCAGAGGCGTCAATCTTGTTTGACAGGTGGGGACACGGGATACTTTTGAACCGATCTGGTCAAAAAATTTGTAGACTTTTTTGGTGTTTCTTCAAATATGGGGTGGGGGGGACAAATGTATGCTGTGTCCCGCCACTGTTAAAGGTGGGGTCTTGTCCCCCTCGACCCCCGGAATCGCTGTCCATCATTATCATCATCATCATCATCAATATCATGCCCATTTATAGTGCGCCCTAAGACCAAAGATCCATCACCCATTAACACCCGTGAAGCGGTCGAGCAACAGATACAGATAATTCACAAAACGCTACAAAATGTCCACAAAATCCTCGCGTCGGAAACGAACACAAAAACGCCACCACAGTAGTTAAACAGCACGCTAGACATGAATTTATATAGCGCAGAAAAGTATATATATATATATATATATATATATATGTATATGTATATGTATATATATATAGTCGAGCGCTCGAGCTACATAATAATATGAACATCCGCGGGCATCGCATCAGGGAACGTCTACAAAAGACGAGTCCATCAGTGGCAGCAGGGCTGCGATCGAAGTGGCGCGTTGCCGTGTGACGAGGGCCTGAGCAGCCTTAGCACAGCAGCGCCCTGCTTCCTCTCTGTCTTGCATGCGCTGGCTGGCAACTTCGTGTATACATGTATACGATGGATGAACGTCGAC
Organism: Allolobophora icterica; assembly: GCA_963556255.1. Classification (NCBI taxonomy): domain Eukaryota; kingdom Metazoa; phylum Annelida; class Clitellata; order Crassiclitellata; family Lumbricidae; genus Allolobophora; species Allolobophora icterica. The sequence goes on from OY744605.1 coordinate 70,878,907, forward strand.
GCGATATCTCGGATGCGGTTGCGGCTCCACCTCCGACCAACGGACACACGCTCCTCGACGGACATTCGGACACAACCAGGCGATGAATTCTTAATCGAGTAAGGCCCGACTGACAGACCGAGCGACCGTCTGCTCGATCGAGGAGCAGACGGTCTTGTCCACGAGTCGTCGTCGGAGACGGAGAGAGGAGGAGGAGGAGAGGAGGAATTGGAGGAGGAAAGAACGAGGAAGAAGCATCAGCTTCAGCCGCAGCAGAAGAGGAAGAATCTCTTAAGAGGAGGCTGTTGTGATCGAAAGAGGGAGCCAGGATGCAACACGAAAGACGACGATGCTATCAATTTGTCGCTGCAGCACATTGAACGACAGACGCCGTACGTACTTAAGTGCATAGACACACACACACACACACACACACACACACACACACACACACACACACACACACACACACACACACACACACACACACACACACACACACACACACACACACACACACACACACACACACACACACACACACACACACACACACACACACACACACACACACACACACACACACACACACACACACACACACACACACACACACACACACACACACACACACACACACACACACACACACACACACACATATGTACAGTTACTCATAGCTATCCGCACACATACATACATATATACATACATACATACATACATACACACACGCATGCATACATACACACATATACAATTATACATACATGCATAAATACATACGTATATACGTACGTATACGTTCATACATACATGCATACATAGACGTTCATGCATAAACATAATAATTATGTAGCTATGTGTAAATATACTACGTACTTAAATAGACCTGTATTATTATTATTATTATTATTATTATTATTATTATTATTATTATTATTATTATTATTATTATTAATTAATTAATTAATTAAATTTGTAACGCGCGCATGGTCACACCGAAATGTGAATCTGTGGCGCGGATAGTCAGCCGCCAGGAGAAGATGCAGTTAGAGATCCAAGTGTTTGAAAACCAAGGAGAAATAGCCTAGTGAGTTTTGAGCCGTTTTTTGCGGGGAGGAAGAGAATTTGAGCTACGAAGAGAGTGTCAGTCGATTCCATTCCCTGGGGGGCAGAGGCATGGGATGCACGCGAGCGCATAGCTGTTCTGCACCGTGGCTCAGTTAAAAGGCCCGTACTTAATGATCGCAAGCAACGGGGAGGGATGTATGGAGTTACTAGTGATTGAAGGTAGGGAGGTGTGCTGGTGCTGAGAGTTTCATATGTCAAACAGGTTAATTTGAATTTTATTCTGAACTCAACAGGAAGCCAATGCAGCTAATGAAGTAGGACCGAGGAGCTTGTTCGTATTGAAACACGCAGCACTACACGAGCTAAGGAGTTTTGGATGCGTAGCAACCTGTTGAGTTCATGGCCTGGGAGACCAACAAGAACAGAATTAGCATAATCAAGGCGAGAGGAAACAAGGGAACAGGCTATGGTTTGCGACATGTTCTGAGTAAGAGCCGACCTGATGTTTCGTATTGCCCTGATATGATAGAAACAAGATTTACAAAAGTTTGTTATGTTTGTTATGTGTGGTCGAAATGTGAACTTGCTGTCTAGGGTCAGGGCCTACTATCCCCCCTGTAAGCTGGAAGCAATCCCCCCTTACTGTAAACCTCCCTTTATCTCTCCTGCCTTCCTACACCCCCCACTCCTTCCTCTTCCATTCCCACCCAATCCACACCCCTCTCTCTTCCCCCTCCTGTACATTCCCCTCCTCTCCCCCTTGAAGTGGGGGGTCCGGGGGTCCTCCCCCGGAAAAAATTTGGATTTCTACATTGCCGTAGGTGAGTTTTAGCGCATTTTTTTAGCAAGAAAACTGGCTTTGGAAGACTATACATTTTAGTTCCACTGAACTGTTGAATTAATTTCTGCAGGGCTCCCAGTGCACTGTAAAATTTTATGGGACAAGCTGTAATAAATATGGCACACAATTTCAGTGCTACAATTATTGTTGTGTAGTGCAGTGAAAATGAGATTATTGGGTCTTGAAATATTCCTGCAAAATAATTGTCGGCTGGATAACACTGTAGTAGGCAGGGATGGAGCCTTTTACCGCTGCATTACACCAGAAATGTGCATTCATAATGCAATCTTTAAAATCCCCATATATTGCTAAACAGTGTCCTATAAAATTATTGCCCAATATTTTAACATGTGTCCCATATTTTGGAAATTTCCAAATCAACAGGATTGTGAATGCTTTTCTTCAATTTTTTAAATACTTTTTGCATATTTCATCAACAAAAAATAGCAGAACATAATGGCCAGTAGCTAAAGAAAAACAAGTAATAATGATACACGATAACACTGCTTAGACACTGTATGGTAACCTCAGCAAATATTGCATGGCCCATAATACTGATACATCACAATACAATACTTTAAGAATCATTAGTAATTAGTCACTTTATTAGTCACTAGTTATTAGAAATTAGTGACTGTGCCAGGGGGGGAAACTTTCCCCCCCTGGCACAAATTGGAAGCAGTCTGATTCCTTCCCCCCCTACGTAGTAGACCCTAGACTAGGGTTACCCCAAGTGTTTCAAGTGTTTTGACAGTGTCTGATAGTGGCACAGCAGTACCAGCGAGGTCGATGCTATAAAGTGAAGGGAGAGAACGCAGGCGTTGGTGTGAACCGAACAATATATATGTATATATATATCAATATATATATACATATATATATGTAACACTCACGGCCAGGAGTGCATAAGGTACGCGGATCGACTCCCGTAACCCCCCCCCCTATGGCGGCGCCTTGCATGGCTGCCAAACCGTGTGTTAATTAAGATCTTGATTGTACTTTCATGTTTCAATGTAATCTTCTGCGTCTGTCGGTTTGAAATAATAAAGAACATAATAATAATAATAATAATAATAATAATAATAATAATAATAATAATAATAATAATAATAATAATAATAATAATAATAACAATAATAATAATAATTATTATTATTATTATTATTATTATTATTATTATTATTATTATTATTATTATTGTTATTATTATTATTAAATAGGACCTAACATCTATCTATATAATATCCATGTAGCCTGTGTCTGTCGGAGGACCCTACGTCACAAACGGTTTCTGTTCTATTGTGAAACCGTTTGTGACGTCAGTACTGCGGTCTTGACGACGGCGATCAGAGCATTTTAACCAACGATACATATAGGCCTATAATATGACGTCATAATATGACGGGCAAATACTCTAGTTTTAAAATAATATTGACATTGTAAAAATAATTTTGATGCAAATGACGTCATTATGACGTTATTATTGGATGACATGAACTTTTATATTTTAACCAGTATTAGCTGATTATGTCAGGATTAAAACGTGTTTGGAATTTAAGAAATCTATGAATATTTACTAGTTATTTTCATATTACCATAAGGACCCCTTTTTACCATATGCAGACACAGCTTATAATAATATAATATATTAAATGATGCATACATACATATATACATGCATATATGCGTAGACACACACATAAATACGCATGCATACTGTACATTATAATTATGGACATCTATGGCGAGCAGCTTTTGAAGCTGTCAAAGTTGCTGCTAAGCTGAAGTATATGAAGATCTGGCGCATGGCACGCATGCATATAATTAAGCGCTTCCTCCTACGTTGTCGTTGCGAAGAGCGAGAGGGTTATAACAAAAAAAATTATATTCATTAACAGACCCCTACATAAATGTATATACAAAGACATTGCATCCTACATGTAGCGAACATCATTATGATACGGATTCTGAGATAATGAGGTCGGGGAAAGGGGAATCCCAAAGCTGTAGAAAACGACCGCAGTGTAAGACGATCTCGTTATAAGAGGGTTTTCTGATATGGCTCCAAAAGACAACATGCAAAATTGGTTATGCAGTTATGCTACTATATCAGTAGATATATATAATATATATATATATATATATATATAATATATATATATAAATGATTAGGGTCTTCAGATATATAATTATATATATATGAAACACCGTAAGTGAATGCTTATGCATGGGCAGTCTTGGCAAACTCGTGTGGGTGTTGGATATTCGTTCCTTTTGCATTGGTGTGCCTAATGTAGACCTACTCGTTCCATGCGTGTTTGGACAACGTGGCCTGGAAAAGCAACGCATCCAACTAAGTGGATTTATTCCATTTCGTTGTTAATTCTAAAACGACCGACGTGGTACTGTGGTCTACTTTAGCGCAGTTCGTAAGTAAGTAAGGATTTGTGTATGCATATATGTATGTGTGTATGTATGTATGTATGTGTGTACGTATGTATGTATGTATGTATGTATGTATGTATGTATGTATGTATGTATGTATGTATGTATGTATGTATGTATGTATGTATGTATGTATGTATGTATGTATGTATGTATGTATGTATGACACGGATTGATATCCCACTTCTGTCGTCAATATACCCTGCTTTTTCATTTTCATCCAGTGTTCGGGATTTGGGTGTCACCCTTGATAGTACCCTCTCGTTTTCTGAACACCTCTCCCACCTGACACGTTCCTGTTTCTATCATCTTAGGCGTTTGAGGGCTGTAAGAAGATCAGTTTCTCCTTCAGTGTTCACTACTATGGTTCATGCCTTCATTTGCTGCCGCATTGACTATTGCAATTCATTGTTTGCTGGGCTCCCTAAAGCGCGCCTTTCATCTCTGCAGTCTGTTCTGAATGCGGCTGCCAGGCTCATTGCCCGTTTTCCTCGCTTCTCTCACATAACTACCTTTATGACTGATGTACTTCACTGGCTTCCTGTTGCTTCCCGCATCCAATACAAGGTTCTTCTCCTGGTCTCTAGGACTCAACTGGGAAAAGCTCCTAAATACCTCTGTGACCTAATGCGCAAACCTCTATCTGCTCTGTCTTCCCGCCCTCTTCGGTCTGCTGACCGCTTTGATCTGATTGTCCCTCGCGCAAGGACTTCGATGGCTCAGCATCGTGCTTTTGCCATCCTTGGCCCTTCCCTTTGGAATGACCTGCCCCCCTCTCTCCGTAGCAAGATATTGCTTGGGATCTCGCCTTCTTCTCTCCGCTGCCTAAAGACCTTTCTTTTTCCTCGGGGCTGACACGCTGGGAGCGCCTCTGAATAGTCTATGCTGTGAGAGGCGCTTTATAAATAATTATATAAGATAAGATAAGATAAGATATGTATGTATGTATCTATGTATGCATGATTGCATATATACATGCTTGCATGTATATGTTTGTATGTATATTAGGGTGATTCAAGTTCTGTAGGAAAAAAATAAAAGTAAACAATTAAAAGAGGCTCTTTACTTTTTTTGTTCCTTTTAATCCATAGAACAAATCTGTGAAATATGGCTGAAATTGGTTTGGATTTAGAACTGCCTCAAAGAGCTCAAATATTTATTTGGAATATAAATTTTATTCAATTTAATATTTTTATTGTAAAGCATTTTAAATTACTCAGTAATACTTACTTACTTATTTCTTAATAAAGAACTAAAAAGAACATAAAACATAACTATAATTTATGAAAAAGAAAATATTGGAAACTGTTTGAGAAATACTTTTTAGCATTATTTAATAAATAAAGGAAATAATATTATGGCTGAAACCAGGTCAAAGACATTCATTCATCTTATTGGAGAACCTCAGGAAACGTTTTGAAATAGAGTATTGCCTACAAGCTTGGATGTATAAAAAGTTTATTTTATTCATCACAAGAAAGATAAACTTTCTCAGAAAGAATTGAAATTGAAGAAGACAGAACATTTCTTGTGGATAAGTGATCAGAAAGAACATATACCATTGCATGCAAATTTGGCCAAGAAAGAAGAAAATAAAAAGTTAAAAGCACCAAAAGATAACTAGCTTAAGGCGTATAAAAGAGGAAGAAAGGAAAGAAAAAGCAGCGGAATATCTAAGTCACAAACAGTTGTCTACATCAAGTTTTGAAAGTGAATCAGATGACAGTGATTCAGAAGATGAGTACTAATGAAAAATTTTCAAATTTTGGGGAGGAACACTGTGCGAAAACTCCAATTCCATCGACATCTGACTGTGAGAGTCAGACAAAATGAGTTCAGTTCTGCGAATATCTTTCCACCAAATCTTGCTTCTGCACTGGATCGAACAAATGTCAGCAACAGAAAGGCAACCTACATCTCAGCGGCAGTGAAGAACTGAACTCATGGCAATGATAATGTATCCGTTTTATCCAATTTATCACTTTCATTCAGCAGCATTCGAAGAACCAGATGATTCATTGATTCATATGTTCTGCAAATGTTTAAGTTGTCAATGACAGTGCAGAAAGAGGGATTGCACTAGCCTTAACCTTCAACTCGACAAAGCGAGATCAAAAACAATTCTTGTTCCAAATTGTAGAAGACCAACGGAAACAATTTCCAAATTCAAACAAAAAGCACTTTTTCCTGAATGTAGTCGTAGTCACTAATGTTTCTAGTTAATAAGACTTACAGTACAGAAATTATGGACTTATAATTGTATACTTTCTAACGAGTTTCATTTTAATTCATTAGAAACATATTGGCATTTAAATTTATAGACAAGGACGTAGTCAGACTTAAATTCAAGAGGAGGCAAAACTGGGAGACATCCAGGGGTACTAGGGGTGCGGAGGTATAACCCACTGAAAAATTTTAAAATATAAAATTTATCAATGTGGCTATGCCTATGGTTATAGATATAGCTTCTTAGGCAGTGTTACATTGTTTTTTAAGACTTGACTGTTAAGCTTTTCAGTCAAATTGGTTGTTTACTGAAATTCGATTTTTTGGACAAAACGAGTTAAAGTTAACAGTAGTAAGTATTAGCCTGGTGACAACACAATTTCGCAAAACCCATAGCCTGGTGACAACACAATTACGGGAAACCCATAGCCTGGTGACAACACAATTACGGGAAACCCATAGCCTGGTGACAACACAATTACGGGAAACCCATAGCCAGGTGACAAAACAATTTCGCAAAACCCATAGCCTGGTGACGACACAATTTCAGGAAACCCATAGCCTGGTCACAACACAATTTCACAAAACCCATAGCCTGGTGACAGCACACACACACACACACACACACACACACACACACACACACACACACACACACACACACACACACACACACACACACACACACACACACACAAACACACACACACACACAAACATCATTGCAAATACACACACACACACAAACATCATTGCAAATACACACACACACACACACACACACACACAAACACCAAAGTAAACACACACACACACACATACTTAGAAAAAGACAATTTGAACATTATTGAATAAAGTTTATTAAATTGAACACATCTTCTTTATTTGTAAGTTTTACAAACATAGTTATGAACCACATAATCATGTAGTCCAGTGTCCGACGTTAGCAAATTAGTAATAGCGTTAACATTTTTATTTCTAGCTCTATGTAAGCAGTAAAATATGCAATAATGACCACAAAAACGACTAATAGCACTTTGTAAATGTCTCTCGTTAAATATCCAGTTTACACAATGACTATTCAAAAATGTACTAAATGGTATATCCGGAGGTCTTCCAAAAGAGTCAAAGTATTCGCCATAGGAGGAATTTTCAATGTATAAGGCTATCCAATGCTCGCCGGGTTTGTCGTGAGGATCTGTGTTACAGACCATTAGCAGAGGTCCACTTGGTTTTAACGTTTTAGGTAGACGATCACATGCAAACACTCCCAGAAACATCGGTCCACACTTTGCATCTTTCTTTAGTATCGACTCAATTCTTCGTCCATTCATCTTCAGTTCTTGTAGTCGAAAATGATGTTTCTTGACCGATCAATTTCCAAAATGTTCTCAAACTCTGCAAATGCTATAACGTTGATGGTGTTGGGCAGAGCTTGGGCAAATTTCAGATCCAGACGAATGTTACCCTGCTTAATCAAGTTAAAGTGATCACCCTCGGCTAAGTCGGCAGTCAAATCGAATGCATAAAGTGGGTTTCCACCAGGAAAGTCCTCTCTGGATATTAGATTTCCTTCGTCTCTCATCCACTTTCCAGTTCCCATAAATAATGAGGCGTATGCATTGATAAACTTATGGTTGGCAAAATCTATTTCCAAAGGTTTCACAGATTGCTGCTGACCGTCCAAGTATACTTTTAACTGCGACAGGTTCATATGTTTAAAGTTGAACGGATTCTTTGTATAGCTGCCGTTAAATGCATCGTTGTCTACACAACCTATAACTATTCTAGTCGGTAACTGACCAGAGAAAAGACTTTCTTGAGTTGCATCCAGATTACCTCTCGGTATGGTAAACGTCTTACAGATTCCACCTCTAATTGGAAATTTTACGTTTCCCTGTTCAAGTGCTTTAGCATGTGCAAGAAACACCGAGGGGCTGAGCTTTACTTTTCTCACATACAACTTGCATTCTAAAATTCGAACTTTATATGCAGCACCTTGAACCGACGACATGAGACAGAATGCATCTTTATTTCTAACCAGTCGCACTCTTATATTAATATCGTTAGGAATAAATCGATCTTGGAAAAATAGATCACTGTGAATAGAGCCAATCATGTCGACAACACGTCCTTCGTCAGTAAATGTGCTACGTTTCTTAAAACCAAGATTTCCAGCATTGACATCGTGTGGATTAGCATCTTCGAAATGAGTTGCATTGTCCTTGTAATACAAGGCTGATGTAAGCTGCGAGGTTTTAGCTGCATCACCATAGCTTAGAAGAGTTTCCAAATAACTGCGATAAGCATAAGTGTTATTTGATGGTGTGACAAGGGTGTCGTTTAAGGAGATGTCAACTTCCGAAAATAGACTGTGCAAAAATAAGTTAATCGGTCCAACATTATCATCGGTTACTGGTTCGTTGTTTGCTTTAGTAATTTGGACTCTAACGTATAATTGAGTGTTTGACAAGTCGAGGTAGTCTTGTCCAGCGCCAGTAATACTAAATTCTATAGGTGTCCCCTGCGAAATTGTAGCTATCGGATTATATTCTACATAGGCACCACTCTCTATACTAGTCTGCGTTGGAGGTACGATAAACAGATCCAATTCGCTCTTTGTGCACTCACAAGACTGTGGATGAACAAATGCCATACTTAAACTTTGTCGAATATGTCGTGTTTCACTCTTTTAATAGGCCTCTTTAGCGTCCTTTTCAGTCGCTTCCTTCCACTGCCACTTTGAGTATTGAAGTCGTTGGACGAGGTAAAAGCTTTTATACCTTCTGGAATGCGTCTTCTGCTAGAGTCTTTAAATTGTTGACCCTCGACAACGTCATTGGCAATCTGCAACCCGGTTCTCAAAAAGTGTTTTCCAAACGATTTAGCCCCAGTTTGAATCAATGGCCAAGCGCTTATGAAAAGCCCGCTCAGAAAACTTCCAAGTCCATGACCACGCTGCATGCGCGCGCCTTGGAATAATGGCATACCATTACCACTCTGTTGCAAATAATAATCTTCGTACGCGAGTCGACTCGCGTCGCAGCAAAATTGTCTTTTCATTGTAAAAGGTATGGGCTTTTGCAAAGTCTAAAATGAAGTGTAACCATCACCTTCCCGTATTCGAATGGTATGGGTTCACCAGTATCCGTCCTTATATCTATTTCTATAGAGTCAAAATTTTTCCGTTGCAGTGGGATGTAGATGGGTTTTTCATATATCGTATGTATGTTGCACCGCTTTTACCTGATACATGAACGATGCGAAGTAGTGGTGCTTTTGTATCACCCACAGGTATGTGCTCCAAGACGTTACAATATACGTAGGCTACATGGAAGAAAACCTTATATTTAGGTCACATCTCTTGTCAGCTTCCCAGAGTAATGGTGTAGTATTCGGGTTCGTCAACGGAATCTGTCCTTCAGATATACCAAGCATTGCACACAGATGTGGCGAGAAGTATATGAGTATATCTTTAAAAATGACTGCACTGACACGTTTCGTGATATCGTTATATTTAAATTGTGTAGAATTCATGTTGTCATGCTTATAAGTTGTCTCTTCTATATGTTCGTTTATCGTTTCTAAGAGATCCGTCGGTGAGTCGTAATAGTTCGGAGTCAATTCAAACATACAATATGGATGAGATGTGACACCATTCCTTTCTATAGTCTGTGTGTATATGACTCGTCCATCAAGTTTATTTAAATTGAACCAGGTGTGTTGATATTGTATTTCAACCAAACCAACTTCCCAATCGCCAGACAACGATATACCGTTTTCTAACCTCGTCGTATAATGTGTAAGCGTGTTGTTAGGATAATAGTGCATAGAACTATTACTCGGTAATGTCATGTAAAAGTGCGCCATGTTACAACAAACGGTGTAAGGTCTCCAAAGTACTTTCTTTGAATGAACAATCAAATAACTACAACTTGAATATATCAGATGTCCAAGAATTAAAATTATTGTCATATCCTCGCCATTTAACAAAATATTCAGTTTTCCCTCCACGCTTACGACTTTTTAATACTTTTTCTACTTTGTAAACATCGTCGTCTTTCAAAATCTGCTGCAATTCCTCTTCGTAGAATCTACCTTTCAATTTCTCTCCGTTTAAATCTGCCAATTCATATGTGATTGGATCTGAGGGTATTCGTGCATCAATTGTGAAAATTTCGTCTGTCCAAGAAGGTAGGTAGCCCTTTTTGAATGCAACTCGAGCTTTGCTTATTCTCACTTTGTCACCCACACTATATTTCCATTTTGCAGGTCTTTTCTTTTCACCATACAAGCGTTGTCTAATAAGGGGTTCATTTTCTTTTGTCACTTCGCTCGGTGTCATGCCTATACTTCTGTGATATGTGTTATTATAGGAATGTACCAAATCTTGCAAGACATCTGTATACCGATATGTGTTTTTGTATGTAAAATATTTCCACATCTTTGTTTTAAGCGTGCGATTAAACCTTTCAACGACAGAAGCCTTTGTATCGGTGTTTTCAGTGGTGTAGAAGGCTACAGCATTTGTGCGCAACAACGATTGAAAGGTTTTGTTAAGAAATTCTGTACCTTTATCGGTTTGTAAATGTGCGGGATGTCTATCGAACAACAACTTAGAAAAGGCTTCAGTCAGGGCAGTTCCAGTCTTTGATTTAAGCGGAACAACCCAAGCATATTTGGAAAAAACATCTATACACGTTAAAAGATATTTATTCTTATCATTATACTTAGACAGTGCAGAAAGGTCAGCCAGGTCGGCTTGCCACAGATCGTCAATACCAACGGTGAATGTTTTTCTACGTCTAAATGTTATTCTAACAGGTTTATGCAGAGTGTACACATCTTGTTTCTTTAACCAAGTTCTAACATCTTTAGGATTAATTTGTCCTTTTACATGTCTTTGAAACGTTTTCACACCACCAAAACTACCGGCATGTTTTGGATCAAAATACGACTCCATCAGTACGCCTCCCAACGAACTTTTGCACGAGACCTTCTGTGACTGGGCTTTGGAGTAACTGTTGGAGTTACGTCAGATGGTTCATTAATATATTTCCATCTCTCTTCGTTACCGATTAATTCGCGTGGAATATTACATTCCTTCAAGGCGTCGGCAAGCTGCTTCCAACCGGTTGGATTTGGAACTGAACTTCTTTTTCTGAGCAGGTCGTTTATCAAATCCACGGCATGTGTTTGAGGAATCGTTGTATCCATCAAAACGAGTTCTCCCTTTTCAGTCCAATCGATATCAGAATTGTTTTTCATATGAGTCAAAAGTCGCGATGCATGAGACTTCCATTTCGCTGGAACGGTGCTTAACACGGCAGTCTCTAGAGAACTAGTTTTCGAATCGGTCACGGTCTGAGCCTTATCGTCTTTAGCTACTAGATCGCTTAACCTAAACTTTGTTATAACTGTAGGTTTATCAATATTTAAATAACGACTTAAACTGTTTCAGTAGAGTTTAGCTTTTTCGTCGTCAGCAATATTTCTATGTAGTATGTCACAGATTTCACCATCCAATTTTGATAGTGTCTTGTCCAACATGGTTTCCTTCCATTTCTCAATCTGTCTAGGTTCTACTAAAACCATTTTCTTTGCATGTTCCATGTTATCTGATGGGATTTAGAAGCGAGCCTAGAAAGGAAAGCACGGGAGTTAGTAGTGCACCGAGGAATCCTCCAGTCTGAATGAGCCTCTTCTTAGTCTTAACCCGCATTTTCTTTGACACCAGACTTCTCAACTTCTTCTTAAATCGACTAAGTTTGCTTTTCTGCGGGGTAGTTAGTGGCACGTGACCTCTTAAAACGTTCTGAGCACATTCACATATACAACATAATAGATTCTTGTTACAGTTCTTCAGAATCTTTTTCCTCACTTTGACCGAAGCTTCTTTAAGCAGGCTTAGCTTTGCAAGATACTTCCTTAGTCTGGAAGACATTTTACCCCAATGAGTGTAACATGTTCTGTGCGACTATATATATATATTTATTTTCTAACATACACATAATGCGTCTCACCTGGGAATATGCTTGTTCTTATTCTACACCTCTCATCGGTATCGGGTGTAAGGTCTACCAAGAGATAACCAAATGAAAGCTTCGAGCATAAAATTTGACTTTCCGGGAAACATCTGTCGAGCTAAATTTGCAATCTGAGTAGAATCTCTTACGTTTTTGAACAGAACCAAATAGTGAGCGTTGAGACTGATAGTTCTGGTATGTTTACTTTTGTAAAATAGATTTTGCGTGAGATATAATACCGAAACATTTCTGTGATGACTGATCTTTGTGAAAATTTTAGTGACCCTCTCATCCGTTTCACTCATCAAATCGTCTAAAATGAGAAGAGTCCTGTCTTTTCCGTCGAAAATATTCAAGTCTGGAAGTCCTTCGTGAAATAGTATTTGGGGATATTTATCAAAAATATCCTGATATATCCCATAACACCACAGTACTTTGTCAACTGCCGGTTTTACCATGTGTTGTAAGTGATCCACAAATCGTAGTGTAAACTGCGTTTTACCACAGCCTGAAGGTCCACTTACAATAGCAGAAAAAGGGTGTTGCCAGGTAGGATCCATCTTAAAGAATGTCAAGCTGAAGATCGAATTATCATTATATATTCAAATTGAAAACCCAAGAATTATACAATTCATAGGACGAAATTGTGATATTGAATCGAAATCAGCCGCGCTGCTGCCGCCGCCGCCGCTGCTGCCGCCGCTGCCACCGCCGCCGTTGCTGCCGCTGCCGCCGCCGCCGCTGCCGCTGCTGCCGCCGCTGTCGCCGCTGCCGCCGCCGCCGCTGCCACCGCCGCTGCCGCCGCCGCTGCCGCCGCTGCTGCCGCCGCTGCCACCGCCGCCGCTGCTGCCGCTGCCGCCGCCGCCGCTGCCGCTGCTGCCGCCGCTGTCGCCGCTGTCGCCGCCGCCGCCGCCGCTGCCGCCGCTGCCGCCGCCGCTGCCGCTGCTGCTGCCGCCGCTGCTGCCGCAGCTTCCCAGCGCTTCCAGCAGCTTCTCAGCTCTTCGCGCAGTTTCTCAGATCTTGCCGCAGCTTCTCAGCGTTCTCTCCGCAGCTCCCGCAGTTTCTCAGATCTTCCCGCAGCTTCTCAGATCTTCCAGCAGCTTCTCAGCGTTCCTGCCGCTGCTGCCGCAGCTTCCCAGCGTTAAGCCATTAAAATGTACCTTCTCTCCAATTCTGCTCGCTCTCCACACTTTACAGTTTTATATTTCTTCGCAAATAATTTAGAGTTCTTCCTTCTCTTTTACTTATCAGTTTTGCATTTCTTAGCAAATAATTTAGAGAATTCAGTTATATGCTAATAAATGACAGCCTGTGCGTACATTTCCAAGAGTGGAACCTAACGATCTTTGTTTCTTCGCGTTTTGTAATTAAATGTATTTAAACCTATATTTGGATAAAACTAGAGGGGTGCATGGTAGCGTAGTGGTTAGCGCGCTAAGCTGTCGATGGAGAGGTCGGGGGTTCGAATCCCAGTCCGGACAGAAATTTGATTCGATTTCTACTCCTGCTGCATCGCATAGCAAGCTCAGCTATAATGAGCACACCGACTGAACTATGTCGGTGGGAAGATGAGACGGTGAGGGTTAGGGCTGGCCGCCTTTCCCTCATATGCCGAGTCTAAGAAACTGAGTTTGCTAACAATTCATGGCTACCTCGTGGTTAGCTCATGGGTCCTCTCTCTCTTCTTGCTTAAAAAGCTTCCATATTATTAAGATGTCAAAATATCGTGTTTGTGTGAATATAGCTTGTAATACATGTTAGAAATATATTTTAAAATTAACTTAGATTTAATTATATTTAAAAAAATACGTCGTGAAAGAGTACAACTTTTAATATACATTAGATTATAACATAATATATTTAAAATATCTATCAAATAGGCTAAGCCATTACCATATTCAAATAAGCCTCGCTGTGTTAGGGCGCTATACAAATTGGTAAAGATCAAAATAATTTAAATGTAGGCTCTAATGTTTGTAAAACTTACAAATAAAGAAGATGTGTTCAATTTAATAAACTTTATTCAATCATGTTCTACTTGTCTTTTTTCTAATTGTGTGTGTGTGTGTGTGTGTGTATTTGCAATGATGTGTGTGTGTGTGTGTGTGTGTGTGTGTGTGTGTGTGTGTGTGTAGGTGTGTGTGTGTGTGTGTGTGTGTGTGTGTGTGTGTGTGTGTGTGTGTGTGTGTGTGTGTGTGTGTGTGTGTGTGTGTGTGTGTGTGTGTGTGTGTGTGTGTGTGTGTGTGTGTGTGTGTGTGTGTGTGTGTGTGTGTGTGTGTGTGTGTGTGTGTGTGTGTGTGTGTGTGTGTGTGTGTGTGTGTGTGCTGTCACCCGGCTATGGGTTTTCTGAAATTGTGTTGTGACCAGGCTATGGGTTTTCTGAAATTGTGTTGTGACCAGGCTATGGGTTTCCTGAAATTGTGTCGTCAGCTGGCTATGGGTTTTGCGAAATTGTGTTGTCACCTGGCTATGGGTTTCCCGTAATTGTGTTGTCACCAGGCTATGGGTTTCCCGTAATTGTGTTGTCACCAGGCTATGGGTTTCCCGTAATTGTGTTGTCACCAGGCTATGGGTTTTGCGAAATTGTGTTGTCACCAGGCTAATACTTACTACTGTTAACTAATTTCAAAGTCGTTGAGGCAGTACTAAACATCATCCAAATTCAATGAAATTTTTTGTGGCTTATTTCAATACCAAAAGGAACAGAAAAAAGCAAGAGCACAACAAAAATAAGATTTTCCATTTTTCTGAATCACCCTAATGTATATATATACATACATAGTTACATATATATATATATATATATATATATATATATTCTTTTCTTATAGGACTGATAGTCCTATTTTCTGTTTCTTTGTTTCTTTTGTTGACGTTTAGTTAAGTATATATAAACGATTAGTTAAGTTTAACAATGATTTATTTTGCTTTCTCTCATGTTTCCACACCAGACCTCAACTATCTACTCCCTCTGGCTTACCATGACTTGACAGTCACTTAAGTTATGTACAACACTAGTAGGTGTCCCTGCTTAGCGGGAGTTACCTCCCTTTAGGGCCACCTTTTGCTCTATCTGAGACAGAACCACAATCCGACTACTTATAGTTTGTTACATAACATGTTTTTGTTTTGTTTTGTTTTGATGGAAGCAATAAAATGATTTGATTTGATTTGATTTGATTTGATTTGATATATATATATATATATATATATATATATATATATATATATATATATACATACATGCATACGAATGATACGGTGTACTACAACGTGGATTAACGGATAGAATGATATATATTGATTTAATTTCTTTTGGTTCACAGATATTCTTAGTCTGCAGTAAACCAAGCCCAGAGTTATACCGCCCCCGGCCCCCCTCCCCCCATAACGGCCATGGGCATTTCCACTGGTTTCAACGGCGTTCAAATTTTACACCTTGAAGTCACCAACCCCAGCAACACCCCATGACAGCTACGTCACACGTACCTCTAAAATCAAATGGAGGTCCTTGGATCCGTATTGGAAAATCTCATTTCACAAACTTCTCCTTGCCACCAAACCATTCATGCCCCAAACCAAATACATACATACATACATACATACATGCATACATACATGCATACATACATGCATACATACATACATACATACATACATGCATACATGCATACATACATACATACATCATGCAAACATACCTACATACATACATGTACATGCACACATACTACTACTACTACTACTACTACTACTACTACTACTACTACTACTACTACTACTACTACTACTACTACTACTACTACTACTACTACTACTACTACTACTACCACTACCACTACCACTATTATAACTACTACTTCTATTACTGCTACTGCTACTATCATTATGATTACTGTTAAGGCTATGGTTTTTCCTATTTTAATTCTGATTATTACTACTATCAGTTTATTATAATTAGCGCATAAGACTTGTTGCTAGATGTTCAGCCAGGATCAGAGCCAAATCAGGATAAATTCAGCCGTAATTAGGAAGTTTATCTGTTAGGATTAGCATTTGACCAGTGGGTTTAGCCATCGAATAGCCTACATCTTCACTGTAGGCCTATACGACTGTATACGACATGTGACGCATTTGTTTCACAGAGACTGTGCTGCAACATTGCGTGTTAGCGGATAATGTCAGAGGCAAACGTTTGTTTAGTCATCATGAAATCGTGTGTGGAAGGGCCTTGCCACTCCTGGATTCCCTCTTTTCCGCACGGTCTGCCCACTCACCGGAAGTTTACAGGATGCCATGTCGAACATCTCTGAGAGGCTCATAAAAGAATCTTGCACATGCGCGCGTATTTACACACATAAACCATTGTAATGATGCTCAAGACACAAATTAATAAAACGCTGCAAAACGTCCGCGATCAGTTTGGACGAGAGCGCCTCTCGGTTGCTCCCTTTCGATGAGGCGCTACAAAACTTTATGGTTACAGTTACAGTTATGATCAATCAACCTTTTCTTCTAACTAAATCGTCGTTTGTGCCAAAATTAGTTGGGCCGTAAACCAGAAAGCAGTCTAGGAAAGCTGCACTGAAAACATAAAATACATGTTACAGAACACTTCAGTAGGCCCTAAATGAATTGTGTTCTTTGCGTAAATAATATAGGTTATTTTTGCATTTCAGTGTGTGGTGATTTGTTGTCATAGCGACTGTTGCCATGGAAACAAGTTTGAATGCGACTTGGTGACAAAGCGAACTGCTTCATCGACTTTCGTAGCGTCTACGCTGAGCTTGTTTTAAACACCACGAAATCACGTGATTGGTCATCGTCGCTAAGGTGTCAAACTCTTCTCGTCTTTCGTTTCTGACTTTAAGAGTGTAATTTTGATTCATTCCCATCTTTGGATGGTGTCTGACGCTGAACTTCGGATGCTGCCGGCAGGTTACGAAGCCATGTCGCTTGCCTGGAGGATGTTTGCTCCATTAACCTTTCACAAACCTGTTGGAATTTGATTAAGGTCTTTGATGGACATTATTTATAGATATTGAGCGGATTATCTTGTTTCCAAAGCCATTACAGATAAAATCTGCGCTGGTACTAATTCACTTCGTCAGTTATGAATTTCTGAATGCCAGCCGGATCGCTGGAAGCAAAAGCGGCTGGAGTTCTGCGTTAATCAAAAGTTTAGAATGCAGGTCAAAGATTGGAATCGACTCTAACAGTCAGTTGATAAGTGTGTGCGACAGTGGAAATGGCTCGTCCAGAGGCACAAGGAACCGAACTGTTGTCGCTGAGCAATCGGAACCGTAGCATCGACCAGAACCTTCGTCTCGAGGACAATCCTGTTATTATGGTTTATCGAAAGGCAAGTGATGTGCTGATGTTTTAGATATTATTTTTGTATGTTGCTTTACATTAGCTGTTCGTCTGGCCAAGCATTTTCCAACATTTACTGTTTACTTGGATTTTTAGTAAACGCTCTCTGGTTTATTTCTATTCTTGTGATTGATTTCCGGATTTATTTAGGCACAAACTATTTGCTGAACATTTTGTTGCATGTCTTGCATTAAACATTTTCAGGTTTTGTTGTTTGTTATGGTTTAATTCAAAATAAGTTGTTTAGTACTGTTTTTCTGTTTAAAGTTTTCACGGTTGTCTTGCATGTTTATTGTGTCTAAATATTAACGTATTTTGTTTGTGACGGTTCTTTTACCTACCAAAATTACCTTTTTGTTTCTTTGATTTTATTGTTTCCTCAAAATGTCCGTTTTAATGTTTTCATATATGATCATTCATATTTTGCCAAATTTCCTGCTTTGAACTAATTTCTAGGATGTTTTGTTCGAATTTCTTGACTTGTTTTGATTTTAAAAAAATAATTTTTGACTGTATTTGGCGTTTATTGCTTTAATGATCGTTTTAAATTATGTCAGTTTACGGCTTAGGGTTGAATAAGACATGCAGAACGGTTATGTGATGACACCTTTATTACGCAACTTTGCAGTAACTGCAATATATAAATGTCTAGAAGCATGTCTTCGCCAACAGCGGTCCTGAAAGGCTTTACCCCGATGTTTATTGACCCAAGTGCAAACGTGATGACGACAGCTCCGCAACCCAATAGCACTTCCCATATGTGACTTAAACGACTAGCCAACAAATTGCCAATTTGTCGAGCAAAGATTTGAACCCGATCCGACAAGGTGAAAGCCGGTGGCATTAGCAAAAGGCCAGTAACTCTCCGATCCCCATATCGCGTGTACGACTTCGAACGAGTCAACGCGTTCAGCTTATTATTTTCAAGGTTTCGTATTTTGCTCGCGGCTGTCAGTGCGGTGCGTGTGTTTGTTGAGCGCGTCGTATGACGTTGTGCGTGACGTAATTATCGGCTGATTAGCGCTGACGACAGCTGGGAAAAGCCGCTGAGTCTCTGGCGATAATCCATACAAATGTTGTGATGGCTTCTTCTGTTTTGTGTCCTCCAAGGCGAACATGTGCGTGTATACATACGCATGAATCCTGTTGCGACCGTGTTGCCTCAATCTTGTCCATTTGAATGAATTTGTCGGTGTAAAGTCATTCAAAACTGATGCCCGTTTTGAATGGGGGGGGGGAGTACGCCATTTCTAATCTACTTAGATCGATAGACTTCCATAGCGCCTTTAGACTAATGAACAAGGCATAGATCTGCGGTCGTCTCTAAGCTGAGGTATCGCATTGCGATATTACCTGCCGTTGGACAGAGCATGTCGAGAATTAATTAGTTGCGGTCTCAATTACATTCACTTGGTCAAGTATCATTCACTTCGTCATTCATTTGCTGACTTACTATAATTCTTTCATTCTCTTCTGTTCACTCGTTCGATTATTTGCCAATTCATTCGCCAATTTGATCATTCATTCATTCATTTATTCATTCATTTATTCATTCATTCATTTATTCATTCATTTACTCAATCAAACTATCATTCAATCAATCAACCAATCATTCATTCAATCTTGCTATCAGCCTATCACAAGGGCTGCCTGTTGTATGCCCCCCATGCAGGAAATAAAATTGTCTTTCTTGAATTGAATATGAATGGTCTGAACAATCATTAACTTAACCGAATCATTAACTTGATTATTCATCAATTAATCATCATTACCCGGTAATCATTAGTTTAAAAAACCTGGTAGTATCCAGAAGTGGAAAACAGGATTACAGATAGTTGTCCTGCATAGCTTTCGTCAATTAATCAGGTCTGCCTTTAACATGAGGCGCCTCTCTAACTGCAGATACACTACACATGTGCGGCACCGTGGTTTACCCGGTAGCGCGTTGCGTCTGTAAGGCAACGATTGTGGGTTCCCGTCTGCTCAATCAGACTCCGTATAACGACCGTGAAAAAGACTTTAGCATAAATATAGACACGCAAAGAACAACAAAACACTCGGTTGAATAAACGAGAGAGTATCGTCGTCAATTGTGCACTTTGGGAAAGTCGCAGAATCTAATTAAAAGTGTTTGCGACGGATTTTCTGCTCTACGTCTGTTCGAGTATAGACTGTACTTGAAGCGCACGGCGCACTCGACAATGCATGGAGTAGGCCTATAATTAAGTCGATAATCAGGCCTACAAGTAGCCATGCAAGTAGACCTATAAATATAGACCTACAAGAAAGCCTATAAGTGAGCGTATAACGTAATAAGTTATAAGGGTTGCTCGATAGTGTAGTGGTTAGCGCGCTGGGTATGATTCGAGAGGCTGGGTTTCAAATTCCCGCCAGGGCAGAAATCTGGTTCGAGATTTCCGCTCCACCTCGACCCCTAGTCAACTCAGCTCTAATGAGTACAAAGACCGTACACTCTCGGTGGGAAGATGAGACGGCGAGGGAGAGGACTGGTCATCCGCCCTCATATCCCGAGGCGTAGCAAATGAAGCCGCTAACACTTCATATCCATGGCTGCCTCAGGGCTTGCTTCAAGGACTGCTCTTCTTCTGCTGCCTCAGGGCTTGCTTCAAGGACTGCTCTTCTTCTTCTTCTTCGTCGTAGGTCGATGATTATGCCTATAAGTAGGCCTATAAGTAAGCCTATTAGTGGGTCTAAAAGGCAACTCGTTTTAAGTCCTGAACAACAGGGGTAGAGTATACGGGCTCGTTTAGGGATTTCGATTTACCGGAAGCTATTGTTATATATGAAATTGCATGGCATAGACCTATACTTTGCTAATGACGTTTTGATAAAACACACAGGAAATAACATACGACTCGTAATTGCTCACTAAAACGCGATTCACACTCATAATAATAAACTCAACCGTCTGCGGCGGAAGGTTACCTGTCTGCATGAACGGAGTATCCACTATGCGCACGATCTCATGCTGTAGGCCTATATACTCGTTCCTGTTCCAGGCTTCGACGAAGCATGTTAGAAGTTTACTCCGAGTAAAAATGGCACAGACCATAGAAATTGAAGACGTCACGTGTTTTGTAGATGGAGGTGATAATCGAACTGATGCAGGACGTGCAGAGTGGCATACCTGTGAGAACAGTCAAGAGCTTTATGTCCAAGATTCCCAGCGTCTTTACAGGTGAGCTGTTGTCCCCGTGTGTCTGTGTCTGTGTCTGTGTCTGTCTCTGTCTCTGTCTGTCTGTATGTCTCTGTGCATGTCTGTCTGACTCGTTAGAGCACTTAAACGTCTTCTTTAATCTTCAGATGTCACGGATAATTATTATCCGCTAAGGGAAGACATTGGCTTCCCTCCTGTGATGATAAATGCGCTTCAGTAATTCATTCTTATAATTATCATCATCACCACCACCACCCAACCCCCATCATCACCACTATCATCATCATCATCATCATCATCATCATCATCATCATCATCATCATCATCATCATCATCATCATCGTCATCGTCATCGTCATCGTCATCGTCATCGTCATCGTCATCGTCATCGTCATCGTCATCGTCATCATCATCATCATCATCATCATCATCATCATCATCATCATCATCATCATCATCATCATCATCATCATCATCATCATCATCGTCATCCCCATCACCGCCACCAACCATAAGCATTACATCATCATCATCACCACCACTACCAGCATCGTCATTACCCCATCATCATCATCATCATCATCGTTGAAAAGGGTGACGCTAATCATCTATGTTATTATATAGCGTCGTTAAACAGCAACTACTATTACTGCTCCTGGTACTACTACTACTACTACTACTACTACTACTACTACTACTACTACTACTACTACTACTACTACTACTACTACTACTACTACTACTACTGCTACTACTACTACTACTACTACTACTACTACTTGGCGTAGTAATGGTAGTTGTTGTCGTTGGTGTAGTAGGAGTAGTGGTGGTGGTAGTGGTAGCAGAAGTGGTAATGGTAGTGGTAGTGGTAGTTGTAGTAGTAGTAGTAGTAACTGCAGTCCCACGCAGATCCTGCGGAGGATGCCATCTGTGATTGTAAGCAATGAGGATGATAATCTATGGCTCCTCTTCGGTCTCTTCCCGCGGGAGAGGATTTGAAGTTGTCATTGACAGACAGAGAGGATGAGAGGATAACCCTCGAGTGGGGCTACATAAATGCTCGACTACATTGCGTTTCAGTTACTGCAACGCATGTTACTGCGAATTAAAGTAGAGCTTAGGCAGAGTTAAGGTAATGAGAATTTACTGCGACGTTGCTGTGAATTACGCTACAACGAAGCACACTGAATGAATTGCGTTACAGTAACAAACGTATATCGTAGTAACACTGTTACTGTTACTTACATTTCTGCGAAATACGTTACCCACACATTACGTTACATGGGTACTACAATATAGTGCAGTGCGTTACTGCATCGTGCGTTATTGGATATTACATTACTGCGAATTGAGTTACCGCGAATGATTTATAAGGGAAGGCAGAATGTTTCCTCTGTGATTTTTATAGCGCAGTGCTTTGAAAACGTCAGGTGGTGGGAGGGTGTGGCCGTCGTTCTCTCCGTTCTTTTGTGTTCGTCAGCGCATTTATCTGCTTCAAATATTAATAAACACGCCGCTGATTTTTTCCCATCACTTGATTTCGTTTTTTGTCGGAACATGCATGGAGCTGTTCTAATAGGATGTAAGTTTCCGGGGTTTCTGGCGTTTTGCGAATGATCTTATTCGCCGATCCTTTAGATCTACAATCCTCTGCCAGTGGATCGACGGGTGCTGACAGTAGGTGGTGATGGAGTGGCGACGTTGGCAGTGTCGAAGACAGCGCAGAAGATGAAGAAGAAGAAAGAAGAAGAAGCAGAGGGAGATGGAGAAAATGCTGTTGATGACGAAGATGATGATGATGAAGAAGGACATGGGAAGAAAAAGAAAAAGAAGAGGGGAAGCAGAGAAGACGACAAATCTTCGTTTCATAAATAAATGACGTTCATGACGACTTGCTCGCCGTTCATACTAAATCTTCGGTCCGTTTTGTCGTCGTAGCAACAGTTGCCATGACGATGGACGGACGGACATATCATTAAGCAAGTTTTTCGTTCCGCGAAATTGACGTCTGAAAAACACATGGACTTTGACGGCATCCATCGACAACACCTCCACCTTGTCCTCCTCCTCCTCCTCCTCCTCCTCCTCCTCCTCCTCCTCCTCCTCCTTCTCCTCCTCCTCCTCCTCCTCCTCCTCCTCCTCCACCACCTTGTCCTCTTCCTCCTCCAACTTTCCCTCCTCCTCTACCTTGTCCTCCTCCTTCCTCCTCCTCCTCTTCCTCCTCTTCCTCCACCGTGTCCTCCTCCTCCCTCCTCCTCTTCCTCCTCCTCTTCCACCTTGTCCTCCTTCCTCCTCCTCCTCCTTCTCTTCCACCTTGTCCTCCTTTCTCCTCCTCTTCCTCCTCTTCCACCTTGTCCACCTCCTCCTTATCATTGTAATAGTCAGCAGCAGGGACGTTGTCGTCGTCGTCATCATTATCATCAGCATCATCATCGTCAGCTGAGCATCCTTTCCCGCATCATCCTAATTATCACAGTCGTCATTGTCAACATTACCTTTAGTATCATCAGCAGCGGTAACAACATCATCTTTTCTCTTTTCTTCCCCTCCCTCCTTCCGTCCCTCTCTCCTATACCCCTAAGCCGCCGCCGTTAGCCGCCGAGCCGAAAAAATTTCTGCAAGCCGATAAACCGCCGGAAATTTTGCGGCTTAGCCGAAAAACCGCCGAGAGTTATTTCACGGCTAGCCGCCGGAAAATGTTCGGCTACAACATGCACAGACATGTGTTTATAAAATTTACACGCTGGGTTGCTTGTTTCTAGCCTATTTGGTATTCTGTTTTGTAGGCCTATGACTTTATGTGTGCCACTGGATAGTCAGTTTGTTCATGGTATTGTCTTACAGATGTTCTATTGTCTAATCAATTGCCTTACTGTAACTCAGAACTCTCTAAAGTCGATACACTTTTTGTACGAACTATGTGTTTCAAGCCGTAATTTTTTTGCCGGATGCATTTGTAGCCGAAAAGGGTAGTTTACGCGCTTTTACGGCTAGCCGAAAAACCAGCCGTAAATTTGCTCAAGCCAGCCGTTAACCAGAAAAATTACGGCTTAGGGGTATGCTCTCTCCATCCATCCCTCCCTCCCTCCGTCCCTCTCTCCATCCCTCTCTCCCTTCCTGCCACCATCCTCCTCATCCTCCGCCTCCTCCTCCTCCTCCTCCTCCTCTTAAACACCACAATGCCGCTTGCTATGCTCAATGCACTCATGTGGAACCAGTAGTTTAACACTTACAGATAAGCTTACTTTGCCAGTGTAGCCCCTTAAAAGTTTAATTTGTTACTTGCTATGATCAATAATTTACAGTTACAATTAAAATTGTAATTTCGATTGGTAAAATCGCATTTAAAATGATGACTATAAGTGCGATTGCAATTGCGTTAGGTCGGCTTTGTTTGCTCTCCTAATCATTGTATACGATCAACTGTCGTATTCTTCGGCTCAAGATGAAACCGTCACCGATGGAACAGTGACGAGTATTTCCGAGGCCTCTGTGCAACTCTGATCCGCCTCAGAGGATTTTGCGGTAGAGCGTCGTTAAGACCGGAAATGGCTACGAGATGTGGTCTCACCTTGCTACGGACACCTGCTGAGAACACCTGAGGCAGCGACACTCGATGAAGTGGCTCATCATGATGATTATTTCTTGTGTCAGCAGCCAAGCGTTCGACTGATATGCTGACGCTTAGGCATCGATTCGTTTGGGGCCACTCCCGCTGTGTCTGAACCGGAAACAGATTCTGTACGTCGCCTGATTCGTTGTGGGTTGATTTTGGAGCGGCATCGACTGTAGCTTAACGATTCGTATACGTACATAGTCGATGATATGGAGAAAATCGGAAGAAAGATCGGGGGATATTTTATAGCCAGAAGCAGAGCCGGGGCTTTAGGTATAGGCGATATAGGCGGCCGCCTAGAGCGGCATTTTTCAAGAGGCAGCAAATTCTAGCAAAATAAAAAAAGGAAAACCATAATTTTCTTGAAATTAACTATTAAATATAATGGAAAACTGATTTATACTTCAAAATGAATAGAACATTTTTTCTCTTAGAACACTGAAAACGATTTAAAATAAATAATTGATCGGCATTTATGAGTAAGGGCGGCATTTTTGTCCATGCCTATAGCACGAAACTGTCTAAGGCCACTACTGGCCAGAAGATATGATATATACACGTATTCGGATGCCTCAAGATCAGTTGATATATCTCTGGATACTTAAAGATCAGATGGAGTATCCCTTGATATTCTCCTCCTTGTGCTGGTCTAGTTGAATGTGTCTGCACCAGCACACTTCAGAGACCTCTCTTTCCGTTTCACAGTCAACTGGGTCGGCGATCGTTGCGCTTTTCTGCTAGTGGAGATATGCAGATGTCGAGATTCCGCACATTAACTCGATCTCGTCGCGCCTTCTCGTGCGTTTGATCTTCCTCTTCGAACACGCTTCCATTGCACATACCTATTATTGCAATTAACTCTGCTGAGCAAACATTTTTAAGCTCTCTTAATAACTCGCTTGTTTAAAACAGTTAGAAAGTCATGTGCAGCTCTTTTCATAGGAACCGTAAAGGCGCTACATTAAGTGTATTGATACATACATAGATATATGAAAATTTTAAGATTAGATTAGGATATTTTAGGTCAGTTGAAATATATGCGTACTTTAACTTTCAAGGTCAGACAGATATTATTATTATTATTATTATTATTATTATTATTATTATTATTATTATTATTATTATTATTATTATTATTATTATTATTATTATTATTATTATTATTATTATTATTATTATTATAATTACGAACATTTTTAACGCGCGAAAAGTCACACAGAAATGCGAATCTGAGGCTCGGAAATTTATTTTATTATATATTTTAGATCGTACGTGGAGCATTATGTTTCGGTACTGCTAAAGTATACTTCAATCAATCAATCAATCAATCAATCAATTAGACATTTATATAGCGCGCTCTTCAAGGCAACTATTCAGAGGCGCTCCCGGCCCAACCTCGACGAAAGAGAACAGCCTTAAGAGCAGAGAAGAAAGAGGTGGATGAGTCTCGAGGGAGAGACCGCAGTCCAACAGAAGAAGTAGGCTATGTGCTTCATATTCCCATTCCCGTTACCATTTCACCCTTATGCCACCTGCCATGGGAATGAGATAAGTGAGGTGGTTACCCATTGCTTTCCTCACAGACAATTGTGAGTGAGCAACTTGTCCAATGGCTTGTGGTAGATTCGAACCTACAATCCTCCAGTTACAAGGCACATGCAGAACATACCGCTACACCACTGAGTCCCCTATTTTATATATATATATATATATATATATATATATATATATATATATACATCGTCATACGTATACATATATACATCGTCAAGCCATCTTAAGACGCATCTCTTTAGGTCTGTCAGATTTCCATGTTGAGCGCCCTTGGAAGGTTCTTAAAAGGCTCTCTACAAATAGCAAGATATATATATATATATATATATATATATATATATATATATATATAAGTATTACTCTTACTTTCGAAGTATTACTCTTACTTTTACACTTTTACATTCTCTTACTTTTACACTTTTACATTCTTTCTCTTCCTTTCTGTTTATGCCAGGACTCTTTTTAGACACTGATCTAGCGATGCATGTTAGTTAAGATTAGTTAAGTAGCTTAGCTCTTAATTTTTCTTAATTTCCATTTTTTGGGTTGTTTTTCTTCCTCGAAGGCATAATTATGGGTGTGCCTCCTATTTGTTTGGTGGGCGCTAGCCAGAGCTATTTTGGTATCTTTTTCTCTAGAATGTGTAACCGAGGCTTCCCTATGACGACAGTCTTACAAGCAGAGCTCCGTGACCAAGTAGGTGTCCCTACCTGGCGGGAAAATTCTTCCCTTTAGGGTCACCTTTTGCCTCCAGTGACGTGAATTACTAATAATTCTTGTTTTCAAGTTCAGTGTATCATAACGTTTTGGATGCAATAAAGATTTTTGATTTGATTTGATTTGATACATATATATATGTTTGATACATATATATATATATATATATATATATATATATATATATATATATATAAGAACTCAATACTCATATGCTTTGTACAATTGTACATAGGCCTACATGAGTGTAAATATAGCAAGAACCTGCGAAGGTCTTAGAGTGTTTGGAGAAAACAGGAAACTAAGCAATACGGAACTAAGGGAAGCTGTTGGGTCGAGTCTCGTGACGCAGCTGCCACTCCTAATTGGTTCGAAACATCAAACGGAAGTCGAATACATAAAAGAAAAACATCTTTCGCAACCATCGACCAACGATGCACCGGTTAACCGCTCATCCGCTCTTAACAACAACTGTTTCTTCTGACAAAAGATTCTAGTGTGGCCCGGAGCATCGTGTTCTAGAACAGTCTGCCATTACACTCAAGAAACATCGTCAAGCCATCTTAAGACGCATCTCTTTAGGTCTGTCAGATTTCCATGTTGAGCGCCCTTGGAAGGTTCTTAAAAGGCTCTCTACAAATAGCAATATATATATATATATATATATATATATATATATATATATATATATATATATATATATATATATATATATATATATATATATATATATATATATATATATATATATATATATATATATAAGTATTACTCTTACTTTCGAAGTATTACTCTTACTTTTACACTTTTACATTCTCTTACTTTTACACTTTTACATTCTTTCTCTTCCTTTCTGTTTATGCCAGGACTCTTTTTAGACACTGATCTAGCGATGCATGTTAGTTAAGATTAGTTAAGTAGCTTAGCTCTTAATTTTTCTTAATTTCCATTTTTTGGGTTGTTTTTCTTCCTCGAAGGCATAATTATGGGTGTGCCTCCTATTTGTTTGGTGGGCGCTAGCCAGAGCTATTTTGGTATCTTTTTCTCTAGAATGTGTAACCGAGGCTTCCCTATGACGACAGTCTTACAAGCAGAGCTCCGTGACCAAGTAGGTGTCCCTACCTGGCGGGAAAATTCTTCCCTTTAGGGTCACCTTTTGCCTCCAGTGACGTGAATTACTAATAATTCTTGTTTTCAAGTTCAGTGTATCATAACGTTTTGGATGCAATAAAGATTTTTGATTTGATTTGATTTGATACATACTGTATATCTTGGACATAAATTGTCTGGTAATTGTAATTTTAATCGAACATTTATTTTTTAAAAGCCTCTCAACGATTCAGAGGCGCTCCCGACCCAAGTCAGCGCTATCACTAACAAATAAAATGGACTTTAGGTGTTTCCAGAACAGAGGGAGAGAGCGGCTGAGGAGCTTAAGTCGCAATTCCTGCGGAAGACGGTGCCTCCTAGAGGAGCCAACATAGGCAAAACTTCTAGATTGAGTATTGGCCCCGCGCATGCGGGGAACAACCAGAATGCCTGTGGCGGCCGAGCGGAGAGTGGAGCGACCAGGGAGTGGAGCGACCGAGACACAGAAGGTCTAGCTAATTTTTTATGTTAGGAATGCAGGCCACGTGCAGATCATTCGAACGTGCTGACACTACATCGAGTTCATTTTTGAGGGCGTATTACCTCGCAGGTACCACCCATATTGTGAGCAACCTCTATTTTCAGCCATACCCTTAGATATTAGATATCGGACCCAGAGCTATACATACCTGTATTGTCCTAACTGTTTATTATATCAAACTTTTAAAATAGTTTGTGATATTGCAGACGTTTTTTTTCTATTGAGATTGTACTACTTAGTATATGCACTGTTGTTTAAAAGTGTGGCCGTTTGTCTCGTGCTAATGAAGATTAATTGTCATTTAAAAATCTAGACAATAAATTCCTCAGAAGCCGACCTGACAAAATAAAACAGCGATCGAACAGCTTGCTTTTGTGCTGTATTGAGGGGCAGAAGTTAGAACCAATAACTCTACTCTCAAAAATTGTATTGTATTGTGTTGCATTGTGTTGTATTGTATTGTGTTATATTGTGTTGTGAGTAGTTTATTGTATTGTATGGTCATCACCAAAGTTCCACAAGAAGCTTGTGACAGATTGGCGATTTTCCGGTCAACTTGCAGCCTTTGTTCCTTTGCACCCAGTGTCTTTGATGGCGATCAGTCCTTTCCCTCTTCGCTATTCATGAGCTTTCGTCACAAGAACTGGTGATATATAGTGGGATAAAAAAAATATACAGGGAAATGAATTGTGGTATTGAGAGTAAACATTTCTTCGAGTAGGGATTCGATTCCAGTACAAAGTGGTCTGCTTTTGTGAATCGAGGCTCGGATTTCCATTGTCTAAATACATCGATTGTCAAATCTCTCTCGTCGTTTCAAAACGCGTCTTAAAACGCTGTGTTTCTAAGCCACAAGCAGCACATTGTCGTTATCTAGCATTTCGTTTATTTACTTACTTACTTATGTACTTATTCATTTATTAAGATCCATTAAAATTTTAGGGGCTCTGAGCAGGCGCTATGTTAAGTGTGTAAACAGACAGACAGACAGACAGACAGACAGACAGACAGACAGACAGACAGACAGACAGACAGACAGACAGACAGACAGACAGACAGACAGACAGACATGGATGGATGGATGGATGGATGGATGGATGGATGGATGGATGGATGGATGGATGGATGGATTGATGGCTGGCTGGCTGGTTGGCTGGCTGGCTGGCTGGCTGGCTGGCTGGATGGATGGATGGATGGATGGACGGACGGACGGATAAACGGACCTGTCTGTCTGTCTGTCTGTCTGTCTGTCTGTCTGTCTGTCTGTCTGTCTGTCTGTCTGTCTGCACAACTGATAGACCGACGGACGGACAAATGAATGAATTGAATGACGTATGGATGGCATGATGGATAAATGGATAGCCTACATGATGTCATACATACATATACATTCATGTCGACATAAATAAATACATACGTACATGTACATACATACGGTCGGTCAGTTAGTGAGTCAGTCGGTCAGTCGGTCAATTAGTCAATCAGTAAGTAAGTCTGTCGGTCAATTAGTCAATCAGTAAGTAAGTCTGTCGGTCTATTAGTTAGTCAGTCAGTGAGTGCGAGATGTGCTGCAGCTTCGATCATGGCCTAACATTATGCTCGTCCCCACCCACGCATTATTTTATCATCCCTCCCACCCACCCTTCCCTTTCCCTTTCTCTTTCCTTCCCTTCCCTCTCCTCTCAACCCCGAAGTCTCATGCTGTATGCGTCAGGCACGACCTTCTTCGAGATGCCCAGCGGCACTGCATGTCCATTTCCATTTCAACCTGTGCGCTAGCTTGAGTTTCTGCCTGCCTGCCTGCCTGCCTGCCTGCCTGCCTGCCTGCCTGCCTGCCTGCCTGCAATTCTCCAGACAGCCTCCCTATGTCTCTCCTCACGCTCCTACCAGTCTGCACGCTGCCTGCTGCCTACAACTGACTCGATGATTGCTTTTATGTCTGCCTGTGTTCCTGTCTGCCTCTGCCCGCTTACTTATGCCTGTCTGTCTGTTTTCTTGCCTGTCTCTGCCCGCCTTGCATTCCTTGCTGGACGTCTAACTCATCCTCGGCCTATGCGTCTCTGTAGACTGACTTTCCCTGCCTCTGCTCGTCGACACGTCTCTGCGTACTTCTGCCTACTTGCTTCTGCCCGCGTACATCTCTCTGCCTGCCTTTACCTGCCTGCCGCCGGTGTAGAGGCCGCTCTCCGTCGCCGCTTCCAGACGTTGCCGTGGCAACCGGTCATCTGGTGCGGACCTGCGGGGATATTCTGGAGTGTCACCATCACGCCGCGCTGATATCTTAGCGCGCATGCCTGCATCGGTATGACCGACCAACCTTCTGTCTTCTGATGGCTTAGCCTCTGTCTCCGCCGTCAATCGGTCCAGCAATCTGATGCACGCTGAGTGCTGTCCATATTTGTATTGCCACGTCACGCAAGGGTGGGGCGGGGGATGGGGTTGCGTGGTTGGCGGTGCGAGGCAAGGTATGCCAACGTTTATTGTCATCACGCCATTCTGATGGCGGTCTGCGATTACCTTTGTATCCTAATTGCTGAGTCTGAGAGGAGTGTCCTCTAAGTGGTGCTTTGCAAGTGCTCGTTTCCCGTATAGCTCACCTTACATAACTTCTTCTTACCTTTTCTTGCCTCTTCTTGAATTACTTTCCATTACCTTCCCTTGTTTTGCTTTACCGAACCCTATTTTTGTCTTACATCACCTTATAAAAAATTACTTTACCCTATTTAACTTGATCCTACTTTACCCTACCCCTTTGCCTTATTTTGGTTTCAATCAAGAATTATGTTATGTTATGTTATGTTATGCTTTACTTTAAAATGCCTTTCATAAGTCTCCTAAAGATGAAGTACAAATGTTTAGATACACACCTTTCATTACCTTACACTACTTTTCTGCTTTACATCACTGCAAATATGTCAAACAAGTGCCTTACGTGATACATGTGATGTATTCTAAAGTGATAATCCGAAAACAGTAACTTATCTCTAAAAAGTACAAGCAGTAAGCTGCTTCTACGGTGCTCTACATCTATTCCAATGTACTAGGTCCTATCCTTGCAAATATGCACTCATCTAAAACTACACATAAGCAGCTTACTGCCTGTGCTTTACTTGTATCAAGCTGTTGCCCTTTTTGCTTGCATTTCGTTACATTATATTACATTACGTTACGATTACGGTGGTGTTGTGGTCATGGTGACTGTATTAGTCAGGGTAGTGGCGAAGTGGGATTCGTGGTGATGGAATGATTGTTTCCTTACATTTACATTAAATATCTAAACGACTTTTTGAGGTAGGCTACTGAAAAGGTGCTGTGTGAAGTGCACAGGGCCTTGCACATTGGCATAAATGTAGAGCACCGTAGAAGCAGTCTACTGCTTGTACTTTATAGAGATACATGTAAGTTACTGTTTTTGAATTATTACTGAAGCTCACACATAGATACAGGCATGCATATATATATAACATATATATATATATACATATATATATACTTACAAAACATACATACATATATGCACTGTAAAGTAGAGCAAGACTTGCTATAGTTTATGGTAATACTAGAGATT
This sequence comes from Allolobophora icterica, assembly GCA_963556255.1. Classification (NCBI taxonomy): domain Eukaryota; kingdom Metazoa; phylum Annelida; class Clitellata; order Crassiclitellata; family Lumbricidae; genus Allolobophora; species Allolobophora icterica. Next base: position 70,911,134 of record OY744605.1, read on the forward strand.
AGAAATGTTAATTAAAAGAGTGGAACTTCTTTGAAAATAGCAGTGTCACAAAAGAATAAAAACATAAAGATTGCTAAAATATCCATTAGACTGTCATGATCTGGCTGCATTTAGTACACACCCTCCTCCATGTTTATCTATGATTTGCAGCATTAGTGCTTATATACATACATACATACATACATACATACATATATACCTACATACATACATACATACATACATGCATACATGCATGCATGCATACATACATACATACATACATACATACATACAGACATACATACATACATACATACATACATACATACATACATACATACATACATACATACATACATGCATGCATACATACATACATACATACATACATACATACATACATACATACATACATACATACATACATACATACATACATGCTGGCCTGGTTAGCTACACCAGTTAAAGCACACGCCAAGGCAACTCCGGGTGTGAGGATGCCGGTTGCACATACCCAAACCCCATGATTATTCATACATTTATTTTCACTGCTATTGGTTGAGAATAAATTATTAAATTTCTGCAATTAAAATATCCAGCTTCTACTCGCACATTTAGCTTTTTAGTCACACAAATATCCAGCTTTCACACGGAGATACAGCTTGTTAGTCGTCTCTCACCCGAATTAAATGTCTGCAATGAAAGCATACAGCTTCCACTCGCAGGTGTAGCTTTTTATTCGCAAACTGACCCTAACCCTAAGCTCTAAGTATTTATGAACTGCTGTACGTACTACCAGTACGTACCAGTACTACCAGTACGTACAGCAGTAATACCCAAATCCTAGTACGGTACTGGGATTTGGGTATTTGCATACAGGTTCGCATACCAGTTGTCCCTATTTAAGAGAGTTGAATCTTAGGCGAGGGCGGTCCGTACAAAGAGATCTTAAATGGTGTGACGCCCATTCAGACGGGCAACGGTGGTGAAAGATTTTACCCCTTAGATTCACTGAAATGTGAGAAGGTCCGAAGGGTCGAGACCATATCGTCGTTATAGAAAATCATGTATATTTACATACTTACTTAATTGGTGTCATACACTAGAGTACTTGTATTTTAGGTGCCTCGGTTGTGAGCTGGCTGATTAGGACAATGAAGATAGAGGATCAAGGTAAGACTTCAGTTACTGAGGCAGGTTGAGGCGGAAAACAGTGATACGGTTTATTCTGTCACAGGTCTAGAGGTATTGGACCCCTGTCTGAAAATTTAGAAGCATAGAGATGACCCTGGATGGATGGATTGATGGATGGATGAATGGATGGATGGATGGATGGATGGATTGATGGATCAGTCCGGTAAAGTAAAACTAGAAGAGTGCCTCTCTTCAGTGCATGCTTGGTTCTGCTTCAATGGTCTTGCTATAAACCCAGAGAAATCTGAGGCAATCATGTTTGGCTCACGCCAGCGACTCCGGCCTTTCCCTGCTCATTCTAGCGTTGACCTTGCTTGCACTGTCGTTCCAGTATCAAGGACTATCAAAACACTTGGGGTCACTTTGGACAGTAATCTCACATTCCAATCTCACATAACAAGCCTTTGCAAATCTTGTTTCTATCATATCAGGGCAAGTCGTCACATAAGATCTGCTCTTACCAAAGACATGTCCCAGACCATAGCCTGTTCTCTTGTCTGCTCTCGCCTCGATTATGCCAACTCTGTGTTTGCAGGCATTTCAGATCTTCAAGTCAACAGGCTTCAACGCATCCAAAATTCTCTTGCTCGCGTGGTGTTGCGTGCATCTTCCCGTTCAAACTCATTAACTCTGCTCCATCAGCTGCATTGGCTTCCTGTAAAATTCAGAATAAGATTTAAACTGGCCTGCTTGACATTTAAAACCCTCACAATGTGCACTCCTACCTCCCTTCAACCACTACTCTCTCCTTACATTCCGCCACGCAGTCTACGGTCTTCGGTTATGGGTCTTTTGGTTGAGCCTAGATGCAGCACTGCCATGGGGTCTCGTGCATTTCGTGTTGCAGCCCCCAAGGAATGGAACCGACTACCAATGCTTATCCGTTGCTCGACCTCTTATTCTTCCTTCAAGAAACGCCTCAAAACTCATTACTTCTCACTGGCTTTCAAACATATGGATATCTAATTGCTCTTCACCTGGCGGCTGACTAACCGCGCCTCAGATTCGCATTTCTGTGTGACCTTGCGCGCGTTAAAAATGTTCGTAATAATAATAATAATAATAATAATAATGGATGGATGGATTGAAGGAAGGATGGATGAATTGATGGATGATTCAATTCTCAAAGATGTTCTTGACTGGCAGCGATATGCCTGATAATTATCGGTTCATGTTTATAGTTTTCAACTTACAGCATAATTATGATCTTTGATTGACACGTATGGCCTCTGTCTTTGATTGACAGCAATGCAATCTCAGACGCGTCGTAGTCTATCGATCTAAGTTTAATTAACAACACTTCGCTTTTGATTGATGCATCGCCTAAGATTGTTGGATTGAAATCATTTGATTGACATTTGATTGGCAGAGGCCTTGCATCTAGCGCACCTGCTATCTGCACACGGATACATATTTCCCATAGATGACCACATACTGACCGTTCGAAATGACCTCGCCTACTATCGCTTCCAGGTAAGCTTCCCTTTTAACCCAGAATACACCCTCAAAATCTTGTTGTTTTACTTTTGGAAATCGTCTTAGCATTGACGGATGACGACTTCTCTAAACATATTTAAGAAATTAAAGTAACAATGAAAATGACAATGCTACTGGTAATGATGATGACGACGATGATGATAATAATAATAATAACAATACAAAAGTTGTTATTTTAATAATATTAATAATCAACAAAGACTAACCATCCAGGAAAAATGTTATCCCTAATTTTTGAAATCCTGCAGGATTACATGCTCGTCGGCTAAGAATAATAATAATGATAATAATAGTAATGATAATGATGACGATGATGATGATGACAATAAAAGAATAGTTGTGCTAATATTAGTAGTAGTGGTAGTAGTAATCATGATTATAACGATGATGATAATAATAGTAGTAGTAGTAGTAATAATAATAATAATAATAATAATAATAATAATAATAATAATAATAATAATAGTAGTAATAATAATAATAGTAGCATATATAGTAGTAATAGTAGTAGTAGTAGTAGTAGTAGTAGTAGTAGTAGTAGTAGTAGTAGTAGTAGTAGTAGTAGTAGTAGTAGTAGTAGTAGTAGTAGTAGTAGTAGTAGTAGTAGTAGTAGTAGTAGTAGTAGTAGTAGTAATAGTAGTAGTAATGATAATAATAA